>CM035414.1:152676849-152679349 GCA_020310875.1 Ceratopteris richardii
ACCTCAACAAGCACATATTATAGCTGATTAAAAGCTACTTTAAAATCAGAGTACATGTGTTGCAAAAAGCAGAACATTTTAACAAGGCAATTAAGATCATCCCCTTTGTATAGTTAAGATCGTCATTGAATGCTGGGCCATATTCACAGAATATAAAATAAATTTCACAAAAGAATTCCCAAGAGAAAATTGTAATCAACAAAATTATACTAAGAAACATTTACACATTCATCAGAGAAATGCTTAAGATAAGTCAAGCCGAACACAAAGTGGAAGCAGAACTCGACATTATATTTCTATTAAAATGATGTTTTACATTTCATGTGTTTAACAAGAGTAATATGAATCTACAATAGAAGTTGATTTTAGATTTCCTCAGGCTCAAGCATAATGGGATCCTCTGGAACATTAGAACACATCTCTTGCCTCTCTTGCTCCAAGATTGGCTCTTCAAGGTCAGCCATGTCCCCCGGTTCATCTGCAAGTTGGGGAACAGGCTCCCTTGAAGCCGGTTGGAATCTCTCCGTGTCTGCAATGTGCTTCCTTCCAACCTCTTGGTCTTCATCTGGGCATTCATTCAGCCCATTGATTCTCATTCTAATGAAGCTAACTTGAGCATCATCCTTCTTCATAGCTATGCAATGCCTGAACATCTTTAAGGAGCAAGCTAGAGTCGTTCCTGAAACAGTAGAAAACCACTTAGAGGCCAATGAACATGATGACTAATGAAAATTGTTAAAATTGAAATTACTTGTGCCCGAAAAAAGGTCTAGGACCCAGTCATCATCATTCGAGAATAGTTGAAGCAATCTCATTATGAGCTTTTGTGGCTTCTAATAGGGGTTAACCAATGTCCTGTCCCGAGCTACATGACGAAGTTTCTTGGTAACGGCTAGGAACATGAGCACATTTGAGATCCCATTCTCATTGCAATGCTCCTTGACTCTCCTTTTGCTTACTTCATCATAATAGCCAACTGTAATGCATTCAGTGGAGCTCACAAACCTATGCAAAGGAGTGCGATTGACGTTTGTCTTCACCTTGCCAACAAGAACTATAAGTGACAGAGAGAATCATTAAAGCCATGGAGATATAAAGAAGATTACTTACCATGTGAGGCACTCCACAACATGACATCTTGCCTTCAGAGCAGTTGAAATAGAGAAAGACTGGTCTGTGCTATGAGAAATTCCTATCCTCCAAAGAGGAGACATAGTCAACTCTACAAAATCAGTGACCATCTTTTGAATCAGAGGGTGTTTGAAGGGTTCATCTTCATTAACTGATCCCAACATCCTAAATCCATAGGGTATGTCTGCTATGAGAAGGGAGAAATGCTTTCTAGGCACAACAGAACAAATGTTATTTACATCACTACAGAATACATTGTAATATACAGACCTAAGGGGGTCTAGGGGATTGGAGAAACATTTCATATCAGGTTCATCATCAAAATCAATCTTCTTGGCTTTCAGTCTAGATTTCTCATGCCTTGCTCTTTGAATGTGAGCCAGGAATGCAGGGGGGTAATCATCTAGTAGCTTTGCAGACTTACTTTTCTTTGGTTTCTGTAGAATAAAGTGGAAAGACAATTAAATGAGCTCTTCAATACAACAAACGAAACATAAGGAATCGATGTATGGCATCGATTTCGTGTGTGGGTAGATGCCAGGCATCGACTATCTATTGAAAGTCGATGCCTCGCATCGACTTTGGGACATAAGTCGATGCTTGGCATCGACTTATGCCATGAGGTCGATGCCAGGCATCGACTTATGCCCCCAAGTCGATGCCAGACATCGACTTATGCCACGAGGTCGATGCCAGGCATCGACTTTTGGCAGCAGGTCGATGCCAGGCATCGAATTTAGCAATAAGTCGATGCCACGCATCGAATTCCTACTAAAAGCCTGACATCAAATTGGTTAGGTGAATCAAGGCATCTAGACTAATAGCAAATCAGGCATGATCTCTCAAAGAGAACCTGCCCAATCATGAAACATGATAAAATATTCTGATAAAGCTTTGTAGGATGATGTGGTTGGATAGTCTACTTGGACCTCTGTCCAAGAAAAGCAACCCAGCCTCTTCATCATCACCTCCTGAATCTTCATGTATACTTTATGACTACAGTCATAGAAATGAAAAAGAGACTAGGTTAGACCAGAAATATCGGAGGAGGGAAAAAGGAAAATATTGTGTGGCTCCCTGATCTCAAGGGGCCTCCTCCGTGTGACTGGATCTATTGGTGGCCTATGGATGATATTGATTGGCAAGTGGAACAACTACCCCTTCTTCACAACTTTTCTTCTAGCTATGTCCTCCCTCATCTTGTTCTGCTCAGTACCAAGAACACTCGAGGCAAGCTCTCCACCAGGTGCAACTATTATATCCTCAGAGCTAGAGCTTGAGTCAGAAGACTCCTCATGAGCAATTCTCTTCTTTTTCTTCTGGAACTTTTTCTGCACACTCTGCTTACCCCTTGCCTTTATAGGGGTTG
>CM035414.1:152715316-152942816 GCA_020310875.1 Ceratopteris richardii
AGATTAAGTGCTTGCTTGCACAAAACTTTAAACTATGGAGTGAGCACTGACCAAAAGATTAAACTCGAAATTTGCGCCTGTTTCAGAGAACTGTAGACACTCAACACATATGAATGTTCCTACTAACAATTCTCCTAGCCTGTTTACAATTAGACTCTGAAATTCAGGTCACAGGCTCATTAACTAACAACTTAGATATCCTCAAAAGGATTTCACAATTGATCAAACACAGAAGGAGCAGACACGAAAAGATCGGGCGCAATATTTCTTCATTAACTCAGAAAAATACAACTGAGTGATGAGAGCTAACTCAACTAACTTTTCTCTATCTCTTGACTCCTAACTTCCTCAATTTTGGCTTCTACATATGCTCTCATACATGCCCCGACTTTTCTCAAAGTATTTATAGATAATTTGTACAAGATTCTTACTCAAACAAAGATCTAAGTCACCTATGACTATACTAATGTACATATGTGTACACTTCTCTTATCCTCTGAATATGTCTTTCTTCCAAGCTTCAATAGTTGATCCTTCCTTCACTCTTTAACCTTCCAAGCCTTCAATTGGTGATTGGTCTGCACCAACAGCTCCCCCTCAATCATCAATTGAGGTTTTCTCTATCTTCTTTATACCTGCCATGTCTTTGAACTTTTGTAGCTTTGGTCCATCCAAGCTCTTTGTAAGCATATCAGCTATCTGATCTTTTGTTGAAGTATGGATTACTTCAATATCTTTATCCATCACTTTCTCTCTTAGAAAGTGATACTGAATCTCAATGTGTTTGGTCCTGGCATGAAAAACAGGATTAGCAGCTAAATACAATGAACTCATGTTATCTCCAAATATGATTGGTATCCCATGCATAATGTCAAGATTCTTCATCAATGTCTTAACCCAAATTACTTCCTTTGCAGCTTCAACCATTCCTTTATACTCTGCTTCTGTAGAAGATAAAGCAACTGTATGTTGCTTCTTGGAACACCATGAGATAAGTTTATCTCCCACATAACACATATATCCAAATGTAGATCTTCTATCATCTGGATTACCTGCCCAATCTGCATCACTATAAATTTTGATATTTGTATCTGAGGTAAACCCATAATACAAACCTTCATTGAGTGTACCCTTAATGTACCTCAACACCCTTTGTCCTGCAATCCAATGTTCTTTCTTTGGGCAATGCATAAATTGAGACAAAACTCCTACTGCATATGATAAATCAGGTCTAGTTAGAGTAGCATAAATAAGGCTACCAACCAAACTCTGATATTGTCTCATGTCTTTGAATTCTTCACCTCCATACTTACTCAATTTGTGATTCACCTCCATTGGTGTAGGTGCTACCCTGCAATCATCCATTTTAAACTTGATTAACAAGTTCTTCAAATACCTTTCTTGGGTCACAAATACTCCATGTTGAGTATATGTAATCTCCATGCCCAAGAAGTATGATAAGTCTCCCAAGTCACTTATCTTAAACTCCTTTTCCATTTGCCTCTTGAGCCTTTGTATTCCTTCTTCATCTGTACCTGTAAGAATTATATCATCAACATATATGCACATGTATATGAAACCATTTTCACTTGCCTTGACAAGCAAGCTACTATCTGCTTTAGACACCTGAAAACCAAGTTCTTTTAAGAACTTCACAAGTCTATAGTTCCATGCCCTTGGGGCCTGCTTCAAGCCATACAAAGCTCTCTTGAGCTTGCACACATGATCTGGATACCTTTTATCTCTGAACCCTTGAGGTTGCTCCATAAATACATCATCTGAAATATAACCATTCAGAAAAGCATTTTTCACATCAAGTTGACATAGCTTCCAACCTTTACATGCAGCAATAGCAATAAGTGTCCTTATGGTTGTCATCTTTGCCACAGGACTATAGGTCTCATCATAATCAATACCATATGTTTGAGCAAAGCCTTTGACAACAAGTCTAGCTTTGTATCTAGACACACTTCCATCTGCAAACCTTTTTGTCTTATAGACCCACTTGCATCCAATAATCTTCTGACTATTTGGTTTTGGAACCAAATCCCAAGTTTGATTCTCCAATAGTGCATCATATTCCTCCTGCATAGCATTCTCCCATTTTTCCTTACCTTTTGCCTCTTCATATGTAGAAGGGTCTTCATCTGTATTCACCATATAAGCATAATCTTTTGTGGCTAGAAATGAAGTATCATAACTATACCTTGTAGGTTGCCACCTATTTCTTGTTGACCTTCTGAGTTCTCCACTCCTTGAGGTTTCTGGTTCTTCACATTCAGGATCAAATCTTGGTGTCTCTTCCACTTCAACCTGCACTTCATTATTCTCTTGCTCATCAAATATCTGAACTTTTGATTTACCTTTTCTTTGACTCACTTCTTCTTCATCACCTGTATTGATGTTGATTGTACCTGCAAACCAAGTGCTTTGTTCATCAAATGTAACATCCTTAGAAACCATAAATTGCTTTGTTGATGGACTCCACAATCTATAGCCCATCTGCTTGTCATCATAACCAATGAAAACATACTTTTCAGCTTTGGGTTCCAATTTGTGTCTTAATTGTGATGGCACATATGCATATGCCACACACCCAAATACTCTGCAATGATCCAAGGTAGGTCTTTTACCCCACCAAGCCTCATATGGTGTCATACCCTGCAAGGCTTTACATGGTAACCTATTGACCAAGTAAGTGGCTGTATTTACAGCCTCAACCCACAAATAATTAGGGCAATTTTTCTCCTTCATCATGGATCTTGCAAACTCAACAAGAGTTCTATTTCTCCTTTCTGCAACACCATTTTGTTGAGGAGAGTACCTGCAAGTAACTTCCCTTTTTATACCTGCATTCCATAAGTAATCACTGAATTCATTTGAAAAATACTCTCCCCCTCCATCTGACCTTAGTCTCTTCAACTTATGACCTGTAATTCTTTCTGCATATACATGATAGTGTTTAAATGTATTAAAAACTTCTGACTTATCTTTGATCACATAGATAGTGATCCACCTAGTAGCATCATCAACATAAATCACATAATACCTTGATCCATTTATACTGAAATCTTTTGATGGTCCCCACACATCTGTGTGTACCAACTCAAGCTTCTCTGAGTGCATAAAACCATGCTTGGAATAGGAATGTTTATGAGCCTTACCTAATTGACATGCCTCACATTTGTATGTCATATGTTGACCTGCAACATTAGGCAATCCAAGCACTGAACCATTGTTAACCATATCTTTAATACCTCTTTCATTGAAATGTCCAAGCCTCTTGTGCCAAAGATCTAACTCAGAGATCTTATGACCTCCATATGTGAACATAGCATGACCAATGTTGCCTTGAATCTTCAATGTAAATAATCTTCCTTCTTTTTTTCCTGAAACAATCTGTTTATACCCTTGGCTAGGGTCTTCCACATATACTCCATCATTAGTGAACCTTACTTCATATCCCTTTTCAACAATTTGACCTACACTTATCAAATTCTTAGGGATTGTAGGAACATACAAAACCTTACTCAATAAGGTGCTTCCATCCTTGGCCTTCACTGATCCAATTGACTTCACATTGTGCTTTGTGTTGTCACCTGTTTGAACAACATGATTAAAAACTTTACTTTCCAAATCAGTCATCAAAGATATGTTACCACTCAGGTGATTGCTACACCCTGAGTCAATGTAGAAGACTCTTTGATCTTCATTCTGCCTTTCACAAGTTGCATTCATTATCAATGTTGAATCTTCCTTTTGATCTGAAGCATAATTGTAGTAGGTGTTGTTGTATTGTTGACTTTGGAATCCTCTACCTGCATTTCTTCCAAAATAATTCCTTCCACCTCTACCTCTGTAATTACCTCTTTGATTTCTGCCACCTCTTCCTCTTGCATTATAGTTTTGACTATATCCATTATTATTCTGAGTATTGTGCCAACAATCATTAGCTAAGTGATTTGTCTTACCACAAATCCAGCAAGCTTTGCCTCCATCTTTATTGTTCCTGCCTCTTCCTCTACCTTTGCCACCTCCTCTTCCTCTTAGGAAGTTGGCTTGAGTAGTTGTTCCTTCATCTTCACCTGCTTGTTGTTTTCCTTTGCTATTCTTCTTCTTGTCCTTTGAGTACATTGCATGTCCTGTACTCTTGTCACCATCTCCTTTAACATCCTGCTCAAATGTTAGCATATGACCTAACAATTGATTTAAATCAGGAGTGAAATGGTCAAGTGATAGTTCTGTAGACAAAATAAATGGCTTCCATTTGTCATCACCTCTCAACCCTGTAAGGATTTGCCTTACCAATTTATCCTCCTCAATGTCTTCATCAACAGCTCCTAAAGCATCTGCAATATCTTTCATCCTTGTCACATAGTCTGAAATAGATTGAGAGGCCTTCTTCTTGAAGGTAGTAAACTCTGCCCATAAGGATGCCTTCCTTGACTTTGTAGTGTTCTGGAAATGCTCCTCCAAAGCATTCCATATGTCAGTAGCACTTTCAAGACCTCTAATATGAGGTAACAAGTAATCATTGACTCCCATATAGATAATGCTCCTAGCTTGAGCATCTTTCTTCATCCAATTTTTCAGATCTGCTAACTCTTCCCTAGTTGGAACACTAGGATCTCTGAACTCTGGCTTCTCTTCTTCTCCTGTGATGTAACCAATTAAATCTTTGCTCATAAGATGAGCTTCCATCCTCATTGACCATGCAGGATAGTTTTCCCTATCCAATTTCTCTATCTGTAGAGCATCTCCCATCTTGTATCCACCTGTATATTGAAAACTTCAAGCTTTACAAGCAATGTATGTACCTTTACTTCGAATTAGACTCCTTTTGTCTTTCTTGATGTCGAGTAGTCTTCTCCTCAGGCTTTTGACTCCAAACATTCACTTCTTAGTTCTTCAACTGTTGAACTTCTTGAATCTGCAGCAGTCGGGACCTTCCTTTTCTTGATTTTGATGTCTCCTGCTCTGATACCACTGATGGAGAGTGTTAATCTCCAAAAGAACAACCTACTCTTGAATTTAGAACACCTCTATATCAAGAGCAAGTCAAAACCTTCACTAAATTAGAGGTCCAATCTCCAAATTATCAAATCTGAGAAAATATGTGAAGAAGATGAAACACAGAAAAGTCTGCTGCAGAATTTTTTCACATTGACTTATCAAATGTGTAAAGTTTTTGATGAAACTTTGTACGAATCATCTCCTAGAGATTGCGCATCACCTCTAAGTTAAATTACTTCAAAAGCTTTAGTATAACTTGAGAAATTGTCTTCACAAGTTACCTATGTCTAAATCTGCACTTCTGAGAAGTCGATTTAGACACCCCTAACTTCTTAACTTTGGTTCTCACAATATCTAACCCGTTTTGCCAAATGCTTTTAGCCACGAGTAGATCACCTTCCAACTTAAAGATTAAGTGCTTGCTTGCACAAAACTTTAAACTATGGAGTGAGCACTGACCAAAAGATTAAACTCGAAATTTGCGCCTGTTTCAGAGAACTGTAGACACTCAACACATATGAATGTTCCTACTAACAATTCTCCTAGCCTGTTTACAATTAGACTCTGAAATTCAGGTCACAGGCTCATTAACTAACAACTTAGATATCCTCAAAAGGATTTCACAATTGATCAAACACAGAAGGAGCAGACACGAAAAGATCGGGCGCAATATTTCTTCATTAACTCAGAAAAATACAACTGAGTGATGAGAGCTAACTCAACTAACTTTTCTCTATCTCTTGACTCCTAACTTCCTCAATTTTGGCTTCTACATATGCTCTCATACATGCCCCGACTTTTCTCAAAGTATTTATAGATAATTTGTACAAGATTCTTACTCAAACAAAGATCTAAGTCACCTATGACTATACTAATGTACATATGTGTACACTTCTCTTATCCTCTGAATATGTCTTTCTTCCAAGCTTCAATAGTTGATCCTTCCTTCACTCTTTAACCTTCCAAGCCTTCAATTGGTGATTGGTCTGCACCAACATCTTAGTCTACTCAAATGAAGTCAAGCTAGCTCTATTGGATGCTTCTAGAAGGATCTCAAGAGCATTTAAAAAAAAGCTCTTCCCAACACACTTTTGGGGATTGAACCCAAGAGCTCCTCGATATCTAATGTAGTTAAACAACCTTTTTCTTGTCCTGAATTGCAAAGGAGTATAAATTTAGTCCAAGATAATTTATAAAAGTCTCCCATCTCCCTCCCCTCTCTTGGAAATCGTCTTCTTCCTCGAAAAAAATGCTTCAATCCACAAGATGCATAAGAGCACTCCCTTGTATCCACGATCTAAAATCTAAAGCATGGTTCTCATCTCTCTAATACACGTCTATAGAGAGCAGGGGATTATATAGTTTCCTTGATCTCTCTCTCTCACTCACTCACTCTCTCTCTCTCTCTCTCTCTCTCTCTCTATATATATATATATATATATATATATATATATATATATATATATATATATATATATATATATATATATATATATATATATATATATGTGGGTGTGTGTGTGTTTATCCTTAACCAAATTATGCACATACATATTTATTCTTCTATGTATACATGCATTATTAACGTATGCATATACGTATGTACACATGCATGCATCTATATACGTATGTTTTCATGTACATGTGTACGTAAGCATTTATGTTTTTATAAGTGTATATATATTTCTAAGATTACGTGTATCTCTATACGTATGCATATCTTTATGTATGTATCTATGCATATATGTATTTGTGTATGTATGTACATATCTATATATCTATTTATGC
The DNA here is from genome assembly GCA_020310875.1 of Ceratopteris richardii. NCBI lineage: Eukaryota > Viridiplantae > Streptophyta > Polypodiopsida > Polypodiales > Pteridaceae > Ceratopteris > Ceratopteris richardii. Next base: position 152,722,118 of record CM035414.1, read on the forward strand.
ATGTATGTATGTGTTTTTGTATGTACATGTTTCTCTATTTGCGTTTATATTTATGTACGTGCTTTTGTGCGCATGGTTGTATGTTTGTGTGTATGTATTTATCTATGTGTGCATTTATCTGTGTATGCATGTAAGTATGATTCTATGTATGTATGCACACATGTATGTACATGTTTCTCTATATGTGTTTATATTTATGAATGTGCTTTTGTGCGCATGGTTGTATGTATTTATCTATGTATGTATTTATCTGTGTATGCATGTAAGTATGTATGTATTCTTTTACTTATGTTTGCATGTATGAAAGACGGGGGAAGATATATTGCAAAGTGATAACCGAATTGCTTGTTATCCGATCTCGTTGGTTCCTTAATTAAGAAATTATCTGGATGGAAGCATTTTGTAATGATCGTTTTCAGACAACCTTTCCAAGTTCTGAACGTCTTGGGAAGCAACGAAGTATCAATGAATTTTGTTCTTCTCGAACACGTACTCATTCAATAACTTAATGCTTTAAAACTTGTAGTGAGTCATGTACTCTCATTCAATAATTTAATGCTTTAAGAGATGATCTTTTCACTTTTCAAACATTAAAGATCGTTCCTCATTTAGGCAATCTTTTCATGCTTTAATTCAACCTGACAAATTAGTGAAACAAAAAGAAAAACCATTTCTAGTTTGAGTTTGACTTCAATAAGGTTTCTCCTTTCTTACATATTAGGTTTAGATCTTTCGAAGCGAGAATTTATTGTATGCATCTTCCGACAGAAAAAAAAATTCACTAGAGAGTAACTTCAAATGTTGAGGAAATAGATCTTCTAGAGTATCGATTCACCATATGATTCCAAAGGATCTTTTGACTAACCAACATAAATATCTCCTAGAGTGCATGCTTAATCACACAATTCCACAAGCTATCTCTTTTTAATTCGTTTTCGATCATAAATTATGATCTATTTTCATTTAAGACCTAAATTGAAGCAATATATAAGAGGAAGTACATACAGTGGTGTGCCATGAATTTTAGACACCCTTCTAAAGAGTAGTCAATCGAGAAGTCTCTATTCCTCCATGGCAAAAGAATCTCCAATTGTAAGACGTATCCACCCTTTAGGCATCATAAAGTGTTTCTCATCGAGAAGAACAAGCTCAAATCCAAGTGGGTCCTGCATGAGGGGGACAAGAGGATTGTTAACCTTCTTTGTAACACCCGCCAGCAAGTTCCAACCCTGCTTTGCAGGAGTCGGGGGGTCCAAGAGCACTAGTACCATTCACTTGTAACTTCTTTTTGTTCTTTGATTAAAATCCAAAAGAGTAGGCCATGGCCGAACGTCCTTTCATTAAAAAACAAAAGAGCAAGTACAAAGGTTTTCAACTCTCTCTTACGGGATTATTAATCATTTGAGCTAGACTTATGCTCTTACCTCCCAATCCTTTTCATTTCTTAAGGGGCATCTAATAATGTGATCACTTTCTTCACATTTTTTAGTACTTGGTGAACTCCATGTGAAGGACCGAGAGTAACTCTTAAAAAATATTGAACTTGTTTCTTCCGTTTATTGTTTTCCTCAAAGTATATGGTATTAATTTTCAATCACCTCATTTGAGAGAAACTAAAGTCCTTGTAGAGTGAAAACTCCTCTTAAAAGCATATAATCTTGTTTATTCTTTTCGTGGACCGTTGATTCAATCTACTACTCTATCTTTTATTTTATACATTTAGGAATAGAACTATTTAACCTAGTGGTCGACGAATACATAATTGAATTCTTTACACTTTTTGCGGTTATAAATGCATTACAAATTTTAAAATGTTTTTGTGGTCTCTTAAATGCATGTCAAGACTTAATTTTCCCATTTTCTATTGATATATTTAGGTAGTGATGTGTCTGAACACATTACGACCATCGAGACACGTTTTTACCTCTTTATGAGGTTTCTTTCCCTGGCTTGTATATATGCCTATAGCCCTAACAGGTTACTTATCTTTGTACATTCTAGTGGTAGAACATTCAGTATTGTGTGTTGTGCTCCAAGCTTCTTCTTCTTCCTTCTCTTGTTCACATGCTTCTGTAGACCTCAAACTCCAAGAATTGGTATCAAAGTAGGTTGCTGCTTCATCTAGGGCATTGATGACACCCCTCTGGTCGAAGTCTTAGAATCGCATGAAATATGGAGAGCATACTCAAGGTGATTATGAGATCAAAATTGCTTAATTTTGTGGTGCCAAAATCATGATCTGAACTTGTTTCAACCTTCAAGCACACTATCATAGTGCTTCTGTAGGAAATTTTATTTTTTTGTTTGAAAGATATATACACGTCTTGGTTCATGAGATCTCATACAGGTTAAGCAAAACTCAACATGGTAGTTCTATTCTATTTTTTTTAGATATAGTCATTTTTCTACATCAAGGTATTTTAGTTAGTGGCCCTGATTGAAAGGAGTCATGTATTTGGTATGTTGGCTATTGAAGATAAGTTGGATGGCACCAATTACCTATAATGGGATTATATGATGCATAATGTATGGGTTGCAAAGGACTATGGAATATTGTGTAGGGTGTTTAAAAACATTCTATTACACCTACAAACATACTTATTGAAGGTGATGCAGATGACATTCAAGATTGTGATATTCATCATGTTCCAATTCATGTTGTGGTTCCTACTACACCTATTGTAGAGGAAATTCATTTGTATGGCATAGATTCTCATGCATATGAATTGATAACGTTGTCTATCAAACGTGCCATTATTCATTACATTCAATCTTGTAGAATGGCTAAGGATGCTTGGGATACACTTACAACTTTACACAAAGCAAGAATTGATACTCCTATTGATTACCTCCAAAAATAGTTGTAGAGTGAGCACATGAATGAAGGAGATTCCATGGAAAGTTTTCTAACAAAGATCAAAGATTTGAAGGCATGGTTGATTTCAGCTGATGAAGTCTTGCCTGACAATTCTTTGTGTAGATTGTTCTGAATGGTCTTCTTGATTCACATCACAATTTTGCTTCTACTCTTCATTTGATGATGAAAGGAAGTCCAAATGCCCTAAAATTTGAGGAGTTGGTCTTTGATCTATTGCACGAAGATCAATCTAGGTAGAACAAGTCCATAATGTGTGTTGCAGATGACACTTTCCTGGTTAGTCAGAAGGAAAAAGGTAAACGGAGCTCTTCTAGTAGTAAGAAAAAATTTGCTAATTCTGCATAATCAAAGAAGGATGAGAGAGAGGAGAAGAAAACAGAAAAGCAAAAATGTTTTTGCAAATACTATAAACCAAATGATCATGTCATAAAGAGTGGTCTGAAATTGGTTGCAAAAGAGGCAAAAAACAAAGAGGATGGAATCATTGTCATAGAGGCCTCTACACTGAAAACAGAGTTTTCAAATCTTGTGCAAAAAAAAGAATTTGTTTGCAGTTTTGACCATCTTCTCATGAATAGTGTATGTTTGCAGTAGACTCAGATGTTTGGTACTTTGATAGTGGGACAATGAAACATATTACTTTCTTCACTTCACTTGAGCCTCCCTCTACACCAAATACTATCACGTGCAGCAACAATGCCTACTATGCTATCATGGGGGTCGGTAAGATCATTCTGAATACAACAACGCCTCCTATCCTATCATGGGAGTTGGTAAGATCATTTTGAATATTCTTGATGGCAATTCTTTTACATTGTTGGATGCTTTGTTTGTGCTAGGATCAAGAAGAATCTATTATCAGTTTCAACTTTAGCCAAGATTGGCTTGATCATGAAATTTCTTAATGGTAGATGTATAGTTCATGATCTATCAAATGTCAACATCATTATTAGTTTTGGATTTTTCTTTTTAACAAATGAAAGTTTGGCCTTAGCCTACTCTCTCAAAGTTATATTAAATAAAGGAAAAGAAAAGTACAAGTGAAGGGGACTAGTGCCCACGAGACCCACCAAGTCCCACATACTAGGGGAAGAACTTACATAGATTAGATGGCATTACAAAGAAGGTTAATCACCCTCTCATCACCCTTATGAGGGGCCCACTTGGGTTTAAGTTTGTTGTTGATCAAGAGTAGCACTCCATGATGCCTGAAGGGGGGTATTTCTTATAGTTAACGATTTGTTTATTAAGAAGGAACACGATCAACCACTCTTTGGGGGGTCACCAAAGTCAGAGAGCAACCAATCACTTCTCCTAGAAGAGCTTGTTTCCAACTAATATGTTTTTGTAGAGTCTGTTGGAGTTGGGACAAGAAAACAAGATATCTTTTGGAATTTTATTTCGTGGTCTATATAAGCTCATAAATTATGCAAAATCTATGATTGATTCAGCATGTGCACTTCAAGATTCTTAGGCTATTTCAGATGCAAAGCTTTGGCATGCACACTTTGGTCATATAAAGTTTTGATAGTTTGCTATGCTTGTAGAAATCTGAAATGGTGTGCTCTTTGCCCAAAGTTGAGGCACTTGGTAAACATGTATATGAAGGCTATATTTTAGGCAAAATGTGTTGGAAACAATGGAAATTTGTCAACAAACTGCTCAATATCTTATTGGTCACGATTGCTCAAAGTACATACATGAGTAGCTATTCCTATATCACTCTCCACCAAAAGAATCCCGATGGCAGTCAGCGTAGTGTAACAACATGTATAGACTTCTGTCTCAATCCTTCTAAAGCAAACCAAGTTGGGTGCCTTGGCTACAACATGTTCCTCCCAAAGCTTGTTGAAGAATTCCTCTCCTAATCGCAGCAGAAAGTGTAGAAGACCTTCTCAGGATCAAGACTCTTGCCAACAATAGAACCTTCAAATGAAAATTGGTACCAAGTCAAATATCCAATGAGCTTGAAACTTTGGTAACTCAAACTAGACAATCAGAGCATTCAAATGAGATATCAAACACTCAATTTGGAGTAGATTTGGGTCAGCAACTATTTGATTCAAAATAGACTACCTGTCCACTCAGTTACACTGAAAATTGGACTTCACTAAAACCTAAATAACTCACAGAACATATAGAATTTCATAAAACTGTTCTAGATACAAGGAGTAATCAAGATAAGCTTTCCAACAAATGTCTAAACACTAAAATTGGATACATATATTGAGAGATATGACTCTTACAAGTAGACTACCCAAAAATGGGTGTGCAATTGGACATACTCTATGAGAGTAAACTGAACGAAATGATTCAAAACAATTGAAGTAGCTACAAGGGGGCTTCCACGCCTTCGTCCTCTATGCTTGAGTGTCCTCCCTTACCTCTTTTATAGCCAAGTGACCAAAAACTCTCATGATGAGTTTGAGAGCTCTTCTCCATCATTTCTCCACTACTTTGGACAACCACTCCTCTTACAGTTCAGTTTTTGGATTTGATTCTCTTTTGAATGATTCTCTTTTGGCCTCCACTACTTGCTGAAGTAAATGCTTCTATTTTTCATTTTTGTATTTTTCTTCTACTTGAAGAAAATCCTTTTTGCAAAAATATATACGAGCTTACTTCTTTATTTTTAACACTCCCCCTCAAGCTCACATGTGAGCTTGCACCTTCACCCATATCGTGCAAGTTGATGTCGTCCTTGAACCTCTTTAGCTCAGAAGCATCTAGGGACTTTGTAAGCATGTCTGCAACCTGGTCATTAGTTCTAACGAACTTTATATCTACATCCTTGCTCAAAACTTTTTCTCGAGCATAATGATAATGCACTTCTATGTGCTTGCTTCGTGCATAAAACATTGGATTGTTTGTCAAGTGAATGCTTGACATGTTTTCACCATAAATTGGAATGGTCTCCACATGCACATCAAGATCAGCCAAGAGCTTCTTAATCCACATAGCTTCACAAGTTGCAAAGGCTAAACCTCTATATTCAGCTTTTGTAGATGATAGTGCAACAGTAGGTTGCTTCTTTGAGCTCCATGTGATAGGTTTGCTACCTATCATGAACACATAACCTGAAGTGGATCTTCTATCTTCCTTTGAACCAGCCGAATTAGCATCACTAAAGCCTTTTACCTGTAATTCTTCATCATATCTATAAAACAAAGCATGATTGACTGTGTGCTTCACATATCTTAGCATTCGTTTGGCTGAATTTAAATGTTCACTTGTTGGAGCTTGCATAAATTGAGAAAGAAATCCAACAATATAACACAAATCTGGTCTTGTGATCGTAGTATAGATCAACGAACCTATAATACTACTATATGTAGTTACATCATGTAACTTCTCTCCATCATTTGAGCATAGCTTCACATATGTGTCCATAGGTTGAGTGAGTGGTTTGCATTCACTCATTCCAAATCTGAAAAGAACATCCAACAAGTACTTTCTTTGCATCAAGTAGATGCCATCTTTCCCATAGACTATCTCAATGCCTAAAAAGTATTTTAGCTCACCAAGATCTAAAATTTTAAACTGCTTACCGAGTTTTCTTTTTATCTCTTGTATTCCTGTAACATTACTTCCTGTTATGATGAGATCATCAACGTATATGCAAATATATACCTGCTTGCCTTCTTCTTTCTTCATGTAGAGAGAGGGATCTGCATTACTTGGACTATACCCACACCTTGTGAGGTACTAGACCAATCTTTGATTCCAAGCACGTGGTGCTTGCTTCAACCCATACAAAGCTTTCTTCAATCTACAAACAAAATTTGGATGCTTTTTGTCTTCAAATCCAATCGGTTGACTCATGTATACCTCTTCTTGAAGTTCACCATTGAGAGAAGCATTTTTTATGTCAAGTTGGTAAAAATGGCCATCTCCTTGCTGCACTCATTGCAATCAAGGTTCTAATTGTTCCCATCTTTGCAACCGGGCTGAAAGTCTCTTCATAGTCGATGCCGTGAGTTTGCTTGAACCCTTTTGCTACTAGTCTAACTTTATGCCTTGCTAGAGAACCATCAGCATTTCTCTTTATTTTAAACACCCATTTATTTGGAACAATCTTCATACCTTCAGCCTTTGGAACTAACTCCCATGTGTGATTGTCCTTGAGAGCTTTCATCTCTTCTTGCATAGCTTCTTGCCATTCTTTTGTGTACATGCTTCTTCATATGCATCCGGTTCTTTGTCTTTGACCACCTATGTCATATATGCAAAATGCTTTGCAATAAAACTATCATAGCTCAGCCTTTCAATTGGATACCTTGCTCTTGAAGACCTCCTTTCATTTCCTTTTGAACATTGCTTCTTCAACCGGTTCAACTTTACCTTTAGTGTGATCACCTCTTCATACTCTTCTTCACTTGCATTTGAATCACTATTTTGGGCAGCACTTTCAGCTTTAGATCTTTCATAAGCTGATGCTGGTGATGAGGAATGACTCCTTAGCCTCCCCTTCCATGTTGAGCTTTCTCCAAGTGATGTAGAAGCTTCTGGACCTGACATTTGAGTGCTTGTTTGTTGAAATTCTTCTTGGACAGCACCTCCATCATCTTCACAATCTTCTTCAAGAATCTTCTCTTTCCCTTTGTCTCCAAACCATGGTCTTAGCTCATCAAATACCACATCTTGTGAGACTCGTAGCTCCTTTGTCACCAGATTGTAGCACCTATATCCCTTTTGCTCCGATGAATATCCAATCAAAATACATTTTTCGGACTTTGCCTCCATCTTTGTCCTTAGTTCTTGAGGGATGTGAACATAACACACAAATCCAAATACTTTGAGATGTGTAAGGTCAGGTTTCTTACCGGAACAAACCTCCTCGGGAGTTAGATTATGCACTCCACCCGTTGTGCACTTGTTCATCAAATAAATGGCCGTACTAGTTGCTTCAGCCCAATAGTTTAGTGGCATATTCATCTCGTTGAGCATGCATCTTGCAACTTCTGTGATATGTCGATTTTTCGTTTCATCTATTCCATTTTGTTGAGGTGTGTACCTACATGTAAATTGTCCCTTGATGCCATTTTCATAAAGAAAATCTGAAAATTCTTTGGAGAAATATTCTCCTCCTCCATCGGACCTCAAGGTCTTTATGTATTGTCTTGTTTCCTTTTCTACATGTACTTTAAATCTCTTGAACATGGAGAACACATCTGATTTTTGTTTTACGCAAAACATCCATACTTTCCTTGCAGAATGATCATCAATAAAAGTGACAAAATATCTATTACGAGCCACTGATGGTTGTTGTGATGGTCCCCATATATCCGTGTGTATCAAGTCGAGGACATTCCTTGCCACATAGTTGCTTTTCTTGAATGGTTGTCGAGTTTTCTTTCCTAGTTGGCATGCTTCACAAAACTCATGTAGTCCGACATCATTGAATCTTGGAAGACCTCTTACCACTTCATGGTTGCTCATGTCCTTGAGCTTGGGAATGTTGATATGTTCAAACCTTTTGTGCCACAAATCAATTTCAACAATCCTCTTGTTTCCAAACTGAATATACATCACCTTTCCATGTGGTTGTTGAATGTCCAAGGTGAACATCCTACCTTCTTTCCTTCCTTGAGCAATGACCTTGAATCCTTCTTTTGGATTCTTTATAAAGTAGCCTTTTTCATTGAAGATAACATGATATCCTTTCTTTACCATTTGTCCTACTGAAATCAAATTCTTTGCAATAGTAGGAACATGAAGAACATCAGACAATACATTTTTGTCTCCAAGCTTGATATCTCCAACATGCTCAATTGCGTGTTGAGTTTCATCGTTGGTCTCCACACATCCTTTTCCACTTGGAGCTTGTAGCTTTGTGAATAAATCTCTTTGGCATGTCATATGGTTGCTCCAACCTGAATCTATGAACCATTTTTGGTTATCACTTCTCGAGTTGTTGTAGTCAATCTTCAAGGCAAGCATGGTTTGCTTGTCTTCTTCACTTGATATACTCGCATAGTTATTTTGGCTCCTTTGGTTGCCTCAATTCAGCCTTCCATTCTTTTGCCAACAATCATTTGCATAATTTCCTAGTTTACCACAATGATAACATGTTTATACCTTTATGAGGATTGTATGAACCTCGACCTCTTCCTCTATTTCTTCCTCGACCTCTTCCATGTGTGTTGCCATTTGAGTTGTCCTTGTTGTCCTCCGCATTGTGTTGGCTGAAATTTGTGTTGTTGTAGCTTCTTCCTCTTCCTCTCGAGCCTCCTCTTGAGTTCCTTCCTCTACCTCTTCCTGCATATAACATTTGACTATGGATGTCCTTACCTTTGTTGCCTTCTCCTTGTTGAGCAACCTTTTCAGCCACAAGATTTGGTATAATCTCATTAAATGTTAGTAGAGGATCTCTATAAAGGATGTTTGTGATGAGGGGCTTCCATTTTTCTTCACTCCTCAAGCCATTGAGGGCTGTTTGGACGATGTCTTCCTCTTCTATCTTGCATCCAACTAATGCTAGCTGATCTCGAAGCTCCTTGATCCTCAATGTATACTCACTAATGCTTTGGTTTGAGCTTTTCTTCATGTTGTTGAGCTCGTTCTTAAGTTGCATCCTTCGAGACCTTGTTGAGGTAGCATACACCTTCTCCAATGCTTCCCAAACTTCCTTGGTTGTTTCTAAGCTTTGCACATGACCAATCATAGTGTTAGAAATAACTTGTGAGATGAGGAACATCACCCTTCGATTCCTCTCTTCCCAATCAACAAATTGTCTCCTTTGTGCCGGAGTAATGTTGGGATCTTCAATGTCCACCGGTTGTGGACCGTCTCCACTAACTAGATTCCATAAACCTTTACCTTTAAGCTAATTTATCATTCTATACCTCCAAGAATGAAAATTGTCTTTGTCTAACTTCTCAACTTGTTGTCCTAAATCAGCCATTGAAAACTTCCAAGATTGAAGTTTACCTCAAGTATGTTGTGGCGCTCTCTCTTGACTTCACGAAGCTCCCCTTTGATTTGTAGCTTCTTCTTTACTTTAATTCAGCTCCAATGCTTTGCCACTTCAAGGTCCAATTCTCTGATACCAATTGTTGGAGAATTCCTCTCCTAATCGCAGTGGAAAGTGTAGAAGACCTTCTCAGGATTAAGACTCTTGCTAACAGCAGAACCTTCAAATGAAAACTGGTACCAACTGAAATATCCAATGAACTTGAAACTTTGATCACTCAAACTAAACACCTAGAGCTTTCAAATGAGATATCAAACACTCAATTTGGAGTAGATTTGGGTTGGAACGTATTTGATTCAAAACAGACTACCTGTCCACTCAGTTAGGCTGAAAACTGGACTTCACTAAAACTTGAGTAGCTCATAGATGATAAGGAATTTCATAAAACTGTTCTGTACATAGGGAGAACTCAAGATAAGCTTTCCAACGAATGTTTAAACACTAAACTTGGATACATATATTGAGAGATATGACTCTTACAAGTAGACTACCCAAAAATGGGTGTGCGGTTGGACATACTCTATGAGAGTAAACTGAACGAAATGATTCAAAAAAATTGAAGTAGCTACAAGGGTGCTTCCATGCCTTCTTCCTCTATGCTTGAGTGTCCTCCCTTGCCTCTTTTATAGCCAAGTGACCAAAAACTCTCATGATGAGTTTGAGACCTCTTCTCCATCATTTCTCCACTACTTTGGACAACCACTCCTCTTACAGTTCAGTTTTTGGATTTGATTCTCTTTTGAATGATTCTCTTTTGGCCTCCACTACTTACTGAAGTAAATGCTTCTATTTTTCATTTTTGTATTTTTCTTCTACTTGAAGAAAATCCTTTTTGCAAAAATATATACGAGCTTACTTCTTTATTTTTAACAAAGCTAAGGTGTGGGTTCAAGTCCCCCGATCGGCAGTGACGCGGATCGCAAAAGTTTTTCATGCTTTTACTTATTAACAATCACGTGAACAAGAAGACAACTTTCACAATTAGTGATGACAAAGTTGCTTTATTGGATGAGTTACGATCGCTTGATTTAAGTGCTTTATTATAGCTTTTGGAGAAGCTTTTCAGAGTACACACACTACTATGTAAGAAGTATGTTGGCTCATTGTTATGCATCCTTCACTTAACTTTCAACACAAGCCTTGAGCTTGGACCTCAATAGAGGTGGTGTTTCTTCTAGCACATGGGCCAGCCATGGTGTTAAATTGAAGCATGTTGAGGAGTGGCTATGAAGCTCTTCTTGGAGAAGATGAAGAGTGTGCTCACACTCTTGCTCATGGAGAGGAGGTTATCTCTTGTTCATGGAAAGAAAACCTGGTCATTAGCAGCTTGATGGTGAGGATCCACCATCTACATGGTGTATTTGAAGATTGTCTTCTACATGAAGATTTCGGGCTACTTCAAAGACATTGGATGGTGTTTAACATAAGATTACATCTTATGTTAAGTATTCATGTACATATTCTCTTTATGCACATAGGTACTACTTAAATTTTATGGAGCCATGGCGTTCATATCAGGAGGAGTCCTATTCGGCATAGGTACAAGAAAATCAGTATGGTTATTCTTTATGCATATTCATTTGAGGTGTTTGAGAAGGTGTGTTCACATGAGTTTGAGGATTTCTGGCAGCAAACTTGTTAACATTATTTGCTACTTTTTAAGTATGTGATCTTTTCACACACGTATCTGACTTAGGGTCTTCCATAGCATAAGGTTAGATGAGGTTTTGTTGATTATCAATTTCACACTGATCCTTTCTCTTTCAGTCACTCATATTCACTCTTCTATAACCTATTATTAGGTCACACATCTCATGTATATTCAGATGTCTGCCCATACATCTGAATATGTTTGTTACATTTGTACAGTCATTCATCCATCTATTTCTCTTCACATAGAGTGGTTGAGAGTTTTACTCCCACATTGTACATTGAACATTGGTATATATGATACTATGAGTAAGCGGTGGCTTACGTAACACCTTACACATGCCGTCTATTCTTTCTCTATCTTTGTCTCATCATTTGTATGATTAAGTGTGGTATGTTCATGTTTTGTCAATATTGAAGATTGCTAGATTCTATGCTGTATATGCTGGACCTATGGAACCATGGATTTGTGATATGAGCTATGGGCCTACCTCATTTCCAACACTTGGTATTAGATCACTAAGGTTTTGGTTTCAAAACTTTAGGTCTTTGGCATCAATGCATTAAAGCTCATTCATATTCTTAGGTTTCCAGAATTCCAGGTTTACAACATATGATTTAAGGGCATCTTCTAGTATTTGACATTTGACATACACACTTAATCTAGATGAGTAGAGATTTGAGAATTAGACAATTCAGTCACATGTGTATTCATTAGTGTGGAGTATGAAGTTGATGATCTGTTAGCAGCCGAATATTTTTGGAAGAGTATGCAAATACTTTACAAAAGTATTGTTTGAATACCTAGACTTGATGAAGGGAAGACTGCTTCAAATTCAAGGAAGAACAATGGTTTAGAGAAGATGAAGGAATCAGATCAACATCAAATCACAGGTATCAGTTTTTACTATCAGATTATCATTTGCAGGTCATATCTTAGAAGAGCAGTTATGAAGATATTTGAAGTTTCAAGGAACGCTTTTATACACTTTCATCATTTGAAAGCTAAAGGCTACATCAAAACAGGTATCTAGAGGTTTTTCTAGAGAGTTTTGAGAGATCTCTTTCATGGCAAGAAGGCTCATCTAAAAAGACAAATTTGGAGATGGGATGAGTTTTTTTTTTTCAACCAATTTTGTGTTGTAAGTTGGTTGGATATCTAGGTACATAATGTAATCTAGGGATCTAGAAAGGTAACTCTAGAAAGGTAATTCAGTCATTTCAGACATTTGAAGCAGAATTTTGATTCAAAAATATGAGGAGATGATAAAACATGTTTCTATGTTCACTTCCATTTGTATACCATGTTTGTTTTGTCTCTTCCTCTTAGCACTAGAGGAAGAGAAAAGTTCATTTGAAGAGGTCAAGAGTGCTTGCTACTTCAAGATGAAGAGAACAAAAGGTATGGAAGAGAAGTTTGAAGATGTTAACATCATCATCACGTGGAAGAAAGATGTAGAAAAAGAAAATCCATCATTTCCAATAGAAAATTAAGGATCTCTTTTTTCATATATTTTCCATATACTTTTCCTGTTTTATCCTCTACACCCAAAGACAAGTCTACGAGAACATCTTGTGTGAAGATAGTCTAAAGAAGAAGCAGTCTCTTGTTTTGCATTACACTTGATCATGATTTAGTAGATTTGAGAAAGAATTGCATTGAGAGAAACAAAAACAGTAGATATATGTTTTGACTCATATGTGTATGAGTTATGTTAAAGATTTTTTAAATAGGCAGCTTATATGTTCTCTCAAAGAAGGAGTGTCAATACAGAGCTATTTGGTATATGACAAGTTGGAGAGAAGTATACTTCTTCTTTATCTAACTCTTAACGTAAAAGAGTTTTCTTGTAGCAGATGTTGAAGACTTAGGTTGAGGTTTTATGTCTGGAAAAGGTTACCTCATATTCAGTATTTTCAGAAACTTCAGAAAATTCAGTTTTGTTTCTGTACAAGTCAATGGAGAATAAGATATCTAGATTTCTATCTATGTATGCATATATTCTTGTATGAATTTCCATGTTCTCCTAAGTATGTAAAATCATAAATATGTATTTATTCATGTATGAATGTGCGTATGAGTATATGTATTTATTTCTTTATGTAGGAATATAAATGCATTCGTATGTATATAAATATGGATGTATGTATTTACAAATGTATGAATTTATGAACATATGTGTACATAAATATATATGTATGCTGATATTCTTATGTCTATATACATATGTAAGGATTTGAGTTTTTCTACGAGTGTTTATATAACAAACCTAAATATACAGTATTGACGTATGGAGAGCTATGCGCATATTCACACACACACACACATATGTGTGTGTGTGTGTGTGTGAGCGTGTGTATGCAGATATATACATGTGTGTGTTTTTGGTATGTATGTATTTGTGTGTATGATATGCTCCTAAATTATTTTAAGTTTGAATTTGAAAGAGATTGAGAGGAGAAGAATGGATGCAATGTGCACTTCAGAGTGATGAGGTTTGATTCAACATATCATATCAATATATCATCCACCTATTGTCACTTGATTGAGGACTTTGATTAACCTTATAGGCTTATTCTTAGTGCGATAAAACACCCTATGTCCTTCGGATCTCACAAAGAACAAGTTAATGAAAAACAAGCTATGAACTTGAGAAGCTATCCTGAAAAAATGTTCCTTTTTTTTGAAAGAAGATTCAACGTCAATCAAGTCATGCTCTCAATGTCATACTAATTTATCTAATTTCACTTTGGGGAAGTTTTCTAATTGCGTAAACATTCTAGTATGCAAAAGAAGTAGTATTATAAGATACGAATGCTCCGATTATGAGCTTAGCATCAATAGGGGGTCACCTCGACTTGTTCAGGAATAGCAGCAACAAACCTCGAGGGAAAGAAATCGCTATAGCACATAGTAGATGAAGCCAACTTGTACAACATTTTGCACAATGCAAGAAGGCACTAATACATTTTGAGTGAGTCCTTGTATATGAAAATTGGACCCTTGAGGTGTGAACCAAACTCTACAATCATGCTAATTTTAAGACGTTGGCTTAGAGAAGTGAGCTAGATGTTAATAATCTCGATTGTATTTTCTTGTGACATAAAGTTAGAGTTAATGGAGTGATTATATACACTTTGTGGAGTCTCCTTATGGAAATCCATTATTCCTAACAACAAAATTTATTTCAAAATACTTATAGGAGGAGTTTGTGGTAAATCAATCCCTTTTCCTAGAATCTAGGAATGGATGAATTAAGCTTAATCTGATTTGGTTTTTGGTAGGAGAATTCAACCACCTTACTCGTGGATTTTTAGACTAAATATTATATATCAAATAAAAGATAAAATTATGATTAATCATGTGAATATACAAATATATGTGGTAAGCCTTCAAATTCTCCATAAGACTGCCTTTCTTTTAGTCACATGAACAAGCATCTTATGTCATACCTCTAGTTCACTTAGGGTTTGAGACCCAAAGTTATATAAGCGACATCCTTGGTTTCTCCCACTTCAAATGTGAAGAGCCTACCATGTTTCTCACCTCTCGTTGTCTTTCTTGACATGGATTTTCAACATAAGCTCCATGTTGAGCGAAACTAACATACAAGCCTTGTTCTAAAATTTGGCCTACAAGAATTGGGTTTTTGAGTCAAGAGCCTTGACATGGATTTTTAACCTAAGCTCCATGTTGAAACTAACATACAAGCCTTTTTTTACAATTTGGCCTACAAGTATTAGTTTTTTTTTTATATAGTTGGTACATAGAGAACTTTACTAAAAACGTTTGGATGCTTTAAAATTCCCAATTACTTTCACATTGTTCTTGGTGTCATACCTTGATTCTACTACTTTCTAGAAGTCCTTTGGCATGATGTTTTTTGTGGAGATGATAAGAAGCTACAAGGAACATATGTATTTTGACACTATACCTTTTTTATGCAACCACATTCCTGAGGTCATTTCGCTCTATGTAATTATCCATTGAATGCATATGATATCAAATTGAAAAGTTTATCTGTTTTACTCTCTCTATTCCAAATACGTGGTTTTAGATTTTTCTATAATAGTTACAAAGAGAAATTCTTATGAATCTCTATTTTATGCTTAATCTAAGTGGAAAAATAGTTTGTGTTTGGGTAGTTTGCTCATTTATCATTTGGAATCCCATTGGACGAATCTATACTTGTTCAGAATCTAGTAGTGTCTTTCTTGTGTGGAAAATATATTATATTCATTGGATATCAGGTTTTTTTTACAGAAGAAGGTGTTTGATAGTAGTGTTTCTAAGAGTAGTTCGCTGACTTCTGCTATGCATATTGAAGTGAAACGTCTCCATATTTGGTACCACAACATTGTCATTCCAAACGTGGTTTCAGACAAAAAAACACAAATTGAAGACGAGATAAAGAAAGTGAAGGAAGTCTTTGTGCTATGACCATACCATGCTGTGCAACACTCATGTTGAGTGTAAACGGATGGAGGTGAAGTTTTTGTATGTAATACAATCTTCTTAGTTTATATTCTTTGAGTTAATATACTCTCTTATCCTACTTTCTACTACATATTATTAATCATTTAATGATTTTATAAGTGATATTAATCACTTGGTTTAAGAGTTATGAGCAACATTTAAAAAGAAGCCTAAGATTCAAGCAACAAATCTATGATGTGCAACTACATGTTGTATATGAATATAGTTTGCATGGTTTAGATATGGAAATGAATTGAAGGAAGTGCAATATTTTATTATATAAAGAGATGATGATCTAATGTCATACATAAGCTTGAGGATAGGATTATATTCTTCTTACTTTGTGCAAGAAATGTTTCCATTGGAGATGCTTGTGTATGCATCCTTGTGAACTTTCTGCTCAAGATGAATGATTATTTTTGACAGCCATGCTTAGGCAGAATATAAAATGAATTTAGAAATGATGATTGATATCTTACATGCACTAATTTATGCGTATGTGGTTGTTGGAGTTAGACGTCTGCGGAAGCACGCGAACAGCACAAGGAAGAAGAAGAAGCTTGGAGCACAACACACAAGACTGAATGTATTACTAGAGAATGTACAAAGATAAGTAGCCCATTAGGGCAATAGGCGTATATACAAGCCGGGGGAAAAAAACCTCCTAAAGAGGGAAAAAAGTGCCCTGGCGGTCCTAGAGTGTTCACACACATCACTACCTAAATATATCAACAAATCCCCCCTGGGAGTGATGCGGTGAACAAGGAGTTGGCACTCATGTATAAGGAAGTGCCGAGCTATGTGGAAATCACTCCACAAAAGGAAGTAAGCCCAAAGCTTTGCGGAAAGCTTCAAACTTCTCCCTAGGCAGAGCCTTCGTGAAAAGGTCTGCAATGTTCTCCTGCGTGGGCACATATGCCAAGCTGATCTCCCCAGCAGAGAACCTCTCCCTGACATAGTGATAATGCACCTCAATGTGCTTAGTGCGAGCATGGAACACAGGGTTCCTCACAACTGCCAATGCGCTCTGACTGTCAGTGAAGATGGTGGTGGCAGAAGACTGGCCAACACCCAAATCAGCCATAAGGCGTCTGAGCCACACACACTCAACAGTCGCTGTGAAAGCTGCCCTATACTCAGCCTCACAACTGGAAGTGGCCACAGTAGGCTGCTTCTTGCTCAACCAAGATATACATGAGCTACCAAGCATGAAGCAAAAACCACTGGTGGACACACGAGTGTCATAGCAACCAGCCCAATCTGAGTCAAAAAAAGCATGCAAATCTGGCAGTAGTGATCCCCCCTTGGGATAAAACAACCCAAGTAGCCGAGTACCACTCAAGTAGCGAAAGATGCGCTTAACCGCTTTCCAATGCGTGACTCCTGGGCAATGCATAAACCTGCTCATCTGTGAGACAGCAAACTGAATATCTGGCCGAGTAATGCATAAGTAAATCAAGCATCCAACAGCCTGCTGATAGAGAACAGCATCAAATGCATCTCCAACATCATGAAGACTCAATCGTAAACCTGTCTCCATAGGAGTGGCAATAGGCTTACAGTCTTCAAGGCCAAAACGCTGCAATAATGTGTCAATATATTTCGTTTGACACAAAGCCATTCCACCATCAACTTGCATAAACTGAATGCCCAAATAGTGATGCAAATGCCCCAAATCAGACATCTCAAATGAGGCATGCAAATCAGCCTTGAAATCAGCAATATGCTTCTCAAGAGGACCAGTGAGCAGCATGTCGTCTACATAGACAACAATGATCAGAAGCACATCATTAGCACGCTTAACATATAAGGTGCTTTCAGTTGGACTGTTCTCAAAACCATGTGCAATCAGATAGGCATGTATTTTCTCATACCAAGCACGTGGTGCTTGCTTTAAACCATATAACGCCTTCTTTAACCTGCACACCTGGTTTTCATGCCCTTTCTGCACAAAGCCACGGGGCTGAAAAACATACACTTCTTCATGCAAGTCACCATTCAAAAATGCTGTTTTAATGTCCAACTGATGTACATTCCAACCATGATGGGCTGCAAGTGCACAAATGCTCCGAACAGTAGTCATACGACATGTAGGTGCAAAGGTCTCATCAAAATCAATGCCTCTTTCCTACGCATAACCCTTTGCAACAAGCCTAGCCTTATACCTGTCAACTGTACCATCAGGTTTACGCTTCAGCTTGTATACCCACTTAGTGCCAATGGCCTTCTTGCCAGGAGGCAAGTCACATAAAGACCATGTACCATTCTTCATTATAGCATCATATTCAGATTGCATAGCAGCCATCCAATTTTCTGAATTTTGTGCTTCATCAAAAGAAACAGGCTCATTCTCATCACAGAGACTAGATGCAGCCATAGCATAGCAATCTGATGCAAAGGAGGTACTATGAGAGCCTGAACGAGTACGATATGACAAAGGTGCATCTAATTTGCTGTCACGCAAAGTCTGCACCAGCCATTTTGGCATAGTTTTTGCCTTCAATATCAGCTCTCTCATCAACAAGTGCATCATGTAAATCTGCATCAGAAATGGAATGATCTGCATCATCATATGAAACCTACAAAGGCTGAGAAGTTGCCTCATTAGGACCAGCGCTAGCCTGTCCACCTGTAAAAAGAGGCATCAAAGTATCATACATGTCTTTGGAGCTAACAAATGTCTCCTTAGTACATGAAAGCAATGGCTGAATAGCATCTTCCACAAAGACAACATCACGGCTAACCAGAATGCGTTTAGTCTGTGGATGATATAGACGATAGCCTTTACTTTCAGAACTGTACCCCAAAAATACATTTTACTGCCTTATCATCCAATTTTCTGCGATGTTGTTCAGGCACTAATGCATATGCCAAACAACCAAAAACACGCAGATGAGCAACAGATGGCTTGCGGTCATGCCAAGCCTCATATGGAGTGATAGACTACAACGCTTTGGTGGGACACCTGTTCAGTACATATGCTGCACACATGACAGCCTCAAGCCAGAAACTATGTGGTAAAGCCTGACTTTTGACCATGCACCTCGCCATCTCCATGAGTGACCTGTTCTTTCGTTCAGCAACTCCATTCTGTTGAGGTGTATACGGCACTGTACACTGGTGTTTTATCCCACGTTCAGCCAGAAATGCATTAAAATCTGAAGACATATATTCCCCCCCTCGATCAGAACGGAGGGTGCCCATTTTACATGCTGACAGATTTTCAGCCAAAACCAAAAACTATTTGAAGCACATGAACACTTCGGACTTTGCTTTGAGTGGATATACCCATGCATGCCTGGAAAAATCATCAATGAAAGTCACGAAGTAAAGGTAATTTCCAAAAGAGGGTGTCTGCATAGGACCACAGACATCACTATGTACAAGCTGCAATTTCTGCATAGCCCGAACTGAACCATCTTTTGGAAAGGAAGAACGCTGCATTTTGCCCAAAATACAGCCTTCACAAACATGTTTTCCAGGTGCCTCAAGTTTGGGCAAAGAGGACACCATTTCAGATTTCTGCAGGCGTAACAAACTAGCAAAATTCAGATGACCAAAGCGTGCATGCCAAAGCTTTGCATCTGACATAGCCTGAGAATCATGAACTGCACATGCCGAATCATTCACAGATCTTTCATAGTCTATGAGCTTATACAGACCACGACATAAAATGCCAGAAGCAATAATCATATCGCCATTTGAGAGATCATGGACTGTACACCTGTCATCAACGAATTTCACAACCAAGCCAATCTTGGCTAATGCAGAAACTGATAACAGGTTCTTTTTGATCCCTAGCACAAATAAAGCATCTGACAAAGTGAAAGAACTACCATCAGCAGTAGTCAGAATGATCTTACCAACTCCCATAACAGGATAAGAGGAGTTATTGGCGCATGTGACAATATTCCCTGTAGGGGCAGGCTCGAGTGAAGAGAAGAAACTGCGCTGTGAGGTAATATGTTTGGTCGCCCCACTGTCAAAGTACCAAACATCTGAGTCTACTGCAGACATGCACTGATCATGAGAAGATGGGTCAAAACTGCAGATAGTAGTAAACGCCCATTCTTCTTCCTGCACAAGATTTGTAGACTCTGTTTTTGGTGTAGAGGCCTCTGCAACAACCATTCCAGCCTCTTTCTTCTTTGCCTCTTTAGCAGCCAATTTTGGACAGTTCTTTATAATATGATCATTTCCTTTACAGTACTTGCAGAACAATTTCAGCTTTTCTGATTTCTTCTCATCTTTATCCTGGTTCTTCGATTGTGCAGCATTTGCAGATTTCTGCTTACTAGTAGAAGAGCTCCATTTTCCTTTGCCCTTCTGACTAGCCAGGAAAGCTTGATCTGCAACACGCATAATGGACCTGTTCTGCCTGGACTGATCTTCCTGCAACAGAACAGAGACTAATTCCTCAAATGACAAGGCATTCGGATTGCCTTTCATCATCAATCGAAGAGTAGAGGCAAAACTCTGATATGAATCAGGAAGGCCATTCAGAACGGTCTGCACAAGTGAGCTATCTCGTATAACCTCATCAGCAGAAATCAATTGTTCCTTCAGGTCTTTGATCTTTGTAAGAAAACTTTCCATCGAATCACCTTCATTCATGTGCTCACTCTCCAACTGTTTTCGGAGGTAAGCAACACGAGCCTCATTCCTAGCCTGGTACAAAGTGGTAAGTGTATCCCAAGCATCCTTTGCTGTTCTGCAAGAGCGAATGTGAGGAATAATGGCACGTTTGACAGACAAAGCTATCAATGCATGTGCCTGGGCATCTCTGCCATCCCAACGAATCTGCTCTGCAGTAGGTGCAACAGAAACAACAGCACGAACAGGAATCTGCGGAATATCATCTTCGACACCATCTTCATCAGCTCCAACACCTGTATTTGCAGTACCTGTCGTTACAGGTGTAACAGGACGTCTTTCAACACCCTGCACAATGTTCCACAATCCTTTTGCAACCAGTACATGTCGCATCATATAAGCCCATAATGGGTAGTTAGTACCATCCAACTTATCCTCAACAGCCAACATACGGAATACATCACTGCTTTCAGCCATGGCCGGTGACTAAAATACCTTGATGCAGAAAATTGACTGTATCTCAAAAAGTTGAACAGAACTGCCCACACCAGTTCTGCTACACCTGTAGCAGACTTCGAGACGCTTAAACTGGCGAACAGAAACTGGTATATACCTTTGGCACAAAAGGACGAAATAGCCTGCACAAGCACTGCGATAGTGCGTTCGGAGGCCGAAACGAGCTCAGATCGCGATTTCGGCACCACAAAACGAAGCTGTTTTGATCTCGGAAACACCCTGAGTATGCTCACCAAATTTTGTGCGAATCTGAGACTGCAAACGGAGGAGTGTCGACGGCGCCCTAGAAGAAGCAACGACCTGCTCTGATACCAATTGTTGGAGTTAGACGTCTGCGGAAGCACGCGAACAGCACAAGGAAGAAGAAGAAGCTTGGAGCACAACACACAAGACTGAATGTATTACTAGAGAATGTACAAAGATAAGTAGCCCATTAGGGCAATAGGCGTATATACAAGCCGGGGGAAAAAAACCTCCTAAAGAGGGAAAAAAGTGCCCCGGCGGTCCTAGAGTGTTCACACACATCACTACCTAAATATATCAACAGTGGTAAAGGAGAATGTATTACGTTTCTCATAATGTGTGGATGAGAAATAGGCTATTTTGTAAAGTCTATACAGCTTGAGTATTTTGAGGTTTATGTACCCACATGAATTAACATACAACGGGTTGAATATATTCTTTAATGTTTGGTGCTTTTCTACATGCTTATACATATTTTGTAGCATGATATTGAAGCATTAAGGTTCGTCATGTTCAACAATAGATGAGCTGAAAGTATGAATGTTTGGGCGCAATGAATATTGATAAAATTGAAGGTTGTTCTGTCTGAAGTTTTTGGAGCTATCTTGTTGCTGATAAAAGTCACCAAGATAAAATTTCAAAAGAACATATAAGTTGTCTTATTCTATGGTAATTAAATCCATTTGATTTATCAATTTGTTGGCATTATTTTTATTTTTCATACGTACCATAGAGGAAATGAAACAAAGAGGGAGGTCAAGAAGAAGTCCACCATTGTGACCCTCAAGGAAAGCATGTAGAGATCATATGGATGAGATCTCATGTATTGATTATTTCTTGTATTTTCTTGTACATGATGAAGAAATCTTGGAATATATGGAAGCTATGAATGCTTCAAATGAAGAGGAACTCATAACAGAGTTCATGTATGAATAACCATTTACTAAGTTTGTACCTCAGGCTGTATAAGTAGCTAGGAAGCATGAAGAATATATTATGAGTCAAAGGAGAGTTAGCTTACAAGGATTTGAGGATCCAAGAAGATTAAAATGAAGCTAACGTGTAGCCAATTCAATTTTGAAATTTGGAAGAGAAGAATTTATGCTAAAAAAAGGAGAAAGAGTAGCCATAAAACTACTTTTTAGAGGATTAGGCACAACTGCCTTTATGGAACAAATGCTTAGAGGGAAAAGATCAACCATGATACATAAAATAAGACACAAAGACAAGTTGAAAGTAGGAACCATTTCAATGCCAAAAAGAGAGAAAGGACCATACATTGGTAATGAGAGACCATGCAAAAGTGGATGATGAAAAGAATTTTAGCAAGTATAATCACAAATAGGATCTTAAGAGACATGAAGATGCAAAAATCATAGACATAGGTGAAGTTGGAGATGCTGCAAAGATAAAGGAAGATCGAAGAAAAGCAGTGAAGCTTAGAAGAAATGAAATCATTAAGGTATACAAGGAGAGATATTTGCAAAGAGAGGACAAGAAAGAAGAGAGTGAAGCCACAAATGTATACGCAACCAAGGTGATCTCATTTGATTGTATAAGTTTGTATGAAGTGCATGAAGCATTGTTTATGATAGGAATTCAAGAAAAGCTTTCAATAAGAACCAAAAGAAGTAAAGATGAAGTTTGAAAGAATCCAAAGAATCGTGGAAGCGAAAATTCGAGATCATCAACCTATCAAGGAAAGAGATATGAGGGAAACAAAAACAAAAGGTGAAGAGGACAAGATTTGAAGAATAGCAAGGAATCCCAATTGTAGCCTTAGGGGGAGTGTTCAAAGTCATGGAACTTGTGGAAGGTCCAAATGTGAGGCTTGAAACATAATAACCTCTCATCATGTCCTCTTCATCATGTATGTATTTATAAGAAAACCTTTTTTAGGTTCGAAAGAAATATTTATCACAAAAATGTGTTGTATCCCACATAGGAAAATTAGGATGGACAAATTAACATTGAGGTTCAATTCTTTTAGAACAACAAGCATTGACCATGCTTGGACTTAGGATTTGTCATGGACAAATCAAAGCTCCTATCTTGATAGAGATTTAGACTTATGGACCATCTTAAATCTAACCACATATTATCGTATATTCACATGATTATTCAATTTTTTTTTCTTTTATTTGAGGTGTAATATGTAGTCCAAAAGAGATGAGTTAGGTGGTTGAATTCGTCTACCAAAAATCATACCAAGGTAAGCTTGATTCCTCAATTCCTAGATTGTAGGGAAAGGGAACGATTCACAAAAATGCATCGTGTGCATATTTTCAAATCAATTTGGATGTTATGTGTCATTAAATGCAATGAGGAGACTCTAAGGAGTGTATATAATAACTCCATGAACTTATACTTTTTGTGAGAAGGAAATAGAATCAGCATCATCATTATAGCTAGTAAGACTATGGGGTTTAATTCTCATAGCTCAAAATGTCAATGTTCATGTGTAGGGCCTCATAAGAAATTTATTAATGTCTACTTGCATTGTTCAAAATTTAGTATGAGTTGAATTCATCTAATTTGTGTTGGATTAATTTCTTTGCTTGAGGTTTTGTTCCTACTATTCTATGAACCATCCTAGTGACCCATTGTTGATGCTAAGCTCCTTTTCAGAGCATGTGTAGCTTATAATTCTAATTCTTGTGAATAATAGATTTTACAAACTATTATACAACTTCCTCTAAGATTACTTAGATGAATTGTAATCATGCTAGGACAACTAAGTGTTTGAGGTTGAATCTTCATTTTATTCCACTAAGTAGAAGCCTATAAGGTGAATCAAATTCTATAATTGATAGAATGCTGTAATGGTATGTTGAATCAAACCTCATTACTCTAAGTTCCAAATCCATTCTTCTCCTCTTAGGCACAACCATGATTCTTCAAAAATTAGAATGGAAGCTTATCTACAAGGAAGAAACCTCTATGCAATAGTAAAGATTTGTAAATTCATGTGCACAAAAAGAACCAAAGGAGCACCAACACAAGTAAAGAATCACAAGCTCCCATGATGATGTGTAGGGAATGCTCAAGCTAGGTCCTATATCTTAAACTTTATCTCTGATTTTTCGCTTCCACACATTAGAAGTTTTAAGACACCATACGAAACTTGGGATGTAGTTGAGACATTTTTCTCTACTAGTAGCAAGGCAAGGAAGAATCATTTGTGGATTTAATTCAACCAAACAAAGGATATACCTAAGCAAAAGCTCACATATTTTGTTATACAAGTCAAGGACATTGCAACTCAGGTAGCCTCACTTGAGGAAATGATCAAAGATTAATCCATTATGATGCTAATTTCTAATCAAATAAGGAATTGTAGGCAATTGAAATCATTCAACATTCCCTATGACTGTGAGACATTGGTCTACAGAGACCATTCTGTGTGTGTGTGTGGGACGAGGGCTAGTTAGCCAAGGTCCTAAGCTTGAGGGTATATCCTAAGGTATTTGATGGTTAGTGGGGATGAATGTTGCATGCTGGCCACATGGTGATGCTAGAACATTCCAGATCATTGCTATTTTAGATACAAGATGATATAAATGGATGGGAGGAGAGTGGCACACATCATTCACATGTCTTCTTTGAGGAAAGCCTCACACTTGGTATCAGAGCAAGGCTTTGTTGAGCTAATTTTAGAAGAACTCGCGTAGCGTTGAAGATTTTGTGCATGTCCTCGTTTTTTCGGTCGCGAGCATTTCTTGAGCTTGTGTCTTCTTCGTCGTCGTTAGGATTCTTGGTCGATCTCTGAGTGGACGTTTCCAAGCACAAAAGGTGAAAGGGGAAGGTGAGCCCGCATGACCCTACATTTATGCATTTATGCATTTGCATGTCCTCGTTTTTCAGTCGCAAGCATTTCTTGAGCTTGTGTCTTCTTCGTCGTCATTGGGATTCTCGGTCAATCTCTGAGCGGACGTTTTCAAGCACAAAAGGTGAAAGGGGAAGGCGAGCCCACATGACCCTATATTTATGCATTTAAGCCCGTGAACCGACTCTACAGCGTCGCATTTTCCATGGCCAAGGATGCTATTGCCTTGTTTTATATTTATTTCCAGAAGTATTTTTGGCACTGCCCATGTTCAAATCAGAGCAGAGGATGTCGGGTATTGTGTTTTGATTTGCCTTCTCTATTGGCTAGTGGGCTCACCGATAGGCTCTTGCAGCTCCATCGAATACCCACGGCTTCATTTTTAAGCGACGACAGAGTTCATGTATATATAGCTCGCCATAATCTTGATATATGCGATATTGCAGATGCGCACGCATGTTCTTCTCTCTCAGGCGAAATTTGTGGACACCATAGCCAAAGTTTGCTTTTGAATTTCAGTTTTGGGTATATAGTTTCACTAAATTGGCCATAATTTGGTCAATTCATATCCAAATTTAGAGTTCTTGGGCTTCTTACAAAGCTCTCTCAAAGATCTTTCCAGGGAGTGGCTATAAGCCATACTTTGGGTCCGAAAAAATTTTCTGCAATAGAAGCTGGAAGTGGATTATTCTTCATCGAGCACCTTCAACGAAGCATTTCTTGAAGACTTTTGCAATCTAAGAACCAAAAGGGAGTGAATAGTCTACTCGTAGATCTTCAATTGGACGCTTTAAGAATATCAAAGGAAATCGGAGATAAGTATTTAGTCAATATTTGGTTGATTCTTCTCTTGATTGTGCATATTAGAAGTATTCTTGCATTACGCGTAGGATGATGTAAGTAGAGCGTAAATAGAAATGTATGTTCGGTGCTTGAGCTTTTCTTATAGGTGGTAAGTATCAGCAGGTATCCACAAGAGAAATATTTGATTGAGGGCCCGTAGAGCCCAACAGCATATTTGGAAAAGTTTTCTATTGCAGGTGTTCGTTGAGAAGACAAAATAGATCGTGCCTATCGGCACTGATGATTTCATTTTTTGAATGTTTGACGTTTTTTTTTCGAAATTATATTGGATTTCAAAGCGCCACCGTTAGGCTGCCGAAATTTCTAAAATTAGCATGCATGTGCATTGAAGTTTAGGAAACATATTAAATGTTTCTTTTTTTTGACTTTTTCTGTTAAGCAAAGGCTTTGATTGGTTCTTTTTCTGCTTGCCAGTAGTATTTATGTTTGTTTAGTCTTAAAAAAAAAAAAGAAAACCAAAAGAAAAAGTTTCTTGCCTTTAGTCTTAGCATGGAACCCGAACCTTCATCACCTGCTAGAACAGATACTCTTATGCCTGAACCTCCAGTTGATCCAATTCAAGCCATGAACAATAGAATTTCATCCTTAGAAAGTTCTCTTCATGATATCTTGGAACACATGCGTGGTTCTAAGAAAGAAGAAGAGCCACTTGATTCTGATTTTCTAGAGATGGAGGTAGATGCTCCAGATAAGCATCAAACTTCAAAGGTTTTTAAAGATAACGTCTTAGTTAGAGAAGCTAGATGGTAGCTTAAGGATCTTAAGCCAACAAGATATCATGGCTCAACTAGCGCTAGGAGTACTGATACAGTTGAGCAGTGGCTCAACAAGTGGGAACAGTGCTTCTGCTTGTGTCATATCACTGATGATAGGCACAAGATTCAGCAGGCCACTTATAACCTTATGGACGTCGCACATAGGTGGTGGCAAAAGATAGATCAGGAAAAGAAGGATCCCACGACATGGGATCAATTAAAAATCCTGTTTTATAACAATTTTGTACCACCTAGTGGGAGGTCTAGAGCACTAGACACCTGGTTCTTCATGTTGACATATTTAGGTAGTGATATGTGTGAACACATTAGGACCACCGAGGCACTTTTTTCCCTCTTTAGGACGTTTTTTTTCCCCGGCTTGTATATACGCCTATTGCCCTAATGGGCTACTTATCTTTGTACATTCTCTAGTAATACATTCAGTATGGTGTGTTTGTGCTCCAAGCTTCTTCTTCTTCCTTGTGTTGTTCGTGTGCTTCCACAGACGTCTATCTCCAACAATTGGTATCAGAGTAGGTCGTCGCTTCATCTAGGGCACCGTCAACACTCCTCCATTTGTAGTCTCAGATTCGCACAAAATTTGGTGAGCATACTAAGGGTGTTTCAGAGATCAAAATAGCTTTGTTTTGTGGTGCCGAAATCGTGATCTGAGCTTGTTTCGGCCTCCGAACGCATTATCGTAGCGCTTGTGTAGGCTATTTTGTCTTTTTGTGCCAAAGGTATATACCAATTTTTATTCGCGAGTTTAAGCATCTCAAAGTCTGCTACAGGTCTCGTAGAATATGTCTAGGCAGTCCCGTTCAACTTTTTGAGATACGTTCAATTTTCTGCATCAAGGTATTTTAGACACCGGCCATGGCTGAAAGCAGTGATGTATTCCGTATGTTGGCTGTTGAGGATAAGTTGGATGGTACCAACTACCCATTATGGGCTTATATGATGCGACACGTTTTGGTTGCAAAAGGATTGTGGAACATTGTGCAGGGTGTTGAAAGACGTCCTGTTACACCTGTAACGACAGGTACTACAAATACAGGTGCTGGAGCTGATAAAGATGGTGTCGAAGATGATATTCCGCAGATTCCTATTCGTGCTACTGTTTCTATTGCACATACTGCAGAGCAGATTTGTTGGGATGGCAGAGATGCCCAGGCATATGCATTGATAGCTTTGTCTGTCAAACGTGCCATTATTCCTCATATTCGCTCTTGCAGAATAGCTAGGGATACTTGGGATACACTTACCACATTGTACCAAGCTAGGAATGAGGCTCGTGTTGCTTACCTCCGAAAACAGTTGGAGAGTGAGCACATGAATGAAGGTGATTCTATGGACAGTTTCCTAACGAAGATCAAAGATTTGAAGGAACAACTAATTTCTGCTGATGAGGTTATACCAGATAGCTCACTTGTGCAGACCGTTCTGAATGGTCTTCCTGATTCATATCAGAGTTTTGCTTCTACTCTTCGGTTGATGATGAAAGGCAATCCGAATGCCTTATCATTTGAGGAGTTAGTCTCTGTTCTATTGCAGGAAGATCAGTCCAGGCAGAACAGGTCCATTATGCAAGTTGCAGATCAAGCTTTCCTGGCTAGTCAGAAGGGCTAAGGAAAATGGAGCTCTTCAACTAGTAAGCAGAAATCTGCTAATTCTGCATATTCAAAGAAGGAAGATAAAGATGAGAAGAAATCAGAAAAGCAGAAATTGTTCTGTAAGTACTGTAAAGGGAATGATCATATCATAAAGAACTGTCCAAAACAGGCTGCTAAAGAGGCAAAGAAGAAAGAGGCTGGAATGGTTGTTGCAGAGGCCTCTACACCAAAAACTGAGTCTGCAAATCTTGTGCAGGAAGAAGAATGGGCGTTTACTACTGTCTACAGTTTTGACCCATCTTCTCATGAGTAGTGCATGTCTACAGTAGACTCAGATGTTTGGTATTTTGACAGTGAGGCCACCAAACATATTACCTCGCAGCGCAGTTTCTTCTCTTCACTCGAGCCTTCCCCTACAAGGAATACTGTTACATGCGCCAACAACTCCTCTTATCCTGTTATGGGAGTTGATAAGATCATTTTGACTACTGCTGATGGTAGTTCTTTCACTTTGTCAGATGCTTTATTTGTGCCAGGGATCAAAAAGAACTTGTTATCAATTTCTGCATTAGCCAAGATTGGCTTGAATTTGTTCATGACAGGTGTACAGTTCATGATCTATCAAATGGCGATGTGATTATTGCTTTTGGCATTTTATGTCGTGGGCTATATAAGCTCATAGACTATGAAAGATCTGTGAATGATTCGGCATGTGCATTTCATGATTCTCAGGCTATGTCAGATGCAAAGCTTTGGCATGCACGCTTTGGTCATCTGAATTTTGCTAGTTTGCTACGCCTACAGAAATTTGATATGGTGTCTTCTTTGCCCAAGCTTGAGGCCCGTGGAAAACATGTATGTGAAGGCTGTATTTTGGGGAAAATGCAGCGTTCCTCCTTTCCAAAAGATGGTTCAGTTCGGGCTACACATAAATTGCAGCTTGTACATAGTGATGTCTGTGGTCCTATGCAGACACCCTCTTTTGGGAATTACCTTTACTTCGTGACTTTCATTGATGATTTTTCCAGGCATGCATGGGTATATCCACTCAAAGCAAAGTCCGAAGTGTTCATGTGCTTTAAACAGTTTTTGGTTTTGGCTGAAAATCTGTCAGCATGTAAAATGGGCACCCTCCGTTCTCATCGAGGGGGGGAATATATGTCTTCTGATTTTAATGCATTTCTGACTGAACATGGGATAAAACACCAGTGTACAGTGCTGTATACACCTCAACATAATGGAGTTGCTGAATGAAAGAACAGGTCACTCATGGAGATGGAGAGGTGCATGGTCAAGAGTCAGGCTTTACCACACAGTTTCTGGCTTGAGGCTGTCATGTGTGCAACATATGTATTGAACAGGTGTCCCACTAAAGCGCTGTATTCTATCACTCCATATGAGGCTTGGCATGACCGCAAGCCATCTGTCACTCATCTGCGTGTTTTTGGTTGTTTGGCATATGCATTAGTGCCTGAACAACATCGCAGAAAATTGGATGATAAGGCAGTAAAATGTATTTTTGTTGGGTACAGTTCTGAAAGTAAAGGCTATCGTCTGTATCATCCACAGACTAAACGCATTCTGGTTAGCCGTGATGTTTTCTTTGTGGAAGATGCTATTCAGCCATTGCTTTCATGTACTAAGGAGACATCGGTTAGCTCCAAAGACATGTATGATACTTTGATGCCTCTTTTTACAGGTGGACAATCTAGTGCTGGTCCTAATGAGGCAACTTCTCAGCCTTTGCAGGTTTCATATGATGATGCAGATCATTCTGTTTCTGATGATCAAGAGAGAAATTACAATAAGGTATACCCCTCAACAAAATGGGATGGTAGAGAGGAGAAATAGATTAATTGTTGAAACAACTAGGTCAATGCTAAATGAGAAAAAAATACCTAATTGCTTGTGGGGAGAGAGTGTATCTACTGCCACTTATCTTGTAAATAGGTTGCCATCTAAATCTCTTGATGGGATGCCCTCATATGAAGCATGGCATGGTAGAAGACCATCACTTGATCATTGCAGGATCTTTGGATGTGTTGCTTATGTGCATATCCCTTCTCAGATAAGAGGAAAGCTAGAACCTAAGGCAGAGATGTGCATCTTCATAGGGTATGAATTGAATTCGAAAGGATGCAGGTCCTACAATCCTTTAGACAAAGGATTTATGGTCAGTAGAGATGTTTTCTTTGATGAGAATGACTCTTGGTTTGATAGTGAATGTAGGAAAGTAAAGCTACCTTATGACTTGGAAGAGGAGTTTCGAAGCCTCACTAAGGAGGAGCCTACTCAAAATGGAGACATCAACTCAGATGATGAGGACATCATCAACGTAGAAGATCTCCAGGCATGGAAGTCCAAAGGCAAAATCAAGATGAAGAAGTTGGAAGATATACTTGAGTCATCCAACCAAGCAATCCGAAGATCACAAAGGGAGAGCAAGAAGCCCATCAGATATGGCTATGACACTTCGTTAGTTACTGAGCAGTCTGTTTATCTTGCAAAAGAATTGCCATTTAAAGAGCCATCATCATATGAGAGGCAAAGACCAAGGCAGAATGGAAAGAAGAAATGGATGAGGAAATTGAAGCACTTATGGAGAGTGATACTTGGGAACTAGTATTGAAGAAGGAGTCTATGAAGGTAATTGGTTCTAGATGGATCTATAAGATCAAAAGGAGTTCTGATGGATCAATAAGCAAGTACAAAGCTAGACCTGTGGCTAAGGGTTTTGCACAAACCCAAGGAGTTGATTATGAAGAAACCTTCTCACCTATGGCCAAAATGCCAACCATCAAGGTATTGGTAAGTGTGGCTACATCAAAGAATTAGAACATGTATCAATTGGATGTAAAAAATGCATTTCTAAATGGCTGGATTTCAGAGGAGGTGTACATGTCTCAACCTCGTGGCTATGAGGAACCAAACAAGGTAACATATGTATATAAAATGAACAAAGCTCTTTATGGATTGAAGTAGGCACCAAGGGCATGGAACCATAGATTAACTACATATCTTTAGGATCAAGGTTTTATCATGAGTAAAGCAAATACTTCTCTATTTATTAAGAGAAGAAATTCAGAGGTAATATACCTATGTGTATATGTTGATGATATCATACTCAGAGGTAATGATGCTTAATGGCATCAAGCAGATCAAGAATCAGATGATGTAGGAATTCAAAATTAGTGACGTTGAATCACTAAAATATTTTCTTGGACTTGAGCTAGTCTACACTAACTCTCGAATTTATATTACTTAGAGAAAGTATATACCGGACATGTTGAAGAACTTTCATTTGCACAATGTCAAAGTTTGTACTCCAATGGAGGTAAACCTAAAATTAACTGCTCATGAAGGTAAGGTGCTTGAGAACATTGCAAGTTACCAAAGCATAGTAGGAAGCTTGAACTATGCTACATTGATAAGGATTGATATTGCTTATGGAGTAAGTGTTCTAAGTCAGTTTATGCACAAACCTAGGGCACCTCATTTGGAAGCTGCCAAAAGGATTTTGAAGTACCTTAAGGGCACTCAAAATCAAGGGTTATATTTTCCTTATACTTCTGATTTGGACATCAAGATATATTCAGATGCAGGTTGGGCAAGTTGCAAAGATTATAGAAGAAGTACCTCAAGTTACTTATCTTTTATAGGTGATAAACCTATATCATGGTTATCAAAGAAGCAACCTACTATTGCTTTGTCTTCTATAGAGGCAGAGTATAGAGGCTCAAGAGGCCATATGGATCAGATTGTTATACAGAGATTTGGGCTTGCATACTACAACTCCAATGATCTTTGGAGATAATACAAGCTCACTACATCTTGTAGCAAATCCTATTTATCATGCTAGGACCAAGCATATAGAGGTCCACTATCATTATCTGAGAGAGAAGTTATTGAGCAAGGAATCTCAGTTGGCTTATGTATCAACTAATATGGAATGTACATATTTATTGACTAAAGCATTAGATGGTACAAAACTTTGCAGGTTTGAGTCAATGATTGGATTGCAAGACATTCATGAAGATTGAAGATGAAGACCAAGCCAAAATGTTTGGCTCGAGGGGGATCTTTTGGTGCAAAGTTCAAGCCTACACATTTTTCTAGAAGTTCATGAATATTTGAAGCTCCATGGAAACCATTGCTAGGAAGATTTTATCCTTTACCATTTGTAAGAGTCACTTTGACTTGGAAGAATCATTGTAACCACCACTAATTTTGTGGAGTTTGTTAGCTAGAAAATTCATGACTTCATTTGAGAGAATATCTCCTAGATTGGAGGACTAGTTTTAGTGAGATCCAATGGAAAATTTAGATTCAAATTCAAGTTCAAATTTAAACATCACATCTATAAAAGATGGGTGGAAAACTTGCAGACTAGATCACTTCAATTTCGAGCCATTACTGATTGGATTGTAATTGAGTGAGGCTCACATTGTATCCTACACTACTCACCATTATTGGGCATTGATTAGCAAGCCTATGATCTTGTACAACAATGTTCTTTAATACAATAAATCTACATTACTCATCTATGGTCTCTCTGTTATAGTCACTCATGATAGTCAACTTGTACTGCTCATATCTCAGTCATTTATCTACCATTTTCAATGTTATATAGCTTGTTGGAATCAGCTCCAAGTTATCTACATGCTTAAAAATTTTGAATATAATCAATTGAGAGAATCTAGAGAAAACTGCATCAAAGCACTCACTGGTCAAACTCTGCAAAGGTCCTGAAAAGGAGGGGTAATGATTCAATTGCTAAGTTGATTGCTCTCTCTATAGTGCATCATTTTACGTGATTCTACTTGGAATATTCAGCTTACTAAGCTAGTTAGATACATCTTAAAGGAATTTTTCTAATTCCTACTGTACTGAAAGCACTATGCATAACAAGCAGTAGGTGTGTGAAGAAAAATAGAAGGTTTTCATTAATCCTTCAACTTGGAAGTAGTCTGTTTTGGTTGAATCATTTCTCATATAATTTCCAAAGTACATAGGCACTTGCATAGTGTCATTGGAAAGCTAAGAGGGCCAAAAACGCAACTCTAAAGCTACAAGGGCTGGTACAAAGTAGGATTTGGTAGTACCTACTCAGTTCTTGGAGTGTCTATCCATCTTTTCCAACATCCTAAATATGCAGACACCTAAGTTCAACATGTTTTTTGGACAAATATTGAATGAATAATGCAACAAAACATTTAAGAAGGTAAATCTTTCCAAGGTATTTCTACAACTAATCTTTATACGGAAAGGAAGGACAAGAAGAACAACGGAAAGAAGAGGGATGATGATGATGAATCATGTTCACAAGCCAACTATAGAGGCAAAGGAAAATGGAAGCAGAAAATGAAAGGAGCAAAGCAAGACAAGTCTAAAGGAGAAGAAGGTCAGACTTGTGATACCTATACCAAGTCCAATCACACTCTTCAAAAATGTTTTTTCAATGTAAGAACACACAAAGGAGGAGCGAGAAGTGGATTTTGAAATACAAGAGATAGAGGTGGAAAAAATGACATAAAAAACAACATAAATAATACCAAAAGAGACTACAAAAACTATTTAGAGGATCAATTACATGAACATTTATTGCTTCTAATGAACTTGAGCCATAAAGAATGTAAAGAGGATAATAATTTGTTCTACATAGATTCTAGCTTTTCAAACCATGTTGCAAGTAGTGTTGCTCTGCTATCATACTTGGAAAAACCTAAGAACAAGCACAAGAGAGAGATGCATGGAATCTTTTGTCTCTTCACCTACCCTTGCATCTTGTCTCTCTTCTTGAACTTCCACTTCTTGTCCTTTGTCCTTCCATTGCCTCGGGTGCCTTTTTTTGCTCAAATCACTCCATATGGATAAGATGGGAATTTATGTTTTGTAATCTAGATATTTAATTATATTTGGGATTTTATCTAGTCGTAAATAATTTTGCACATTTTCTTCAAAAATGTACTTCAAGGTTATGAGTGTAGTCTTTGCATCTTTAGGACTTAGCCTCTAATCGAGGTTAGAAAATTTGGTATAAATACAAATATTGTGAGGATATTAAATGATGAGGATAAGTAGGTGTCATGCCTCACAATTAGAGCTTCAAAAGTTTTATAAATTTCAATTTCCAAGTGGTTTTTGGACTTCATCAAGAAGATAACCAAGCATTCCAAATTCCCTCTATGGGTTGAATTGTTGAACCTCCCTTATTGTATTAACTTTCTTAACAAAGATATTTTATCATTATTGGGTTGTCTGATAATGATGAAAGTTGATGTTGGTGAAACTCTCTTGGAGAGAAGGGATGTCCAAAATCAAGTGGGAAATTTTCACTTTTCTAAAAAAGTGGTGAGAATCTGGTAATATGGATGTAGAACAGATGGCTCACAAGCCCAATTAAAAATGCATGGTTAAAGCTTGGATAATCAAATAGGAATCTTGGTCAACGTTGATTTTTAAAAACATTGTAAATGTAATGCTATTAGTCAACCCTAGGTCACAAAGACATAACCTTCTCACTCTTCCAGCCACCCAATTACTGCCAATAAATCTTCTTTGGTTTCCTCTCATTGGTTATTCTAGAGCAAGATGAAACAACATTGCATTATCACTAATGATTGAAAGTCAATAGTGGAAATTGGACAAATGACTTCAACTAGTTTTCAATCTCTAGCATCATGGGAATTGAGAACGAGCACTTCCAAATAGTCTGTAACCTTATCTCCAAAGGCTTTCACCAATGGGAGCACCTATGGTGCCAAATTAGAATAAATTAGATAATATTTCAAAACATTAATTAGAGTTGAAGGGTTGACTATGAAGATTCATGCCTCTTAAGAAAGAGAATGAATATTTAGAGGTTTTTGGAGAGCCACCTCCTTATTGGATAGAAAGATTGTACCTATAAAGATATGAAGTGGAGGAATTGCAATAGGGTTGATGATGTCCCAAGGTTTAAAAGCTTGTTAGAATTCTTTGATAAATCAAATGTGTTGCCTAAATTGGTCTTCTTATAGGTGGATCTTAAGATTGAGGATCTTTGGCATCCTATGATGTATCAAAAAAAAAGAATCTCGTCTTGCAGATCCTTTGCATGGGGAAGTAGGCCATTGCTAAAGCTTACAAAATTTTTGTAGGTGTATGGGGCTGGAGAAGGTGCCATTGGATTTGTGAGGAACTCATGAACCTCCTCTTTTTGTGCCTTAAGAGCACCTTTGTGTCAAGAAGACGGTAAGTGCATCTTAATTTGGATAAGTTGATTGATTAGAGATAAGTCTTGCTTGTAGAGACAATTGGTTTCTCCTCCTCCCTTTGAAACTTGATCAAAGGAGGTCCTCTTCTAAATTTTGAGAGAGCATTGTGCTAGAAACGTTTATGAACCATGTCAAGAGTGTCCATTGAGCCATTTGTTGAACTTTTGGTTAGAAGATGAGACAAATCCAAGAGGTCCTCCTCTTCAATCACTAACCAATCTTTGGATTGGAGAAGAAAAATCTTGAACGTGAGTGGGTCCTACATGCAGCAGATCAAGCTATCACAAAGTTCCATAGTGGTTTTGAGTACTACTCCTCAATATCTTTCCCTCCTTCATCATGGTACAGATTTAAGGCTTATAGCCTCCTTTTTATATTGCTATTTGTCTTTGTACTCTCTCTTTTGTTAATATATTTGAAGTTAGTGAAAAAAAGGAAGACTTGTTAAATGAACAATTTTATAGTGGTAAAAATGATAAGACATTTATTTTATTTTCCTATCCTTGTCTTAGGAAAAATAGATTGGATGATAATATAAATAAGTTGATTCAATGTAAGGGCTTTTTGTTTCATGCACATCCATTTATAATGGAAGCTCATAAAGGTCTAATAGCTAATATGGCATGTGAAGATTTTGAAAACAATGAGAAGATAAACGACAATTGGAACTCCATGTTGAATGAAGTAGGTCTATCATGCATGCCTCTCACTCCAAGCTCTCAAAAATACCACAATACAATACCATAAGGTTAAGAGATTTATCTTCTGAAAGTTTTCCGTCATCCAATCATCCAAACACAAAATTCTTTTTCCTCGAGTTCTAGATATGTGTCTACATGTTATATAATAGTTTATTGTTTCATGGATTATTCATCTCGTTAATGATAAAATCATAGAGATGATCTTGCTACAAGGCACACCAAATGATGTTTCATATACCTGTTTTCCACTAACATTTCTGAATCCTTTAGGAATTCTACCTTATGAACATTATTTCTATCTACCATGACTCATTTATGATAAGTAATACATGTTACATTGTAGAGCTTCCTATTGTGTTGTATGTAGATCATGAAGATAAACAACAAACATCAAGGACATATGAAAGAAAAGGAGCTTAAAGATTTTGTCCCTTTACCATCTTAATCAAGATAGAAAAATTCTTAAATAAGCTTCTCAGAATGAGCACTATGCCAAATCACCTAAGTTTACTATGTATAAATGCTAGAATCCTAATGACCATTCAAAGATCGAACGCTTTATCACTCGGTGAGATCAACTATCATGAATAATTTCAAGTCAAGCACATCCTCGATTTTGGAGTCTCATAGCAAGGTGAATGATATTACTAAATGTACCCAATATCTTTTGGAATATCTTCGGGGAGCACCCATCAAGGTCATACAATTCCCTAATAAGAGGCCAATGAAGTAGAGAACATAAAAATGGGATGCAAAAACACCATTCAAAGGCATGAAATCGCTCTTGATCTTTCACTCGCTCCCTTATTGGAGTGAGTTATTGATCAATCATTTGGTAGACCCAATGCATATTTTCAAGAATATGGGAGAGATGCTCTAGTAGACAATACTCCGCTTGAAGGAAAGAAAAACACAAAGGGAGTACTAGGAAGAGCAAGGTCATATGCAAGAGTTGTGGGAAATTACCAACCCCAATGGAACAATGTTGCTACCAAGAGCTCATTGAGTGCTCTGCAATATGGAAGAGAAACAAATAGAGAAGGTGATTTCAGAGTTTCAGATACCAACTGGGTGCATGAGGTGTCTAAAGACTACTATCACAAGAAATGAGGATCTTAGAGGGATAGAGTCCCATGGTTGGCATATGTTTTAATATTTTGTGCTTCATGTAGCTCTAAAAGATTGCCTTTAAAAAGATGTGCGAACAACAATTTCTAAAATCAATTCCTTAGTATGGTGGATCTCTTCTATAGAGATAATGAGAGATAGCATGGAGAGTGCAAAATGCAATGTTATAGAGGCTATCTGTATGGTTGAGAAATATTTTCCATAAGTATTCTCAAAATTCAGCTTCATTTATTGGTTCATGTGGCTGATGGAGTTGCAATAGTAGGAAATATCCATAGTCGACGGATGTTCTTCTTAGAGCGCTTGATGAAGACATTAAAAGGGTTTGCTCATCAGAGATCACACTTAAAGGGTAGGATGGTAGAGTGGTGGATTGTACAACAATCTCTTGTATTCATAATATAGCTTTTGTGCATATCAAACCCAAAAATGCCTTGCTTATGGGGCAATGATGACAATGTTCTTCTCGTAGGCAATGAACCTCAAGGTAAAGGGATGCAAAAAAAAATGGATGTAGCTTTTAGAAACAAGGCAGTGAAGTTTTGCATCATTAACTCTAAGTCCATGCAAAAGTGATTGGAGAGGTATGAGCTTTTCAAGGAGACAAATGCAAAGGAAAGAGATCAAATTTGAAAGAATCATTCCACTTGTTTTTTGCCTCTTACAAAAAGTGTTTGAACTCTTCCAACCTTTCCAAATAGTATATGGCTAGATACAACGATTTCACAAGCAAAGGTAGCGGGTGAAGATATCTTTGAAGAAGAGGAGGAACTTGCAAACAGAAATTAATGGGTGGAGGAAACTTTCGGATTGCACAAATTGACAAAATAGTTCTACTTCTGATAGTGGGGGGATGGTGAACTTTTACCAAAAAAAAAATAGAGCTTGTGCAAGAGATGACAATATTCAAGAAGTCCAGCTGAAGATATTGTGGAGTTTGATTACTTTCTATTTTATGTGAAATGATTCAAAGTAGTCACCTTTGCAAGAAATGCAACAATGAGGAAGGATAAGAGTGGTTTGCTTTAGGTAGACTCCACAAAGCTATGAGCATATGAAAGAGATACATTTGTGCTTCCCAAATCCTATGAGCAAGTTGTCTTTATGCCATATTCAAAAGAACGAAATTGGCTATGTGTTTTACAAGTCTCCCTAGATAGCAAAAAATTGGTGAGAACATAGATGTGGAAGAAATTCCATCCGTAGTGGACTCTGAGATTCATTCAAGGGTAGAGATGAAGAGATTATTGTAGAGATGAAGAGATCTTTGAAGAAGATGAGAACCATGATGAAATAATAGATAATATGTTGTTCAAGAATGATAATGAAGAAGGAGCTAACTTACCAAGAGATCTAGAAGTCACCAATGTAGAGATAGAAATCCTTTGTGGATCAGAACTTCAAGAGGATGCTAGAATAGAAGATTTTTGAAGAAAACGCTTGTATGTACTAATTTGTGTTTATTTCGGTTGGTATATTTTCTTGTACATTACTATTTTTCTATATTAACATTATTACTATATGCAATTTTTTTTAATTTTTTCATTGTAGAGCATGATGGGAGATAGTCCTCCAATCACTCTACATATCATGATAGAGGAGTAGTTCTTAGAGTTTATATCTCAAGTACCTACTACTTATATGGTTGTAGCATCACACTATTGGATCACTCACATTAGCACTCAACCCAGCCTTACTCTTGTTGGCCTCACTCCTACTGGCATCAGTCTCGTGGGCATCACTCTCACATGTGTCACTCCCATGAGGGGCGCTAATCCTGCTAGTGTCACTCTCATGGGTGAGGCTACTCCCACCAAAGGTACTTTTGGATTTCTGAATCCACCTTGACTGCTTGCTAATTAGCCATCCCCTAGTGGCTCTAGTAGTCAATGTATGCATTCCACATCTAAGGGCGATATAGATGCTAGTCCCTCTCATTGCAAGATTTGGAGGAGGCGATAGATGTTATGGAGACAATGCAATGGACATTTTGACTCTCACTTTTACTCCTTGAGCGAGTAGCTCGGATGTAGGTATGCCAAGTGGTACACCACATACACCTTAGGGTGCTCAAGACCATGATGACTTCAAGATGTATCATATAGGTGATGGAGCTCTAGTGATGGATGTGATTGGAAAGGCCATGCATTAGCGCATATGAAAACTTTACTCTATACAATTTGGACATTTTGTCATGATGAAATTGAGTGAACAAGATAAACATCATAAGAGTTATATCACTATCATGAGTACTAGCTAGCACCTAGGCATCCTATTGTCAGTTCATAGTGGATTAAGCACACAACATGTGGGGTGATGTCCCATCGATGATACAAGGCTCCTGATGCTTTTAGAGTAGGCTTACCGAAGCTTGTATGGTTAGATGTTGAGGATTGGGATATGATTTGCAATGAGCACTAGCAGATTCGTGATTGATATCACCAGCAATGAGGTTGGATGGCCACAAGTCTAGATACAATTAGACCATCACATTTGGGTACCGGCGGATATGACACCATGTGTCACAAGTTTGTAAGTATCATTTTGATTATTGAATTAGCTTGTGTTTAGCACATCATTATTTTCATCTAATGTTTTGCATATTTTTTGCAAGAGTTGGTAGTGGGTCATCCTTGGACATAAGCAGAGGAGGCTTATGAGTATCATCATGGATTAGTTTCACTATTGGAGGACTTGGAGGGATGTGGTGCAGTCATTTCATGGGAGCATCTACAATCAGGTGAGCTTATAAAATTGGTTTGGTGTTTCTTAGTTGTTGTTTATAAATATTATGTCGATTTGTCTCATTTCATGCATGTGACTTTTTGTAAGAGTTGAAATATAGATGGTTTGATCCCTTTGGGCATGTGTATGGAAATGGAGTGCCACAATTTTATATTTGGCTCATATATGGCAACTATGCATCACAATTTTGTATTTGTTCCCTATATGGCAGTGGTTTGCCACATTTTCTATTTCCCTTATATATGGCAGTTATTTGCCACACTTCTGTATATGGTTCATTTATGGAATATATATCTCTTTTGTACATGCTTCATTTATGTAAT
Source organism: Ceratopteris richardii (assembly GCA_020310875.1). Taxonomy (NCBI): domain Eukaryota; kingdom Viridiplantae; phylum Streptophyta; class Polypodiopsida; order Polypodiales; family Pteridaceae; genus Ceratopteris; species Ceratopteris richardii. The sequence goes on from CM035414.1 coordinate 152,762,659, forward strand.
ATCTCTTTTGCACATGGCTCATGGTGTATTTTGCTCATCTCTTGTATGCTCATGTGTTTTGCTTTATCAAATCATGTTTTGGTTGTCAGTCATGTAAACCCAAAATTGACAACCACTAGAGTACATGTCACATGTACATGGTTTTTTTGGGTAGAGTGTATTATCTTTTGCTACACAACAACATGTTAACATTGTTGTAGCAAGTGACAAGACACTCTTCCCAAAAAACAAACTCAGATATGGTCATCGGTATAGACACCGGTATGAGCCTCAGTATGCCCAGGCAGATATTGAATCCTATACTGATGCTTTTGTCCACAAAGTTATCAACAGTCATACTAGTGATTTACCAATGCTTATACCGGTGCTTACTTTGATGCCTATATTGGTGCTTCTTTATCGACACACATACTAGCACCTATATCGGTGCCACAATAAAAAATGGCCCCATGTATTGGCATGGTATAAGGGCCGATATACCCCTTATGATCTGTAGTGATAATTAATTATATGCTAGGAGGTTCATCTTTGTAAAACTATGATCGATTTATTATATTATAATATATTGATAATTACATCATCTGTGTGTAAGCTTACTATTTTGAATGTACGATGTGGTCGTGAATTCAAGTCAAGCTTAAAATCAAAGCAAAAGTTTTGAGCCAATGACAAAAAAAGGGAATTTCCTTTAGGGGAGACTGGGAGCTAAGCAGCCAAGGCCAAATTCTGAAGTGAAGACATGCTAGACTACCTCATGATACCTATTATTGATGACGATATGATATGGAATTGCAAATTGATTCAAGCCTTGGGAAAGTAAAAGAGAATGCCAATGAGTTCAATGATAGCAATGATAGTTCTTTATCAATTAACAAGTGTAGATGATGAAATGGCATTATATGATAGATATATTTTGGGAGTATGCAGAGGAAAGCATGTGCAGGGGTGCATCCGCATAATCTAGGAAGCATTTTTTGAGTGTTCTGGAAAATCCTAGGAAAACGATGATTTCCATTAGCATGCATTTTCTATCTTGGGGGGGGGGGGGGGGGGGGGGGATTATTACGGATCATGGGGAAAATTTCTCCATCATAGTGAGGACCGCAAGGAGAGGAGGAAGATGATCGTTCTTGGTAATCGCAGCTGCAGACCTTTAAAAGAATCTCTGAAGGCACTTGAAGCAAATGTCCAGCCCCGTTGTGCTGCTATTGACAAGAGAAGAAGCGAACATAGATTATTTTGAAGGAGAGTGGTGATGCATACTGAGGGAGGAGCTTTGGTGGGGAAGAGGAATGTGATTACAGCTCGTTACTTGTGGATCATGTGGGAGGACTGAACTATTGCATTCGTCATTCCGACCTCCATCTTCATGGAGTGCAGAATTATTCATGCAAGTCAATAGGGATCAAAGCAAATTAAGCATATAAGTTTGGGAATATGAGAAAAGCAACAAAACCCTAGTTGGCAATGCACAACTCATCAAGAACAGGTTTGTAAACATACAATTCATCAGGATCCAAGGTAGCATCGCATTGCAAATTGCAATGGTTATCTTAGTTTATCGGGGTTGTGAATCTCGAGAATGAACAAGCCATACAATTCTTCGAAAGAAAAGATATGAATCGATCAGAAAAATCTTGATCGTCGCTTGGGTTAGAGTAACTAATAGTTTGGTTGATTATCGTTAGCGTGGATGGAGTTAACACTGCACGTGAAATAGGCCTGTTTGTTTCCAGAAGTACATTCCACGACCCAGGAAGAGGCCATGTTTCAAAGAAGGAGAAAGTAGATTATAGCTTTCAGATATAGGTCATCGAGGATGTATCCTTTACTTCGTGATCCAACCAGCTTCACGAATGTCTGCTGTGCAACAGTTGTTCCAGACCAGAGAATAAAGAATAGATGATCCGATTCTATATAGGGCATGCAGAAATTATCCCGAGAGTCTCGTGTGCACCAATAGTGTCAGCATGATCATGCTCTAGCATGGCTGTCGTGATGCTAATACAAGTTCGGCAAATCTCCTCTCCAGCATCAAATTGACCTCCCTTTAGCAGCAACTTGGCTCTCGCCTCAAGAATAAGAGCCATCAGAAGAGTAACATCTTGCAAAGATTTGTCATCAACATGCATCCTCGCAGAATATTGATTCCTCTTGCAACACAGGGATTCACCCCCATTGCCATGCGTTGGGGAAACAAAGCGCTTTTCCACATCCTCCACTAAGCTCGTAGAGAGGCAGAGGAGCTCGAGTGCTGCATGAAATCGAGAGAATGATGAGAATGACCTCAATGTCAACGGGAACACACATTTTCTGATGAAAGAGAGCAATTCTACCACTCTGAGCTCCACAAATATTGGGTCATCTCCGAAGCCAAGGACAAGAAAGCAAGACGCCCAAAAATGGTTTTTCTTGCTAAATGCACCCATGTCGAACTCTGAACTACTGAAATGAGGTTATAGACTAATGGAATGAGCGTCCCTTCTTGAAATTACTTGCAATTCAATATTTCTTTTTCCCATGTATTCTGCATCGTTCAGTGGTTGAACGTACATATGAAGTACTCCACAAAAACTCTACTAAATGAGAGAAATATTAGAATGCTTTTTCTGCATATTTGATTGGGAAGGAGTTACGTAATATCTCCAGGTTCATTCGTCATGTCATGATATTTGGTTGTTAATTGTGATTTCTTTAGTTTTAAATCTACATATGTCATTAATCGCTATAGTCAACATTCAACTTTCTAATAAGCAATCTTTTTATGTAACCGATTCTGAATATAATGTGGTTTCTCAATGGATATGAAGGTGCACGTGAAAGAAAATGTAGTTTAATGGGAATTGAGAGGTGGCCTTTGGCGATTAATCTCAATCTCAGTATTTAGAAATAGCTCATACTTTCTAAGTGGTCATTGTAAGCTCATATTGTGTGCGAGAATAATGAATAAATATTTCACAAATAACCGATTGATCTTTGAAATCCTGAACTGCTAGAAGGGAATCCTTAAACTAAATGTGGAGGTAGTAATCTGACATACCATGTTAGTGCCTAATAAAGCTCCACAAAGGTTGTGAGCTAGAAGTTCTCGCATTAGCCTCCAAGTGCTCGTAAGAAGGGAAGTGATGTAAGCCACTTTAAATTCGTCCGAATCATGTTTGTGCTTAGTATTGGAATAAATAGGATTATATTCTTGCCTCCCTTTCACAATATTCAAATTAAGAGGCTTAAGATACATCGTATGAATATTGAAGATCAATTTCACTCTAAGAATAGAGTTACATTGGAAACTTGACACTTTGATGCTCATAACCGAAGCTTTTGGCATTGTTTAAGTGAGACACTATTTGTCACTAGTATGTGTCAGGGGAGCAGTAGATTGTACCCTCTGACTACAATAGACAAGATTTAGGAAATACACTTATAATTATAAAAACACCCACAAAGGGAAAACGATACAAGAATATATGACTGATACAAGATGTCCCACAACCCAGGATTGATAGGTATGAATAAGTCGACTAAAGATGATATAGGAGATCCCACAACCCGGGATCATAAGTATGAAACAACATATCTGGATTACAAGAACTATCTTCTATGAGATGAACTAGATACAAGAAAGAACTCATCAGGATCTCGTACTACGAGATTACAAGAGGACAAGATAGAATGTCCAAGAACTAGAATAGAACAAGGAACAAGACAAGAACTAGAATTGGAACTTGGAGAGTACTTACTTGGTCACGACTCCTTGAGCTCCCAAGATTGGTATTGGCAAGACTGATTATGAATGTGGCCAACCCTTCCTTATATAGTTTTTCAAGGGTGGTTCCCAAGGCGGTTACGAACTGATGATGTAATCATGATGTCATTGACTTGAATCAGGACCTTCGGGTGTTAGAATTCAGCAAATAGACAATCGATCTTGGGGTTTTGGCATGTTTCGGACGCATTGGAAGCATTAGTTTCTCCAAAATCCTAACCACATGAGATATAGGAAATTGACATTGAATCTAAGATTTAAGATGGTTTTCTTTGTGTCCATGACATCACCTCCCCCTCAAGCATCGAGTTCCACGAGGAGCAGCCATGTTCTCTAGCTTGGGTTTCATTGGATTCTTCCTATGTAATTCACGAACCTTGATTTTTGCTCCTAAAAAATTTTGTGTAAGTTTCATAGTAGGATCACTGGTGTCATATGCTTTGCAATGAATAAGGCATTCCAATCTTCATCAAGAGCTTCTTAAATCTAAGACATGATTAACCTTGAATTCTTCATGATTCTTAATCTTGAAAGATGGTGAAGGATTGGGTGTCTCTTTAGATTCCTTGGGTTCTTCACGCGATAGATCTTTTGAGCTTCTAGTAGAATGTTGTGTTTCCAAGATCTTTGATGGAGAGGATTGAGTAAGCACACCTGCTTGATTGAACTTGAACTCCTCCTTGTCCTTTATCTTCTTGATATCTTCATAACATGTATACTGGATATCACTTGTAATGACTTTTTGGACTTCAAAGATTCTTGATTCAGATTCTTGAATAGTGCCTTCATTATTCAAGACTTCTAACTCTTGGACTTGGCTTTCTTTTAACAACTGATTCTCACATTGAATTGCTTGATTGATAACATCCTCCAAGATATTTGCTTGAGGCATTGATAGCAAGAGATATTTGATTTCAGGATTGAGGCCACTTCAAAATTGATTGACCATGTAGTCTTCTTGATATGAGGTTCCACAAAACAACATCTTGATATTCAAGGCATAGCTTGAAACTGATCCATCATCTTGTCGTAACAATCTTCTCATCTCTTGGACATGCTGGATCATGTCATTTATGGTAGATTGGATCTCCTTGCATAGGGAATCCATGGTGCTTGGTCTTGATGAAGGTAGTCTTACCAAAATGTCAGGGGAGCACTAGATTGTGCTCTCTGACTTCACTAGACAAGATTTCATAAATATACTTATGATTACAAGAATACCCACATAGGGAAAAGAATACAAGAAGACGGATTTGATACAAGACATCCCACAACTCAGGACCAATAGGTATGGAAAACCTGACTAGAGTTGATATAGGAGATCCCACAACCCGGGATCGTAAGTATAAGACAAGATATCTGGATTACAAGAACTCCCTTCTGGGAGATGAACTAAATACAAGAAAGAACTCAACAGGATCTCATACTATGAGATTACAAGAGGACAAGATAGCATGTCCAAGAACTAGACTAGAACAAGGAACTATGAGGGGAGCACTAGATTGTGCTCTCTGACTATAATAGACAAGATTTCGGAAATACACTTTTGATTACAAGAACACCCACGAAGGGAAGATGATACAAGAAGATGTGACTGATACAAGACATCCCACAACCCGGGACCAATAGGTATGGATAACTCGACTAGGGATGATAAAGCAGATCCCACAACCCGGGATCGTAGGTAAGGAACAAGATGTCTGGATTACAAGGACTCCCTTTTGAGAGATGAACTAAATACAAGAAAGAACTAGACAAGATTACAAGAGGACAAGACAGGATGTCCAAGAACTAGACTAGACAAGACTAGAACAAAGAACAAAACAAGAACTGGAACTGGAACTTGGAGAGTACTTACTTGGTGGTCACAACTCCTTGAGCTCCCAAGACTCGTATTGGCAAGACTAATTATGAATGTGGCCAACCCCTCCTTTTATAGGTTTTCAAGGGCGGTTCCCAAGGGTGGTTGCGACTTGATGATGTCATGATGATGTCATCGACTTGAATCAGGACCTTTGGGTGTCAGAATTGAGCAAATAGACAGTCAATCTTGGGGTTTTGGCACCTTTTGGATGCAATGAAAGCAATAGTTTCTCTAAACTCTAAGCCAATCATGAGATATAAAAATTGACATGGAATCTAAGGTTTAGAAGGTTTCCTTGTCCATGACATCACCTCCTCCTCAAGCAACGAGTTCCACGAGGAGCGGTTATGTGACTCTGAGATCTTCTAGGACTTGAATCTTCATAACTCTTGGTCTTTGTAGAGTTCTTGATATGTGGTTCTTGAACAAGATGATGATGGATATCCATGATGAAACTAGAAAGGGTTTGTAGTATATCGAGGTACTGAATCAAGGGTATGATTCTCATGATCAATTGTATTATTCTTTTGACTCTAATGATGATCCTTCTAATGTGGAATGGTGATTGTGGAAGTTCTACTCCCAACTTGTTCCTTTTTCTTAGGGCATTTGAATACCATATGATCATGCTCTCCACAATAAAAGCATAATCCATTATCCTTTCGATATTGTCTTTCCTTTGTTGTAAGTCGTCTGACCATGATGTGATCCAATTGCATGGGTTTTGGTTGCATTTCCTCGAGCATATGTTGTATTCTTGATCTCTAATAGAAGTCTTCTTCTCTTGCTTTCTCTCGAACAACCTATTATCAGATTCAATTGCTTGATTCATGAATTCATTCAAAGTATTTACCTTAGCCATGGTTAGCATGAGATCCTTAACATCATCACGTAAACCCCATCGAAATTGGTTGATAAAATAATCCTCATGCCATGTGAGGTCACAAATGATTTGTCTGAATTCTGATGCATAGGTAGATGCAAGCCTATTTCCTTGATGTAGCTTCCTTAGCTTTGTTTTGGCAACACGTGAACAATTGGTATCTCCGAATGAGGATGTGAACTCTTGAATAAATGCCTTGAAATCATGCAAAATATCCATGTCCTTCTCAAGGATAGGTGCAAACCATGAAAGAGTAGGACCACATAATAAAGTTCCTATGAGTCCTACTTGAGAAGCATCATCTGGGTACCTATCTAGTTGCATCCTTATGAATAGCTTCACTTGTTGCACAAATCCTCGAGACTTTGCTCTCGTCCCATCAAATTTCTCAGGCATGCTCACTTTTGGACTTTTCTTCATGTTACTTGTCATGGGGGTACTTGAAGAAGATTGATTAACAATGATCTGCAGCTCTTGGATTTGCCTCTAAAGTTCTGTGATTATATCTTGAATACTCTGTTGTTGAATCCTTTGTTGGTTCTCTCGTATCTCTTGGACTTGTTGTTGAATGACTTTAAGTGCAGAAAAAAAATCTTCTCGAATAATCTCCATGGATCTTGGTCTTGATGAAGGCAGTCTTGCCAAAATGTCAAGGGAGCACTAGATTGTGCTCTCTAACTATAATAGACAAGATTTCAAAAATACACTTTCGATTACAAGAACACCCACGAAGGGAAAACGATACAAGGATACGTGACTGATACAAGATGTCCCACAACCCGGGACCAATAGGTATGGATAACTCGACTAGGGATGATAAAGCAGATCCCACAACCTAGGATCATAGGTATGGAACAAGATCTCTGGATTACAAGGACTCCCTTATGAGAGATGAACTCAATACAAGAAAGAACTGGACAAGATCTCGTACTACGAGATTACAAGAGGACAAGACAGGATGTCCAAGAACTAGACTAGACAAGATTAGAACAGAGAACAAAACAAGAACTGGAACTGGAACTTGGAGAGTACTTACTTGGTGGTCACGACTCCTTGAGCTCCCAAGACTGGTATTGGCAAGACTGATTATAAATGTGGCCAACCCCTCCTTTTATAGGTTTTCAAGGGCGGTTCCCGAGGGCGGTTGCAACTTGATGATGTCATCAACTTGAATCAGGACCTCCGAGTGTCAGAATTGAGCAAATAGACAGTCGATCTTGGGGTTTTGGCACCTTTCGGATGCAATGGAAGCAATAGTTTCTCTAAAATCTAAGCCAAACATGAGATATAGAAATTGACATGGAATCTAAGGTTTAGATGGTTTCCTTGTCCATGATAGGAACAAGACAAGAACAAGAATTGGAACTTGGAGAGTACTTACTTGGCGGTCACGACTCCTTGAGCTCCCAAGACTAGTATTGGGAAGACTGATTATGAATGTGGCCAACCCTTCTTTATATAGGTTTTCAAGGGCGGTTCCCAAGGTGGTTGCAAACTGATGATGCCATCATGATGTCATCGACTTGAATCAGGACCTCTAAGTGTCAAAATTCAGCAAATAGATAGTCGATCTTGGGGTTTTGGCACATTCCTGACGCAATCGAAGGATTAGTTTCTCCAAAATACTAACCAAACATGAGATATAGGAAATTGACATGGAATCTAAGATTTAAGATGATTTGCTTTGTGTCCATGACAGTATGTCCCCTTCCTTGTCAAGAATCAATGGGACATACCTAGTGAGCATGATGTGAAAGGAGGGGGGGTGAATAAAATATCAAGTTAGTGCACTGAAGAATTGAGCTAGCATCATGAAATTGAGTGATATAGCACTTCGGACATGGAAGATCTCCTAGCTAAGTTCATACGCTTTTAGGAAGAGGATAGGCATCAAAAAGCCATCCACTCACTTCATGAGTGCCTAGTCAAGTAGTGTGGATTTTTTGAGGATAAGAATGTCTCTAGATTCTGGAAAGAATATGAACTTGAGGCAAGGTACTTAGGTGTTAGCTTGACTACGATGAAGGATATGGAATTATGCGAGAACTCTGCTTATGTGTGTGGATACAGTGTACGTGATCAACTCATGCAAATAAACCATATGACATGGTCGTAATACAAAGAGATGCTCTTCAAGCAGTTCATGCTAGAGGACATAGACAAAGTGACTCATAAGTCCTTCTTGAGGTGGGTTCATTTACCCAAGAACCAACAGATCCTAGAAGTTAAAGAAGAATTCGAGAAGCAGTTCGAAGATATGTCCAAGTATGTCCATAGATGTATAATGCATGAAATCATGTTCGTACACCTATAGGCAATAGATGTTAGAGCTCGAGAGGAACTAATCTCATTTCTACAAGACCTAGACTCCGAATCAGGACTCATAGAGGATTGGATACTTGTTCATGATGTTGTAACAAGATATGCTAGAAAGCAGCAAATGTTTGAGAAATTCCAAAATGATTGGAAATTGGATCTTCGTGCGGATATAGCCAATGCACATATTTCATGCATGCCAAACCTTGGGAATAATGTGCAAACTCAAAAACACTAAGAAAATCTAGTTGAAAAAGAAATAAGTATGAGTGGAAACCACATATATAATCATATTGAGGTTCATCAAGAAGAACCAATATTAATAAATGATACAGACACTAAACCTTTAAGATGTCATGGGACAGTAGATGTCTTTGCAATAAATACATCTTTAAGTGTGCCAAAAGTACAAACCCTAATGAGGAAAGGAGTAAAGGATCTAGGAGAAGCTAACTAAATACTAATTAATTAAAAAACAAATCAAATATAAAATCAAGATACTCAAACAACAAATCAATATGAAGCTTCTTCTAGTCCAACAAACTCCTCACATCTCATAGGAAGTGACTATATTAATATTAAACCAAGATATACAATAAGCCAAAAGCCAAAGATGTCTACAATGTCTCAAGATGAACATGAAGAAATTGTCAATAGAAATTATGTCAACAAAAATGATGTCAAGATCAAGGAGATGTCAATAAGTAGTTCTCTAAAAAGTGATATGCATGCCAAACATGATGAGTGCAATGCTCTTCATGAGAATAATTCAATTACAGATCAAGTTCTTGATATTCCTCTCTGTGATAGATATGTTCTGAGATGCAAGATAATGATCCTATTTATATGATAAAGGATAAACCACTAATTGACATTCTAGAGAGTGATATGTGTGTAGATGAAGCCACACTCCATGAAGAGGGGTATGAGAACAATCATGAGAAGGATGAAAATAAGTTGTTGATTGCTGATTCATATAGTGATATGTATGCCAATAACAATCATGTTCAGTTGAATTCCTATGAGGATAAGATTGAGCATGAAATGTCAAATGAAACACTCATAGAAATGCATGACAAATCTAATGAAAAATCTATATCGAGTGAGGGTGAGCATGAAAAGATAGAAATTTATGACTCCATTGACAAGTCTAGATTTCGTCACTATGAATTGAATGAAGAATCAGTTGATTCAATTGCAGCTATAGAAGGATTCATATGTGAGGATGCACTTGACCAAGAGTCGATGATCAACGAGATGGATGAAGAATATGGTCTAAGGATATCCTTTGAAGAGAATAGGCAAGAGAGAACTAAACTAGGTATAGAACACTATAGTGAGCTTTGGAATGAAAAACTTCAATTGACATTGGAAAATATCCAAAGCCCTAAAAAGGTTTTTGAGGATGAATATAAAGTCTATAAAGATTCTTACATAAAGGGGGAGTTCAGTGATTTAGATGAAAAGGATTTTCTTAATTTTGATGACATTGAATCACTCCATGAGGAAGGACAAGTGGATTTGGAAAGTGATGATAATGGAGAGTTCCTAGAAAGGTTGGAGAAATAAGTAGACTTCATAATTTCCGGAAGTGAGTCACAAAGGAATGATTTTACCATGGAGAATAAAGATAATTGTATTTTGATGTCTGCACATGATGAGCACTTCCATTTGAAGTGGGATCCAAATGATTCTATTCAAAAACCTCATTTTAACGAAGATGGAAGCATGATAGAAGATAATGAAAGGGATAAAATTCCTGACTCTGCATATGATGAACTTGAAAGAATCATAAATAAAGACATTTATGCTCAGATAATTGAAACATTGATTTCCACATTCTCTGAGAGTTATAGAGACCAAACAAGTTACCAAGAGATAGACAAGCAAATAAGGTGGCTTATATAAATAGCCACCATATTTAGGAATGCGACTCTAATGGATGCGATTCAAAGATGGCTACTTTTTAAACATAGTCTTTTTCAAAGAAAACCTAGCGATGAGGATTTATTAGGAAGGAGTCCCTCGAATCTATAAAAGTAAATTTTGTAAATATAAATATGTAAATACTTAATAATTATATTTTGTTTCTTTGAGATGGATAAAGGTATATATATATATATATATATATATATATATATATATATATATATATATATATATATATATATATATATATATATATATATATATTAAATAAATAAAAAAACACAAATATAAATCAATTAAATAAATAAACTAAATACATAAATATATAAATAAATAGACAAATGAATAAATATATAAACAAATAAAACAAATACATAATTAAATAAATAAATGCATAAACAAATAGAGCAAGAAAATGCATCTAGTTTTCAAGAAAATGAAAATTTTCAGATAATCTTTTTGAATATGATGGTACTAATGTGTTTTCTAAGTTTATGAGTACAAGTGAAGATTTGGAGCCAATTGTGAATCAAGAGTTTGAATGGACTGTAAAAAGAGGATTTTTGAATCATCTATACATACCGTATTAAAAATAGATATTTGTAAAGTGTTATCGTGGATTGCATGTGTACATATGAATATTTTTATTTGATATTTCTTATCACATGTTCAGTGCTTGAATGTAGGAGAAGATCGAAGGAAGGCAATGGAAATGGGAGGTGAAGTGAAGATAAAAAATCCTTGTCATTTTTTCTTAGTTCTCCTGTTAACCAAAATTATTTTTCGCATCCATTTTTGAGATGCATTGCATGCCAAATATCCATGTAAAAATGTATAGAAAACACATCTTTTGAATCCCCTAGAAGTATGTCCATCTGCATCAATTTGATAGGTAAATATCATTGAAAAATAATAATTCAATTTTTGAGTGAATAAAAAGAGTAGTTGTGAGTAAGGAAGAGTGAGTGATTGCATCTGTAAGAGAGTGGAGTTGAGCATGATGTGAGCTTCCTTGCCTGGATACCATGAAACTTCGATTTTTGCACCATTTTGTTTTTCCTTAATGCACCTAACATATGAATAACGAAAATGTAAGAGCATGAGCACATTTAAACCCATAGTTGCATGGTTGACCACACTTGTAATGAGTTGTGTACATATATGAAGCTGGTGAGTTCAATTTGAGTGTGATGCCTCGATGTCGAGTGCCTGACACCTCTCTTATTTGCACCATGCCATTTTTTTCATGCGCCTAGAGTATGTGTATGTAGGGCCTACTACATGTCCATGCATAAGCATGTATGTTGCTTTACCCATGCACTTGATTTGCTTTTAAATTCATAATATTCTTGCAGATATGAAGATTAGTGTGGTGCATCCAAAGGATGCACATGTTTAGAGGTGGTGGATGTGGTCGTGAATTGAATTCAAGCTTAAAATCAAAGAAAAAATTATGAGCCAATGACAACAGAAGGGAATTTCCTTTAGGGGAGACTAGGAGCTAAGCAGCCAAGGCCAAATTCTGAAGCAAAGACATGCTGGACTGCCTCAAGATACCTACTATCGATGAAGATATGATATGGAATTGCAAATTGATTCAAGCCTTGGGGAAGTAAAAGAGAATGCCAATGAGTTCAATGATAGCAATGATAGTCCTTTATCGATTAACAAGTGTAAATGATGAAATGGCATTATATGATAATTATACTTTGGTAGTATGTGGAAGAAATCACGTGAAGGGGTGGACTGACATAATCTGGGAAGCATTTTTCAAGTGTTCTGGAGAATCCTAGGAAAAAGATGATTTCTATCAGCATGCATTTTCTATCTTGGGGGTGATATTGGATCGTGGGAAAATAATCTCCATCAGAGTGAGGATCACGAGGAGAGGAGGAAGATCATTTTCGGTAATCGCAGATGCAGACCTTGAAAGAATCTCTGAAGGCGCTTGAAGCAGATATCCAACCCCATTGTGCTGCTATTGACGAGAGAAGAAGCGAACAGAGATTATTTTGAAGGATGGCGGTGATGCATACTAAGGGAGGAGATTTGGTGGGAAAGAGGAACATGATTACAGCTCGGTGCTTGCAGATCATGTGGGAGGACTGAACTATTTGATTCATCATTCCGATCGCCATCTTCATGGAGTGCAGAATTATTCATGCAAATCAACAGCGATGGAAGCAAAGTAAGCATATAAGTTTGGCAATATGAGAAAATCAACAAACTCCTAGTTGGAAACGCGTGAGCAGAAAAAGTGAAGATGAAGGCAATGCAGAACTCATTAAGAATAGGTTTGTAAACATACAATTCATCAGGATCCAAGGCAGCATCGCATTGCAAATTTTGCTGGTTATCTTAGTTTATCAGGGTTTTGAATCTTTAAAAGATGAACAAGCCATACAATTATTTGAAAGAAAAGATATGAATCAATCAAAAAAAGCTTGACCATCGCCTGGGTTGGAGTAATTAATAGTTAGGTTAATTATCGTTAGCGTGGACGGAGTTAACACTGCAAGTGAAATAGGCCTGTTTGTTTCCAGAAGTACACTCCACGACCTAGGAAGAGGCCATGTTTTAGAGAAGGAGAAAGTAGATGATAGCTTTCAGATATTGTTCATCCAGGAAGTATCCTTCGTGATCGAACCACCTTCGTGAATGTCTCCTATGCGACAGTTGTTTCTAGATAAGGGAACAGAGAATAGATGATCTGGTTATATACAGGGCATCGAGAATCTATCCTTTACTTCATGACCGGACCAGTTTCACGAGAGTCTCCTCTGCACCAATAGTGTCAGCATGATCATGCGCTAGCATCGCTGTCCTGATGTTAATACAAGTTCCGGAAATCTCATCTCAAGCATAAAATTGACCTCCCTTCAGCAGCAACTTGGTTCCCCCCTGAAGAGTAAGAGCCTTCAAAAGAGTAACATCTTGCAAAGATTTGTCATCAACATGCATCCTCCCAGAATATCGATTCCTCTTGCAACACAGGGATTAACCCAAATTGTCATGTGTTGGGGAAACAAAGCGCTTTTCCACATCCTTCAGTAATCTGGCAGAGAAGCGGAGGAGCTCGAGTGCTGCATGACACCGAGAGAATGATGAGAATGACCTCAATGCCAACGAGAAGACACATTTTCTGATGAAAGAGAGCAATTCTACCACTCTGAGCTCCACAAATATTGGGTCATTTTGGAAGCCAAGGACAGGAAAGAAAGCCGCCCACAAATGGATTTTCCTTCTCAAATCAATTCGACTGGTACAGTGTACCCATATCGAACTCTGAACTACTGAAATGAGGTGATAGACTCTATTATGTGTGTATTGTAATCATTTTATGCTGGCGCTGATGCGTACATACTACGTTGAATAGTTGCTTTTAATTAATAAAAATGCGAAAAGGAGAAATGGAATGAGCGTCGCTTCTTGAAACCACTTGCAGTTCAATGTTTTTTCCCATGTATTCTGCATCGTTCAGTGGTCGAACGTACATATGAAGTACTGCACAAAAAATCTACTAAATAAGAGAAATATTGGAATACTTTTTCCGCATATTTGATTGGGAAGGAGTTGCTTAATGTCTCCAGATTCATTAGATTTAAATCTACATATATCATTAATCGCTATAGTTAGCATTACGCTTATTCTAATAAGGAACTTTTTTATGTAACCATTTCTGAACATAATGTGGTTTTTCAATGGAGATGAAGGTGCGCACGAAAAAAAATGTAGTTTAATGCGAATTGAGAGATGTTGTTTGGCGATTAATCTTAGTATTTAGAAATAGCTCATACTTTCCAAGTGGTCATTGTAAGCTCATATTGTGTGTGAGAATAATGAATAAATGTTTCACAAATAACCGATTGATCTTTGAAACCCTGAACCGCTAGAAGGGAATCCTTAAACTAAATGCGAAGGTAGTAATCTGACATACCTTGTTAGTGCCTGATAAAGCTCCACAAAGGTTGCGAGCTAGCAGTTCTCACATAAGCCTCCAAGTGCTCGCAAGAAGGGAAGTGATGTAAGCCACTTTAAAGTCGTCCAAATCATGTTTGTGCTTAGTATTGGAATAAATAAGATTATATTCTTTCTTCCCTTTAACAATATTCACAAACAGAGGCTTAAGTGTAATAAAGTAAGTCTATGGTCCAAGGGTGCAATCGGTTCAGGAAGATCTGAAATCGGACATCGTTTGGTCAGCCGTGTGTATGACCAAAGATCTCCGGTTTAGACTTACTAGGAGGTCTTGTGCTACAAATGTTCCACTTAGCTTAAAGTCTCAAACATGTGAAGGAGGAGGTCTTGGATTCAATCCCCATGGGGAACATGGGGAGAGTATTTTGCCCAAAGAGATCTAGAGCCTTCTAGAAGCATCCACTTGAGTTAAGTCGAGTTAACTGGGACACTTGGCGCACATGCAGTTACATGGTTGACACATGGCTGGCTAGTATCCACCTGCCCAAGAAGGCAGTCCCTTGGAGAGAGCTATATATAGAGGCATTTGGTTGGGAGGAGAGTCATCTCTCTAGCATGTGGTGGTCGACATTATAGTCATTCTCTTGCATTGGTATCAGAGCAAGCTTTCATGGTGACCTTGGTGGCTCATCATCTTTCTTAAGCTCTCATGGTGTCCTTGTATCATTCATCATTGTCTTCCTTCCAAGCTTGAGCTTATATGGAAAGCTTCATACTTCATCATCTTTCTCAAGGTCACATGGTGACCTTGTAGATCGTTCATCTTCTTCGCAATATAAAACTCTTACGTATTCTCTTCAAAGAAAGCAGTTTTTGTTGTGTGTGAGATGGACATCCTCGACGTTTTTTTTGCGTGCGTGAGAACAACACTATCCCTCAAGTTGATCTAGGGAGCAAAATTTATTATAATGATTCAATCCGTAATCAAACTCGCCACCTCGTCGAAAGGAGGACATTCATCTAGCCACGAGCGTAGTCATGTCGAATCACCACATAACTTGTTTATAGCTTATTTAGCCGCAGTAGACGTCAAATTGTAAGCTAAACAAAGAGCATAATATCTTCGACTGTTCGCCTATCTCGAACCCATGACATGCTGGATAACAAAGAACTCCTCTACACACAAATATTGTGCTCGTTTGTGTCTAGATGCTGGAGGACTTGTTATCATATTTTTCAGTTTTGGCCCTGCAAAAGCTTCAACGTGGTGCTAGCTTCAGGAATCAAACCTAGGTGGATACATTACCTTCATTTGTCTGATGTAAGCCAAGTCTCCACTGCAGTTTTTTTTACAATACAACCGAAGGAGATTGAAGATCCGCTATGCACGGGTGCTACATCTATCCCTGTAGCAAAATCATCCATCCTCAGCTGCGAGGAGTCAAACTCGGGTTAATTTAGAGCTGAGCACTTCAGCTATCCATGGGAGAGAAGCACTATTTGATTGCTTCTTCATTACTTTGTTTTCTTGTCTTCTTCATAAAAAACAGAGCAACAAAAAAGCGATCATGTGGGACTTGATCTCGCGACAGCTAGAAAGTAGTGTTCTCTTCTATCTATAGAAGGCAGGCAAGATCTCTTCGGCAATAGTTTGGGATCAATCATCAAGTTCATACCCCGATGACTTTAAAGATTGAGACATGGATGCTAACTAAGGCTATCCTAAAGAACCCCCTTGTGTTCTTATGATGAGTAAGTATCAAAGTTTGATATACAACGAAGGCCCATGCTCTATCTAGGATGTGTTGAAGGTGGATCGAACTTAAGTCATTCCTGATAGAAGCACAACAATGGTTGTTCTAAAGAATCAAAGGATGGACGAAGCTATGATCAAAGCTAAGTGTTTTATAGTTTCTACTTGGCCTTAATGCTTCATTTATCTTGTTTTCATTATTCTACACTTAATCCTAGATGCACATTGAAATAGCCAAGATTTCAATCGATTAAGTTTAGATTAGGATAATGAAAACAATCCACTTCTCATTCCAAGCATTAGTTTGCATTAAGGAAAGACTTGATTTAAAAAAGGATCCTTCTGCATCAAAGAATGTATTTTGGTAGTTTAATTCTAGATTTCCTTTCCATTGAGTAAGCTTTTTGTTGCACCACAAGTATATGTTTTATATCATAATGCATTAGAACAAAGGAATGGATATACATGCATCAAGTTCGCATGATAAACATTCTTAGTACAAGGTAAAGTCATGCATCAAGCTCATGCATGATTGTTGCATTATTTTTTGGGCATGCAAACAACATGCATGCATACACATGTGAGCATATGCATTTTCATGTAGGCACATGCATTTGCATGATAGAACGGGATGCTATTTGCAAGAAGACATGATAATGTACTCTCTTAGTATTTAGGTTACTTTATAAAGCTTGCGGCTTGACATTAGGGAAGACAAAGGACTAGTTAATTGCAAAGACATGCAAGTTCTAGTTATAGCTCAAGTAATTAGTCGATTCCTTCCCAATTTGATACTTTGCTATCAAAGACAAATACTTAATGATAATTAAGTATGTTTGATGTATTACTAGGTATAAGTAGGCACTAAGAGAAAGTTAAATATTAAATTTTCTTGATGACCAAGAAAATTTAATTACTTGCAATCTTTTTGCGATGTATGATGACTCTAAGTCCCCGATGTACTTAGGGAGTCATGAAGATAAGCTTATAATGATTACTCTAAGTATAGGTGATATTTAGAAAGTCATGCGGATAAGCTTGTGTTGTTTAGTTACATAATTTATGTAACTTCTCAAGCATCCCAAGATTGGATAATACCTTCAGCTATATTTCCAAGTTCCATGAGCACTCTTCAATTCCATGGAAACTTTGGAAGCACTCTTCTATTAAGAAGATTTCGAAAGTTCTAAGAAGTTTCTTGGTGGTTTCAAGATTCGTATCTCATGATGAAGCCTCAATAAGTGACTTTTAGGAATTAAAATATTTCTTAAAAGAGAAACACTAAAATGAAATAGTCAAGCCTTCTATTCCATGTGAGATCATTCTCCTACCATGTTCGAGATGAATTTATTTTTGGAAAGGCAGACGTTCCAAGTAGAGGATCTTAGTTGATTCATGAACTCTTCTCAAAATACACATAAATTCACAATATATGATAGGACCAAGGAATGATGATCTTCTTATAAAAGGTGTATAAAGAGATAAGCCATTGGAAAAATGATAGCTTAGACCTCTTGTTAAGCACATCTTTCCATAATCGGACATACCCAACAATTGGGATAGAAATTGATGGATTGGATAGATAAGAGAAAAACATCTACTAGTTATGGATGTTTTGCTGACAGATGAAGAAGGCACAAACCTCTTTAGGATATAGATGTTTTGCCAAGATATAAAATATGCTTGATTTTGTTTAAGCTAATTTGAGCTTAAAGAAGAAACCCAAGTCAAATCAATCTTTAGGAATCAAGATATTTTCCTAAAAGATATGTCAAAATAATCTTTAGGAATTAAGCTACTTCCTAAAAGTTAAACCAATAAAGGAAATAGCCTAGTTAACTATTTCCTTAGTTAAAAAGGAATATCTTTTGGACAAGCAATAAAGCCTTAAGTCTTGTTCTTGTTCAATATTCAATATTTCTTTTAAGAAAGAAGATGCGAGTAAAACTAAGGATTCCAAGATGAATCATTGAACTAGAAAGCAAAAGATTTCAAGATGAATCATTGGCTTAGTGTTACTGATTCCTAGACAGTAATTTAAGTTCTTGAAAGAAAAAATGTCCCTAGATGTGAAACTAGAATCTTTCAAGAAAAATCTATTAGCAAGTAGTTTCCAGTAATTCCCAAACCATAAGTACTGGTAATTAAGTCCAAATATTGATACAACCTAAAGGAATATCAAAGATTCTTAGCTTTGGAATCTGAGAGGCATCAGTGTTCGATCACTTGGACTTAAGTTGGAGAAAGATCTCTAATGAAACTCACGTGGGTAAGCAAAGAAGCTTTTTGATAGTTTCGGAGATCTTAAAAATAAAGATTAAGTCTTTATTTTAGTCACAAGATCAACTAAACTTGATCAAGCTTGGCCATGATTGTCCAAGAACATGCGATTGGAACTACTTTATAGATTGTCCAAGTATTGGCAATAAAATTCCTTTTGGGATTTATTCACTCAAGTTCCATTTATCCAATGGAAAAAAGTGAATAGAGTAAGTTGTTCCAAGCTTGAACAGCATGAAGCAATTCCAAGAATGTAGTCTACAACGGTGAAGACAGTACTCAAGTCTATGGAAGGTAAAACATAAGTGTTTGCCTATCCTTAAAGGGATTTTGGTACAAATCCAGAGAGCATGAGAATATGCTTAGACTTAGATAGTAGAGAGATTCCTATAAAAGTCCCGGCCCCTAAAGCTTCAGTAAGAAAGGAATCTAAAGACAAGAAGTCCAAAGCTCTTGTCACTACAAATTGGTCAAGGATAAACCAATTGAACTTAAATCTATGAAAATTCAAGTACTTGGAATTCTAATTAGTTTTCATTTAAAAACCCTAGCAAAGAAGGATGGATGATCCTTCAAAAGGTTTTTCAAGTTCCTCAAGGAAAACACAAGATCATGATAGGATCACGTGAACGGATCAAAGACCTAGAAAATCTAGTTAGAGGCAATGCCTGAAACTTCAAAACTTTTGGAAAGAATTGAAGCAAGAAGGTGCTCTATCAAGATATGTTTAGACTTTAGGATAAAATTCACTCACTCGTCAATATAAGTATAAAATAGGATGGTATGGAACACCATACCACCCTATTTTATACTTATCTTTTAGTCCTAGATTAGATCTTGAAGTTAGGTTTGATCCTCAAGGAAATTAAAACTTGAAAGAAGGAGTTTAATTCAAGAAGGATGAAAGTAGTATCTCAAGATACTTCAAGATAACTTAAGTAACTTCTCAGATCTTCTTAGAACACTTCAAGTTTAAATGTTGTCCATCATAAATATTTGATAAATTTCAGAAAAAGTTGGACTTTGACTTTGAGTTGATCTTTTCAACCAAGGATTTGATTGACTAAGTCAAGCACCAAGTTCGTAGTGTAACTTGGTAAATTCACTCTTTTGACTCAAAGAAATGCATAAAAATTGCATTTCTAGTAAGGAACCAGAAAGACTAAATATGACCTAAACTTAGTCTCAAGTGAAGCATTATTTGAATACAACACTCATCAATAGAACCTCAGTGGGTCAACACACTGATGTTGGTTACCACACTAGTATCTTGTGGTTGGATGATGTTTTTAGATTTGCTTTGAATCTTTTTGAGAATCCAGCTTATTTCTCTTAAAAATAGAGAAAATGCTTCAATACCTTAATGAAACAGATCTTTGAGAAGTTAAAGTCTTGAGTCATCTAGACTTTGATTCATATCCAGTTTATGTATCTTTGAAGTCTGAATTGGTTGAAAAGATTTTTAGTTCTTTCTTTTTTTCTCTCTAAATCTTTTCGATCTGACTCAGATATGGTATCTGATTCTTTTTACAAAAGTCAAGGGCTAGCCAAATAGAATCATGAAACTAAATTAAACATCCTAGATAGATGTTCTCAACAAGAACCTTTTCAATCTTTAAAAGATGTGAAGTCCAAGATTGACTTATTTTTTTTAGTTTGCTTCAAGTTATAGCATAAATGATTTTCTAGAGTCCAGTATACTCTAGAATACAGAAGTTAGGAATTGCTCAATAGATTGACAATTCCCAAGAACTTTTAGCTAAAATCTAGTCTTTGAGAAAAGTGTCCTAAGTTGGACAAATTTCATTGCGAATTTGTATTGGGCAAGTTATAGTATGGCTGACTAAATGAAAATGGTAAGTTTCTCTTACAATTTATATAGGATTTTCAAAGTCATTAGGACAAAGTAGTCCTCTAATCAGGTGAAAAAATCAAGTAACTCTTGGATCAAAGTAAACCATTGTATAAACATCTAAGATAGATATTTGGGACAACCAAACTTCAAGTTCTCCAAAATAAATTCAAGTGAATCAAGAGCTCTCAAAGTCTTGCAAGGGATAAGAATCCCATCTTCATTACTAAGTCCATGCACTAATTAGGACTAGTAATCTGGATCCACCTAGTTCACATGTTTGTGCCTACATCGCACATCCAAAAACTATGAATTGGCCAGGGATGTGTTTAGATCCACCCTTATTATTCTTTCACTAGTTTGTACTTTATCCAATTCATCAAAGTGCAAAAGGAGATAGTGTTTTGAACTATTTGGGTAGGATTGCCACCATAGAGATGAGACATGTTCTTCCAGTTTTAGAACATGACCATGTTCTTCTAGTTTCAGAACATGAGGCTCGAGGGTTGCCTACAGTATGTATACCCTGGAGAGAGCTATATATAGAGGCATTTGGTTGGGAGGATAGTCATATCTCTAGCATGTGGTGGTCCTTATAGTCATTCTCTTGCATTAAGATACATTGTATGAACAACGAAGGTCAATTTCACTCTAAGAATATAGTAACATTGGGAACTTGACACTTTGATGCTTATCACGAAAGCTTTTGGCCTTGTTTAAGTGGGACACTATTTGTCAGTAGTATGTCCCCCTCCTTGTCATGAATCAATGTGACAACACATGTATATTTCCATGCTCACGCATTGTTATGTATACATAAATAAAAAGAAGGATGAATCCGTGCTTGTGCCTCTATGTAACCATGCTATGTGTATTTGCATTTGTGAATTTCAATGTTCAATCCTAACAACAAATGAGATAAAGACTACAACAACAAAAAAGTTCATCTTGCTATAATATGAGAAACATCATACTAGGCCACTTATTTTGTGTGTTTTGAGTGTGTATGCTTAGAGATGTGCATGTATATGACTCTATGTGTGTTCATATATGAATGTATCTGTTTTCATGCACAATATTATGTATGTGACAGTTCATTTGAGTTTACATATAAATGTTTAAGTTTGTATATGTTTGCATATGTGTGAATATGCACACATATCTTTATAAGTACGTGAGTTTATATTGTGCAATTGTGCATATGCTAGTGAGTAAAGGATCATGAATAATTCTGCCTTCATGCCATTGTGTGTATGAATGAGTGCTTGAATTAGTATATTCGTAATGATTTGAATGACATTAACTATTCTATAACATTGAAAGAACTTCCAAAACATGGATTGAAAGTGGTTGTATTATTGTTGATAAGACAAGAAGTTAAGAAAGTAGTAATAGATAAATGTGTGTTTATTTATTTTTCATAAAATGTAGTTATATGTTGTTTTCCTAATGTTTTTTGTAGAACATTATGAGCATTAATGACTTACTATGAATCAAGTATGAAGTCTACAAGAAGGAGGAGAGAGAAAAAGTGTTTTCTTTCACTGGCTACAGACAATGGAAACCTTAAATGGACAACCACTAGAGTACATGTCACATGTGCTTGGTTCTTTTGGGTAGAGTGTATTCACTTTTGCTACACAACAACATGGTAATGTTGTTGTAGCAAGAGATATGAAACTCTATCCAAAAAGATTTTGTAGATATAGTCGTTGGTATTGGTGCTCATATGAGCATGGGTATGCCCAAGAATATATCAATGCTTATACTGATAGTTTTGTCTAGGGAGTTATCAACACTTATACGGCCGATTTACCAACACTTATGCCCGCATGTATTTTGACGCCTATACTGGCACTTTTGTAAAGATGCACATACCAGTGCTTATAATGGTGTCGTGGAAAAAATGGCCCTGTGCATTGGTGCCGATATAGGGGCTGCTATACTCATTATGTGTTGTAGTGATGATTAACTCTATGCTAGGAAGTTCATCTTTGTAAATCTACAATTGAGTTCTTTCATCACCATATACTCATAATTACATCGTGTGTGTGTGTGTGTAAGCTTACTATTTTGAATGTACGCATGTATATTTCCATGCTCACGCATTGTTATGTATACATAAATAACAAGAAGGATGACTCCATGCTTGCACGTGTATGTAACAATGCCATGTATATTTGCATTTGTGAATTTCAGTGTTCAATCGTTACAACAATTGAGATAAACACTACAACAAAAGAAAAATTCATCTTGATATAATATGAGAAACATCATAGTAGGTCACTTATTTCGGGTGTTTTAAGTGTGTATGCTTAGAGACGTGCATGTATATGACTCAATATTATGTATGTGTTTTCATATATGAATGTGTCTATTTTAGATGCACAATATTATGTATGTGAGAGTTAATCTGAGTTAACATATAAATGTTTAAGTGTGTGTATGTTTGCATATGTGTGAATATGCAAGCATATCTTTATAAGAATGTGAGTTTATATTTTGCAATTGTGCATATGCTAGTGAGTAAAGGATCATGAATATTTGCGCCTTCATGTCGTTGTGTGTATGAATGTGTGCTTGAATTAGTATGTTCATAATGATTTGAATGACATTGACTATTGTGTAACATTAACAGGGCTTGCAAAACATCAATTGAAAGTGGTTGTATTACTATTGATAAGAGAAGAAGATAGGAAAGTAGTAAAAGATAAATGCGTCTCTAAATTTTTTCTTATATGTTTTTTTCCTTATGTTTTTGTTCAGAAATTTAGGAGAATTTACGAGTTACTATGAATCAAGTACAAAGTCTACAAGAAGGAGGAGAGAGAACAAGCGTTTGCTTTCAATAGAGCTACATACAATGGAGCTTTTTTCATCCATTTTTAGCATTTGGATGAAGTTAGTTCATTAAAACTTGACACTACTTGATATCTTCCTTTTGATCATATATTTTGTATAAGAATTTACTTGCATTACTCTTTTAGATTCATTTCTGAAATCGTTATTAATGGATGTAAATTCATCTTCTACTGAACGGTTCACATCAATCTAGAAATATTATTTTCGACCAAAAAACAATCTATATTTTTCTTTCCACCTATTTATTTCATCTAGAACAAAGCTCACATAAATCCCACAACATTCCCGTAGAAAAAAAACTATCAATTTTGTGATTTTTGAATATTTACTTTCAATGGCACAAGAGTAGGCCTACAACTAACTTTGATAACTTACATAACTACTTAGCACTTGCATCCCATAGTTCATGCACATAGGAGCACCTCAATCTATTTTGAATTCTCTTCACACACCTTAAAGCAATGTGTAAGCACCCCATTTGTAGCCACATAGAGACCCATAGAAAAGCAGGAATGATCTACCTAGTGGTCTCATTTTCATACCTTGACACTGGGTGAAAATTGTTGACATTTTTGGTGAACCTAATGTGAAATGTGGCCTCTAATTGCGTAGGGGTTTTAGAATTGATTCATTGCTAATTGGATTTTAATTTATGTTTTCTTTATTTCCAAGAGCAGGGAAAAAGGAGGCCAATCAAACACTATGAAGAAGTTCCAAACGTTGCCATAGTTGACCCTTTTCCTAGTTATTTAGGGTTGTTCCCTAAGGAGCTAAGTGCTTCCATGGGAAAAGGAGCCTTTAGTAGTAGCCTCGACTCCTCTCCCCCAAATCAACAAAAAGCAAAGCTATCACTTATAGGAAGCACTTCTAATTTGATGTATCGAAGATTTTATTATTAAAAAGTGTAAACATATTTTCACATTGCACATTTTAGCCTCTCCATCAGACAAGATAAGGTAAAAAATTTATCAAGCCTTGTCAATTTTCACATGCACACATAAGTAGTTTGCATGTGAAACCATCTTACCTACATTAAAGAATTTGTTCATTGTGTGCACATTAGGCTATAGTTTCTGTACTTTTTCTACTTGTTGATACTTTAATTCTACCTTCGCTATCCAAAACTTTAAATATATTGGAAAAACCTTTAAAAGAATAAACAAATTAAAAAAAGTAAATTCATATAGAAACACAAATATTGAGAATCTTAAGCTCTAGAGTGAGAAAGAAGTTCTCTTAGAGTGAGATTTTTGATCAAGAGGGATTGGAGAATAATTTCTTTCTAAAGTTGAAAAAAGGAGTTTAAAGAGATGATTAATTGAGATGGAAAAGAATTTTACCTATTTCCACATGAGATGGGATGCATTGATCTAAAGCTCATTGGCCCTATGATCATATTCACTATACCACACATTCCATGGAATCTTCAACCAATATCAATTCCAAAGACTCACTTACCTAACCTAACGAGATTGTTAAACATCGTCTGCATCATATTCAAGTTGGTGGTTCATGGTACTCAAACATAATGGGAAACTATGTTTTATACAAGATCTACAACTTGTCAATAAGGTCACTATGCGAAATGTCAGAACCAGACCCACTTTTGATGAGTTTGCAAAGGCTTTTTTTGGGCACTTCATCTATATGATGAGTGATTTGTATTTAGGATATGACCAATTTCAGTTAGCTATCAAGAACAGAGATATACCATGATGAAAACTCCTTTGGGTCTAGTTTGTGTGTGTACATTTCCGTTGGGAGCGAAACAAAAGAACCTCATCTTTCAGCTCTCAGATTTAATGAAGGAAATCGGGACCTTGTCTACGACATGAGCACCACACCATCCATTAACATCGTATATGCATGGCATGCTCATATAAAGTATCTACCTGCCTGCTTCAAACAAACGTTTGAAGAAATGTTTGTCACAGGGTTCTGGGAATATCATTCAGAGATATTCATTCCTAGACCATCACATTTATTGCAATTGTTTGCAGTGGAACAAGCTCTCCATTCAGAAAAGCTACGTATACCACATCTAGAGGTTCCCGGGCCTGTAGCTTGGGATGCTCTACTCACTGACATGGCCAAAGGGTTGAGAATTGCAGAACATCATTTAGCCATAGATGTTGTGGAGTACTATATCGAACGACCCACTCAACAAGGGTCTGTTAGAGACGACAGATGCGAGAGAGGGGGAGTGTTGACAGCAGCCAAGGAACTCAAGGACTCACAAGACAAGGAAGCCAACGAAGGGAGTCAGAGCAAAGAGAAGGCACAAGCGGACAGAGTAGTCAATGAAGATCTGGCAAGTAGGCCATTATTTTTTTCATGAAGCTAAAGCATATCAAAGAGGTGGACACACAAAGAGAAGGAGCAAGTAGGGAGCTCGAGGAAGTGTATGCCAAATTGTTAGAAGAAATCCCTACAAAAATAGTGTTTTTCATCACTAAAAACCATTGTAAATACCATTTCATATTTTTGTAGCTCCATTTTGTGCAAGCCAAGGAGTCTTTGAGCTTGAGGAGCATTAGAAGTAGCTACCTACCAATTTTCATATTTTTTAGACTCCGTTTGAGCCTTCAAACAGGCCCTAGAACCTAATTTTTAACTAGGCCAGGCACTAGGTCTGGACATGGCCAAAACCTAGGCAAAAACTATAAATAGAGCTAGAGAGCTCATTTTTGAGGCTAGCGTGTAATAGATATAAACTTGTATGAGCATTTTGGAAGTAATCTAAAAGAAATCCATTGTCTTCCTCTTTGTCTTACCTTGTGTGCGCG
The DNA here is from genome assembly GCA_020310875.1 of Ceratopteris richardii. Taxonomy (NCBI): domain Eukaryota; kingdom Viridiplantae; phylum Streptophyta; class Polypodiopsida; order Polypodiales; family Pteridaceae; genus Ceratopteris; species Ceratopteris richardii. The sequence goes on from CM035414.1 coordinate 152,788,868, forward strand.
TGTGCGTGTATGTGTGCGCATTTTAATGTGCTTCTCACTCACGCACTTGTGCCTACACTTGCTCGAGGTCTTCATAACATCCTCACATCTTCCCGGATTGACATTAAAGGAGGTGCTACTCATCATTGAGCTACACGGTTTTAAAAACTCTTATTCAACCTTTTATCCATATGATTAAAGTATATGTACACATTGCATCTAGTCCTCCAATGTCCCACTAGAGAGATGTCTCTCCTCCCAGCCTTATGCCTCTATATATAGTTACTCGAATCAACCAGGATCATAATATATATAAAGATATATATATACATCATGTAGATACATAAACATAAATCTAAAATGGAGTAGATACATTATGCATGACACATACATGCCTAAATGCACACATAAATATATATACATGCATACACAATTACAAACACTTGCATATATTACATGAATACATGAATATTTTACACAAATGCATATGCATCACGTATGCATACTAACACATGTATATATATATATATATATATATATATATATATATATATATATATATATATCACACACATGCACACACATACATATACATGAAACACATATATATGCATACTAGCAAATGTATACATATAATACACATGAATACACACACATATGCATACATACATGAGAAAATTTCACTCCTCGAAGATAAAGTTATGTATAAAATAATTAGGCATACCCCCAAGCTTCATGTTCTAACTTAAAAGAACATGATTTCATCTCTCTAGTAAGATGTATCAATATTGTAGTTGAATAAAGAAGAATCTACTATCTGATATCCATTCCAAAGCTTCAAGTTATTGATCGATAACTAGAGTAGAATTTACTATCTAATCTCCTCATATGTTTTCATTATGGCCATCATTTTGGTAAGACATCAATATAGTCTCATCTTCATTATCCTTATTGATTTCATTTATTTCTTCTATTGTTAAGTCTGTGTTTTCATTAGTCACATCATCTATTGATGGATTAATGTCGATTTCTAGTAATTCTTCATCATCAATAGAGCCACCATGTAGAGTTTTATCCTCTTCATCAAATAGATTAATATCATTATCATGTATAATGATTCTAATTTCTCTTTCAGATGCTGATGTATTAGTATCTGATGGTTAATCATCAAGAGGACTTTCTTCCATCTCTCTAAGAGTAAACTAATCATACAATGACCTACCTCTAGGTTGAACATGAATGACTTGCCACCAAGGGTGAGCATCTAGGTTTTTATAAAAAAATACTTGTTCAATATGCCTAGGAAGAATATATGGTTCTTTAGTAGATCACATTACCTTGGAAGAATCGATTTCCCAAAACCCAAATAATTCCTTTCTTAATGTGGAATTACTACCTTTATACTCGGCTTGAAACTAGTCAACCTTCAAAATGACCTATCAAAATATATAAAAATGAAAACCCATTATTAGGTGCTTTAAAAAATAACTAATCCTATCATAAAAAATATAAACCTTTTTCTACCTGTTTGAATGTACGAAATGATATTTCGTAAATATCAACAACAATTCCAATGTAACCAAGTTCGCCATCTATAAGGTTTGTGTCTTTTGAGCTAGCACGTGATAGTTGATTGAAAGAAGCAACAATATCAGAATCCTCTGTTTTACATAAAGAATCAATGGCTTTGATTCTAATATGATGTCCAAAAGCCCACATATTACTGAACATTCAAGCCTACAAAAGAAATTAAATAGTAAATAGAAACTAATATACATATATGAGAAAAAAAATAATATTAAAATAAAATTACCTTTCATTCACAACCTATCGTTAACTCTCTCTGCTCATCTAAGATTTCCTCATTATTTATGTTGGTGCATTGCAAACGACTATATAGCCAATCTGTGAAAGAAGATACATTTGTAATCTCATTATTATCGAGATTATGTCTATATCTTTTGTTTCTTCACCTTTTACTTCAGAGATTTTGAAGTTCCTCTTCGTATTTGCTAAAGAATGCTCGCATGCTTTCGCTATTATATGCTACAAAATTAGAAACATCATTTTTTTCTTGAAATGTAAATAAAAGTGGAACTCCCTTACCTGATAATACCTCAACTATTATTTTTGAAGAAGACTCGTTGGTCCATGCACGTGGAGCTTCTTCGTAAACTCTTTCAAGGTACTCACTAACATAATACATGCACTCTTCAAGCATCCAACCTTTTGCAATGGATCCTTCTACTTCACTCTTTGTCACACATAACCTTTTAATATTCCCATAAATCGCTCAACCCAAAACATCCATCAAATGTTGAAAACACTTACAATCTCTATTTCACCTACAAGATGGACTAATAAATGAACCTTAAGATCAAAAAATGAAGTAGGAAGCTCTTTCTCCATCAAACATAATAGTTGTTTGCATTCAAGTTTTTTTTTTGTGGGATTAAGTTTTTGTCAATCTCTTTAGATGTAATCCACCGATACATATCATAAAAAAAATTATAAAGAAGTTAATTAAAAAATAAAAGATATAAAATATTCATATATATTAAATATAAAAGTATCATAGTTACCTTATAAGCGATCCCAGATGATAGATCACATCTCGTACTCCTTTCCTTGTACATCCATTGATAACCAAAGGTAAAATATGTTTCAAAAGCTATGCAAGTCATGGGTCTTTAACCCAGATAAGCTCTTATCAGCCATAGTAAACATGTTTTGAAAAGATGCTCCATCTCTTGTAGGAGTCTGAATCAATCGAATCCTATTGTTGATAGTCTGTATCTCTTTTGTTGTAAGTACCCAAGGAGGAGGTGCATAAATCATTTCCTATCGATGTCTATTAAAAGTTGGCCCTAACTTTGGTTTTGAGTTTTGATCTTTCAAATCATTCCTTGATGCTATGGTATCTTTTAGTCCAAGAAGATGCTTCCATAGTGAATAACCAATATTCTTGAATATATGCATAGGATCAAGAAGATGACATACTTTTAACTCTTTCCAATACTGCAAAGAATACCATATTGATATCTTCTCTGCGAGTGCTAATTTTCCTTTACCTCTCTTCACGTACTCATTATCTTCATCATCATTGAAGATTTCTGATTCTGAATCTATCAGAGGTCCATCTATCCATCTTTTATACCAATCCATAGGTGTCATTGGTTTTGGACACTGACCTATGTCAAGCTTTCTATTAAAATGTATCTCTTCTCTTTTAGATCTTAATGGATGATCATCAGGCAAGAATCGTCGATGTTGAAGATAAATATTTTTGTTGAGATTCTTACTATAGATTGATCTCAACCAATCACCATAATATGGAAAAGCTTTATAACCCTTAGTAGATATTCCTGCACCATGAAAATGATAAAAATATAATTAGATTAAATAACATTTATTTGTATGCATATTGAATAAAAAAATTACATCAATACTTGAACAAACATCAGACCTTGGAAAATTGTGAATAGTCCAAGCCACAATACTACGAACCGTAATATGTCTTTCATTGATGCTTTTTGATACATCAATGACATTAATACCTCTCCATAACTCTTGAAGATCATCAATGAGAGGAGAAAGATATATATTCATATCTTGAACTTGTCTTTTTCTTGGGATTAAAAGTGAAAGCATTTAATGTTCCTTTTTAATGCTAAGATATGGTGGAAGATTGTAGTTTATGACTACCACCGGCCATGTTGACCATTTACTAGATTTCATGGAGAATGGATTAACCCCATCTAATGCAACTCCTAACTTTAGATTCTATGGATTTTTTGCAAATTTAGGCCATGTAGAATCAATATGCTAAAAAGTAGCACTATCATGAGGAATTCTGATTATTCCATCAGTACTTTTATGATCATGTTTGCATGCGAAAAGCTTTGACAATTCAGGAGTTTGAAACATATGTCTAATCTATGGAGCCAATGGAAAATGTCTCAATACCTTTTTTGGGATTTTACCTTCTTCATCCTTATATCAAAGATATTGACATTTGGTACATGGCAAAGAGTCTACATATTCACCTCTATATAAAATACAATTGTTAGGACATGCATGTATACATTGATAATCTATACCAAGATTGTTGATTATCTTCTTCATTTCATCATCTGAGGTAGGAAGAATATTTTGACTTAGTAAAAACTTTTCAGATAATAACCTATAAGTTCACCAAAAAAAGACATATTAATAAAAATAAATAATTCAATATATATAAATATATATATATATATATATATATATATATATATATATATATATATATATATATATATATATATATATATATATATATTTACATGCATATAAGTTTATATATGTGTATGTATATATGTATGTGTATGTGTGTATATATGTGTATGTATGTATGTATGAATGGGTATGTATATATGTATGTATATCTATGTATGCATGTGTAGCTGTGTATATTTGATTTCGTTTTTATTTTTTTTGTTTATTTTGTGGTTTGCAGACTTTCATATCTAGACCACTGAATCGTTTGGTTGTCTCCCATTTTATATTCAATCTATTATGTACCTTGCTAACTAAGACTTACATATTTGTTTACATGGATTAAGTTTTAGCTAACCATGGAGATATTAGGTTGTTTGATCCACAATGTGTAGTGAGTAATAGAATTCTTCGGAGCAAAGTTATGAGATAGATGCATGAGACCTTGTGGGTAGTTCACAAAGGATTTTATGTAATGTATGAAAGGATAAAGAAATCCTATTGGTGGTTAGGGATATATATGTGAGTGTGCAAGGCTTTGCAAGCACTTGTGCCATATTTTAAGTTGATTCTTCAATTAGACATAGAGACCCATTACATCTAACTTACCCTCCCTGTATTCATTACTAGTGGGTTGTTGATCTTTTCACCATGCCCAAAGGAATCGATAAAATGAGATACATTGTATTTGTGAGAGAGGACTTGAATAACCATGAGCAACATCATGTTGGAAACAATGTCAACATGTCTAACTTGGAGCAACACATGTGATGAGTATCTCTTAGTATTCTATAGATAAAGACATGCGGGTGCAATATCTAACAAAAGCATGTGGTCAAGGTGGTTAGAGCATTTGCCTCCCATCATGGTGGCCCAGGTTCAATCCCCACGGCTTGCAATGTTGGGCACTATGGAGTTTTGCAAAAAGCTAAAAATGCAAAAATATGTCGATGTCAATGGAGCTTTCTGGATTGATTTGTTCTATTAGAGATTGTATGCAAGGATTGCTTACATTTTATTTTTTGAAGATTGGTTTTCAATGTTTGAAAACACTATAAAAGAAGGAGCCATCCTCATTGTTCATTATCACTCAAGCAATCACTCAAGGAGTTCAAGGATATATACTCGATGATCAAGGAGATATCTTCTCACTATCAAAGATTTGGTCCATTCACCATCTTGGCCAAGATTAATCTAGTCACCTTCAAGCTCCAACTACCAAGTACCATGAGAATACATTGAGTATTCCATGTATCCATGTTGGAACCATATCATATTTCAGCATTGAGGGGGGAGAGATGTAGTCCTTCACCACCTATCGAGATTGATGATCATAAAGAATTTGAAGCTGATCATGTCCTAGATTTGAGAATATACCGAGGAACATTGGAGTATCTTATTCATTGGAAATGGTATGACATCAATGATCGTGCTTGAGAACCTACAGAAAACCTTTAGAGAGAACCAATCAAGGCTTGAGAATTCCATAGAAATCCAATGAAGCTGAGACCAAAGAACATGATCACTCCTTCTGGAACTCATCCTTGAGGGGGAGGTGATGTCATGGAAAAAGGAAACCATCTTGAACCTCAGGTTCCATGTGAACCCTATATCTCATGATTGGTTCATAATTAAGAGAATCAATGCTTCCATTTCATCTCGAGCATGCCAAAATCTTAAGATCGAGTATATATTTGCTAAATTTTGACATTCGAAGATCTTGTTTAGATTGCTGACATCATTGATGACATCATCAATTGACAATTTCCCTTGGGAACCACCCTTGAGATCCTATAGAAGGAGGCCTTGGCCACATACATAGTCTCACCAATGCGAGTCTTGGGAGCTCAAGGAGTCGTGATCACCAAGTACTTTCAAGTTCTAGTTTGAATTCTAGTCTTATATCTTGCTCTAGTCTTGTCTAGTCTTGTGTCATGGATCTACTCTCTTGGTTTGTATCAATCTTGTAATACGAGATCCTTTCAAGTTATTTCTTGTAGCTAGTTCATCTTCCTCAAGGGAGTCCTTGTAATCTAGACATCTTCCTCCATACTTGCGATCCCGAGTTGTGGGATCTCTTGTATCATCTCTAGTTAAGTTATATATACCTATGAGTCTCGAGTTGTGGGAATTCTTGTATTAGCTACATATTTTTGTACTATTTTCCCTACGTGAGTATTCTTGTAATCATATGCATATTTTCAAAATCTTGTCTATTGTAGTTAGACAGCACAATCTAATGCTCGTGTGACACTTGGAGCAAGAAGTAGAAAGATATCAAGCATGAATACTCGAGCTTAAATTTGAATTGGAAAGCCCCCTCATACTAGTCAAAAGCCAAGTATCACACTTAGGTGTGATAAAGCCTGTAATCTTTACGAAACCATCTATATATCATCTAGGGAATGTTTTCAAGTTGATATAGACACACATTGTACTCTAAATTCATGATACGACATATGTGTATGATGTTATAGGATTTGAGTAATCTATTTGAACCTTTGCTTATCAAGCCCCAAAGTTGATTCAATGTTTTGAATAGATTTTCAGTGGTCATATCCACCTCTCAAGTTTATGTGTGTAGGAGCTAGATAGATGTGAGTGTTGAGGGGAGCTTCCTTATCAATTGTGCTCATTTCTTGCAATCTTTTGGTATTTTAAAAATCTACCATTTCTCTTAAGATTGTGTCAAATCTTGTTTCCAAACTCTCCATATTGTGAGAGAAATCTCTCCAAGATAGAATAATGATCTCTTTGTGCATGCCTAGTGAAGGTAATAACTAGTCTCTCTTGGAGGCATTGGATCTCATAGTTGTAGTGAGATTTTGGAGTTATTGAAGTTGCATGAGCAAGATTATATAATGTATTTGGTGTGTGCCAAAGCTTTTGGGTTCAATACTCAAACCTTGTGAGATTGATTCATTTGAGTGAAGAAAGGTATCTATAAGTGTGCTTGTAAGGCCATTTATATTTCAAGGCTGCATAGGAAATTTGTACATTCTCCCATCAGCCCTTCTATGCCATTGGCAAAAGCACAACATGTCAAACAAAAGGTACCTTCTTAGTGACTGACATGGCCACTATGGGAGATGATATTTGAGATGGGGAATCTCTAAAGTTCCCATTTGCATCACTCCCTACCTGTGTAGGGCTTATGACTATGGTTGCAAATACCTTCTTGTCTTTAGAACAATCTTTAAATGGATTTTGTCTTAAACATCAATAGCACAAAAATTATTTCATTACATTTTCTTTCTTCTAAAATCTAAGGATATACCCATATTAAACCCTCTGAGATATAGCGTGCACATTTATTTTAGATGCAATGATTTTTATGATCATGCGCACTTGCTTATCCTCTTATTTCAGGCTATGAAATGGTCAAAATAGGAGTAGTGGAGGAAGATGGCTTGCTGATCTTACTCAATGAGGGCCTCTTACTCTAGGAGCCTTTTCCCATATGAGTATCCTCATAAACTAGAGCCATCTCTATGGCCTCTACCAAACACTGAGACCCCTCCTTTAAATAAGGGTCAAATTATTTCTTTTAGTTCTAGGATAATCTTGTCAAGACTAAGTGCTTGATTCATGTGACTTCACATATTATTTGAGGCAAAATCATATACATATATGTACAATTTGGATAATGTTATAAGCTTAATAACATGATTTATCTTATTCAAATGTAAAGGAGATATTTGGAGAAAATCTCAAGGACACATTGGGAGCCAAATACCATGATCTAATTTGAATTCAAAATCAAAATCAAATTTTAAAAGTGTAGACTACTCTAAGGTGAAATAAATTAACAATTATGAGCAAATGTGTATATATACACTAGTCACTTCAATCATAGATTTGATCATCACACTCATTCTCATTCATTCACGTCTTTCCTAGAGGTTAAATAGGTCCACTATCTGATTTTATCATGTTAAAGTTAGGAACACATATGTAGATTAGTCTCACAGTCCTTTGAACTATAGACCTTGAGGTATGAACAAATGAAGGTGAATATGTCTATGTATCTTGATCTTCCTCAAAATTCGGGATCACCCCCTTGACTTCTTATGCACATTTCACTTATTCTAGTCCTTCTAAGACAATGAAATAGCTTTCTATAGCTTACTCAACACTTCATTTGAAAGTGTACAAAAGGTCTTGGATCGATTTATACCAAGCTTTGAGCTCTGAGTAAAATAATGAGTGCCTACTTCCATAAATAAAAGGTTTTCTCAAGTTTATTTCTACACACAAGTTATCCTTTCAACATAGAACTTTGAGAGTGATGCTCCAAGGTAATGTCATTATATAAATTTTTACATTGGAATTTTAGGAATTCCATTACATGGTCCCGAAGGGTTAATATTACCATGAAGTGAAGGCCCACCCATCAATATATTTTTACCATCATAATAAACTTTAAGGCGTTCTCTAGTGTTACTTAGGCTAGTCTAGGGGAGGTTTTTGCCAAGACCCTCTCATCTCCATGCATTAGCCATCACTCCTCAGAGTGGCATCAGAGTATAGTCATTGGTTGGACATTATGGCTTATGAATTTCCCTCATTAGTTGACAAAATGGTCAAAGAAACTACACACAAAGTTGCCTCTTAGTTTGGAGGATCTCTTCCAATGGAGAATCTTGTGTCAATAAATCTCAAGGGATGAATTGATGCTTGTAGTAAAAAATAAAGGTCAACCAACATAAGAGGAGGAAGAATTGTTAAGCACATGGTGTAAAAAGGATGCTTTGCCAAGGTTGTATATTCTACACTTTGACTTTGATTTCTTAGTTCCTCATATTAGGATTTTTAATACCTTTGAATAGACATGGGATGCTTTGGAGGTAGTCTTCTCTTTGAGCACCAAATCTATGAAGAACCAATTGTGGATGGAGAGTTCAAAACACTCTAGTAAATTCTCAAGCAAAGTGTAACTCGTTTTTTCACCAAGATGGACATAAGAGACCAACTTGGGACCATTGGAAAAATCATTGATCAAGAACACATAATGAGGCAATTCATCATTGGAATTAAGGCTGATGACAAGTGTGAAGCTTTTACCACATGTGAGGAGATGGTGAGATAGGTTAGAGAGATGAGCTGGTGCTGCACAAAACCTACTCTACACATGCAAATCTAACTTCAAGGATGCATAATACCCTCCGTTGACTTAATAATGATGCATTTGGAACCATCAAGTCCTTTGGAACATCACTTTCAAATGCTTTTGTCAAAGCAGATAACTTGAATATCCAAGAAATGTGAAGAACCTTGTATTTTAAGCATAGGTCTTAGTATTATGCTCATAGCTTACAACCTAATATGCATTGACTGGAGAGATAATGCACAGATCTAATTGAAGTGTATAGCTATTCAAAGCAAGTTATCACATGAATTTACATGCCTCATAAGATGAGAAATGAATCTAACATGTCAAGGGGATCGTTGTGACTTTTTAGGATCTAGAAGGTGTCGAGACATAGTCACCTTCCTAGCTTCATATCTCAAGATCATCTAAACCAAACATGAGTAGATTTAATATAAAGTTATTAGTCATTCCAATCTAACTCTCCCAAGTTGAAGTATAGAAAAAAAGTGAGTACACATAGAGAATTCAATTCCACAATATCACTGTAATGAAGAAGATGCAACAGTTGACAATAGACAGAAATGTACTTGAAGAAATTTATCAATATCTAAATGCTATGGAAGATATTATGCAACGGAAGTGTAATGAACTTCACATAGATAATGTGAGCTCAAGGTATGCTCAACTTTATAGCTCAATTCCTCTCACCATGGCTTTAGACTAAAAGTCTTGAGTTTGAATTTGAATTCTCCCTCACCCTAAAGTTATCCAACACTTTAGGGATGATTTAAATTGATTCTTCCTACCACATGCATGGTGATTTTAACTTCATAACTTCACAAGATTCCATATTCTTTTAACTTTTACAATTATCCAAAGTGAATACACTCAAATTGACAAGCATAAGTTCACGTGAGGTTCTCTTATGTGAAGATGTGTAGTCCTGAATCATGAACATAGCACTTAGGCTTGCTAATTGTACCAGCAACTCCCCCTCAAGCCGAGGATGATTGAGTATTCAATCCTCCATGACCTCTTGCAATCAAATCATTGGTATGAATGTGTTTAATTTGTTTCGATCCAAAGCCTTTTTCATCATATCTACACATTGTTAATTAGTTGATACATATGAGATAAATACATTGAGAGTTGTATCTCTTTACTCATAATATTATCTTTGACATATTGATAATGAACTTCTATATGTTTAGTCTTGGCATGATAGATAGGGTTAGCAGCAATATGTAATGAACTAATATTGTCAATATTGTCTCTATATATGCGGAGTTGAAGGGTTGAACCCTAAATACAAATATAGGGTTCTAATCCACATAGCTTCTTCTATGGCATTTGCAAGTCCTCTATATTTAGCTTCTTTGGATGAAAGAGCAACTATGAGTTGCTTCTTGGAAGACCATGAAATCAATTTAGTACCTACAAAAGTAAGATATCTAGATATGCTTCTCCTATCATCTTTAGAGCCTATCGGATCTGCATCAAAAAAGGGTTTAATGTCCATATCAAATGTATATTGTGAATGTTTTAATTAATTACTGATCCCTTCAAGATGCATGTCCCTGATGCTCCAAATAATCTCTCTTTAGTGTTGCTTTTGTTTTCCACTTATGTGGAGTTTTTTGATACCTAAGGAGGGATGGGGCATGTGAAGGATACTCAGCATGATAGCCAATGCTTTAAAGGTATTCAATAATCCTCCAAAATTCTTGTATGATACGCAAGTTGAGAAACCATAACGGAATCACAATTAAAAATAAAAGAAACATATATGATAGAGGAATCTCTTGGCTACTTCCATGTAAGGCTTCATTGGAGCATGCATGAACTGACTCACCACACTTACTCCATAGCAAATATCTACTCTAGTTAGAGTAGCATAAATCAAGATTCCACCTAAACTTTGATAGCTAGTTTTGTCTTCAATCAGCTCACCCTCATGGGCACTTTACATTAGATCTACCTCCATGGGTGTGCCTACAACCTTTGTATTCTCCATCTTGAATTTGGGGAGCATATCTCCAATATACTTCCTCTCAGTGAGAAACATATATTTTTCTATATAAACCACTTCCAAACCTATGAATGATGTGAGTAAACCAAGATCACGCATCTTGAACTCTTCCTTCATTTGAGCTTTCATCTTTCTGATTCCATCTGCATCCCTTCCTAAAATGATTATATCATCCACATATACACATAGCTATATGACCTCTGAGTGATTCCTCTTAATAAAGAGGGAAGGATCTGCCTTTCTTATAATAAAACCTTTATCCTGTAAGTAAGTGATGAGTCTATGACTCAAAGCTCTAGGAGCTTGCTTCAAGGCATACAAGACTTTCCTCAGCTTGTACACATCTTTAAGGTATGATTGATCCCCAAAACTAGGACATTGAGCCACAAATACCTCCTCTAAAATATAACCATTTAATTAAGCACTTTAAACATCCATTTGATATATCTTCCAATTCTTGGAAGATGCAGCACTCATGAATGTTTTTTTTCATAATCCATACTTTGATTTGTGCAAAACCTTTGGCTAAAAGCCTTGCTTAGTACCTATTTATTGAGCCTTCTGAGTTTTTCTTTACTTGTATATCCACCTTGAGCCAATGATCTTCATATATGGTTTCTCGGGTACTAATTCCCGAGTCTAATTTTCTTGTACAGCTTCTATTTCTTCTTCCGCTACACTCCTCCATTCTAGCTTCTTCTTGGCTTCTTCATATGTAGATGGTTCTTCAAAGTTTTAGTTTTGTGCTCTACATTTTGAATGTTTAGTGACCAAAGAACTATCATAGCCATATGGTTCTAGCTTCCTCTCTACTCTAGAGACCTTCTTATAGTTTGTTCAAATGATTCTAGCACATCTCTCATGTCCTGCACTTTGGATTTGTGTTTTGAGTTCCAAGAATTGATTTCCCTTCTTGGAGTCTTCTGTTCATCACTAGAATCACTTCATGCTTCAAATGTAAGTTCTTTCCTCCTTGATTATGTTGGATAGTCTTCCTCTCGATCATAGGAAAGTTTGATTTTCGTACAATCATATTCAAACCAATATTTGTTTCATCAAACACATCATCTCTACTTATAATGAATCATTTGTTTCTTGGATTTTATAGCCTATAAGCTTTTGGATTAAGGTCATAGTAAATAAAAATGCATTTCTCTTCCTTTGGATCTCATTTGTGTCTAATTTGTGAAGGTATGTGTGCATATGCTATGCACCCAAAGATCGTCTAGTGATCAAGGCTAGGTCTTCTTCCATTCCATGCTTCATATGGTGTCATCCCATCCAATGCTTTTGATGGGATTTTATTGATGCAATATGTAGCTGAGAACACAACCTCTCCCCACAAGTAATTGGGTAGCTTATTCTCATTTAGCATTGACCTTACAACCTCCACAACTATTCTATTTTTCTATCTGCTACTCTATTTTGTACTAGAGTATATTTGGGACTAATCTCTCTTTTGATTCACCTCTCTCATGGAGATAAGAATCACAGTCATGGGAGAAATGTTCTCCCCTGCACATGACCTTAGTCTCTTCAAAGTTTTACCTGTTTGATTTCCTACAAGTGCTAGATATTTCTTAAAACTGTTGATATATTTAGGTAGTGATGCGTATGAACATACTAGGACCATTGGGGAACTTTTTTCCCTCTTTAGGAGGTTTTCTCCCCCGGCTTGTATATACACCTATTGCCCTAACGGGTTACTTATCTTTGTACATTCTAGTGTATTATACATTCAGTACTGTGTGCTTTGCTCCAAGCTTCTTCTTCCTTGTGTTGTTCATGTGCTTTCATAGACCTCAAACACCAACAATTGGTATTAGATGTTGATGTATGAAACACCACAAGAAATGAATTAATGTGACACTAGAACACCTCTATGGTCACCATTAACTCATTGCCACTCCAAACTTTGAGAAATGATAGCCTAAAGTGAGAACTTTGCTTCTACAGAAATTCTTAGTCACCGAAATGACATACCTTCAGTATTTTACTAATTTCTCCAATCTCAAGTACTATTTCTACATGAAACTTTATAGGCTGAAACTAGAAGAGTAGAGCTTTCCAACAAGCTATCATATGCATCAAACGGATCTCTAGAACTCAAGTTATGGCCTTCACAAGATGACCCTGTATGACCTTCCAAAACTGGAATTTTTTCTTGTTTTAGTAATCCTGGTGTCCAAAAATAAAAAATTCGATGCCTGGCATCGAATTTCAGTCCAAGTCGATGCCGGGCATCGACTTTGAGCTTTTTTTGGCTATTTTTCTGCACCAGAAACACTCTATTTTACACACACATGAAGAAGATAACTTATATGCTAGAAGTCGATGCCGGGCATCCATTTTATGCTGGAACTCGATGCCAGGCATCGAGTTGTTCCACAAACTTCATATTTTTAGAACATTCAATAACAGTTAACACACAAAGAATGAAAAAAATGACTTATCAGCCAAGATTCGATGCCAGGCATCGAATTGCTCAGAAACTTGAACTTTTGAATTCATCACACAGTAGGCAAGCATGGAGATGATGGAGAGAGATTCATACACAGAACTTTACTCAGTTCTTTCTCATAACTATAAAAAACTCAGAAGTTTTTACAGTTGATTTCTCACTCAGAGAAGCACGACTATACATAGTCGTATAAAATGAACTCCTTCTTCTACTTCTTCTTTCTCTCTCTCTCTCTCATGCCGCGTCAGTTGATACAACCTAACTTATATAGATTTTCGTATTCTCGTGATTTTTAAAAAACTTCTAGAACTAAAGTGAACTAACTTTACAAGTATAATACAGTTGTGAATTTGTCCCTTCACATAGGCATGGGGTTTTCTTCCTAAGATTTGACCTTCAAATATATGTCCAATTAGTGATTGTTTCTCCAACAGCTCCCCCTCAATCATTAATTGACATTCTCTGTTTCTTCATATCTTCTTCTTTTCTTTTACTCCTGCCATGCTTTTAAATCTGCTGGTCTTCACACCATCCAAGCTCTTTGTCATTATGTCTGCTAACTGATCTTTAGTGGAAATGTACTCCACTTCAATCTCCTTCTCCATTACCTTTTCTGTGAGAAAATGATACTGTATCTCTATGTGCTTTGTCCTTGCATGAAATACTGGATTTGCTGCAAGATAAAGTGAACTCATATTATCTCCATGTATTGTAGGTGTACCTTGATCAATGCCTAAGCTCTTGAACAATGTCTGCATCCATATGACTTCCTTAGTTGCTTCCACAAGTCCTTTGTACTCTGCTTCAGTTGATGATAATGCTACTGTATGTTGTTTCTTTGAACACCAACTTACAAGCTTATCACCAATATATATCATGTAACCATGAGTTGATCTTCTGTCATCTTGATTACCTGCCCAATCTGAATCACTATAGGCTCTCAACTTCAAATCTGATGTAAAAGGATAATATAATCCTTCCTTTATAGTTCCTTTGATATATCTGAGAACTCTTTGACCTGCAATCCAATGTGGGTCCTTTGGACAATGCATGAATTGTGACAAAACTCCCACTGCATAACTAAGATCAGGTCTTGTTAGTGTAGCATAAATCAAACTACCCACAAGAGATTGATACTTCCTCATATCTTTGTATTCTGCACCATCATATTTACTGAGCTTGTGATTAACTTCAAGTGGAGTTGAAGCTTCTCTGCAATTTTCCATATCAAACTTCTTCAACAAGTTCAAAAGATATCTTTCTTGTGACACATATATGCCATGATCTGTATAAGTAACTTCCATTCCAAGAAAGTATGATAACTTTCCTAGGTCACTGATCTTGAATTCTTTTTCAAGCAATCTCTTTACCTCCTTGATTCCTTCATCTGAAGTACCTGTAATTATAATGTCATCTACATAAATACAAATGTAGATTGTACCTTCCTCTGTTCTTCTGATAAGTAGACTTGGGTCTGCTTTTGAACTTTGATATCCAAGATCATTGAGATACTTCACCAGTCTATAGTTCCAAGCTCTTGGAGCTTGCTTCAATCCATACAATGCTCTTCTCAACCTGCAAACAAAATTTGGATACCTGGAATCTATAAACCCTTGAGGTTGTTCCATGTATACCTCATCTGATATGTATCCATTCAAGAAGGCATTTTTTATATCCAATTGACTTAGAGTCCATCCTTTTGAAGCTGCAATAGCAATGATTGTCCTTATAGTTGACATCTTAGCTACGGGACTGAATGTCTCATCATAATATATGCCATAGGTCTGGGCATAGCCTTTCACCACCAATCTAGCTTTGTATCTGGCTATACTTCCATCTGCAAGCTTCTTCACTTTATAAACCCATTTATTTCCAATTACTTTCTTACCATTTGGTTTAGGAACAAGTTCCCATGTCTTGTTCTCCTCCAGTGCATTGAACTCTTCCTTCATTGCTTCTTCCCATTGCTTCTTACCTTTAGCTTCATCATAGTTCTGAGGTTCTTCATCATCTTTGACCATATATGCATAGTTCTTCTGAGTTATGTAAGAAGTATCATAAGAATACCTTTCTGGTTGTCTTCTAGTCCTGCTTGACCTTCTTGGTTCACATTCTTCATATGTGTCTGGATACACTTCTTCATCAAATATAGGAGCTTCTTCATTCCTTCTTGTTAATCCACTTGTGGATGTACTTGCTTGCATATAGTCTTCATCTCTATTTACCTGCACAATTGATTTTCCTTTCTCACATCTTCTTACCTCTTCCTCAAATTCTTCAGTTGTATGACTTTGATCTGCATACCAACTTTTCTGTTCATCAAATGTAACATCTCTAGAAACAATAAATTGTTTTGTTAGAGGATTCCACAACCTGTAACCCATCTGCTTTTCATCATAACCAATGAACACATATTTTTCTGCCTTTGGTTCAAGTTTATGCCTAAGCTGTGATGGCACATAAGCATATGCAATTGATCCAAACACTCTACAATGATCTAGTGTTGGTTTCTTACCCCACCAAACTTCATATGGAGTCATTCCATTCAGAGCTGCACATGGTAATCTATTCACAAGATATGTAGCTGTATTTACAGCTTCAGCCCAAAGATAATTTGGACAATTCTTCTCCTTCAACATAGCTCTAGCAAACTCAACCAAAGTCCTGTTCCTTCTTTCTGCTACACCATTTTGTTGTGGTGTATACCTGCATGTTATTTCTCTCTTAATACCTGCATTCCAAAGATAATCACTGAACTCTTGGGAGAAGTATTCTCCCCCTCCATCAGACCTCAATCTTTTAAGCTTTTGACCTGTGACTCTCTCTGCATATGCATGAAAATGCTTGAAAGCTCCAAACACTTCTGATCTTTCCTTCAAAACATATAATGTTATCCATCTTGTAGCATCATCAATGAAAAGAACATAATACCTTGAGCCACTGATAGATCCTTCTTTTGTTGGTCCCCATACATCTGTATGAATGAGCTCTAGTAATCCATCATGTTTGAATCCTTTCTTCTGAAATGGTAACCTGTGTGCTTTACCCATTTGACATGCTTCACATTTATAAACCATATGTTGACTTTGCACATTTGGTAATCCTAGTACAGACTGATTAGCAACCATAGCTTTAATTCCTCTTTCATTGAAATGACCTAATCTCTTATGCCAAAGATGAAGTTCTGTAATCACTCCTTCACCATGTGTGAGCAAAGCTTGACCAATGTTCCCTTGTACTCTTAAAGTAAAGATTCTACCTTCTTTCTTACCAGAGACAATCTGATTATATCCATTCTCTGGATCTTCAACAAATACTCCTTCATTTGTAAACCTGACTTGAAAACCTTTTTCAACTATCTGTCCCACACTAATCAAGTTTTTAGGTATTGTAGGAACATACAAAACATTGGTTAGCAAATCTGCTCCACTCTTGCATTTCACTTTTCCAATTGAATGTACACTATGTCTTGTATTATCACCTGTTTGAACTATGTGACTAGAAATACCTTTTTCCAATTCTGACATCAATTCTATGTTTCTTGACAAATGATTAGAACATCCAGAGTCAATGTAAAATACCTTTAGATCTTCTTTATCTGATGTGTTGATTGAGTTCATCATCAATGATGTATGACTTTCATTCTGTGTGTCATTTTCATAGTTGTAGTAGGTGGTGTTGTAGGATTGATTTTGTCCCCAACTTCTTCCTCCACCTCTACCATAGCCTCCTCTTTGACTTTGTCTACCTCTTTGAAAATTACTTTGATATCTTCCACCTCGGCCTCTGCTATTGTTGTTTTGATTCTGGTTTGATCCTTGTTGGTTGTGCCAACAGTCATGAGCCAAATGATTACTCAATCCATAGATCCAGCAAGCCTTCTTGTTGTTATTTTGATTACCTCTTCCTCTTCCAAAACCTCTTTGTCTTCCTCTGCCAGTGCCTTTACCTCTTGCATAATAAGCTTGAGAACTAGACTCCTCTTCATCCTTTGCTTTACCTTTATCTCCTTTCTTCTTGTTCTTCATGTACATTGCAAAACTTTGTCCTTTATCTCCATCTCCCTTCAAGTCTTGCTCATATGTGAGCATCAAACCAAGCAACTGGTTCAAATCTGGAACATAATGATTTAATGAAAGTTATCTTGATAAGACAAAAGGTTTCCACCTTTCATCCCCTCTCAAACCTGCAAGTAGCTGAGCAATCAATCTGTGATCTTCAACATCTTCATCTATGGATCCAAGACTATCTGCTAGATCCTTCATCTTAGTGACATAATCACTAATACTTTGACTTGGCTTCTTCTTGAATGTTGTAAACTCTGACCATAGACTTGCTTTCTGTGCTTTAGTAGTGCTTTGGAAATGATACTCCAATGCATTCCATATATCTTCAGATGATTCCAATCCTCTGATGTGTGGTAGCAAATGATAAGAGATTGTGTTGTAGATGTAGGCTTTTGCACTTGCATCCTTCTTCTGCCAATGCTTTAAAGCATCAAGTTCCTCTTTCTTTGGTCGGCTTTCATCTTCAAATACTGGCTTCTCTTCTTCACCTGTAACATATATCATGAGATTCTTACTCATAAGTAAGGCTTCCATTCTCATTACCCATGCGGGGTAATTATCTCTGTCCAGTTTGTCAATGGAGATATGATCTGCCATAGTTCTTTCCTTCTGCTGCAACCTGTGAGCTTAAAGGATAAAGGATAATACCTTTTGAAGTTCTTTGTGTATGAGGATACTTTTGAAGTAACCTTTTGATGCCTTGTGTCTTCAAATTCTTCACCTTTCAAACTTTAATGGAAAACTTTACAAAACTTCTCGTACCTTTGTCGTCTTCTGCTCTCGAGAATCTTTCTGCTCTGATACCACTTGTTGATGTATGAAACACCACAAGAAATGAATAAATGTGACACTAGAACACCTCTATGGTCACCATTAACTCATTGCCACTCCAAACTTTGAGAAATGATAGCCTAAAGTGAGAACTTTGCTTCTACAGAAATTCCTAGTCACCGAAATGACATACCTTCAGTATTTTGCTAATTTCTCCTAGCTCAAGTATTATTTCTCCATTAAACTTTATAGGCTGAAACTAGAAGAGTAGAGCTTTCCAACAAGCTATCATATGCATCAAACGGATCTCTAGAACTCAAGTTATGGCCTTCACAAGATGACCCTATATGACCTTCCAAAACTGGAATTTTTTCTTGTTTTAGTAATCCTGGTGTCCAAAAATAAAAAATTCGATGCCTGGCATCGAATTTCAGTCCAAGTCGATGCCGGGCATCGACTTTGGGCTTTTTTTGGCTATTTTTCTACACTAGAAACACTCTATTTTACACACACATGAAGAAGATAACTTATATGCTAGAAGTCGATGCTGGGCATCCATTTTATGCTGGAACTCGATGCCAGGCATCGAGTTGCTCCACAAACTTCATATTTTTAGAAGATTCAACAACAGCTAACACACAGAGAATGAAAAAAATGACTTATCAGCCAAGATTCGATGCCAGGCATCGAATTGCTCAGAAAACTTGAACTTTTGAATTCATCACACAGTAGGCAAGCATGGAGATGATGGAGAGAGACTCATACACAGAACTTTACTCAGTTCTTTCTCATAACTATAAAAAACTCAGAAGTTTTTACAGTTGCTTTCTCACTCAGAGAAGCACGACTATACACAGTCATATAAAATGAACTCCTTCTTCTACTTCTTCTTTCTCTCTCTCTCTCTCTCTCATGCCACGTCAGTTGATACAAACTAACTTATATAGATTTTCGTATTCTCGTGATTTTTAAAAAACTTCTAGAACTAAAGTGAACTAACTTTACAAGTATAATACAGTTGTGAATTTGTCCCTTCACATAGGCATGGGGTTTTCTTCCTAAGATTTGACCTTCAAATATATGTCCAGTTAGTGATTGTTTCTCCAACATTAGAGGAGCTTGTCGCTTCATCTAGGGCATCATGAACACCTCTCGAGTCATAGTTTCATAATTGTACAGAATTTGGTGAGCCTCTGAGCACACTATTGCAGTGCTTTTCCATGCAATTTCATCTTTTTGTGCCAATGATATATCAGGTTGCAATTTTCTAGTATAAGCATCTCAAAGTTTACTACAGGTTTAATAGAACTTGATAGGGTAGTTTTGTTTAACTTTTTGAGATACAATCAATCTTTTGCATTAGGGTATTCTAGTTAGTGGCCATGGCTAAAAGTGGTGATGTATTCCGTATGTTGGCTTTTGAGGATACGTTGGAGAGTACCAATTACCTATTATAGGCTAATATGATGCGTCATGTATTGGTTGCAAAAGGACTATGGAATATTGTGTAGGGTGTTAAAAAACATCCTATTACATTTGCAAACACAATTGCTAAAGGTGATGCAGATGGAATTGAAGATGATGATATTCCTCATGTTTGTTTGTTCTACGGTTCTTGTTGCACCTACTATAGAGAAAATTCATTGGATGGTAGAGATGTTGAGACACATGTGTTGATAGCCTTATCTATCAAGCATGCCATTATTACTTAGATTTGCTCTTGCTGAATAGCTAAGGATGCATGGGATACACTTAGGACTTTATACTAGGCAAGGAATGAGGCTCGTGTTGCCTGCCTTCGAAAACAGTTTGAGAGTGACCACATGAATGAAGCAGATTCTATGGAAAATTTTCTAAGATTCGAAGGAACAATTGATTTCTAATGATGAAGTCTTGCTTGAAAGTTCACTTGTGTAGAATTTTCGGAATGGTCTTCTTGATTCATATCATATTTTTGTTTATACTCTTTGTTTGATGATAAAAGCCAATCCAAATGCCTTGACATTTGAGGAGTTATTGTCTATATCTCTTGTAGGAAGATCATTCTGGGCAAAACAAGTCCATTGTGCGTATTGTAGATCAAGATTTCGTGGCTAGTCAAAACTACACAATTTAATGGAGCTCTTCTACTAGTAAGTAGATTCTGCTAATTCAGCACAATCAAAGATGAATGATAGAGATGAGAAGAAAACAAAAAAGCAAAAATTATTTTTCAAGTATTGTAAACCAAATGATCCTGTCATAAAGAGTTGTCCCAAATGGCTAAAAAAGAGGCAAACACAAAAGAGGTTGGAATGGTTGTTATAGAGGCCTCTACATCAAAAACAAAGTCTGCTAATCTTGTGCAAAATGAAGAATGGGTGTTTGCCACTGTTTGCAGTTTTGATCCATCTTCTCATGGGCATCATATGTTTGTAGTAAATTCAGATGTTTGGTACTTTGATAGTGGGCAACCAAATATATTACCTTGTAGTGTAGTTTCTTCACTTAGCTTGCCCCTAGAGAGAATACTATCACATGCACCAACAAATCCTCTTATCTTGTCATGGGAGGTGGTAAGATCATTCTGACTGTTGCTAATGGTAGTTCTTTCACATTGTCTGATGCTTTATTTGTGTCGAGGATCTAGAAGAGTCTGTTATAAGTTTCAACTTTATCCAAGATTGGCTTGGTTGTGAAATTTGTTGATGATAGATGTACAGTTCATGATCTATCAAATGGCAACATCATTATTGCTACTAGAATTTTATGTCATGGGCTATATATTCTCATAGACTATGAAAGATCTATGAGATTCAACATGTGTAGTACATGATTCTCAAGCTATATCACACGCAAAGATTTGGCATGCATGCTTTGGTCATTTGAATTTTGCTAGTTTGCTACTCTTCCAAAAATCTAAAATGATATCCTCTTTGCCCAAACTCAAGGCACCCAATAAATATGTTTGTGAAGGTTGTATTCCAGGCAAAATGCAGCATTTATCATTCCCAAAACATGGTTCAGTTTGAGCTACTAAAAAAATATAGCTTATTCATAGTGATGTTTGTGGTCCTATCTAGACACCTTCTTTTGGGAACTATCTTTACTTTGTGACTTTCATCAATGATTTTTCCACACATGTATGGGTATATCCATTGAAAGCAAAGTCCTAAGTGTTTATGTGCTTCAAACAGTTTTTGGTTTTGGCTGATAATCTACCAACATGTAAAATGGGCAACCTCCATTCTAATCAAGGGGGGAGTATATGTCAGCTGACTTTAATGCATTTCTCATTGAACGTGGGATAAAACATTAGTGTATAGTGCCATATACACTTAAATAGAATGGAGTTATTGAATGGAAGAACAGGTCATTCATGAAGATGGTAAGATGTATGGTCAAGGGGTCAGTCAAAGTCGAATTATTGATGTCCACCCTAAAGTTGGATTATTGAGGTCCATCCTTTTATGCCTTTCACGCCCTCATGAACCTTTTGCTGCTATATCAAAAACACCAAAACACATTAATACATTAATAAATTAGCACTCCAACAATGCCTTTTTCAACACATTCCATAATTTATAACATGCCCCTCAGTTGAAAATGCAATTGACCTCAGTTGATAAAATAAAAATAAACATGGATAGCCAGTCACATGTGCCATCACTAAATGAGAATAAGCATGTTCCATGTAAAAAGAACATGGAGGGAAATGTTCATGGAGGAATTACATTAATGTGTTTGTGTAAATATGCACAAATTAAGTGGTCATAATGAGAGGTTTATTGTGTTTTATGTATCCATTGACATTCTTCATAGAGTGATTTTTGTACTTAACTAAATGTCGATGATCTTGAGTACCTATGCATGTAGTAGTGACATCATGATCAATTATTTTCTCAAGAACCAAGATTTTAGATTGTTCTTCAATTAAAGGAGGGTAATCAAGAATCGCACTAAGTGCTAAAGTTCCTTTAAATGGTTTAAGTAAACTAATATGAAAAGAGTTATGTATATTCCAACGAGATGGTATATCTAATATAAATCAATTATCATTATTCTTTTGTATAATGCAAAACGATCCATAATAGCATGGTGCAAGTTGAATTTTAGGATGTTGTAAAATATTTTTGAGACATTTTTTAATGCAAAAGAGTCCATAATAGCATGGAGAAAAATGGTATAATGCAAAACGCTCCATAATAGCATGGTGCAAGTTTAATTTTAGGATGCTGTAAAATATTTTTGAGAAATATTTTAATGATACATAACCACACAAGATTATTTTCCTTGAATTTTTTAGCTGATGGTTTTGTATTGATATTACATGTGTATCACTCTTGACATTTCCTAATGTGCTCGTGAACATCGTGAAGTATTGAAATGTGATCTTGAGCAATAGAATCAGCCATCAGAATGTGTATTTGGGTGAGTGACATGGGAGTGGGAAGCTTTTTGTCATATACAATTTCAAAAGGTGCACGACTTGTAGTGGTTTGTGTGGTGTTATTGTAATCAAATTGAAGCAATTTTTTTAAGATGCTTCTCATGCTCACTATCATTGTTACTGTAAACAAGTATATCGCCAAAAAATACAAGAACAAAAGCTTGATAATCAAGAATAATGTTGTTCATCATTCGTGCAACTGTAGCAGGGGCATTAGTAAGTCCAAAAGGCATTACCATAAATTCATAATGGCCGGTTTGAGTTCTAAATGCAGTCTTAAAAATATCACTTTGTGTCATACAAATCTGATGATATCCCAATTTTAAATCAATTTTACTAAAGACACGAGCTCCTCCTAATTTATCTAAAAGATCATCATTCGAGGAATAGGGTATCTATTCTTTATTGTGATCTTGTTAAGGGCTCTATAATCTATGCACATTGGATAAGTTTTATTCTTCTTCTCTACTAAGAGAATAGGTGCTCCAAATGGGGAAGAACTAGACCTTATAAGTCTTTTCTGTAGTAGGTCTTTTACTTGGTTTTCTATTTTCTTTTGGTGCAGTGGGCCATGTCTATAAGGTGCTTTATGAGGAGGAGAACTACCAAGGACTAAGTCTATGCTATGGTCAAAGGATCCTCAAGATGGTGGTAGTTCATAGGGATACTCAGACATAAAACAATCCTTATAAGAAGTGTATGAGTATAATCATTCATGACATTGATAAAAAAAATGCATGAATTGAATCCTTTGCTAAATGCACATTTTAATTGAGTATGTCTAATCAATGGAAATGGCTCAAAATCATGCCATGCAAAGAAAGGTTTATGTGCATTAAGAAGTGTATGAGTATAATCATTCATGACATTGATAAAAAAAATGCATGAATTGAATCCTTTGCTAAATGCACATTTTAATTGAGTATGTCTAATCAATGGAAATGGCTCAAAATCATGCCATGCAAAGAAAGTAATGATTTGACCTTTAAATTCAAAGTTAAAGGTATGTGTATGGTAGTCAATGTGTGGGTTATAATGATGACGAAAAGGCATACCTAGTATAACATCATAAGATTACAAAGGTGAAATTACAAATGTTCGTGAATCAACATATGGGCCTATGCTAATCGTAACATCTTGCACTTCTTGTGTTACATTATAACGATTACCTTGAAATGCAGCTTTTACTTTATACAGGGAAGGAAACATTTTTAATTTAAGTTCTTTTACTAATAAATGTGAAATGAAGTCATGTGAACTACCATCATCATGTAAAATTTTAACAAGTTTGTTATTTATAGTACCTTGCATGCAAAGTAGAGAATGAAGAGACATATCATTACCCAAGGTACTTAAGTCCTTCTCCAATGATTCCTATATCAAAAGAGGAGGAATTTCTTCATTATGGACCTCCATGTTATGTAATTGAGCTAGAGCTGGTTTCATGTTAAGAGGTCGCAATTGGCACTTTGTTTTTGTATGTGTGGGTTTACCACAATTCCAACAAGTGATTTGTGGTTGCTTCTATTGGGCATCCATCACTGAAGTTTGTAGGGTAGGTGGTTTGCTAGGTTGTAGAGATGAAGCATCAGGTGCAATTGAGTAGTTGGATTGTGGTGGATGAGGAAAACTAGAGTAAGATGGGGCATTAAAATTACGTTTCATGGGAAGATTTGGTTTACCAAAAAGTGGTCATTAACGTGGTTTTTCTAGATGGATTGACTTGGTTATGGATTGGAATTCTTTCTCTGCATCATAGGTGAAAGAGATAGCCTTGTTGAGGGCTGTAAGTCATAGGGTGTGAAGTTTAGTTTGGATTCCCACCTCCAAACCATCTTCATATTTCCACCACAAGCTATCCTATAGTAAATCTTCAAGCATTCGAACCAATAGTAAATTTTGCAGAAACTGCTCCGTGTAGTTAGTAACTGTATCACCCTCCTTCCATGTAATGGTCGTCTATGCACGTTGAACATGTAAATGGTATTGAGGAGGAAGAAAAGAATCCTTCACTTTATCTTGGAAAGCCTTCCACATTGTTGGATGCTCTTTACTGTGCCACAAGACATTCCACCAGAGTTGAGCTTTTCCTACTAAATAGTTAGTGGCGAATTTGACTTTTTCCCTTTCAACATATGATTCATCAATATAAAAATCATCAAGCTCTAACAACCATGAAAGGACTAAAGGGCCATCCTTACGACCATCAAACCATAAAAACTAGTAGTTCTTAACAACAATCTTGGAATGTGTGCCATCCATTTGGGCAGAGACAATAGCTTTGACCACCCTCGTAAGTCTATCTTCAGTAGTTTGCATCTTTTGGAGTACTTCATCATGTTATCGGATCTCATTTTGAGCACCTTGCAGTTCGTGTTGTAGGAGCTCAAGTTGTTGCTCGAGTGTTACCTCGAGTAGAGGTGACTCACCGAAATCCTCCATGGTGTTCGTAGGGTCCATGAGGATGTAGAGAACAAAACCCTCTTGATAGATATGTAAAAACAATTTTTCAGATTGTTTGAGTTAAAATGTAAAGGGTCATTCTTGGGAATTGAAAAAGTAAGAAAGAGATGAAAGTTGTGTTAGAAAAGAAAACTAGAGTGACAATACAAAGAGATAGTGTAGTGGTAAAACACTTCCCTTGTGTGAGTGAGGTTGTGGGTTCAAGTTCTCCAACCTTGGTGAATATAAAACTCCTTATTTCCACTCATAAATTAAAATTGATTTGCATGTAGCCAATGGCTGCCAAGGGAGCCTTGGGTGCCAAAGATGCCAAAGTAATGCCTTAATTATGCCTAAGTCCTATGCCTTAGTCGATGCCTTAAAGTAAGCAAAGGAGTAAACATAGGTTCTATTTTTGGAACTAGAACTGAAATAGAAGTAGAAACCACAAATAGGAACAGGAACCGGAATCAGAATAAAAAATGGAAACGGAAATGGAAACAGAAATCAGAATCAGATCGCGAATAGAGAACAACAAAACAAAATTAAATCACCATAACATATAGAAACAGACCCCTCTATACTGATGCGTGCAAGGCTCTAATACCCATGTTATCTAGATCTTGCTCACATGCACAAAAAGGTTACGGATGTAGAAAACACATAGAAAAAAAGACACGCTAGGAGATGAGACTGAAAGCAGTATTGGGTGCAATCTCCCCCTATGCACTCTGTTTTGACCGTCCATAGAGTGCATGTATGTATAGGAATTTCTTATTATGTTGAAATAGTGGTTACATGAGAGCAGCTTCAAAAAGCATGTATGAAAGTAAAAGCTGGTAACTTTTGTGGAAACCCTTTACTTTCAATATCAAAAATTACACTATACAATGACCCTTATTCTAACCACTTCTTTTCTAACTATTTCTAATAATATAACCTTCTACATGGGTTTATTTACAAACTAATTTATAAGTCAGATGATTGATGTTCACCCTAAAGTCAGATTATTGATGTCCAACCTTTCACGCCTTTCACGCTGTCGGGATGAAATCCCGCAGGGAGTGCGCATGATTTTTTTCAAAAGCTCATTGTTTTTGAGTTTTTGTGTGATGTTTTGACTAAAGAGGGGTATATTTCATGCATAATTTGGCAGAATTGATTGATGTGTGATGCGGAAACATGTTTGAGATGTATGTTAGACCCCTGTATATAAACAACAGACATTAGACCCATAAAAACCTAGGTTTGACCCTTCAAAACACCTAAAAATGTGGTTTTACCCCTTGAAAATCAGACTTGAACCCTTGGAAACCTTTAGAGTTTAGGTCCGAATTGTAAATAAACCCTTGGATTCATGTGTTTGAGTTAATTGCGATCAAAACCCTCATTTTCCCGACCAAAAACCCTAGGTTGGACCCTTGAAGTTGGCGATTATCCTAGGTCTAACCCTAAAAACAATTAAAATTGTAAATATCAAGTGTGAAATTGAAACCTTGGTTTAGGGAAAAATTAAAAGACTCCCAAAAATGGAAAGTTCATTGAGGAGGTTAGAACGTTCTAGAAGGAAGTCCTAGGGAGGGGCCTATAAATAAGTCCAAACTCATTTGTTTCTTCCCCATCCTATGGATTGCCTTTGTGGATCGTCTCCTCCAGGTATGCTCCTTGTCTATTCTTGCTTGGTCATGTTTTTGTTTTACTCTCCATTACCATGCCCATGAGAGAGAAAGAGAGAGGGAGAGAGAAAGAGAGAGAGGACAGAGTTTCCGAGATATCTGTGGACAGCGGGAGCTGTCCATCCGAGAGAGAGGGAGAAGGGTTGGGCGCCTGTTCACAGAGAGCAGATGGATGTGGAGCAATGAGAGAGAGCCGCGCCCTAGCGCTGTAGTCTGTGTGACGGCTTCGAGAGAGAGTCTGAAGGCTTGCCCGCTGATGTTAACAGAGAATTCTGAGGTTGGTCGGTGATACTGGTGAGAGATACTGTCGCGCGTATAGAGACGAGAAGGCAGACATGAGAGAGAGAGTTAGTGCAGAGAGTCGTCGCGCATGGACAGCGATTGTGCTGGTGCCACATAAGGGAGAGACTCGAACTTGGCGGCGCTGTGGAAGTATATTAGAGAGATTCGGTGTTGCTGTAGAGGCGTGGCAAGGCGCTGCTGGCTGCTGCTTGTGCGCTGCGGCTGTGTAGAAAGTCCCGAAGATAGAGAGAGTCAAAGATGCTTGCACACGTAGATATTGAGAAACAGAGTACTACTACTGGCGCATCGGAAGAATAGTAGAGAGAGATTTCAGTAGCAAGAGCGGCCGAATGCGTCGCTGAGGGAGATACGTGAAGATAGAGAGAGAGAGAGAAAGAGAGAGAGAGAGTGTTTAAGTCAGTGTGGCTCAGATGATTCCTTTGATGAAGAGACAAAATAGAATGGATTGCGAACCAAAAAGACTTTAGTGAATTTCGAATAACTTAACATGAAAAATTGATTTTGAATAAATGATATTGGAATAAATGCATGATAAAAGAGCCCATGATATTTATTGTTATTATGAAAGTATTTTTGAAATGTACTAACATGTTTATGCCCCATCCTGTGGATTGCCTTTGTGGATCGTCTCCTCCAGGTTTATGTAGTTTCTGATTATCTGAAGTAAAGAGAAGGAAGGCCACTGCTGAGGGTACCTGAAGTAAAGAGCGGACCGAAGACCTGGAAGAAAAGCTTTGACCGCGAAGACCGAAGCGGAATCCCGAGGGCGATTTCTCGCACTGTAGCGAGGGATCTAGAATATACTAGCCGGCCCGCAATGTAGCGGTGGCTTTCATATTGTATCATCGCACCGCACTGTAGCGGTTTTATTGTACCGTCGGCCCGCACTATAGCGGCCTATTTTTGTATCATTCATTTTATTGGAGGCTTCAGTTTCATTTCCGTTGTATCGTTGAGCTTCATCTGCATTCTGTGTATCATTGCGATATCCGATCGTCTCTTTCCGACGCCCACGGTCCCACGTCTCGACACTTTCGAGGGCAAGGGGCCCCACGAGGATCGCGTACGCTCCTGAGAGCACAGGCGAGGCGCCCAGCGCGCAGACGTCGCTTGCAGAACAGCGGGAACGGCGCACCAGAGCGGGGGCCTGATCCAACCCCGGCGCCGGCTTCCTGCCACGACCTCCTTCCTCCCGACACCTGAACCCGACGTGAAGCGAGGCGGTTGCCGGGTGATCCTCATCGCGTCACCCACTCCTTGAGAAGACAGAGACAGGAACCTCGGCATCAGACAAAGATTCCAGGTACCAACACTTCAAGTTATTTGAATTCTGCATTGTTTCACACTCACATTGAATAGAAAGATTGTCTTGTTATCTACGTTTGAGCATCCACACTCTACACTAGTTTAGTCCATACGTGTGAGCTTTTTTTTTCTCGCTTAGACTAGGGATTTGCTAATTTTCTAGTTTAGAGAGAACGTTAGAAATTGAAAAGGGAAAAAAATACATTGAAGTTTTTGAGATTTAAGGAAAGAAGAGATACACCTGACTTTGGCCTAGAAAAGAGCGATTAGACTGATTTTACCCTCTGGCTCGTGACTCATCGAGCTTCTTCTCTGATCTCTACTCAGAGCTTAGAGAGATAATTGAGCCACTTACGCTGGACCTTGTGCTACGTTCTAGGACAGAGCAGAGAAGAGAGATGGAGGATATATTCAAGGAGTTGGTAATAGAGAAACAGGGGGCTCGCGTAGTTCAAGCAGTATTGAGAGAAAAAGGGAAGTTTACAGGCTTGAACGTAACCGAATATCTGGATGTTTTTGAGGAACAAGCACGGATTCATGGTCTACCCGAGGATATGTATACACATTACTTCACACGGGTAGTATCAGGATCTATTTTAGCCTCTATTACTGCACATATAGCAAAGCCTTGGGCCGAATTCAGAAAAGAATTGCATAAGCTGTTTTATTTAGAAGACTTTTCCCAACACAGCAGAGAAGGGTTCTTGCGGTGGATAAGCTCTCCAAAGCCCGCTGCATCCCTCACTCATCTTTTAAATGAATTCTTGAGTAGACATGCGCAACTTCCACAGACCGATTTAGATGCATTAAAGCTTGATCTAGTTATTTCTTTCCTCAGGATCTTAATTCCTGAAGACAGGGACTGAGGTCGAAAGGAGGATTGAAGAGCTTGGGAAGAGATTTGGATTGACTGAAGATTGGGGTGTAGTGAGGAGAGAGGTAGAAGCGGTTGCCCAAATGAGGCAACGCCAAGCGGTGTTATATGATAGAACTGCAGTGGTAACACCACAACCGCCTAGGGAAGCTCCGCTTCCAGTGATCCCGAACGTGCCTGCAGCATCGGCATTTGCTAATGTTGCATCCACATCGCGATCACCGATGGAGCTACAACTTCAGATTCTCAGTCGGTAGATAGAGAATCTTATGACAATGCAGGCATCTATGTCAAAAGAAATGGCCAGTATCCATAATAAAGTTTATTCTATGGGGTATCAGGACCCCACTCCTCCTCAGGCGAGTACAAGTTATGCAGATACATTACAGAGAGGCACTATGCCCATTCCAAATATGCAAGGCTATGTGATGCCACAACTTGCACCTCTAGTGTAGCCTGTTGCCCAACAGATACCTACACCACCAGTGCAAACCACATTTCAAAGAAACACTGGACCTTTTGAGAGACGAGCGACTGGTGGGTTTGGAGGGGCTAAGAGATGCGTATGGTGTGATGCACAAGAGCATTTTTCATATGCCTAAGATTCAAGAACTGACTAAAGAGAAAGAGAAAGAACCAGAACCTGTTCAAAAGAAAGATGAAATTCAAGAAAGTATTCAAGAGGCTGACAAAGAAAAGAAGAAGAAAAAGAAGAGAACTCCAAAGGTTGTATTAATTTCTGAGTTGGAAAGGAAAAATGATGCAAGAGAGATATTAAATGACATTTTACTGAAGAGCCAAGTGACCATGTCCTTGGAGCAGGTCTTCTCCATAGCGAAGCCTGAGTTCAAGGACAGTTTTATAAAGCTGGTTAAGAGAAAGAGGTTTCCACTACCTGAAGATGTAGAGATGGAAGAAGCACCTAAAGATATTCAAGTGATAAATGAAGCAGTTACATTGAGTGACACATCTGACGATGATGATGATGAGGTTGCCAAGTGTCATAAGAATTCTCTAGGTCCTATAATACCTGATGATGAGGTGAGAAAGACAGAAAGAGAGTTTAGCAGGACATTTTGGGCAAGAGGAACTCCAGAGATGAAGATAAAGTTAGGGAGCAACGAGGAGTCATGTTTTGCTCTGGCC
Source organism: Ceratopteris richardii (assembly GCA_020310875.1). NCBI lineage: Eukaryota > Viridiplantae > Streptophyta > Polypodiopsida > Polypodiales > Pteridaceae > Ceratopteris > Ceratopteris richardii. The sequence continues at coordinate 152,819,696 of CM035414.1, forward strand.
TTTATTGACTCAGGATCAGAGATAAATGTGATTTCTAAGAAGCTCTATGATAAGTTTAGGTGGCAGATTGTTGCTCTAGCACAATGGTGAGAACCACGTGAAGAAGCTTCACCTCCTTAATTGTCAATCCGCGGAAGAGATAGGAGTGATATGAAGATCGTGAATGTGAGATGAAGTGAGAGTGAAGGTGAGAAGCACCAAGATGCACACACACATACACACACACTACGAAGAGACAAGCAAGACACAATGGAAGGTGAGAAATTAGCTCTATTACTCAAGAACACTATTACAAGCTCAAAAGAACTCTAACCTCAAACAAGCTAACCTCAAAAATGAGCTCTCTAGCTCTTTTTATAGTTTCTAGACTAGTTTTGACCGGTTTCACATCTAGTGACCGGCATAGTTAAAAATTAGGTCCTAGATGCTATTTGGAAGGGTAAACGGTATCTAAAAATAACGAAAATTGGTACGCGCATTCTACCTAAGATCCTCAAGCTCGAGGACTCCTCGGCTGGCACAAAATGGAGCTATGGATTACAAAATGGGATTTTCTATGTTACATATGTTACAATAGTGATAAAAATCACTGTTGGAGGTTTTTGGAAAGTATTTAAAAACATAATTATTTGAAAAACGATTCGACTGGCTCCCTGCTTTGTCGTTACATGCTTCCGTGTCGTTTGTGCCTCTGGCTGCTTCCAACACCCCCCTCCCTCTCGCTTTTGTCGTCCCTGACAGAACCTTGCTGTGAGGTCTGCCGGATATAGTTCTGTAGGAGGTCTTGAGCGAGGGTGTGCTCGGAGATACGAATGCCTCGGGCCAGATCTGCCTCGAGTTTCTCCCAGTCGATTGGTTGCGGTTCGTCCGGTGGCGGGAGCTGATAGTGTGTGGAATAGACCATTCGTTCACAGGCAAATAATTGTAATAAATGTGTAGGCCTGCTTATGAATACCTCTGAATGGTATTCCCAGAAGCCGGTTGTGAACATCTCTTCGAATGTCTGCTTGTAGCACGCCGGTAGGTACTTTATTCTGCAGTGCCAGGCATAACACACCCGTAGCGATGGCGTTGTACTCATATCATATACCATATCAAAATTGCCATGCTCAAAGCCCGGGGTGTTGACATGTGGTGCCTTGACGCATCAGAAGACTTTAAAAATCATTTGCATCATGTCAAAAATTTTGATAGTCATATGCGCCGCTATATCATCCATATGCTTTAATCTAGGGAGCCAGTGGCGAATTGTAGCCATCATGTAGCCAACAGTTGGTAACTCAATGGGTGGCTTAAAATAGGGGTAATTCAACCAGTCTTGGCACTGCTTATTGTTTTGTACCTTAATAGCAAAGGCAGTCCAAGAGCGGTGTCGTGGCACTGGTCCCCAACACGGGTTATACTTCAAATGCAAAGGTGCCTTTACCCATGTACTCATCATCTCTGGATACTGCTGTAGTAAATCTTTTCGCCACTCTGGTTGATAGATCCTTCCTTTCTGTGCATCTAGTGGCAAATCAGCCGCCTCGAATTGAGTTGCATGCGATGGTTTCTTACCTGTCTCTTTCTCAATGGCTAACTGGTATTCGGCCATTAACATGAAATACGGTTTATACTGTAGCTCATGCCCAGATATGTATCGTCGCGGGGCCAAATGAGCAAAGAATGGAGATTGTAAAATTTTTTCTTCTATCATCGCCATGGCGTGTAATTGTGCCTCTACTCTAGCTGAGTGCATTGTTCCAAGTTCCTCAATAGTCTTCATCCACGCGGGGGTCGGAAGTTCGTACGTCATCTGACCTTCGACCGTGACGCGTCCTCCTGGGATGGGTTGTGGCTCGTACGCTTCTTCAAATGTTTCCTCCACCGGGATGGTGACAGTTTCTTCCTCAGCTGGAAGCTCAGGTGGGGAATCTGGCCTTGGTTGCGCTTCATATACTGCAATTCTTGATTCAAGGGTCGATACCTGGGCCCGTAATGAGTTGAGTTTCTCTAGGAGGTCAGGAGAGGGGTCCACAGGTGCTGGTATGTCTTGGTGTGCCGGTTCTCGTAACTGGAGTAATTTGTGATCTTCTTTGAGTTTTTGTAACTCCTCGTTCATGCAGTCGTATTCATCTAGTAATCTTACATGATCGTCTAGCAGCATCCTCATCGAGTCTGAAGGAATGGCTTTGAACCTGCTAGGACTGAGTGGTTGGTCTGGGTGGTCGAGCGCTGCTTCTAAGTTTTCGCGGTTCTGATCCTGTAAGCGCTGGTTTTCTTCCTTGGCAGCTGCTAGGTGTCTTCGTAGTAAGCCCATGTTTCGTATTAGCATTGCATTGCGGACTGTCTAGGTTCTTAATAAATTATCCAGGTCAACAGTGGCTTCCTTGGTCTTCTCTTCGCTTTCTAGTTCCAATTTGTGATATGCCTCGCGTAATTCCTGGTATCGGGTGTTCAGAGAGGCATTCTCAATAGACAATAAATTAAGCTGCGACTGTAAGTCATTGGTTGTCCTCTTCAGCTGCTGATAATTATCACCAAGAGATGTGAACTCATCTCTTACTTGCGTCATACACATGAACATCTGTCGGAATACATTATCTACAGTGGGTGATAGTATTAACGGGGTGCTAAATGAAGATGCAGTTGGTGTAGATGCAACGGGAACGGGGAATGGGGATGGGAAGGTGGATGATGTAGTGATTGTTGAAAATTGTGATGTGCCAAAAAATGTTTGTGCCGGGAGTGAAGTGAGTGATGGTGCAGTGGGTGGTGAGATGTCCATGTCAGTGGACATATCTAGTGCGGTGACCGTGAATATGGGTGTGATCGTGGGTGCTCGTGCTGGTGTAAATACGGGATTTACAAATGTTGAGGGGTAATTTACAGGGGGGCTGGCTGGAGCAGCTTGGTGGAAAGGGGAAAGAGGGGTTACCGTGGGTCGGGGAGGTGAGACGGGGGAGAAGGTTAATGGCGGTGGGAATGGAAAAAGGGGTCTTGGAGTTGTGGGGAAAGATGGAAAAGATGGATGGAGGAATGGGTTGGAGAGAAAGGTGGGTGTGGGAGGGGGTAGACCAGGGCTAAGGGGTGCGGGAATTGTGGGGTTAGTGGTCGTAAAGACAATTTCTGCAACACCACCGGCGAATGAAGATGTGGGTCTGGGGGAAGGAGGGTGAAGAGGGGAGGCTGGATGGACTGGTGGGGAGAGAGGAGCGGTTGGGGTGGTCGGTACTTCAGTGACTACTGAGGTTTGTACAGCTGTAGCTCGGGGTGGGGAATCTACAATGATGGTTTCTACGGCCAATGAACTTTCGGGGACGAGGCGTGCCTCCCTGGCTTGTTCTGAAGATTGTGCTCCGGTTGGTACACGAATGTATTCGCCGGGCTTTGAAAGTAGTCGTACTCTGCGGGGGTCAAACTGTGGCAGTGGCTTTCGTTGCAAGTACCTGAGTGCCTCGTTGGAGCCTACTGATTGGACTAATTCTTTGAATCCTTTGATATATGCATCTTCGAATCCGCCTGTGACAAGTTCTTGTTCTATTATTTTTTGGCTCTCTTCCTCTGTCAGCTTATTGCGTGCCCAAACTTTTTCCATAGTTCTATACAGCTTCTTGATAGCTAGTGTGTAAGCTGCTGCCTCGTAAGTTTCATCTTCATGGGTACTTGTATCGCCATGTGTGTCTGTTTGTTGGCCTTGGCCATTTGTCTGTTCCTGCTCTTGGGATTCTTGTGTTCCCTGGCTAGCTTCGTCGTCTCCTTCGTCGTCATCGGTTGTTGTTCTTTCGTCATCAGAGCTGGACACGATCTGTCCTTGTGGCTGATCCCTGGGTGTGGTAGGGTAGCTAGGCCTTTCAAATTCTTGAGAAAACATTTTTCCTTCTGAAAACTGGAATTGATTGGAGAATGCATCGGGCATCTCAAAATCAAAAGTTTGGTCCAGTGGCTCTGCTTGTCCTGGTTCTAAATGCGGTATTGGAAAGGAGAAAGCTTCTGCACCAATGGTGGTGGGAAGTTCAGCTGCTGTGGTGATAGGTTCTGTGGTTGTGGCTGCTCGGGGTGCCACATTACTGGTGGTGCCCTCCGGCGTAACTTGTCTTGATAACCGTATATGAATTGGTGGTACCGTGGGAGTGGCTGCTGTTGGTGACTGCTGTGGAGATGGTTGTGGCGAGGGTGATTCTGGGACTTGTAGGCACGGGATAGTATCTCTCATCCGCTTTCCGGCTATGCCTTTGCTAGACTTTCTAGCCTTCCTAGTGGTGCCTTTAAATGCTTTCAGTTCCTCACTAGTCATGGCACGCTCTATGGGTAAATCATATGCCAAGCACATATATATGATCCTGGTGAGGGCGCAGCACCCATTGATTACCTTCTTTCGCTCCCACCTATGTTGTGCCAAATAGAGCTGATCAATGACCCAACTGGCTAGATCAACCATTTGCGGTCCAATACATGCTAAGTACAATCCAAACCAGATTCTCTTGTGGGGCATGGTAAAACGATCCTGAGCTGGGAAAGCAAAGTGCTGCATGCATATCCGTAATGGCTTAGAGAGCTCAGGTGTTATAGCAGAAATATCCTCCCACTTAGTGACGTCACCACGTTTCATCTGTTCTGGGACTAGCCGTTCTTTCTCCGTTGGAGTGTGTGTTCCATGTATTTTGATGGCAGCTCTGATTAAATCCTTCGAAAGATAAAATCTTTTGTAAGGTGGATCATCCACTAAAGAAGGCAAAATAAAGTTTCCTGGGATGTCCTTATTCTCTGAGGCCAGCAAAGTGGTGATTAGATAATAACACCTATAAAAGTCAGGTTTGGGCAGAGGATCACTGAAATACTCCGTGAAGCCGGCTCTGGCCCAAACATGAGTTAAGTCCTGGGTGTTCTGTAGGCCTTCGAATTCTCTTGAGAAGAATTGATACTTGCCCCATGTGCAGTCATCAAATGTCATATTTGCTTCAAAAATGAAGTCAGCATCAGCTAATGGTCCTGCTAGGCCTTGGAACCAGTGAGAGTTACGGTGTATCTTCTCTGTGTATCCCATAGGTGGGTTATCGATTGGCATGGGTCCCGGAAATCCTTGGAACTCTGGCGGTGGAGCAGTCGAGTGGGGTTCTGCTCGTAAAACATTGAGGGGCACTGCAGCTACGCCGGGGCCTGCTTCTGATGGTCCTGCTTCGGTTTGCATGATGACTGATGAGCTAATAGAAAAGATCTGCTACAAAAGATTAACACATTAGTATGGAAATTAATTATGATCCCATTAAGGTGAGACCGCAATCCCTTTCCATAACCGATGTGTAACCCGTGTAGCCAAGTGTCGTGAAGTGATTGATGCAATGATTATTTGCAAAACTAATGCAGGTCTCTAGACGCCTACATGCTTCAGATTATGCCTAAAATTCTTGATGAGCTTTTCTTGTGCATGATGTGGGGTTTGAGTGTATGAATTTATACAAGGTTTGGTTGAGGGTGAATTATTACAAGGGTGTAGTTTAAACGGGGTGGGAGAATTGTTAGATAATGGGGTACAAGAGGACGTCTGGATACGTTTCGGTATCTATTTCCTAAGAGTCTTGGAGTTTGTGGCGTGTTTCTGCTGAGGGACGAAAAGTGGTATCGGGTTTGGTGGTATTGAAGGATGAAAAGGTTTCGGAGGGGTATATATTACATGGCTAGAGGGTTGGGCTATAATACATTGTTTGGGTACCCAAATCTGCATGGGTGTGGGTCTATGGATAAGGTATTTCTTGGCGATCCAAATCTGTCGAGTATTGGTACTTGTAAAAGAAGATCGAGGGGACTTTGGATGCTGACTCTACTTCTGTTGAAACTTTGTCCTGTTCTTGTCTGCAGTGTTGCCAATAGCCTGTGGTGGCTGTCCTTTTGGCACCCATATTTGTTTCGTGCTACTTGTTCTGTGATGCTGATACTGCTGCTTTCTTTGCCTTGTCTGGTGGTGTCGTCGGTCTGGGTTCCTCTGTTGTGGTTGACTCCTTCGAGGTTGGGTTTGAGAGGTCCATTGGACGCTCTGCTTTGGAAAAGAAGGGAGATCCAACACTTGCGTGACCTGCCCATTAGGAAGTGATTCGTTTTTTATCTGTAATCTAGGCTAGTCCGTAGCAAGTTTGGAAGGATGAGCACCGTAGGGTGTTGTGCTCATTTGGCCGCTAATGCAACCCACCTGACCGCTGATTGTGTTCATTTGCCCTAGCGGTTGGGTAGCTACCCCTTCTAGTTTGCAGGAAGCCCCAGGGAAGATCTCCTGTCGTCCTTCTGATTGACAATTGTCCCTAGCCAAGCCCGAGTGGGTTGGTGTAGACGTAACGTGACTGGTTTGACCCAAGATCTTCCGGTCTTCCTTCGCATGCGTTTCATAGGGTCTAGGGTTACAAACCTCAATCGGAATGCCGTTAGGGAAGTCAAGCGGTATCACTCGCTTCTGTTCTAAGGTTCCAATCTGTAAGGAGCCTTGTCTAAATTTAGGTCCACTGAGTGATCGTATAGCCAATCTTGGCCAAGGATTAGGGGTTCTATCAGGTCGTCATCATGGCACACAAGTAGCTTCGCTGTCATGGTCACATCCTCAATGAGGATAGGAAGGTCCACCTCACCCATGCAAGGGGTTTCCATGCCTCCTAGGCCTATGAGGTATGCCTCAATTGGCCGCATTTCTATTCTTGAATCCTTATAGTGGGACCATCTAATCGCACTAGTCGCAGCACCTGAGTCAATTAAAGCCCTGAGCTCTTGGCAAGGGTTGCCATGCTCTAGCCTGACTGTAATGAATGGTCTCCTGTCCACTATACTAGGATGAGTGGTTGACTTTACTTGACACATGGCCATGGGATATCTGGGTGTAGTTTCCAGATGGTTATAATGTTCTCTCCCTAGTCCTTGTCTTCTTAACTTCATGCGTTTAATGCGTTCTATTGCTTCTGCCTGAGCTTCCGCTCGTATTCTATTTTCTTCCTCCTTACGCTTCTTTGCCAACGTGAGTCGTCTAAGCATATCCTCAGTAAGAGGTTCCTGATATAGCCTGACTCTACAACCACTAATATAATTAGGCATTATATCTCCTTCTAAAGTGGCTAACTGTACTACTCCACTTGTTGAGAGTCTGTTAATGATCATAGGTCCATAACCTCGCTTTTCTAACTTACGTGCGTGTTGTTTTAGCGTATATACTAGAACTAAATCTCCTTCTTTTAGGCCTTTATCTTTCACATGTGCATCAAAATATGCTTTCTGTTGTTTCTTTGCTGCGTATATTCCTGCTGCTGCCTTTAGCCTGGTTTCTCCTAATCGTTCCAAGTCCATTATTCTTGCTAATAATTCATGGCCTGTCCACTGATGTTCTTGTGCAACCTTAAGGGTCGGTATCAAGAAGTCCAGAGGAAGCACAGCATTCTGACCAAAAACCATCTGAAACGGAGTTGCATTGAGTACGGTCTTGTAGGCCACTCGATATGCCCAAACAGCGTGGTGTAACTGTTTGTCCCAATCTGAACGTTTGTTGTTCACGAGTTTCGTCAGTACGTTACAAAGGATCTTATTAGTGCTTTCAGCCTGACCATTGGCCTGAGGATGATATGGTGCGGATTTCTTGTGAATCACCATAAAATCCTGTAACAAATATTCAATGACTTGGTTTAGAAAGTGAGTGCCTCGATCGCTCACTAACTCTATAGGCAATCCATATCTTGTAAAGACATTCTCAAATAAGAATTTTGCAGTTGTGTGTGCATCATTCTTTTTCGTGGCTTTTGCCTCTACCCATTTCGTAAGATAATCTGTGGCAACAATAATGTATTCAGCATGTGTACCTTTTGCAGGGGGGTTAATGGGTCCTACAAAGTCTATACCCCACTTTGAAAATGCACGTCCGCCCATCATGGGTTTCAATGGCATTTCATCTCTGCGAGTAGGAAACTGAGTTCTTTGGCACACATCACATCTCTTAACATAGGTATGAGCATCCATGTGAAGAGTGGGCCACCATAATCCTGCAAAGAGGATGGCTTTGATTATCCTATCGGGTCCAAAATGACCTCCAGCAACACCTTGGAGTGCAGTCTCTAGTATGCTCAGATAATCGCTCTCATGAAGACATTGTCTTAGATATCCATCTCGTCCTTTTGTATAGATTGTCGCCAATAAGTGAATAGTCGTGAGCTTCCTGCTCTAGACTGCGTTGTCGAGCTACGGTCATGCCTTGAGGGAATGTGTTCGTCCTCAAGTATGTCACTAATTGTTCACTCCAGTCTGGTGTGAGAGACACATGATACAATGTAGCATGCTCTACAGGCGGTCTTTCACAACAAACATTGCATTCCTTACACAACCTGTAGACATCTGCTTCCATCGTAGGCCAATATACTCCTAATCTATGCACAGTCTATAATGTTCGATGTTTTAAATGATGTTGCTTTAATGAACCTATGTGTGCTAATTGCAACCAATTCGCATGTTCTGATTCATCTACACAACAAGAAAGAATCTTTTGATTATCCTGTTTATATATGCTTCCTGCCATTATTTGGTATCTCTGAGACTTGGTAATCTCTCCTCTTTGATCTTTATCCTAGGATTCTTGGGTCCATATGTGAGAACGGGGACTATTGGTTTAGCCCATTCTGGTGCTATCTCAAGATTAAACAAGTATGCATGGGGACTATTGGTTTAGCCCATTCTGGTGCTATCTCAAGATTAAACAAGTATGCATCTGGTAGATCATCCGCTACTCCTTGAGGAGCTTCTCCTGAGGTTAATCTTGAAAGGTGGTCAGCTCTAAGATGTGTCTTTCCTTTCCTGACTACGACTTCAAAATCATACTCCATGAGTAATAGAAACCAACGTATCAATCGTCCGGTGTTACATGGTTTGTTGACTAAGTACAATAGGGCTTGATGATCTGTGAAGAACTTGAATTTGTTGGCCAACAAGTAGTGCCTAAACTTCTTTACTGCGTAGATCATCCCTAATCCTTCTCGTTCCGTCGTGGTGTAATTTCTTTTTGCTGCGTTCAATTGTCTGCTCGCGTAAGCTATGGGGAGATCTATGTTACCTTCATTCGTGGGTTGTGCTAACACACATCCTATGGCATAATTGGATGCATCCACATGTACATGGAATGGCTTACTCCAATCTGGGGTAGTCAATATAGGTGCTGAGCACAAGCATTGTTTAAGTTCATTGAATGAATTTTCACATTCATCTGTCCATTCAAAGTTGGTTAAAAGAGAGTACAAAGGCTTGGCTATGATTGCATACATGTGTATGAATCTCCTATAATAACCGCAATGGCCCATAAATGCTTGTACCTCTTTCACATTAGTTGGTCTAGGTAATTCTGCAATTACTTTCACCTTTTCTTCATCCGTAGAGATTCCATTTTTTGACACAATGTGTCCTAGAATTTTGCCTTGTCTGACCATGAAAACGCATTTTTCTGGGTTCAAACAAACCTGATATTCTCGACATTTGTCAAATATTTGTCTTAACTCTGGGATATGTGTCTGTCTTACATTTGAATGTGCACATAAGTCATCGACATAAACTTCTAAACTCTTGCGTAATAATTCCTTAAAAACATGACACATGAGTCGCTGGAAAGTGGCGGGTGCATTTGTTAAGCCAAATGGCATCACACGAAATGCAAATATGCCCCATTCAGTGGCAAAAGCCGTTTTGTGTTGGTCCTCTGGAGCAATGGCTACTTGATTATAGCCTGAAAATCCATCAAGAAAGCTGTAAACTTCCTTGCCTGCAACTCTTTCCAATAGATGTTCCGTGATAGGAAGAGGATAACTATCTCTAATCGTTGCGGCATTAACTTTTTTAAGGTTAATACACACACGCAATTTTCCATTCTTCTTGGGTATTACCACAATGGGGGATACCCATTCGGTATGCTCAATTTCTTAAATGAATCCTGCTTCTATCAAGCGATCTATCTCCTCTTTAATCTTCGCAGCGTAGTTATCATTGTACGTGTACGGTTTCTGTTTTGTAGGTTTTGCATCTGAAGTCATAGGGATTCTATGAGAACATATATCTGGATCTACTCCTTTCAAATCTTTGTAACTCCAAGCAAAAACATCTCTATATTCGCGCAATAGGGCAACTAGCTCTTCTTCTTCTTCCTTCGTTAAATCATGCCCTATGTATGTACATTTTTCTTCTTCTCCTTCGATAGCAACTATTATTTTCTTGGTTTTCTCTCGATATCATATACTTGTCCGTCATTCGCCTTTCTATTAGGCATTCGTACCATGATCTTTCTATCTTCGATTTCATATTTCTTGAAATTCTCGGGTACTTCAAATAAGGATTCTTCTTTTTCTGACATGGTTTCTTTCTTCTTTCTTTTCTTGCCTTCACTCTTAGTAGTCACTTCAGTGGCTAACCTCACCTCATTTGTAATTTCTTCGTGTCTCTGAGGGTTAGTCTCTACTTCGTAGAAATATTCTTCCTCTGATGCAAAGGGTGGGTCCATGATAATTGATTCTAAATCAAAATCGCTTGCATCCTCAAATGCATCAGTGTTAGGTTCACACTCTTCTAAAATTGCATCGCCCATGATTGGCTCTATCGTGAAAACTGAAATGTCATAGCCATCCTCGTCACAGTGGGGTGTCCATTGTTCTTCATTGATGGCTACATCCATGGTTGCTAGGATTTCTGCCCAACCATGGGGTTCAAACTCTTCGTCTGGGAATACTACAGGTGCGTAGGCTGGATCTTGAAGGGTTCGTGGATTTTGTTCTGCACCTAAGGTCCTGGCTTCTAACCTTTCTTCCTCTTGTTTTGCTACTTTACACATCCATAAATGAGTATCCTCATGCAACCAAGAAGGATCTGATTCTAATGAGTGCACGGATTCCGTCTCTACTAGTGTCTTATGGATGGTATTCCATTGTATTGGGGGTACATCTCTATGTGAATAGTCTTTAAGATTGACTTTGGTAGTCACTCCTAAATGTTGCAAGTACAACGAATTGGTTCCCCAATCTTGTACAATTTGCAACTGACGCACGAATGGTCGTCCCAATATCATCTCATAAGCATGGTTTTTTGCAAAGTCACAAATGGCAAAGGTATGCTCAAATTCTACACCACAAGTGGTGAGAGATATGCCTTCTAGTAAGCCTAATGGTTTTTCTATGTGTCCGTCAGCCATTTGTAGCTTCATCCTGGTGGGTCTTAATGCGGGCTTATCCCAACGTTTCCATAAAGCGGTGGTAGCGATGGCTACTCCGGCTCCTGAATCTAAGATGGCTTTTGTGGTGTAGCCCTGATGGGTTATCAGAAGATAAGTGTTACCTTCCTCTCCTTCGCTTACATCTCCGATCTTTTCTACGGGTATCTCTGGTACCTTATTTTGTGATCCTATTTGTGAGGGAGTAGTAGCAAGCTCGGGGAATTGATTTGCTACATGTTTCCACAATTCTGGTTTTACCTTTAGCAGCTCCTCTAGAGTGAGATTACATTGTACTTTAGTATTCTTGATGACTTCCGTGTTTCTAGGGATTACCGATTCTTCATTCCTCACTATTATCGTGGGTGCTCTCATACTAATAGACTTTGCTTCCCAAGGTCCTATGAACTGAGGTAATTCTTGTAAAGAATTAGATTCAAATCCTATGTGTTCACTCAGTTGTTCTTCCTCTACATCATCGTATATAGAGGGAATGTCTTGGGGAAATTGTTCCTGCAAGTCATCTATTTCTTGAATAGGAGGATGGGTTCCTTGTTCCTTTCTCCATTTCTCTTCTTGTATTTCTCTCAAAAATTCATGTGAGTATTTATGTATGGAAGACAGGTTGTCTGGACTTTCTGAGTTGGGTACTTGAGACAGGGATGGAGCATTCCTTTCCTGTGTCTCTAGGACAATAGGGTTCCTAGGCTGATCCTTTTTCTCTTTGCTCTCTATCAAGTATTCTAGCCTCTCCATTAGTCCTTGAAAATGTAATTCCGGTTTTGCCATGTTATTCCAATTAAGATATCTAGAGGCTTCGAACAAGGCTTGTGCTAGTTCTACCATTTTCATGCAAAGTTTAGTTCTCTCAATTTCTAGATCAACTCGAGGGTAGTTTTTGCTCATTTCAGCTACCTGAGGTCCCTCTTTTAATCTAGCCTGATATGCACGAAACATCATGTCTAGGTTTTCTGGTATGGGTTCCGCTAAAACTGATCCTGCTTTTTGAGCTGGATTCTCTTGATTCAACTCCTGTGAAGTCAATTCTTGGATTTTGGCTCTAGATTCCTTCAAACTTCCTTCCAAATCCGTTATCTTTTTACTTCACTTTCTCTTAATTCTTTCTCTAGAATCTTTCCAAGATTTTGTCTTTTTATTGCTAGATTCTGCAACTTCACTAGTTCCGGCTACTTTCTCCTGATTAAGCTGTTGGTTCTGTAAGAGCGCCTGGGCTCTTGTGATAGCTTGGATAGGCACGTATGTAGGGTTGGATCCATCTGTGTTATTTACAATACCTATCACGTTGATCGGTGTCACATTCCAAGCATTAACAGGGTTCTTAGGACAATCTTTGACTATGTGCTCCTTGCCACAATCAGCACAAAAGCCTTGGATGTTATAGTACTGTGATTGTCCTGCTATCGGGGGATGTGGACAATCCTTTATGAAATGATCTCCTTGGCACCTAAAGCATGGTCCTCTAGGGCCCTGTGGTCTTTGTTGTCTCAATTGGGGCCGTGGATTTGGGTTTGTGTACATCACATTAGCATAGTCTGGCTCCCAACTAGGTTCCACTGGTGGACTATCGTAATGATATGTCTCCACGTGTTCTGGTGACTCTGTGTAATATGCGGGTGGACTATCTACATGCGTAGAGTCAAAACTGTTCGAATTCGGGTCACTCTCTGTGATCAAAGGTGAAGAAGGCACTAAATCCCTACTTAGATTCTCTTCTGCAGCAACGTATTTGACTGAGATGACCTTCGCTGGTGGGGGTGGTTGCTGAGCTCAGACAGGTTGAGGTCTCTATTGAGCCTGGTATGGGTAGTTCTGAGGAGGCCCATAGTAATAAGGCTGAGCATTGTATTGGCCTTGATACCTACCTGGCTGCGGGTATGCTTGCGGGTAGTTCTGTCTCACGGTTTGTTTGTTGTACAGGTAGTCCTGAGCCGTATGATTCGTGTATCTTCTCTCAATTGTGCAGTATTGGCCACTAGGGTTGGCTTGTGGTTGTGTTGCATTGGGACACACATTTGCCATATGATCACCACCACAGGTGTAACAGCGCTTGTTCATTAGCACCCTAGGTTTGCTAGAAACTCCTAGTTTCTGGGCCACTTTTTCTGCGAGGTCTTCTATCGAGCTAGACAATTTTGTGGATGCTAGAGATGAACAGTTTGAGTCCTTATAGACCTTGGAGAGTTCCAACTCGTCTCCTAAGTTGTCCTCAATGTCTATGCATATTCTTACACATTGCTCTAGCGTTCTGGGTTCTTTTAGGTACACATAGGAGCGTAGTTTAGAGCTCAACAAGCCATCTAGAAACAATGACACTTGCTTGGCTTGTGAGGGTAGCTCTTGCATTGGACATCGTTCAACATATTGTCTAAACCTACGTCCTGCCAGCCTGACTGTTTCTTGAGGGGTCTGTTTAAAGCTATGAATCAACGAAGACGTGTCATGTCTAATCCCACTTTTAGAGAATTCAGTGATGAAGGACTCTAAAAAGTGATGGATGTCTCTAAATTGCCTTTGTTGCAAAGGTTGGAACCAAGTTAAAGCTGTATTCTTTAACGTTAGTCCAAATGCGTTGTATTGCGTGAACATGTCTTCAACTTGTTCGGCTCTTAGTACTTGCTTGAATTCTGCCACATGGTCATAGGGATCTCTTGTCCCATCAAAGTAATTCTTCATGGATTTCACTAATTGAGTGGGTCTCGATATTCTTGCGTGTTCGCGTGGCCTAGGTAGAGGAAAATCATCTCTACCACCTAGTACTCCATGATCTCTTTGTCTATCCGCTCTATTAGTGTCCGTGGTTGTTCTATCTCTCCCTACGGGGTGATTAAAGCTTACTTCGGGTCTTTCTTTATTTCCCTCTCTTTGATTTCCATGGGCTGAGGATGTTCCTGCCCCTTGTTGATTTGTATTCATGTTTGTTCTAGATAGAGGGAATACCAATTCACCTCTCCATGTGTATGTGTTTTTAGCGCGATCAGGCACCACAAAGACTCTTTCTGAAGTCTCATCCAGGTATACAACCTTTCCAGGTGTATCCAGGTCCTTGAACTCGTATATAGTGATGCTACCTACCTCACTAAGTAGTTCTGTCTTGTATCTCCAAAAAGCTTCATCAGTTTCTTTATTTACAAACAACTCTATGCTTCTGTTGTCTTGAGGGATCCATTCCGGGATTAGTACTCGTGTCAGTACAGATTTCCCTCTAGGTGTTCTAGGCTCTTCTAATGGTTCTTTTCCTTGAGATTTTGCTTCCGTCTCTGGTTGAATCACGCCAAACTCGTTGGTATTGTTTGGCTGCGTACTTAAGATGTACATCGTTCCTTCTTTGTCTATGTATGCGTCTCTCTCGAATTTCACCACTGGACGTTCCAATTCAATGGGTTGAGCGGGGTTGTGCATTTGCACCACTTGCCTTCGCAAACCATCCTCATAGATGCGAGCACCTAATTGGTTGGTTCGGAGAAACTCTAGTTGTGTTCTATAGGGTCCTTCTGGTTTTTCTAAATAGGCTACATTCAACCCTCCTTCTGGTCTGTCTGTGCTAAATGCCATTTCTGATTCACTAGTGTCTGAGCTCTCGTAGGGGTAATTACTATTCAATTGCTGAGCCCACGATCGAGCAGTAGTTCTTACACTTGCCTCTGATGATCTAAGGCTTCGTCGATCTGACTTACCTATATGTTTGCCCGATCTAAGGTTCATTAATTTTCTTCCTTGCACACTCAGTACACGCTCAGATCGTCAATGATTCTTTGTTATTACTGTCTTGATTCTTTTTAGATTTCTTTAGATTCTTGTCTTAATGTATGCGTCAGGAATTCGACTTTCCGTTATAATTTTGAGTTCTCGTTCCGTCAGACTTAGGTTCTTTCCTTTAGGTTTTCGTGTCACACACCTTTACTTGTAGTCTTGGACTTGAAAGAATTAAATATCTTGAACTTGAGGCGTTCCTATCGTCGTTAATCCACAATGCTAACGTTTAGCCTAAGCTAAGAATTGACTGAGGGGGTTGAGTAATTTTCCAACCTCGAGTCAGCTTTTCTGGTTGCTCTGATGCCCAAGAAGCCGCGCTTCCCAAGCTTTATGCCCTTCACTGCCTTGCCTTGGTTGCCTTTGATTGCCCTTGCTAGACCTGGACAAATCCAATATTAGACCAATTCACAGTTGGATGATCAAGCACTTAAGTATATACACCTTTTAAGTCCCTTCCCTTTTGCCCAACTTTTCAATGCTTGCCCCCTGGCTTTCTAGTCCCAAACTAGGTCAACCTCAAAATAGCTTATCTAAAAATAGACGTATCCTTTAAGAAAAAAACAGTTGAGGTCACGTAGTACTCGTCACGAGCTTTCTAACGAGCTATTAAGCTCAAAAAACGGACTTCGGATGAAAAAGTTATGACCGTTCAGGCCCTGGGGGGTAAAAACTGACAAACAGGTTTTTCTCCAAATATGAGCTAAGGGGTCTCCTATGAGTCTAATCACCCAAAAATTTCCCAAAAATAGCTCCAAAATTGGCCAAAAAATGAAACCCTAAAATTTGCGATGGGGGTGCACAATCGCGATGGTGTGAGATGATCGCGATGGTCTGGGACCATCGCGATGGCGTGAATTTGCATAATCGCGATGGTCTGAAAGTGCACCGTCGCGATGGCGTGAAAGTGCACCGTCGCGATGGCGTGGACTTGGACAATCGCGATGGCGTGAACCTGGACAATCGCAATGGCGTGAACCTGGACAATCGCGATGGTGTGAAATTGCACCGTCACGATGGCGTGAAAGTGCACCGACGCGATGGCGTGAAAGTGCACCGTCGCGATGGCATGAAAGTGCACCGTCGCGATGGCGTGAAAGTGCACCGTCGCGATGGCGTGAAAGTGCACCGTCGCGATGGCGTCAGTCAACGGTCAACGTGGACAATCGCGATGGTCCAAAGTGAACCGTCGCGATGGTCTGGGCGCGATGGCGTGAGCCAATCGCGATGGTCTGGGCGCGATGGCGTGAGCCAATCGCGATGGTCTGGATTTTTGAAGTGTCGCGATGGTCTGAAGTGCACCGTCGCGATGGTCTAGATTGCCAGGTGGCACCGTCGACGCGATGGCGTGAGCCAATCGCGATGGCATGACACAATCGCGATGGTCAGAGACCGTCGCGATGGTCCGGCCAAGCCGTCGCGATGGTGTGAGCCAATCGCGATGGTGTGACACAATCGCGATGGTCAGAGACCGTCGCGATGGTCCACCAAAATGCAAATTTTGTGAATGCAGCTATGGATTCCTGTAGGCGCACGTGTGCTCTTCACGCTGGTGTGGTCGCCTTCTCCAAATTCCGAACTTTGCAGACCATCGCGATGGTCTGACACAGACGGAAATTTCTGATAGAAACTGAAGTTTTTACCTTTTTGCAGCCTTCCTGATGCACTGGAGCTCTGTACATGCAAGAAAACTCAAGAAAACAAAAGTACACACAAGCACAAAAGTTCTCTCTCACTCTCTCGCATGCACAAATGAGGGGAAATGAGGAGAATGGGTGGATATGGTGAATTTTCTGATTTTTTTGGAGATGAAGATGATGATGCGGTGATGAAGATGGAGTGTGGGGGAGGTGAAAAACACTAAAAACTAAGTAAAAACAACAACAAAAACTGAAATTTTTACCTTCCAACGCCACTTCTTGCTATACTCTTACCATCACACATTCGTCCTAGACTCGATCCCCGGCAACGGCACCAAATTTGGTGTTGCTCTAGCACAATGGTGAGAACCACGTTAAGAAGCTTCACCTCCTTAACTGTCAATCCGCGGAAGAGATAGGAGTGATATGAAGATCGTGAATGTGAGATGAAGTGAGAGTGAAGGTGAGAAGCACCAAGATGCACACACACATACACACACACTACGAAGAGACAAGCAAGACACAATGGAAGGTGAGAAATTAGCTCTATTACTCAAGAACACTATTACAAGCTCAAAAGAACTCTAACCTCAAACAAGCTAACCTCAAAAATGAGCTCTCTAGCTCTTTTTATAGTTTCTAGACTAGTTTTGACCGGTTTCACATCTAGTGACCGGCATAGTTAAAAATTAGGTCCTAGATGCTATTTGGAAGGGTAAACGGTATCTAAAAATAACGAAAATTGGTACGCGCATTCTACCTAAGCTCCTCAAGCTCGAGGACTCTTCGGCTTGCACAAAATGGAGCTATGGATTACAAAATGGGGTTTTCTATGTTACATATGTTACAATAGTGATAAAAATCACTGTTGGAGGTTTTTGGAAAGTATTTGAAAACATAATTATTTGAAAAACGATTCGACTGGCTCCCTGCTTTGTCGTTACATGCTTCCGTGTTGTCTGTGCCTCTGGCTGCTTCCAACACCGATTGATAAAGATCATGGATGGAGGATGAGGATAGCGGATAATGGTTCAGGAGCACTACTTGGGGCATGCGCCTTTGTGCCTGTGACCATAGGAGGGATTTATGAGGAATTTCACTTCTTCGTCCAAGACCATTGTTCATATGAGGCTATCCTTGGGCAGCCCTTTATAGCTGAGGTAAGAATGGAGACTAAGGCCATGGATGATGGATCTGCCTATGCACGAATCCGTTCTAGATCTGGCCTTCATTCTCTGCAAGTGATGATTGTGTGTCCAAATCACTCCAGGAATAGAAAGAATATAAGAAAGAAACCTATTAATTCACATGATGATGATGAGTGTATGCCTGTTGGAGAGTATGGAGCTTCTGCTGATCAAAATTTCTGTTAGGATCCACTATTGAGCGAGACAACAGTGGGAGTTGGTTTGATGTCTTGCATGACTTTGTACATAGTTTTGAAAGTTTTTCTATTTATTCATCTGCATTCAAGTTGCTATGCTTACAAAAAGAAAATGTTTCAAATAAATTCAGAAAAGTTCATGAGAGACACTATAAGCATTTAGGAATGATGTTACCTGATGAGAAGATTGAAGATGTGATCCAGTTGGAGAGAAGTTCGAATACTTTGGAAGAGCTTGAGCAGGCATTTGAGAGAAATGAGAAATCAGAAATGATTGTGCTCAGTTCTATCAAAGAGTATGAGATGATTGAGGAGTTTATGAAAGGGCATGAAGTAAATGTAAACACAAAGTATAAGACTGTGGATAAGAAAGTGAAGCATGTAGCTTAGCCATTGCCAGAAGATAGCCATGAGAAGTATCTACGAGTGTCAGATGACCCTATGCTGAGACGAAGAGAGCTCATAGGGCATCATTTTACTGATGAGACTATTAAAGAGATCAAGTTTGGAGAGAAACCATTCCTGAGAGAAGAAGAGAAACAAAAGTTTATTGAAGTCATCAAGAAACACGAAAAAGCATTTGCACTTTTTTCCCATGACATAGGGTGTGCAGACCCAAAACAAGTACCTCCTATGATTATCTTTACAGTACCACATATACCATGGAATATCCGGCCTATACCAGTCCCAAAGGCTCACTTACCTGAGCTGATGAGGCTGCTAAAGGAAAAGATCTCCATGCGGATATTAGAACCCTCGTCGGCTCCATATTCGAATAGGTGGTTTACAGTGCCGAAGAAAAATGGGAAGCTTTGTTTCATTCAGGATTTGCAGCTTGTGAATAAAGTCACAATTAGAAATGTAGGGACAGGACCCATAGTGGATGAGTTTGCTGAGGCATTTGTTGGGCATTCCATCTACTCTATGGGGGACCTGTATTCAGGTTATGACCAGTTTCAGTTGGCTATGGAGAGTAGAGACATTACGACCATGAGGACTCCACTCGGCCTTGTACACATGTGTACTTTGCCGCAGGGAGCGATGAATTATGTGGCTCACATGATGAATGCCATGAATCTAGTTTTACGAGACTTTATACCATCTGTGACTGTGCCATTCATTGATGATGTTCCGATAAAGGGATGTGAGGAAAGAGTAAAAGATGTGAGTTTAGATGCTTCAGGATGTAGAAAGTTTGTGAGAGATCATATTGCTGATTGTGAGGAGATCTTTGAGAGGTTTGAAGATGTGGGGCTAACACTTTCTTTAGAGAAATCGATTTTTGGCATTGATGAGGTCCTCATTGTAGGACATCTGTGTGGACATTATGGCCGCAAGCCTTACCCGCAGAAAGTTGAGGCCATTAGCAGGATCTTTGAAGTGTGTCGTAGTGTCCTCACTTTGCTCACGTTGCGAACCCCTTATATGATCTCCTGAGAAAGAGAAAGAAGACTGTATGGACAGAGAAACAGTCGAGAGCTATGCGTAAACTGAAGCAGTTGCTAATTGAAGCTCCGATTCTGAAGCGTGTTGACTATTCATGTCAGAGACCTATCATTTTGACCGTTGATACCAGTCCTATTGGCATAGGCTAGGTCATAGGTCAAGATGATGAAGAGGGGCAGAGATATGCAGTGCGCTTTGGTGCTAAGATCCTACATGATACCCAAAGAAAATATCCACAGATTAAGAGAGAGTTATGGGGATTAGTGACTGCTTTAAAGAGCGATAAAGAGTATTTCATTGGGGCGAATGTGATAGTTGAGACCGATTGTCTCCCACTGATTGGCATGATTGCAAATTGTTCATCTCCGGATATTGCTATGCTTAGATGGATCTCTTATATAAAGTTTATAAATCCTGCATTTGTACACATAGCTGGGAAGTTGAATACAGTTGCTGATATGCTTTCAAGAGCGAAATTTGATGATGAGTCTGATGATGATGATGAGGTAGAGAGAGATACACATATGATGAGATATGATCCATTGGTGTATGTATATGAGCAGTTCCGAGAGAGTGAGTATGATGGCGAGTGGAAAGATATAGGGAGATATCTGAGTACTTTGAAACCTTCCCCAGGCTGGTCCACAAATAAGTATAGATCCATCAGGAAAAAGTCTTACAACTTTTTCTTGAAGGACGGGCTTATTTGGCGACACGCTAAAGGCAAGGTGAAGAGTCCACAGAGAGTACTAAGTTCGAGGAGTCTTCAGAGCAAAGTGATGAGAGAAATGCATGAGACCTTATGGGCGGGTCATAAAGGATTTTATGCCACATATGAGAAGATTAGGGAAGCCTACTGGTGGCCAGGGATTTATGTGAGTGTGAGAGATTTTGTAGACACTTGTGCTACATGCCAGGTGCATTCATCAGTTAGGCACAGAGACCCGTTACATCCGACTTACCCTCCTTGTATCCATTACAAGTGGGTGGTCGACCTTGTAACCATGCCCAAAGGGATAGATAAGATGAGATGCATTGTACTTGCCAGAGAGGACTTGACCAACCATGTGGAAGGTCGAGCTCTTCGTACGAAGACTACTTATAAAATGTATGCAAATTCCTTTTAGAAGAAGTGATCTCGAGATTTGGATACGTTGAGAAAGTGGTTGCGGACAGGGGAGAGTTGGATGCAAGAGAGGCAAAAGAGTTCTTTGATCGTCATGGAATTCCATTGTCTCTCACCACTGCCTATAATCCAGAGGCAAATGGGAAAATCGAGAGAGGTCACCCTTCCATTGTGAAGGCGATCTCTAAGGCTTGCAGCGATGACATCAAGCAGTGGCCTAGGTTTGTTCCATTCGCGTTATGGGCTGATAGGATGACTTACACTCGGTCCACAGGTTTCATGCCTGCTGAATTGATGTATTGTTAGAAGCCAATCTTCCCCATCCAGACTCAGATAGTGACATGGTTGACGCTCCCATGGAATGATGGTATGACGAGAGAAGAGTTATTATAATTGAGAATAAAGCAGTTAGAACAAGGAAATGAAAAGTTGAAAGAAGCAGTCCAAAAGTTAAAGGAGTCAAGGCTAAAGAATAAGATCTATTTTGACAAAACCCATCGACTCAGACCACGTAGGATTGAGGTAGATGATTGGGTGTTGGTGTACGACAGTACATTCGATAGTGAGTACGATGCTAAGAAGAAATTAACCAAACGATGGTTTGGACCGTATGCGGTGACGTCTGTGTTTGAAAATGGTACATATGCACTTCGCGAGTTAGACAGTACTCCTTTGAGATCTTTGATTGCAGGAAAGAGGATAAAATTATTCAAGAAAAGAAATGAAGCGGATTATGAGATTGAGCAAGAACTTCTGGAGGATACTGATGATACTGATGCTGGAGGAATGACACTGGAGGATACTGATGACACTGGAGGATACTGATGACACTAGAGGATATTGATGAGACTGGAGGATACTGATGACACTGGAGGATACTGATGACACTAGAGGATACTAATGACACTGGATAATACTGATGACACTGAAGGATGCTGATGACACTGATTCTAATGCTGACGAAGAATGATAGATCGTGAAGATGAAGAAAAGCTGGATCAATCAATGATAAAGACGAGGCAAAATGACCAGGTGAAATGTTTCCAATTTGAAATCTATTTTCTTTCTGATAGATCATATGCATTGCATTCATATGTGTGATAAAGATATGCATGAATTTATGAAAATCATGTAGAAAGAAGATAACAAATATCTATTATGGGTTTGCATGAAGCATGAACGATTAGAAATTATATGAACAAAGTCAGTTAGCAGACTAGAGACTTTTGGGAGTGAAAGCTTGGGAATGTGATGGCATGCTTAGACCGAGTGCGTGTATATGCTGATAGATTTGAACACTTAGTGATTGGGAAACTTTGGATCCTAGTATTTATTTCTTGCGAGATCTTACCTCCATATATATCATGATTTATGAAAAACATTCATACTCAAGCCAGCTTATATGTGTGTGCATGTTGTTGGTGCGCTACGATGGGCTAGTAGGCAGGTGGAACCACCTTGGTCGGGTGATCAAGGCCACGAGCCATAGCTAGTTTCGTCATAGGCCTGACCTATCTGTTGTCATGCGCCTATATGGGTCGGTAGGCAGGTGGAGTCACTCTGGCCGGGTGGTAAGAGCCACGAGCTGATGCTGATTTCATGTAGGGCTGATGTTGTGTATGTCGTGCGCTATGCCAGGTCGGCAGACATGTGGAATAAACTTGGCCGGGCGGACAAGTCCATGAGTCGCATCCGATTTCGACATAGGCCGATTTGTGAAAAATAAAAGATAAAAAGAAATGCTGAGTTGAGATGAAGTGGAAAAGAAAAAAAAAAGATAAATGAAAAAGAAAGAGAAAAAGAAAGAAAGATCTAATGGAGAGTTGGACAAGTAGGAGATAAATAATGGGAATCAAGGTATATTCTACAAACTGAGTTAGTAGAAACATATGTATATGCTAGTACTTAGAATGAGCAGTTGGATCTGAACTAGTTGAACGAACAAAAGATCTAGAAAGCCGGCAATTTATTCATATGATTACTTGTCAGTTGCAGACACAGAGACATAGTATGACGTTTGTGAAGCTTGAATCTACTTAATTTTCTAAAATTCGTACTAATCTTTATAAAAGATTGCATGACTGCATGAGATGATGATTTAAGTATGAAAAGAAAGGCATAAAAAGTGTAAAGAGATTTCAAAAAGAACCTTGATGCGCTTCTGTTGAATTTTGCAGGTTGGCCCATCGGGACGATGTGCAGGTTTAGCGGGGGCAAATGTCGGGATGAAATCCCGCAGGGAGTGCGCATGATTTTTTTCAAAAGTTCATTGTTTTTGAGTTTTTGTGTGATGTTTTGACTAAAGAGGGGTATATTTCATGCATAATTTGGCACAATTGATTTGATGGTGTGATGTGGAAACATGTTTGAGATATATGTTAGACCCGTGTATATAAACAACAGACATTAGACCCATAAAAACCTAGGTTTGACCCTTCAAAACACCTAAAAATGTGGTTTTACCCCCTGAAAATCGGACTTGAACCCTTGGAAACCTTTAGAGTTTAGGTCCGAATTGTAAATAAACCCTTGGATTCATGTGTTTGAGTTAATTGCGATCAAAACCCTCATTTTCCCGACCAAAAACCCTAGGTTGGACCCTTGAAACTGGCGATTATCCTAGGTCTAACCCTAAAAACAATTAAAATTGTAAATATCAAGTGTGAAATTGAAACCTTGGTTTAGGGAAAAATTAAAAGACTGCCAAAAATGGAAACTTCATTGAGGAGGTTAGAACGTTCTAGAAGGAAGTCCTAGGGAGGGGCCTATAAATAAGTCCAAACTCATTTGTTTCTTCCCCATCCTGTGGATTGCCTTTGTGGATCGTCTCCTCCAGGTATGCTCCTTGTCTATTCTTGCTTGGTCATGTTTTTGTTTTACTCTCCATTACCATGCCCATGAGAGAGAAAGAGAGAGGGAGAGAGAAAGAGAGAGAGAGGACAGAGTTTCCGAGATATCTGTGGACGGCGGGAGCTGTCCATCCGAGAGAGAGGGAGAAGGGTTGGGCGCCTGTTCACAGAGAGCAGATGGATGTGGAGCAATGAGAGAGAGCCACGCCCTAGCGCTGTAGTCTGTGTGACGGCTTCGAGAGAGAGTCTAAAGGCTTGCCCACTGACGTTAACAGAGAATTCTGAGGTCGGTCGGCAGTACTGGTGAGAGATACTGTCGCGCGTATAGAGACGAGAAGGCAGACATGAGAGAGAGAGTTAGTGCAGAGAGTCATCGCGCGTGGACAGCGATTGTGCTAGTGCCACATAAGGGAGAGAGTCAAACTTGGCGGCGCTGTGGAAGTATATCAGAGAGATTCGGTGTTGCTGTAGAGGCGTGGCACGACGCTGCTGGCTGCTGCTTGTGCGCTGCGGCTGTGTAGAAAGTCGCGGAGATAGAGAGAGTCAAAGATGCTTGCACACGTAGATATTGAGAAACAGAGTACTACTATTGGCGCATCGGAAGAATAGTATAGAGAGATTTCAGTAGCAAGAGCAGCCGAATGCATCGCTGAGAGAGATACGTGAAGATAGAGAGAGAGAGAAAGAGAGAGAAAGAGAGAGAGAGAGTGTTTAAGTCGGTGTGGCTCAGATGATTCCTTTGATGAAGAGACAAAATAGAATGGATTGCGAACCAAAAAGACTTCAATGAATTTCGAATAACTTAACATGAAAAATTGATTTTGAATAAATGATATTGGAATAAATGCATGATAAAGAGCCCATGATATTTTATTGTTATTATGAAAGTATTTTTGAAATGTACTAACATGTTTATGCCCCATCCTGTGGATTGCCTTTGTGGATCGTCTCCTCCAGGTTTATGTAGTTTCTGATTATCTGAAGTAAAGAGAAGGAAGGCCACTGCTGAGGGTACCTGAAGTAAAGAGCGGACCGAAGACCTGGAAGAAAAGCTTGGACCGCAAAGACCAAAGCAGAATCCGGAGGGCGATTTCTCGCACTGTAGCGAGGGATCTAGAATATACTAGCCGGCCTGCACTGTAGTGGCGGCTTTCATATTGTATCATCGCACCGCACTGTAGCGGTTTTATTGTACTGTCGGCCCACATTGTAGCGGCCTATTTTTGTATCATTCATTTTATTGGAGGCTTCAGTTTCATTTCCGTTGTATGGTTGAGCTTCATCTGCATTCCGTGTATCATTGCGGTATCCGATCGTCTCTTTCCGACGCCCACGGTCCCACGTCTCGACACTTCCGAGGGCAAGGGGCCCCACGAGGATCACGTACGCTCCTGAGAGAACAGGCGAGGCGCCCAACGCGCAGACGCCGCTCGCAGAACAGCGGGAACGACGCACCAGAGCGGGGGCCTGATCCAACCCTGGTGCCGGCTTCCTGCCACGACCTCCTTCTTCCCGACAACGCGCTCACAAACCTTCAGCTGCTATATCAAAAACACCAAAACATATTAATACCTTAATAAATTAATACTTCAACCATGCCTAGTTCAACACATTCGATAAATTATAACATATTGCTTGAGTGATAATGAACAATGAGGATGGCCCCTTCTTTTATAGTGTTTTCAAACATTGAAAAGCAATCTTCTAAAAACAAAACATAAGAAATCCTTGCATACAATCTTTAATAAAAAAAATCAATCCATAAGGTTCATTGACATCAACATATTTTTGCATTTTTCGCTTTTCGCAACAACTCCACAACTCTCGATGTAGCAAGCTATAGGGATTGAACCTGGGTCACCCCGATGGGAGGTAAATGCTCTAACCACCTTGATCACATGCTTTTGTTAGATATTGCACCCACATGTCTTCTTATATAGAAGACCAAGACACACGCATCACATGTGTTGCTCCAAGCTGGACATGTTGACGTTGTTTCCAACAATCCCCCCTTCAATGTCACAATGCTACAAGGTTCAATAACTTGCAAAACTTATGATGTCTACAAATATCTCTTAACTGATTTCCATTGAATCTTGAGTTGACTCTCCATGAACCTGTATACTTGAGAAACTAAAAACTAAATGTCCTATTGTGTATTAAAAAGATATATCAAGCAACCTATTGCTTGACTATATAATGTAGCATCAAATGGTTCTGAATCTACTTCTAACTTTAATCCATAAGTGTCTACATAGGCTTGGAATATGTCATCTCAAACCTTTTCAATAATTTCTCAATGTATTTCTGCTCTATCATGTAGATACACACATCTCTGTACTTGAACTCAATCCTAGGACTTGTGATAATCACATCACTTTGTCTTGCATCTTGAACACTAGCTCGTTCATTCTCAACTGAAGTAAGAGATAAAACATTATGAATCTCAGAATGTTCTGCATAATTTATGTGGACTCCTTGTTGTCTCCTCGTTTGACTTCTAGTTCTTCTAGTGTATTCCTGTATGCCATTGTCCTTCCAAGTTTGATATAACCACTTTGGCATATTCTTGAAAAGTGGTGGTATATCTTCTGGTTCTTTAGTATCTCTATCTTCTAGAACTCTGGAACCTTCTCCAACTTCATAAGTCAGAACTTCTAGAGGTACTCATGTAGAATTAAGTACTGGTGTAGGTAATGAAATTCTCTCTTCACCTATATCTCTTAGCCTTTGAGAAGGTTCACCCCCCTTGTATGGCTGAATATTAGCATCCAAATTCCTTCTAAAACTTGCATAGTCATCTGCTTTTTATGAACTATGGAATTTCTTCCTTCTTATCATAAATTTGATGTTTTGCAATATATACATTGCGCCAAAGTAGGATATCGCGTGTATCTAGAACATAGAATCTATATCCTTTGCTTTCAATTGGATAACCAATAAAGATCTCTTTAATGGCTTTTACATCATGCTTACCACTATCCTTCTTCTCAATGTGAACATAAGCTAGGGAACCAGAATTGAAGTAACTCACATTGGGCTTCTTTCCATAATAAGCTTCATAAGGTGTGATGACCTTCAAAGCTTTTTTGGAAGACCTATTGAGAATGTGATTAGCTATATGTACTGCATCAAACCAAAACTTGGGAGAAATCCTTTTGGATGGCATCATATTATGCATCATCTCATCAAGTATCCTATTCTTTCTCTCTACAATACCATTCTGTTTTGGCGTGTAAGCAATAGTGGGTTGATGAGAGATACCTTTGTCTTTGAGAAAAGACTTAAATTCTTTTGACATGTACTCTCCTCCTCTATCACTTCTCAATATCTGGATCTTTGATTAACTTTCATTTTCAACCATAGCTAAGAACTTCTTGAAAGTAGGAAACACCTTTGACTTCACTTTAAAACCATAAATCCATGAACATCTTGAGAAATCATCAATGAACATAAAAAAAGTATCTATAACCTTGAATAGAATCTATTCTCATTGGACCATTTACATCTGAATGTATGATCTACAACTTCCTTGTGGTTGTGATGTATCCATGCTTCTTGAAAGGAAATTTATGAAGCTTTCCTTCAAGACATCGTTCACATAACTTTGCATCATTTGGTAAAGGAAAAGTAGGCAAACTCTCCACCATACCTTGATCTTTGATATATTTGAGAGTTGTGTAGCTGATATGACCGAATCCAACATGCTATAACTTCATGTTCTCCTTAGGTGTAGTAGACCTAGCAACATTAGCATGACTAATTTTGGATAACACAAACATGCCACTTTTGTTTTCACCTTGAAGTAGACAATGCTCCTCATCACATGAGAGGATCTAACATGAATCATTCTTAAAAACTACTTTATAATCATCTAACAAGAAAGTCAAGATAGAGAGCAAACTCTTCTTTATTTTTGGAACATAAAGAACGTTGGAAATTGTGAAATTTCCACCTTCTTTGGACTTAAGGTTCACTTCTCCAACACCTACAACATCCAAATCTTGACGATCTACAATGGTCACTGTAGCTCAGTGATGAGTAGCACCTCCTTTAATGTCAATCCGGGAAGACGTGAGGATGGTATGAAGACCTCGAGCAAGTGAAGGCACAAGTGCATGAGTGAGAAGCACACCAACATGCACACACATACACACACACGCGCACACACGGTAAGACAAAGAGTGAGAAGCAATGGACTTCTTAGATTACTTTCAAAAAGCTCTTACAAGTTCAAATCAATTACAAGATAACCTCAAAAATGAGCTCTCTAGCTCCTTTTATAGTTTTTGACTAGCTTTGGCCCTGTCCAGACCTAATGTTCGGCCTAGTTAAAAATTAGGTTCCAGGACTTTTTTGAGGGCTCAAACGAGATCCAAAAAATATGAAAATTAGTAGGTAGATACTTCTAAAGCTCCTCAAGCTCAAGGACTCCTTGGCTTGCACAAAATGGAGCTACAAAAATACGAAATGGTATTTACAATGGTTTTTAGTTATTAAAATCACTATTTGAGTAGGGATTTCCTCTGTTGATTTGTCGTACACATCTTTGAGCTCCCTACTTGCTCTTTCTTCTTGTGTGCTCCACTCTTTGATGTCTGAAAAATTTAGATGGCCTACTTGCCAGATCTTCTTTGGCTACTGTGTCTGCTTGTGCTATCTCTTCGTTCCGACCCTCTTTGTCTTGTGGCTCCTTCGGTTCCCTGATTGCTGCCAACAACCCCCCCCCACTCTCGCGTCTGTCGCCCCTGACAGACCCTTGTCTCGATGCTCGTTGAATGTAATATTGGACAACGTCGGAAGCAAGGTGATGTTCTTCTAATCTGAGCCCCCGTGCTAGATCTGTTAATAATGCATCCCAATTCACTGGTCCTGGTACGTCCGAATGTGGCACCCGCAGTTGTTCTGAATGGATGGTTCTCTCCACAGCGAATAAGTGGAGGAGATGTGAGGGCCTGGGTACAAATATTTCTAAGTGATATTCCCATAATCCCGGTATGAACATCTCCTCGAATGTCTGTTTAAAACAAGCTGGGAGGTACTTTATTCTGGCGTGCCAAGCATATATTACCTCTATGGATGGGGTTGTGCTCATGTCGTATACCAGATCTTGGTTTCCTGTAAGAAATCCAACACCTGAGAAGTGGGGGTCTTTAATATTCTTGAACGTCCTGAAGGTGATTAGCATTAGTTCAAAGATTTTCATACACATTTGTGCCATCACATCGAGGGTATTCCGTAATCGAGTGCTCCAGTGTCTGATGGTAGAAATCATGTAATTTACAGTGGGAGGG
The DNA here is from genome assembly GCA_020310875.1 of Ceratopteris richardii. Classification (NCBI taxonomy): domain Eukaryota; kingdom Viridiplantae; phylum Streptophyta; class Polypodiopsida; order Polypodiales; family Pteridaceae; genus Ceratopteris; species Ceratopteris richardii. The sequence goes on from CM035414.1 coordinate 152,848,388, forward strand.
CCTTGTGGTGGTGCTAGATAAACATAATTTAACCACTTTGCACAACCCTTGACGTTCTTGACAGCAATTGTAAACTCTGGCCAAGTGCGCTGTTGGAATACTAGAACATAACAAGGATTGTATTTAATAAAAAGGGGCATGTTAGTCCAGGTACGAACCATTTCCGGGTAGGTTTCAAGAAAACGGATTCTCTAGGTTGGTTGATGAATGGAGCCTTTCTTCGCACTTTCTGGGATATCCTCTGGCCCAAATTGTGTGGCAAAATTTGGAGGTTTGCCACAACTGCGTTTAATCTCTGCATTGTAATCCGCAAGGAGCACACAATATGGCACATATTGATCATCGTTGGTGCCGATCCATCTATGATGAGACATGCTTCGAAAGTATTCAGACTTGATGATGGTGTCTTCTAACTTTGCCATAGATTGGATTTGAATGGCCACTCTATCTTCATGGGTTGTTGCTGTCTTCTCGAGTGTTTGGAGCCATTCAGGTACTTCAACTTCTAATGTGTCCATTCCTTCTGAGGTCTGTGCACCACCTGGCATCGGCATAGGAACGTATGGTTCCTCATATGTTTCATCCACCTCAATGGGTACTAATTCCTCCGGTTCGGGTTCTACAACTGGGGAGGGCTGCCTTTCATATTCTAGTAACTTTTTCTGGAGCTCCGCCACCTGCTCTGTCAATGCCTTTACTTCCTCTGAAGTCGAGGCCGTTTCTATAACCTTTGTTGGACCCTCTTGTTCCCTGAGCTAGCTGCGTAGCTCATCTCGTTCCCTTTCCAAATCATCATGTGCTTCTAATAAATCCGCATAACTTTCCAAGATGGTTTTCATTGTTTCTGTGGGAACCGCTTTGAACTGTTCTGGATCGATCTCATGGGGGGAACCTTCCATGGCTGCTTCCAGGTTTTCTTCATTTTGTTTCAGCAACCGTTTATTTTCTTCAAGTGCTGTAGCCATATGCTTTCGAAGTAGAGTTAAATTACACCGGACTCTCAGGTTATCTGTTTGGTACACCTCCAGCAAGGCTTCGAGTTGTTTGACACCAAGTTCTGCTGATGGTTGGGGTGTTTCCAGGAGTGTTTGATGGGCTTGCTCGAGAGTGGTGTGGTGTTGGTTGAGTTCCACATTGTCTTCTTCTAGCCTTAAGAGTTGTGTTTGCAGTTGTTGATGGTTTATTGTCAGCTGATGATGGCGGCTTTCTAGATCCCTGTACTCGCGCTGAAGTTGATATACACAATTATGTAATGACAGGAATATACTATTTACATTAAAAGATGCAGGTAAAGAAGAAGATGTAGGGGGAATGGGGAAGGGGAAGGGAGTTGTGAATGCTGTGGAGTCAAGTGGTGAAGTAGGTGGAGGGGGTATGGGAGATTGAGGTTGCGTGCGGGTGGGGGTGGTACTGTGGCGGGTGATGTCTCCATTGTGTCAAATGTGTGTGTGACTGTAAAAATGGGGACAGTGGGTGGGGTGGAAGTGATATTTGTGAAGAGTGTCGTTAAGGTGGGCATGGAAACTCCTCCGAATTGGATACCGGGAGAGAGAGGAATTCCCATGACGACGGTGGGAGTGGTAGAAAAGGGCGTGGTTGTGCCAGGTGGTGAGGTGACTTGTGTAGTGATAGGTGAGGTGGGTGGGGAGAGTGGTGCCTCCTAATGTTCTTCTGTTTGTGTGTTGCCTTCCAGTTCTGATACATTGATGTGTATTTGTTTTCCAGATCGCCTGGGGCGGGCAGGCACACGTTTCTCAAATCGATTAATGTATGTCATGGCCTCATGTATGGCCTCATCCAGGCCGACTGCCTTTGCGTGTAGGTTCATGGATTCGATAAACATATCGTCCACGCCTTCCTCTGCCAATAGTTGGCTCATGAGCACCTTGCCTGATTCAAGTGACATTTTGTGTTGTTCGTGAACTCGCTTCATGGTTTGATACAATCTTTTTATTCTTCTTCTCCTGCTTCTTGTTGCTCTCCTTCGACTTCTACGATGACTGGTTGTGTCGGGGCTGGTGTTGTTGTGGTGGGATGTGGTTCTTGGGTCTGGTCTGCTTCTGTTTCAAGATTAGATTCGTAGATCAGCCTAGCAACTTCTTCATCCGTGAGGTCATTGAGAGTAAATCCCTGTGGAAATTCCAAGTCTGATGGAATGGGGGGAAACACCAAGTTGGGTCCTTCTGTACTTGGTCTAGGAAGACGAATGGTGAATGGCCGAACACGCCTAGTTTGAGGAGGAGTCACCTCAGGTGTGGTAGTGGCTCCCCTTGGTTGAGCACATGGTAATTGGACGCCCCCTCTCATCTTCTTCGATGGAGGACCCGCTGTTGATAGTCGCCTTTGGAATTCTTGGGCCCTGGGCCACACTAGTGCTCTTTGAATGGGCACTTCATATGCTAGGCACCTGTAAATTATTCTTGTTAGGGCACAACAGCCATTAAGTACATTTTTTTGCTTCTTATTCCAGCGCTGATGGGCTAGGTGTATCTGATCGATGACCCAGTGCGGTATGTTGAGGGTGAGGTTCTCTGTTTTTGCCAAGTATAAGCTGAACCATATTTTCTTAGGGGGCATAGTGAATCGTTCTTGTGCGGGAAAAGCAAAATGTTGCATAACAGTTTGTAAGTGGAGAGCAATAGTAGGCGTCATTTCCACCATGTCCTTCAATTTATTGAGATCCTTATGCTTCATCCTACTTGGGACCATTGTTTCTTTCTCGGTGGGAATGTGCATACCTTGCATGTTCAATGCCTCCCGTACCAGATTGAGGATCAGTTTAAATCTCTTGAGTTCGTGTCCTGGCAACAATGATGGTAGTACAAAAGTACTATCGCCTCCCTTGACCCTGCTAGGAGTTATGGTACTTATGAAATAGGAGCAGCGTAGAAAATCAGGTTTAGGCAAGTGTGCCCTGAAATATCTATCTAGGCCTGCCTTGGTCCAAACTGATCGCATTACCTCTGCATTCTGATAGTTCTCGAATTCCCGAGTGAAAAAGTGGTAGCGTCCCCATTTGCCATTAAATTCAATTTTTGCTTCCCAGAAGTAGGTGCCGTCACCCAATGGCCCTGCTACATCACTAAACCAATGAGCATGTTTCCCCACTTGAGAAGTGTCTCCCTGAGGAGGGTCCTAGATAGGAAGGACATGCACCGCTTGAAGCTCTTGAGGCCTTTCGGTGAGTGGCGGTTCCAGAAGAATGGTTTCAATGTCCACAATCTGTGCGCTGGACCCTGCCTGAGAACTGGGGCCTCCAGCGTCTGCCATCGTTATTGCTTGCGAGCTGGTTCTGTTGAGAATACAAAGCATGCGTTACTATTGTAAGGAACAAGATAGAACGCATGTTGCCCCTGTTACAATATTATTGTGATGTGAGTAATGGGTTAGTGGGTTGGTAAGTGCATGATGACCGTGTGTAGTTAATGAATGATAGTCCTAGGAGCTAGATGGAAAGATGCAGTGTGTGACTGATGCGGTTAGTAAGTGGAGATGAATTCACAAATTGGGGTCGGGGGGTTTATTACAAGTCTTAGGTTGCCAAACACCATGGATGGCTTTTGGTCTTGGTTTTGTGGAGACTCGGGAGGGTTGCATGAGTAATTCTGCTTGGGGGTGATGTGTCTTTGGGACCCATTTATGAGTGCGTCTGTGCGTGCTTCTAGATGGCAGTGTGTTCGAGTGTATCAGACAAGAGTGGGTGGCGGCTACTTGAGTGAGTGAACCCTGTCGTGTATGATGTGATTGGTTTGGGGCTAGTTGCGCCCGCAAGCAAGCCTTAGGCACCTAGATTTGTCTTGATTGTGGGCCAGCCTTCATCGACTTCTTGTGTACCCAGGTAGTTTTCACTTTCTCAAAAGAGGTTTTGGACGTCTTCTTATTAATAACACTGAGTCACAACAAAGGAGAACAAAGACATGTTCTCTTTTCCTTTTTACCTAAAGACCATTATATCAAGCAATAAAGTGAGCATTTTACAATATCTAGAAAGCATCACTTGTTCTTGCTTGTAAATATTGTCACTAGAACCTGATCTCATATCCCAAGTAGTCAAGATAGATATAATAAAATTCTTGTTGCCATGAAAACTAGTTGTTTAGCCGATCAAGAATCCCACATCATGATCTTTGACAATAGATTAGTGTTGAAGGTACAAGTAAGAGTTCGGGAAGCTCCTTCCTTACATCCATAGCCTCAACAAGCACAGATTATAGCTGATTAAAAGTTACTCAAAATTAGAGTACATGTGTTGCAAAAATCGGAACATTTTAACAAGGCAATTAAGATCATCCCCTTTGTATGGTTAAGATCCTCATTGAATGCATGGCCATATTCATAGAATATGAAATACATTTCACAAAAGCATTCCCAAGAGAAGATAATAATCAACAAAATTATACTAAGAAACATTCACACATGATCAGAGAAATGCTCAAGATAAATCAAGTTGAACACAAAGTGGAAGCAGAACTCGACATTATATTTCTATTAAAATGATTTTTTACATTTCCTGTGTAAGTACAAGAGTAATATGAATCTACAATAGAAGCTGATCATAGCTTTCCTCAGTATCAAGGATATTGGGCCCTCTGGAACATTAGAACACATATCCTGCCTCTCTTGCTCCAAGATTGGCTCTTCAAGGTCAGCCATGTCCCCCGGTTCATCTGCAAGTGGGGGAACAGGCTCCCTTGAAGCCGGTTGGAATCTCTCCGTGTCTGCAATGTGCTTCCTTCCAACCTCTTGGTCTTCATCTGGGCATTCATTCAGCCCATTGATTCTCATTCTAATGAAGCTCACTTGAGCATCATCCTTCTCCACAGCTATGCAGTGCCTGAACATCTTTAAGGAGCAAGCGAGAGTCGTTCCTGAAATAGCAGAAAACCACTTAGAGGCGTCAATCAACCATGACTAATGAAAATTGTGAAAATTGAAATTACCTGTGCCCGAAAAAAGGTCTAGGACCCAGTCATCATCATTGGAGAATAGCTGAAGCAATCTCATTATGAGTTTTTGTGGCTTCTGATAGGGGTTAACCAATGTCATGTCCCTAGCTACATGACGAAGTTTCTTGGTAACGGCTGGGAACATGAGCACATTTGAGATCCCATTCTCATTGCAATGCTCCCTGACTCTCCTTTTGCTTACTTCATCATAATAGCCAACTGTAATGCATTCAGTGGAGCTCACAAACCTATGCAAAGGAGTGTGATTTACATTTGTCTTCACCCTGCAAACAAGAACTATGAGTCACAGAGAGCATCATTAAAGCCACGGAGATAGAAAGAAGATTACTTACCACGTGAGGCACTCCACAGCATGACATCTTGCCTTCAGAGCAGTTGAAACAGAGAAGGACTGGTCTCTGCTATGGAAAATTACTATCCTCCAAAGAGGAGACATAGTCAACTCTGCAAAATCAGTGACCATCTTCCGAATCTGAGGGTGTTTGAAGGGTTCATCATCATTAATTGATCCCAACATCCTAAATCCATAGGGTATGTCCGCTATGAGAAGGGAGAAATGTTTTCTAGGCACAACAGAACAAATATTATTTACATCACTACAGAATACATTGTAATATACAAGCCTAAGGGGGTCTAGAGGATTGGAGAAACATTTCAGATCAGGTTCATCATCAAAATCCATCTCCTTGGCTTTCAGCCTAGATTTCTCATGCCTTGCTCTTTGAATGTGAGCCAGGAATGCAGGGGGGCAATCATCTAGTAGCTCCGCAGACTTACTTTTCTTTGGTTTCTACAGAAAAAAGTGGAAAGACAACTAAATGAGCTCTTCAATACAGCAAACAGAACATAAGGAAGCGATGCATGGCATCGATTTCATGTGGGGGTAGATGTCAGGCATCGACTTTCTACTGAAAGTCGATGCCTGGCATCGACTTTGGGACATAAGTCGATGCCTGGCATCGACCTATGCCACGAGGTCGATGCCAGGCATCGACTTATGTTGCAGGTCGATGCCAGGCATCGACTTATGCCCCCAAGTCGATGCCAGGCATCGACTTTTAGCTGCAGGTCGATGCCAGGCATCGACTTTAGCCGTAAGTCGATGCCAGGCATCGAATTCGTACTAAAAGCCTGGCATCAAATTGGTTTGGTGAATCAAGGCATCTAACCTAATGGCAAACCAGGCACAACCTCAGAAAGAGAACCTACCCAATCACGAAAAAGGATGAAATATTCTGATAAAGCTTTGTAGGATGATGTGGTTGGATAGTCTGCTTGGACCTCTGTCCAAGAAAAGCAACCCAGCCTCTTCATCATGACCTCCTGAATCTTCATGTAAACTTTATGACTACAGTCAGAGAAATAAAAAAGAGACTAGGTTAGACCAGAAACATGGGAGGAGGGAAAAAGGATCTGAGAATAACATACATACTTATTGAGCTCAGTCACCATCTCCTCCAGGCTTAAGTCCTTGGAGATTACCCTTGACAAAGTTGATATAATCAATGTATCATCCTTGATTCCTTGAAGGGCCCTCCATGGTGTCAGCTTCATGTCCTCAGGAGCCTCTTCAATTGAGAGGTCAGCTTTCCTTCCCTTTCCCTTCAGATCAACCTGTGGGTCTGGCCTCGACTTTCGTTGCTTCTGGCCCTTGACCTCCTTGTTCTCCCACATTGTGAAAATTTTATCCTGTAGATCCCAGATCTCACCTGATATGAATGCCAGTTGAAACCATGGATCATATTTCCTCAAGGCATCAGACTTTCTATTCTCATCCAGTGCAATTCCAACCTCAATAAGGCATTGCTTTCGTAGATTGGGATGTATTCTTCCAGCTTCCTTCACAAGACAATCTTCATATTCATGGTGGAAGAATCGAATTCTCTCTATGGAGGACATTTTTTGCCTGTAGTCATTGTCATTGTTGTGATCCCAAGCAAGAAGCTTGGCTTCCTCAGTTGTAAGACCAGCATATATCTTACACTCTGCATACCTAAAGAAAAATGTGGTAGGGTGCTCCTTCACTAGCTGTCTACGGGCCTCTGCAGAGTGTCAACCTCCAATCACATAATAAGTATAATCCTCAAACAAACCCTCATTGAGCTCGTCCACAGAGCTGCACTCATTCGGATCCACCATGACAAGCAATGGCACAACAGTAGCATGAGGATTTATTTTCATTTTCTTCTTAAGATTCTGCACATGCAAATTGTGTGGCTCCCTGATCTCAAGGGGCCTCCTCCCTGTGACTAGATCTATTGGTGGCCTGTGGATGATATTGATTGGCAGGTGGAACAACTGCCCCTTCTTCACAACTTTTCTTTTAGCTATGTCCTCCCTCATCTTGTTCTGCTTAGTACCAAGAACACCCGAGGCAAGCTCTCCACCAGGTGCAACAATTATATCCTCAGAGCTAGAGCTTGAGTCAGAAGACTCCTCTTCTGAAATTCTCTTCTTTTTCTTTTGAAGCTTTTTCTGCACGCTCTGCTTACCCCTTGCCTTCACAGGGGTTGTCATCTTCTGTTGTGTTGGCATGATGTTGCCCTGGATCCATGGCATCAAGTCCTTGATAAGATTGACTGAGTCCCTGCATATCTCAGCTAGACCATCTGGAACACAGCACTCTGGGCACAAGAAATCCATCTTGCATATAACATTTCTCAAACCTTTCGATGTCTCTACCAAGAAAAGGAGGTTGTCAGAATCCTCATCTTCATAATCTAGTTTGTACACAAGGCCATACTGAAAACCTTGTGTTGTCATGATCTTTCCTCTCCCATATGCCCCTGCGAACACAAGAAGGACTGCATTCTTCTCTTCAACATACTGAAGGCACCACTCCAGATTTGTCATGTCCCGCAGTGGATGATCTGTCCTTAAGACCTCGGCGTCCCTCGACCTATCCTTCATAGTTGTATCATCCTCAGGAATTTTGATGCTACTCTGTCCACCTGAGGATATTCCTAGCGGGTTGCTGGCCTTCTCAGAGGATAAGGATACAATAATTTTCTTTGGTTTCGCTTGGTGACCAATGCCTTTGTCACGTTGCTGATCACCAGAGCCCATGGTGACTCTCAGCTTCTTGAAGGGTCTCTCACTCTTGGACTCCGCATCCCTGAAGGCGCTTGGAATAATCATCTCATACGTAAATGTGGTTTTCAAAGGCCCAAGTCGATGCTAGGTATCGACTTTTAGGTTCAAGTCGATCCCAAGCATCAACTTTTAAGTGCAAGTCGATGCCAGGCATCGACTTTGTGTGCAAGTCGATGCCCGGCATCGACTTGAGGGTGCAAGTCGATGCCAGGCATCGACATGCACCCCCAAGTCGATGCCTGGCATCGACTTGCACCCTCAAGTCGATGCCCGACATCGACTTGCACACAAAGTCGATGCCTGGCATCGACTTGCACTTAAAAGTCGATGCCTGGCATCGACTTGAGCCTAAAAGTCGATGCCTAGCATCGACTTCCACCCAAAAGTTGATGCCTGGCATCGACTTTGCACCCTAAAGTCGATGCGTGGCATCGACTTTAAGGCCAACTTCGATGCCAAGCAAGTCGATGCCTTGCATCAACTTGAGGCTGCAAGTCGATGCCAGACATCGACTTGCAGGTGCAAATCGATGCCAGGCATCGACTTGAGGCTTCAAGTCGATGCCTGGCATCGACTTGCACGTGCAAGTCGATGCCTGGCATCGACTTGCAGCCTCAAGTCGATGCCTGGCATTGACTTACACCTAAAAGTCGATGCCAGGCATCGAGTTGTACCCTCATTGGATCTATATTTTTAGAGCTAAGAAAAATAAAAACCTAGAAAGCAAACTCTTTACACAAACATACAAAGGGAATCTTTTAGGAATCTTTTTTTATGGTATGATTTTGTCTACCTCTTGGTACTCTTGCCAACATTTTTCTTCTCCATCAGAGTTGCCTTGCTTGTATGCTGAGCTCTGTGCTCCATAGCTTTCTGTGCTCTATTGCTCTCTGTTGCTTGTGGATTTTGAAAATGAGAATGATCTCCTCCTCTGCTATTTATAGGCAATTGGGTAACTTGAACCAGAGACTAACTGGATCTAACTGAATGAGTCCAGTTGCTAACTATATCTGTCAACCAATCTAACCAGGGAATACCACTCACACAAATAGGCTATTTCAGAGCCACTTTAATGAAATATTCATAGAACCTTGCAACTATTTATATACATTTGCATGGAAATTACACTTCAATGGCAAGAGTATGGTATGTACTTTTGAATGGGGATCTCATTTTGGATACGTTCCATGTTGGGACCAAAGGATTTGTTGGACGTCATGCAATGAATTGGATGATGAACTATTTTAGCTTGCATTGTGAGGTTATGCCTACAACTGGAAGGTTGCACTTGTCAGATAACTTTACTCGTCGAGAGGTATTTCAAATATATAGAGAAGACATGGAAAATAGAAATGAGAAGTATGTGTTGTATCGTCACTTTACTCGATTATGGAAGGAAGAGTTTAACAATGTTTCTATTCCTCGTAAAGTTAGAATGGGTGAATGTTCAGTTTGCGCCACTTTGAAAAACATGGCAAAAGGAGCTACAACACCACAGGAAAGGAATAATTTTAAAAAACTTCTTAACAACCATCGTGAGAGTCAATCTTTAGAGAGAAAGAAAGCAATTCATCATCGAAGTAAAGCACTCAGAAATCCGGAACGTTATATGTGTTTGTTGATCGATGGTATGCATAAAAAAAAAACTTGTTTACCACATTTTTATCGCATCCCTAAGGACATTGGAGATGAAGTCCTTGTGCAAATGCATTTGGTTGGTGCTTTGGTATACAATGGAACTGTAATGTCCAAGGTTTTCTTCACATATCCGAATGTGCATAATGATCCAAACCTTACAGTTACTGTCATTCATCGTGTTTTGCAATCATGGAAGGGTCTTTTGCCACCAACTCTATATTTGCAACTAGATAATACTGCAAGAGAGAATAAAAATTCTACAATCTTTGGATATTTAAGCATGCTTATTGAAAAACAGGTATTTCAGAAGGTTAAGGTAAATTTCCTTCTGGTTGGCCACACTCATGATCACATTGATCAAATGTTCAGTACTTTCTCTAAGAAGTTGGCACGTAACAATGCTTTTACTCTTCCGATTTTATCTGAGCTGATTTCAGAAGCATATACTCCAAAACCAGAAGTTCAACACCTCACACAGATTTATGACTTTAAGCACTTTTGCTCAATGGGCCTTGATAACAGTGCTAAGGTTTTGGCTCCATTGCACAATATTAGTTTCAACCATGTATTCTTGATGAGGAGGGTTGATGAAATAACCCTTTTATTTGCAAAGCAGTATTCATCTTCTCTTGGGTGGGAGCCTAAAGAGGGATGCAGATTCTTATTGCAGGTGCCTAATTTGTCTACTGTAACAGTGTATGGTGCAGAACAATCACCATATGAAGATAAAAACAATACAGAAAGATGTGGAAATGTGGTTGATCAAAGTAAAAGCTGGATGCATGCACTCATTGAAAAGAAGAGACATATTGAGCGTGCAAAAAAATATGCTGGAGATCAAGATGTATCTTGGTGGGAGGACTTTTTCAATCATCAAAAAGAGATTATACAGTATACAATTGCAGGTCACTAGCCAGTTGATGTTCCATTCACATGGGATTTTTGTACACAAAGATCCGTGAATGTGGCCCAAGCATGTAATGCAGATGCACTTCAAAGTTTTTTACATCCACCAGAAAGAAATATTTATGTAGGCCCAAGGATGACAAAACAGGCAGAAGCAAGATGGCAAGGAAATTTAATAGAGATAAATGTTGGAACACTTATTGCAGTTCTTGCTGATGGTGATGAGGCTACCAGATCATTTTGGATTGCAAAGGTTTTAGAGATAACTAAAGATATTGATCAAAGAAGAATAGAGGCTTTGATGGTGCATTGGTATTACACTAAAAGTAGTAATGCATTCACAGGTAAATATAACTTAGAAATGGTGTGTGATACTAAACGAACAGGTTCAAAAAAGAAAAAGAATATTCGAAGCACATCCACTCTTAAAATGGATGATGTAGATATTCTTGTTTATGATTTTTCCTTGACAAAAACAGGTCACTTGAGGAAAGCAACCATCAACATGATAAAACAAAAGCTTCCAGATGTATGTGGTACAGGAAATCATAGGCAAACAAGAAGAGTTGTGCATGATCCTGTAGAATTTGGTATGTACGTGGATGAAGACAGAGCTCTTGTGGATATAGAAGAAGAAGAAGAGAGCTCTCAACAGTATGAGACTGAATCAAGTGCATGAGATGATGAGGGTGTAGACATAGATCGACAAAGTTGTGAGATGCACTGAAGCTCTCAGACATTTTTAGTGCTTTTGTAAATGCCTCGAAACCATGTTTTGTAGCAATTTTGACTAACAATCAGATATCCACCCATTAAAAATATGTCTAAAATGTTATTTTTGTATAAGAACTATTCAGTTCTACATTCTTTATATAGATTTTAGACATGTCAATGTCCTATCATATAGATTTTGGACATGTCAATGTCTTATCATATACATTTTGGGACATGTCAATGCCTTATATAGTGAACTTTTGACTACATTTTGAGCTCTTTTTTTATGAGAAAATGACAAAGAATGTCAAAAATCACATGTTTTCACCTCATTTTTGTAATATATGTATACTGGTATAAAGGAATCTCAAACATAAGCTGCCATTTGCTTGATTTTTTACGAGAGTGTTCTCTTTTTACGACATAGTTCTCATTTGTTACGACTCGCTGTTTAATATCATGTCGCTGATTACTAATAAGAAGTTGAGATAGTTGTCGTGACTTGACTGCAGTAGGCAGCTCGCCTTTTCGCACCCATATTTGTTTCACTGGCTGAGTTGTTCTGCTTTGCACGTTCTTTTGGTCTCCCGCATAGATAGTCTTCAGTAATTGATCTGCCTTTAGTGGCTGCTTTCTTCTGGCCTTTAGAAAAGAAGGGAGTTCCGTCGAGGTCTTGACTTCTTTTTTGAGATCTCCAATCCTCTGCATCACATAGCTTTGGACAAGAACAACATGGTCAACTTCATGTGTACCCCTGGAAGGACCAGGAGTCTGTGCCTTTTCTAGTTCCTTGAGTGCTCCATTGTTTAACTCAACTGTAATTCTAGTCTGATTCATCCACACCTGAAGAAGTCCACATCTTAGGTTTAAGTTGACTGCTTGGTCATAAATCTAGTCTTGACCCAAGACCAGAGGCTCAGTGAGGTCCTCATCTTGACACACTAGTACTCTGACTGTCAATACTTCGTCTTGAATGGAGATGGGAAGATCCACCTCGCCCAGGCAAGGGGTTTCCACACTTCCCAATCCTATGAGATATGCTTCTATAGGATTGACAGTTAATTTCAACTCTTGACAGTAAGACAACTGAACAGCACTAGTGGCTGCACCTGAGTCAATCAAGGCTCTTACAGTCCTTGCACCTTTTCCTTGTCCTATATCTAAGGTTATAAAAGGACGTCGATCAATTATCCTATGAGAGCTGATACCTGAAACTTCACACATAGCCATGTGATATCCTTGGTCTGTGTCGACATCTTGCCTAGGTTGCTCTCTACCTTGTCTTCTTAATTTCATTCTCCATATGCGCTCTAAGGCTTCTGCTTGAGCTTCTTCTCGAATCCGCTTTTCTTCTTCTTTGCGTTTCTTAGCAGTGTTGAGTCGACTTAGCATTTCCCTGTGAGAGGTTCCTGATACAACTTGACTCTGCATCCGCTAATGTAGCTCAGGAGAACATCGCCTTCTAATGTGGCTAGTTGTACTGCTCCACTTGTTGAGATTCTATTAATGATCATGGGTCCGTAGCCTCTTTTCTCTAGCTTCCTCGCATGTTGTTTCAAAGTGTAGACTAGTACTAGGTCTCCTGCTTTCAAGCCTTTATCCTTAACATGGGCCTCAAAATATGCCTTCTGTCGTTTCTTAACTGCATATATCCCTGCAGCTGCCCTCAGTCTTGTTTGTCCTAATCGTTCAAGGTCAAAAAGTCTAGAAGATAGTTCATGACCCGTCCATTCGTGTTCTTGTGCTACTTTCAGTGTAGGTATTAGGAAGTCCAATGGTAGCACTGCGTTTTGGCCAAACACCATCTGAAAGGGGGTGGCTTGGAGTACCGTTTTGTAGGCGACTCGGTATGCCCAAACAGCATGGTGTAGCTGTTTGTCCCAATCAGAGCGTTTACTGTTCACTAATTTTGTCAACACATTGCACAGAATCTTGTTTGTGCTTTCGGCTTGCCCATTAGCTTGTGGGTGGTAGGGGGCAGACTTCTTATGTACTACCAAAAATTCTTGGAGCAGATTTTCAATAACTTCATTCAAGAAGTGAGTGCCTCTATCACTAACTAGCTCAATAGGTAATCCGTGTCTGGTGAACACATTTTCGAATAAAAACTTAGCTGCTGTTTGAGCATCGTTCTTCGTTGTGGCTTTTACCTCTACCCACTTGGTTAGATAGTCCGTGGCAACAATGATATATTCATCATGTGAACCCTTAGCTGGGGGATTAATAGGACCTACAAAGTCTATTCCCCACTTAGAGAATGCACGTCCACCCATCATAGGTTTCAGTGGCATCTCATCTTTGTGTATAGGATACTGAGTTCTTTGACAAACCTCACACCGTTTCACATAGGTGTGTGCATCCATGTGAAGGGTCGGCCACCAGAAGCCCGCAAATAGTATTGCTTTGATCACCCGATCTGGTCCAAAGTGTCCTCCCGCTACACCTTGGTGAGCAGTTTCCAAGATCTTTAGATATTCACTCTCATGAACACAAAGTCTCAGGTAACCATCTTTACCACGCTTGTATAGATTATCACGAATGAGTGAGTAATCTAGGGCTTCTTGTTCTAGACTTCTTTTTCGAGCCAGATTCATGTCTGGAGGGAATGTTTTCGTCCTCAGGAAGGATACTAGTGGTTCACTCCAATCCAGCACTATGGACACTTGATAAAGAGTGGCATGTTCCACAGGTGGTTTAGTGCAGCAGATTGGGCATTCCTTGCACAACTTCTGGACATCAGCTTCCATAGTCGGCCAATGCACTCCGAGTCTCCTTAGTGTCTGTAGGGTTCGTTGCTTTGAATAGTGTTGCTCTAATGCACCTACATGTGCTAATTTCAACCATTTAGCGTACTCATCCTCTTCCACACAACAGGCCAAGATTCCTTGATCTGTGTGCTTGTACATACTGCCTGCCATGATGTGATACTTCTGGGCTTTTACTACCTCTCTATCCTGTGTGTTTATTACTGGGTGATTAGGCCCGTATGTCAATACTGGCACTAGTGGCTTAGCCCAGTGTGGCACCACTTCCAAATTAAACAAGTAAGCATCAGGAAGGTCATCTGACACTCCTTGTGGGGTCTCTCCCGATGTGAGCCTAGAAAGGTGGTCAGCTCTCAAATGAGTCCTCCCTTTTCTCACCACTACCTCAAAGTCATATTGCATTAGTAAGAGAAACCATCTTACTAATCTACCTGTATTGCATGGTTTGTTTACCAAGTACAACAATGCCTGATGGTCAGTAAAAAATTTAAACTTATTTGCAAGCAAATAATGTCTAAACTTTTTAACTGCATATACCATGCCTAATCCTTCTCTCTCCGTAGTGGTATAATTTCGTTCAGCTGCGTTCAATTGTCTACTAGCATAGGCAATTGGAAGATCCATATTACCTTCACCAGTAGGTTGAGCAAGCACACATCCAATGGCATAATTGGATGCATCCGCATGAACATGGAAAGGCTTATTCCAATCTGGTGTGGTTAAGATTGGTGCTGAACATAATCTTCGTTTAAGCTCTTGGAAGGAATTCTCACACTCATCAGTCCACTCAAAGTTAGTCAGAAGTCCATACATGGGCTTTGCAATGACAGCATACATGTGAATGAACCGGCGGTAGTAACCACAATGCCCCATGAGGGCCTGTACTTCCTTGACGTTCTTTGGCCTAGGTAACTCGGCTATGGCTCTTACTTTCTCTTCATCTGTGGATATGCCAGTCTTTGACACTATGTGTCCTAAAATCTTACCTTGCCTGACCATGAAAACGCACTTTTCTGGGTTTAGGCAGACTTGATATTCTCTACATTTGTCAAAGATTTGTCTCAGTTCAGGAATATGGGTTTGTCTGATGTTGGAATGAGCACAAAGATCATCAACATAGACTTCTAAATTCTTCCTCAGGAACTCCTTAAATACATGGCACATCAGCCTCTGGAAGGTTGTTGGTGCATTGGTAAGCCCAAATGGCATTACCCGAAAGGCGAATATGCCCCATTCTGTGGCAAAAGCTATCTTATGCTGATCCTCTGGAGGTATGGCTACTTGATTGTAGCCCGAAAATCCATCAAGGAAGCTGTACACTTCCTTGCCTGCTACTCTTTCTAAGAGATGTTCTGTGATGGGAAGCGGATAGTTATCTCGAATTGTGGCTGCATTGACCTTCTTTAAGTTAATGCATACACGTAATTTACCATTCTTTTTGGGCACCACTACAATGGGGGATACCCATTCAGTGTGCTCAATTTCATAGATAAATCCAGCTTCAACCAGTCTATCTATCTCCTCTTTGATCTTGGCAGCGTAATTATCATTGTATGTATATGGCTTTTGCTTAGAGGGTTTGGCATCTGAGGTCATGGGGATGGTGTGTGAGCATATGTTAGGGTCCACACCTTTCAAGTCCTTGTAACTCCAAGCGAACACATCTCTGTATTCTCTTAGCAAGGCTATCAATTCTTGCTCTTCTTCTTCCGTCAGGTCATGTCCTATGTAAGTGCATCTCTCTTCTCCTTCTTCCATGGCTACCACAATTTTCTTTGTGGTTTCTTTGTTATCATAGGCCTCTCCTATTTGTGCCTCTCATTTAGGCATTCTGATCATGACTCTCCTGTCATCTATCTCATACTTCTTAAAATTTTCTGGGACCTCAAACAAAGATTCTGTCAGGGGAGCACTAGATTGTGCTCTCTGACTACACAAGACAAGATTTCGGAAACACAGTTCTGATTACAAGAATACCCACGAAGGGAAAATGCTACAAGAATATACGATCGATACAAGATGTCCCACAACCCGGGACCAATAGGTATGGAAAACTCGACTAGAGATGATACAGGAGATCCCACAACCCGGGATCGTAGGTAGGAAACAAGATATCTCGATTACAAGAAATCCCCTCAGGGATATGAACTGGATACAAGAAATAACTAGAAAGGATCTCGTACTACGAGATTACAATAGGACAAGAAAGGATGTCCACAATACAAGACTAGACAAGACTAGAGCTAGAAACAAGACTAGAACTTGAACTGGAACTTGAATGTACTTACTTGGAGGTCACGACTCCTTGAGCTCCCAAGACTGGCATTGGCAAGACTGATTATGAATGTGGCCAACCCCTCCTTATATAGGTTTTCAAGGGCGGTTCCCAAGGCGGTTGCGAACTGATGATGTCATCATGATGTCATCGATTTGTAACAAGACCTCCCAATGTCAGAATTCAGCGAATAGACAGTTGATCTTGGGGTTTTGGCACATTCCGGACGCAATGGAAGCATTGGTTTCTCCTAATTCTGAACCAATCATGAGATACAGGGTTCACATGGAATCTTAGGTTCAGGATGGTTTCCTTCGTCCATGACATCACCTCCCCCTCAAGCGACGAGTTCCACGAGGAGCGGTCATGTTATCTGGTCTCGGCTTCGTTGGATTTTTCTTATGGAATTCTCGAACCTTGATTGGTGCTCTCTGAAGGTTTTCTGCAGGTTCCCAAGTACGATCACTGATGTCATACCCTTTCCAATGAATAAGGTATTCCAATCTTCCCCGGGATATTCTGGAATCTAGGACATGCTCGACTTCAAATTCTTCATGATCATCAATCTCAATAGGTGGTGAAGGACTAGGTCTCTCCCCCCTCAATGGTGAAATCTGATATGGTTCCAACATGGATACATGGAAAACTGGATGTATTCTCATGGTACTCGGTAACTGGAGTTTGAAGGTGACTGGATTAATCTTGGCCAAGATGGTAAATGGTCCAAACTTTTGATGATCTAACTTTGCACAAGGCCTTGAAGTTTGTAAATTGTTTCGGAGTAACCATACTTTATCCCCAATTTGATACGATGGATTCTGGACACGATGTTGATCTGCATAGTACTTATATTGTTGTTGAGCTTTATGGATCTCTTCCTTCAGTTCTTTGTGAATGTCCATCAGGTACTGGGCCTTGTCTCTGGCAGCTGGGTTCTTGACATGATTTGAGAGTTGTATATCCATCCTTGGATGTTGTCCATAGTTTGCAAAGAAGGGAGTTTGCTTAGTAGATGCATGAACACTATTGTTATAGGCAAACTCTGCAAAGGGTAACAACTCAAACCAGTCATTTTGGTGATAGTTGCTAGTGCAACGGAGATATTGCTCCAGGACTTGATTCACTCGTTCTGTTTGTCCATCAGTCTGTGGATGATTTGCTGTAGATAGTTTAACTTGAACACCAAGGAGCTTGCAAAGACTGTTCCAAAAGCTGGATATGAACTGTGGACCTCGATCACTGACAATGTCATCAGGCAATCCATGAAGCCTAAATATGTACCTAAGAAAAAGTCTGGCAGTGGCTGCACCTGTGATTGCCTTGGTAGTTGGAATGAAGTGTGCCATCTTTGTAAATCTATCCACAATAACAAGAATGGCATCATACTTATCTGACTTTGGTAGATCTGTGATGAAATCCATCGACAATGAAGCCCATGGCCTTTCTGGAATAGGTAGAGGTTGCAAGAGGCCATGAGGTTTATGTCGGGGTACCTTAGATCTATTGCAAGTATCACAGGTTCGAATGTATTCTTTGACTTCCTTCCACATCTGAGGCCACCAAAAGTCCCTTGATATGAGTTCTATTGTTTTATTTACTCCAAAATGTCCTGCTGCAAGGTTGTCATGGCGTTGTTGAAGTACTTGGATCCTGGGCTTTCCTGGAGGGACATACAATAGGTTCTTATAGAGTAGTAAACCATCCTTTTCCTGAAATTCGTTTACTTCTTGGAATTTTCCTTCTTGAGCTTTCTGCTTAACGTTACAAAACAATTCATCCTGTGGTAGATTCTCACGGATCAACTGATTCAAGGCTGAATCTTCATGATGGCTTGAAGAGATAGCTGCTAACTGGAGATGCTCGGGCTTGAGTAATACACTCTCTTGTTGATCAAAGGCCTCTTCACCCTTCTTTGGTGCAAGGTAAGATCTTCTGGATAGGGCATCTGACTGACATTGATGACGTCCTGGACGGTATGTGATGACAAAGTCGAATCTGGATAAAAAGTTACTCCATCGAGATTGCCTTCTATTGAGGATCCGGGTGGTCATAAAATACTCTAGGTTCTTGTGATCTGAATATACAATGACTTTATGAGCTGCTCCTTCTAGATGGTGACGCCAGGTATCAAACGCGTCTACTATGGCAAGGAGTTCTTTATCATGAATTTCATAATTAATTTCTGGAGGGGAAAACTTCCTTGAATGATATGCAACTGGATGTAGTTGTCCATCATCTCCATATTGGGAAAGAATGGCCCCTAGAGCAAAGTCCGATGCATCTGTCTCAAGGAAGAAGGGCTTACTAGAATCAGGATGAACTAGGATTGGAGCAGTAGTGAATGCTGATTTCAAGGTCTGAAAGGCCTTCTCTGCTTCTTCGGTCCATGAGAATTTGGAGTTCCCTGTAAGCTTGGTAAGAGGTGTCACTATCTTGGAGTAATCTCTGATGAATATCCTATAGAAATTGGCAAACCCCAAAAAACATTGTACATCTCGAACACATGAAGGTGGTTGCCAATCAAGGATTGTCTCAATCTTCTTAGGGTCCATAAAAATTCCTTTATCTGATACTATGTACCCTAAAAATTCCACTTCTGTCTTATGAAAAGAACACTTCTCCAATTTCGCATACAATCCTTTTTCTCTTAGTTTCTCTAGGACTATCTTTACATGATCTTCATGATCCTCTAGATTTTTTGAAAATATCAAGATATCATCAAGGTATATTACAACAAAATCATCTAAATATTCTCGAAAAATATCATTCATCATATGTTGGAAGACAGCTGGAGCATTTGTAAGACCGAAGGGCATAACTACATATTCAAAATGCCCATACCTTGTTCGAAATGCTGTCTTCCATTCGTCTCCTTCTCTGATCCTGACAAGGTTGTAAGCTCCTCGAAGATCAATTTTCGTGAAGAATTTTGCTTTTCCAAGGCGTTCCAAGAGCTCTGATATGAGTGGTAGAGGGTATCTGTTTTTTATAGTGACTTTGTTCAATCCACGATAATCTACACACATCCGGAGAGTCCCATCCTTCTTCTTTACAAATAGAATAGGAGCTCCTGCTGGAGACTTCGAGTGTTTGATAAACCCCTTTGCTAGATTCTCATCAATGTTCTTGCGTAGTTCTGTAAGTTCCTCTGGAGATAGTCTGTAGATTGGTCCAAAGGGTGGTTGTGTTCCCTCTTGAAGATCTATGGGACAATCATAAGGTCTATGCTCTGGAAGGATATCTGCATTCTTCTTTTCAAAAACATCTTCAAAGCCGTTGTACTGATTGGGTAGCTGTACTGGATCATCTTTCTTGGATTCTTGAGCTGGTATGGCATAGATCATATATGTAGGTTCCTTCCTTACTGCATGTATGAAGGCTTTAGCTCCAACATATGTTGGGTTCTTCTGGATATCTCGACGGGTGATTTTATTCTTTTCCCAATTAATTTCTGGATTATGTTTCTTTAACCACGGCATTCCGATGATAACCATATTTGCTGGACTCGATATTACATTGAAACATATGTGTGAATCATGGTCACCAAGGTGTACTCTTAGTGGTATGGTTTCCATGGTTATATTCCCCGATGCTAGAGGCCGTCCATCTACTACTTCGGCTACTACTGGTCTGTTCTTTCGAAGTACTGGAATTCCATGTTTCTTAACGAGTCCTTCATCAATGAAACATGAGGACGCTCCTGAATCTACTAGAGCTATGAGGGAAAGGGTCTTCTTAGACAGGATTAACTTGACAGGGGCAAGACATGTTTCTACGGGTGTGGATGGAATTATGAGACCCTTTCGTATATCATGGTCCGGCTGTATGGTCTCTTTTACAACTGGACTTCCTCGTTTCCCTGCTCTACAAGGGTGGCTGCGACTTTGGAGTTTGTTCTCTTGTTGGGACAATTAACTGCAATGTGGCCAGGGTTTCCACAATATAGACATAATTTGTTATCCCTCCTTCTTTGTTTCTCTTGTGGTGTTAGAGGCTGGAACCTAGTTACATCTATCTGCATAGGTTCGGGCATAGTGTCATCTCTAGGAGTAGGCTGGAAAGGTTTCCATTGGCGAGGTCTTCCTTCTACTTGTTTTTCTTGTTTCCTTTCAAAAAGACGGTTATCACATTGAATGGCTTGGTTGATGTATTCATTCAATGTCTTCACCTCTGGCATCGTGAGTAGAAGGTCCTTCACGTCATCCCTTAAGCCCCATCTAAATTGGCTAATGAAATAATCTTCATGCCAAGTGAGGTCACATATCAATTGCCTAAATTCTGATGCATAGGTAGAGGCAGGGCGGTTACCTTGACGTAGCTTTCGAAGTTTTGTTTCTGCCACTCGACTCGTGTCTGCATCTCCAAATGTGGCGACAAGCTCTCCAAGAAATGCCTCATAATTATGAAGTACGGCCATATCCTTCTCCAAGATTGGGGCGAACCATGATAAAGCTTGACCATAGAGCAAGGTTCCAATAAAACCGACCTTGGATGCATCATCAGGGTATCTATCAGGCTGCATGCGAATGTACAATTTGACTTGTTGCAAGAATCCTCGAAACTTTGTACGATCACCATTGAACTTTTCTGGCATGCAAATCTTGGGTTCCTTCACAAATGATGTACTGGGCCGTTGGTTCACTTGAATACTCCCTTGATTCGCTTGAAGACTCCCGATTCGTTCTTGTAATTCTTGAAGGAGTGTACCTACATGCACTGGATGTCCCATCTCGACTTGTGTCTGTCGACGACTTAGGTCTTCGACTTGTTGTTGGAGACTCTGAAGTGATGCTACGATCTGTTCATAAGCGTTCTCCATGATGTCTGGTCTTGGATAGAAGATAGTCTTGCCAAAATGTCAGGGGAGCACTAGATTGTGCTCTCTGACTACACAAGACAAGATTTCGGAAACACAGTTCTGATTACAAGAATACCCACGAAGGGAAAATGCTACAAGAATATACGATCGATACAAGATGTCCCACAACCCGGGACCAATAGGTATGGAAAACTCGACTAGAGATGATACAGGAGATCCCACAACCCGGGATCGTAGGTAGGAAACAAGATATCTCGATTACAAGAAATCCCCTCAGGGATATGAACTGGATACAAGAAATAACTAGAAAGGATCTCGTACTACGAGATTACAATAGGACAAGAAAGGATGTCCACAATACAAGACTAGACAAGACTAGAGCTAGAAACAAGACTAGAACTTGAACTGGAACTTGAATGTACTTACTTGGAGGTCACGACTCCTTGAGCTCCCAAGACTGGCATTGGCAAGACTGATTATGAATGTGGCCAACCCCTCCTTATATAGGTTTTCAAGGGCGGTTCCCAAGGCGGTTGCGAACTGATGATGTCATCATGATGTCATCGATTTGTAACAAGACCTCCCAATGTCAGAATTCAGCGAATAGACAGTTGATCTTGGGGTTTTGGCACATTCCGGACGCAATGGAAGCATTGGTTTCTCCTAATTCTGAACCAATCATGAGATACAGGGTTCACATGGAATCTTAGGTTCAGGATGGTTTCCTTCGTCCATGACAGATTCCTCCTCTTCTTGTGTGACTTCTTTCTTCTTCCTTTTCTTTCCTTCTTCCTTAGGGGTTACATGTGTGGCTAGCCTTACGTCTTTTGTAAGCTCTCCGTGCCTCTGGGGTTGAAATTCTACTTCATAGAAGTATTCTTCATCTGATGCAAAAGGTGGGTCCATAATGATTGACTCTAGATCAGAGTCACTTGCATCCTCAAATGCATCAGGGCTAGGTTCGCACTCTTCTAACACCGCCTCTCCCATGATTGGCTCTATGGAGAAGACTGAAATGTCATAGCCATCCTCATCACAGTGGGGTGTCCATTGTTCCTCATTGATGGCTACATCAATTGTTGCTAAGATTTCTGCCCAGCCATGGGGTTCAAATTCCTCATCAGGAAATACTACAGGTGCCTAGGCTGGGTCTTGAATGGGTCTATGTGTTTCGTTTGCACCTATTTCTCTGGCCTTTTCTCTTTTCTCCTCTTCTACTGCCACTTTGCACATCCATAAGTGGGTGTCTTCATGCATCCATGAGGATCCTGATCCTATGGAATGCACAGATTCCGTATCATCTTGGCTCTATGGATGGGATTCCATTGGATAGGGGGGACATCTCTATGAGAGTAATCTTTGAGATTCACTTTGGTCGTAACACCTAAGTGCTGCAGGTGCAAAGAATTGGTTCCCCAATCCTGTACCACTTGCAACTGTCGCATAAAAGGTCGTCCCAAGATCATTTCATAGGCATGGTTCTTGCTAAAATCACATATAGGAAATGTATGCTCGAACTCGACACCACAGGTGGTGAGAATTATTCCTTCTAGCAATCCTAAGGGCCTCTCAATATGACCATCGGCCATCTGCAATTTCATTCTCGTTGGCTTGAGTGCTGGCTTGCCCCAATGCTTCCATAGGGAAGTGGTGGCAATTGCAACTCCTGCACCTGAGTCCAAAATTGCCTTGGTGGTGTACCCCTGGTAGGTAATGGGAAGATAGGTGTTCCCTTCTTCACCTTCACACATGTCTCCTATCTTATCCAAGGGTATCTCTGGCACTGTCCTATGTGATCCTACCTGGGAATGAGGTTTCACTATCGCTGGTACTTGTTTGGCGACATGTTTCCATAATCTAGGTCTAACCTTGTGTAGCTCTTCTAACTTGAGATTGCACTGCACTTTAGTGTTTTTCACTACCTCTGTGTTCCTAGGTAAGACTGAGTCCTCATTTCGTACCATGACCGTGGGTGCTCTCATACAAGTAGACTTAGCTTCCCATGGGCTTGTGAAGTGGGGTAATTCTTGTAGAGAGTTAGACTCAAAGTCTAGTCTTTCCTGAGAGTGGGTGCTCTCCTGCTCCTCATAAAAGGATGGGATGTCTTGTGGGAATTGGTCGTGTGCATCATCCACCAGTTCAATGGGAGGAGGTACTTCACTTTCTTTAGCCCATTTGTCTTCTTGAATCTCTCGTAGGAATTCTGGTGTGAATCGATTCATAGAAGATGATGTGTCTGGCTCCGTAGAGTTAGGCACATAAGCTTCAGACACATATGCTTCCTGGGCAGGAAGACCTGCTCTTTCACTTGCCTTGTCCTTATGTTGAGAGGCGGGTTCCTTTTTTGATTGTGCAATTAGCTTCTCTATTCTTTCTAACAATCCATCAAAGTGCAATTGTGTCTTCGCTGAACTAGAGATGTTAAATAGGCGACTGGCTTCAAACATGGTCTGAGCCAATTCCACCATCTTAGCACAAATTTTGGTTCGTTCTAGCTCTAGTTCTGCTCTAGGGTAACACTTTTCATGATCAGTTACGTTTGGCCCTTCTTGGATTCTGGCCTGATATGCTCTAAGCATCATATTTAGGTCCTCGGGAGTTGGATCTGCTAGGACTGATCCTACTCTAGGGGGTGGTGGTATTAGTTGAGGCGGGTTGGAAGGTGGCGGGTCGGATGGAGATGGGAATGGTCGTGGTGGGGTAGTGTGAGAGGGAGTTTGAGATATGAGTTCAGTTATCCTGGCCTTTGTTTCTCTGAGGCTTTCCTCGAGTTCACTCATCTTTTTTGCCCATTGCCTTTTCATTCTTTCACGACTATCTCTCCAAGCTCTAGTCCTTTTCTTGGTTATGCTCTCAGTTTCACTAGCCTCTAGGCTCTTTTCCTGGCCTACACCTGGGTTTTGCTGTAAGGCTTGGGCTCTCGTGACCACTTGTATTGGCGCAGTGGAAGTGACACTTCCTGTGGAATCTACCACTAACCCAACAACACTGATGGGAGTGATTTTCGGCATGTTATTAGGATTCTTTGGGTAGTCTCGTAAGAGATGCTCCTTCCCACAATCTTGGCAAAAGCCTTGAATTGTCACTGACTGGGGTTGTGTAGGTGGAGGTAAGGTGTTGGAGAAACAATCACTAACTGGACATATATTTGAAGGTCAAATCTTAGGAAGAAAACCCCATGCCTATGTGAAGGGAAAAATTCACAAATGTATCATATTCGTAAAGTTAGTTCACTTTAGTTCTAGAAGTTTTTTAAAATCACGAGAATACAAAAATCTATATAAGTTAGTTTGTATCAACTGACACGGAGAGAGAGAGAGAATAGAGAGAAGAAGTAGAAGAAGGAGTTCATTTATACGACTGTGTATAGTCGGGATTCTCTGAGTGAGAAAGCATCTGTAAAACTTCTGAGTTTTCATAGCTATGAGAAAGAACTGAGTAAAGTTCTGTGTATGAGTCTCTCTCCATCATCTCCATAATTACCTACTGTGTGATGAGTTAAAAAGATCAAGTTTTCCAAGCAACTCGATGCCTGGCATGGAATCTCTGTTGATAAGTCATATTTTCATTTATCCTTTTCATTCAGTACTGAAGTGTTTGAAAACATGATGTTGTTGGAGCAACTCGATGCCTGGCATCGAATTCCAGTTGATAAGTCATATTCTAAGTGTGCATGAAATCACCTATAGTTTTGGTGTCCAAAAGATCAAGATTTTATGCGGGAAGTCGATGCCCGGCATCGAATTCCTGCTGAAAAGTGGCAAAAAACATCCCAAGTCGATGCCCGGCATCGAATTCTCATTGCAAGTCGATGCTACGCATCGAATTCTAATTTTAAACAGGCGCTCTCACTATAACAGGAAAGATTTCCAATTTTGGAAGGTCATATAGGGTCATCTTGTGAGAGCCATAACTTGAGTTCTAGATATCTGTTTGATGCATATGATAGCTTCTTGGAAAGCTCTACTCTTCTAGTTTCATCCTATAAAGTTTCATGGAGAAATAATACTTGAGCTAGGAGAAATTAGCAAAATACTGAAGGTATGTCATTTCGGTGACTAGGAATTTCTGTAGAAGCAAAGTTCTTACTTTAGGCTATCATTTCTCAAAGTTTGGAGTGGCAATGAGTTAATGGTGATCATAGAGGTGTTCTAGTGTCACATTAATTCATTTCTTGTGGTGTTTCATACATCAACAAGTGGTATCAGAGCAGAAAGATTCTCGAGAGCAGAACGCGGCAAAGGTACGAGAAGTTTTTGGAAAGTTTTCCATTAAAGTTTCAAAGGTGAAGCATTTGAAGACACAAGGCATCAAAAGATTACTTTCAAAGTATCGTCATATACAAAGATACAAAGAACTTCAAAAGGTATTATTCTTTATCCTTTAAGCTCACAGGTTGTAGCAGAAGGAAAGGAGTATGGCAGATCATATCTCCATTGACAAACTGGACAGAGATAATTACCCCGCATGGGTAATGAGAATGGAAGCCTTACTTATGAGTAAGGATCTCATGATATATGTTACAGGTGAAGAAGAGAAGCCAGTATTTGAAGATGAAATCCGACCAAAGAAAGAAGAACTTGATGCTTTAAAGCATTGGCATAAGAAGGATGCAAGTGCAAAAGCCTACATCTACAATACAATCTCTGATCATTTGCTACCACACATAAGAGGATTGGAATCATCTGAAGATATTTGGAATGCATTGGAGTATCATTTCCAAAGCACTACTAAAGCAAGGAAAGCAAGTCTATGGTCAGAGTTTACAACATTCATGAAGAAGTCAAGTCAAAGTATTAGTGATTATGTTACTAAGATGAAGGATCTAGCAGATAGTCTTGGATCCATAGATGAAGATGTTGAAGATCACAGATTGATTGCTCAGCTACTTGCAGGTTTGAGAGGGGATGAAAGGTGGAAACCTTTTGTCTTATCAACAGAACTTTCATTAAATCATTATGTTCCAGATTTGAACCAGTTGCTTGGTTTGATGCTCACACATGAGCAAGACTTGAAGGGAGATGGAGATAATGACAAAGTTCTGCAATGTACATGAAGAACAAGAAGAAAGGAGATAAAGGTAAAGCAAAGGATGAAGAGGAGTCTAGTTCTCAGGTTTATTATGCAAGAGGTAAAGGCACTGGTAGAGGAAGAGCAAGAGGCTTTGGAAGAGGAAGAGGTAATCAAAATAACAACAAGAAGGCTTGCTGGATCTGTGGATTAAGTAATCATTTGGCTCATGACTGTTGGCACAACCAACAAGGTTCAAACCAGAATCAAAACAACAATAGCAGAGGTCGAGGTGGAAGATATCAAAGTAATTTCCAAAGAGGTAGACAAAGTCAAAGAGGAGGCTATGGTAGAGGTGGAGGAAGAAGTTGGGGACAGAATCAATCCTACAACACCACCTACTACAACTATGCAAATGACACACAGAATGAAAGTCATACATCATTGATGATGAACTCAATCAACACATCAGATAAAGAAGATCTAAAGGTATTTTACATTGACTCTGGATGTTCTAATCATTTGTCAGGAAACATAGAATTGATGTCAGAATTGGAAAAAGGCATTTCTAGTCACACAGTTCAAACTGGTGATAATACAAGACATAGTGTACATTCAATTGGAAAAGTGAAATGCAAGAGTGGAGTAGATTTGCTAACCAATGTTTTGTATGTTCCAACAATACCTAAAAACTTGATTAGTGTGGGACAGATAGTTGAAAAAGGTTTTCAAGTCAGGTTTACAAATGAAGGAGTATTTGTGGAAGATCCAGAGAATGGATATAATCAGATTGTCTCTGGTAAGAAAGAAGGTAGACTCTTTACTTTAAGAGTGCAAGGGAACATTGGTCAAGCTTTGCTCACACATGGTGAAGGAGTGATTACAGAACTTGATCTCTGGCATAAGAGATTAGGTCACTTTAATGAAAGAGGAATTAAAGCTATGGTTGCTAATAAGTCTGTACTAGGATTACCAAATATGCAAAGTCAACACATGGTTTATAAATGTGAAGCATGTCAAATGGGTAAAGCACACAGGTTACCATTTCAAAAGAAAGGATTCAAACATGATGGATAACTAGAGCTCATTCATACAGATGTATGGGGACCAACAAAAGAAGGATCTATCAGTGGCTCAAGGTACTATGTTCTTTTCATTGATGATGCTACAAGATGGATAACATTATATGTTTTGAAGGAAAGATCAGAAGTGTTTGGAGCTTTCAAGCATTTTCATGCATATGTAGAGAGAGTCATAGGTCAAAAGCTTAAGAGACTGAGGTCTGATGGAGGGGGAGAATATTTCTCCCAAGAGTTCAATGATTATCTTTGGAATGCAGGTATTAAGAGAGAAATAACTTGCAGGTATACACCACAACAAAATGGTGTAGCAGAAAGAAGGAACAGGACTTTGGTTGAGTTTGCTAGAGCTATGCTAAAGGAGAAGAACTGTCCAAATTATCTTTGGGCTGAGGCTGTAAATACAGCTACATATCTTGTGAATAGATTACCATGTGCAGCTCTGAATGGAATGACTCCATATGAAGCTTGGTGGGGTAAGAAACCAACACTAGATCATTGTAGAGTGTTTGGATCAATTGCATATGCTTATGTGCCATCACAACTTAGGCATAAACTTGAACCAAAGGCAGAAAAATATGTGTTCATTGGTTATGATGAAAAGCAGATGGGTTACAGGTTGTGGAATCCTTTAACCAAACAATTTCTTGTTTCTAGAGATGTTACATTTGATGAACAGAAAAGTTGGTATGCAGATCAAAGTCATACAGCTGAAGAATTTGAAGAAGAGGTAAGAAGATGTGAGAAAGGAAAATCAATTGTGCAGGTAAATAGAGATGAAGACTATATGCAAGCAAGTACATCCACAAGTGGATTAACAAGAAGAAATGAAGAAGATCCTATATTTGATGAAGAGGTGTATCCAGACACATATGAAGAATGTGAACCAAGAAGGTCAAGCAGGACTAGAAGACAACCAGAAAGGTATTCTTATGATACTTCTTACATAACTCAGAAGAACTATGCATATATGGTCAAAGATGATGAAGAACCTCAGAACTATGATGAAGCTAAAGGTAAGAAGCAATGGGAAGAAGCAATGAAGGAAGAATTCAATGCACTGGAGGAGAACAAGACATGGGAACTTGTTCCTAAACCAAATGGTAAGAAAGTAATTGGAAATAAATGGGTTTATAAAGTGAAGAAGCTTGCAGATGGAAGTATAGCCAAATACAAAGCTAGATTGGTGGTGAAAGGCTATGCCCAGACCTATGGCATAGATTATGATGAGACATTCAATCCCGTAGCTAAGATGTCAACTATAAGGACAATCATTGCTATTGCAGCTTCAAAAGGATGGACTCTAAGTCAATTGGATATAAAGAATGCCTTCTTGAATGGATACATATCAGATGAGGTATACATGGAACAACCTCAAGGGTTTATAGATTCCAAGTATCCAAATTTTGTTTTCCAGGTTGAGAAGAGCATTGTATGGATTGAAGCAAGCTCCAAGAGCTTGGAACTATAGACTCGTGAAGTATCTCAATGATCTTGGATATCAAAGTTCAAAAGTAGATTCAAGTCTACTTATCAAAAGAACAGAGGAAGGTACAATCTACATTTATATTTATGTAGATGACATTATAATCACAGGTACTTCAGATGAAGGAATCAAGGAGGTAAAGAGATTACTTGAGAAAGAGTTTAAGATCAGTGACCTAGGAAAGTTGTCATACTTTCTTGGAATGGAAGTTACTTATACAGATCATGGCATATATATATCACAAGAAAGGTATCTTCTGAATTTATTGAAGAAGTTTGATATGGAAAATTGCAGAGAAGCTTCAACTCCACTTGAAGTTAATCACAAGCTTAGTAAATATGATGGTGCAGAATACAAAGATATGAGGAAGTATCAATCTCTTGTGGGTAGTTTGATTTATGCTACACTAACAAGACCTGATCTTAGTTATGCAGTGGGAGTTTTGTCACAATTCATGCATTGTCCAAAGGACCCACATTGGATTGCAGGTCAAAGAGTTCTCAGATATATCAAAGGAACTATAAAAGAAGGATTATATTATCCTTTTACATCAGATTTGAAGTTGAGAGCCTATAGTGATTCAGATTGGGCAGGTAACCAGGATGACAGAAGATCAACTCATGGTTACATGATATACATTGGTGATAAGCTTGTAAGTTGGTGTTCAAAGAAACAACATACAGTAGCATTATCATCAACTGAAGCAGAGTACAAAGGACTTGTGGAAGCAGCTAAGGAAGTCATATGGATGCAGACATTGTTCAAGAGCTTAGGCATTGATCAAGGTACACCTACAATACATGGAGATAATATGAGTTCACTTTATCTTGCAGCAAATCCAGTATTTCATGCAAGGACAAAGCACATAGAGATACATTATCATTTTCTCAGAGAAAAGGTAATGGAGAAGGAGATTGAAGTGGAATACATTTCTACTAAAGATCAGATAGCAGACATAATGACAAAGAGCTTGGATGGTGTGAAGACCAGCAGATTCAAAAGCATGGCAGGAGTAAAAGAAAAGAAGATGATATGAAGAAACAGGGAATGTCAATTAGTGATTGAGGGGGAGTTGTTGGAGAAACAATCACTAACTGGACATATATTTGAAGGTCAAATCTTAGGAACAAAACCCCATGCCTATGTGAAGGGAAAAATTCACAAATGTATCATATTTGTAAAGTTAGTTCACTTTAGTTCTAGAAGTTTTTTAAAATCACGAGAATACGAAAATCTATATAAGTTAGTTTGTATCAACTGACACGGAGAGAGAGAGAGAATAGAGAGAAGAAGTAGAAGAAGGAGTTCATTTATACGACTGTGTATAGTCGGGATTCTCTGAGTGAGAAAGCATCTGTAAAACTTCTGAGTTTTCATAGCTATGAGAAAGAACTGAGTAAAGTTCTGTGTATGAGTCTCTCTCCATCATCTCCATAATTACCTACTGTGTGATGAGTTAAAAAGATCAAGTTTTCCAAGCAACTCGATGCCTGGCATGGAATCTCTGTTGATAAGTCATATTTTCATTTATCCTTTTCATTCAGTACTGAAGTGTTTGAAAACATGATGTTGTTGGAGCAACTCGATGCCTGGCATCGAATTCCAGTTGATAAGTCATATTCTAAGTGTGCATGAAATCACCTATAGTTTTGGTGTCCAAAAGATCAAGATTTTATGCGGGAAGTCGATGCCCGGCATCGAATTCCTGCTGAAAAGTGGCCAAAAACATCCCAAGTCGATGCCCGGCATCAAATTCTCGTTGCAAGTCGATGCTAGGCATCGAATTTTAATTTTAAACAGGCGCTCTTACTATAACAGGAAAGATTTCCAATTTTGGAAGGTCATATAGGGTCATCTTGTGAGAGCCATAACTTGAGTTCTAGAGATTTGTTTGATGCATATGATAGCTTGTTGGAAAGCTCTACTCTTCTAGTTTCGGTCTATAAAGTTTCATGGAGAAATAATACTTGAGCTAGGAGAAATTAGCAAAATACTGAAGGTATGTCATTTCGGTGACTAGGAATTTCTGTAGAAGCAAAGTTCTTACTTTAGGCTATCATTTCTCAAAGTTTGGAGTGGCAATGAGTTAATGGTGATCATAGAGGTGTTCTAGTGTCACATTAATTCATTTCTTGTGGTGTTTCATACATCAACATAAGGGACAATCACGGATGAGGTGATCTCCCTGACATCTGTAGCACGGTCCTCTAGGAAATGGGGGTCTTACCTGCCTCGGTTGGGGTCTAGGGTTGGGGTTTGCATACATGATGTTTGTGTAATCAGACTCCCAACTAGGTTCATTTGGCTCTTCACATAGTAGGACTCCCCATGTTCAGGAGGCTGCATGTAGTAAGCCTGGGGGCTATCAACATGTGTAGAATCAAAGCTATGGTCACTGAGATCACCTTCTGAAATTAATGGTGTTACTGGGACTATAGCTCTACTCAGGTTTTCTTCTGGAGTTGCATACTTTACAGGGATCACATTGGTAGGAGCATGTGGTTGTTGTGCTAGCACTGGCAGGGGTCTCAGTTGGGCCTGATATTGCTGTTGGTAATTTTGCTGAGGCCTAGTATACTGTTGTGGTGGGTATTGACTCTGATATCTGCCTTGTTGAGGGTATGGCTGAGGGTAGTTTTGCCTAACTGCTTGCTTATTGTAAGGACAGTCTTGTGCTGTGTGATTTGTGTATCTCCGTTCTATGGTACAGTATTGGCTACTCGGATTTACTTGGGGTTGAGCCGTAATGGGACAGACATTCGCCATATGGTCGCCTCCACAAGTATAGCATCTTTTCACAGGGGCAAACCTTGGGATTTGTTTACTAGTGACACCTAGTTTCTGAGCTACTTTCTCTGCAAGTTCCTCAATTGATGTGGATTGCGTGGATGAGAGGCTAGAGGCACTCTCAGAATCTTTGTATATTTTGGATAGCTCTAACTCCTCCCCTAGGTTATCCTCAATGTCCATGCACATGCGTACACACTCTTCTATGGTCCTAGGGTCTTTCAAGTACACATAGGATCTCAATTTTGTACTTAGCAATCCATCCAAGAATAAAGCCACTTGCTTAGATAGTGTGGGGAGCTCCGAAACAGGGCATCTTTCAAGATATTGCCTGAATCTTCTTCCTGCAAGTCTCACGGTCTCTTGCGGGGTTTGCTTGAAACTGTGAATCAACGAGGAGGTATTAAGTCTCATGCCACTCTTAGAGAATTCAATAATGAAAACCTCTAGTAGTTGGTCTATGCTCCTGAATTGTCTCTCATTCAATGGTTGGAACCAAGTAAGCACTGTGTTCCTAAGGGTTAGACCAAAGGCATTATATTGCGTGAATAAATCCTCCACTTGTTTAGCTCTCAAAACTTGCCTAAACTCTGCCACATGATCGTATGGATCTCCAGTGCCATCGAAGTAGTTCTTCATGGACTTAACTAGCTGAGTCGGTCTCAAAGTCCTTGTGTGCTCTCTAGGTCGTGGTAGAGGGAACTCATCCGCATTTCTTTGATTCCTGTGAGCTCTAAATACCTCAGGCTCCACTCTATTTGTTTCCGTCCTCATTCTTTCTCTGCCCCCTGGGTTGGCAAAGCTTACTTCTGGCCTATCTCTACTTCGGTCTCTTTGAGTTCCATGAGCTTGGGATGTTCCCGCTCCATGGTGACCATAGGACACATTAGATCTTGGTTGGGGGAAAATAAATTCACCCTTCCAAGTGTAAGCATGCCTATCATTTTCTATCACCACAAAGATCCTCTCTAAAGCGAGATCTAAGTAGGTCACTCTGCCTGGGCTATCAGGATCCTTAAACTCATAGATCATGATTGTTCCTATATCGATTGGCCGATCAGATTTATACCTCCAAAAGGCTTTGTCCGTTTCTCGGTTTAGAAGCAGATCTATGCTCTTGTTGTCCTGGGGAACCCATTCTGGTGTGATAATCCTAGTGAGAACAGATTTGCCTCGGGAGGGTCCTCGGTTCTACACCCATGTTTCCCTGCTCTAGGTCACCTAAGTCCGATTCTGGGACTACATTCCCAAATTCATCAGTCCTTTCTGGATGACTGGTGACTACATATATTGTCCCTTCCTTGTCGAAGTACGCTCCGTTTTCAAACTTGACAGTTGGGCGCTCTAGTCCAATGGATTGATCAGGATTCTTAATCTGTACCACAGATCTTCCTAGGCCGTCCTCATAGATGCTAGCACCCAATCGGTTGGTCCTAAGATATTCCAACTACGTTTTGTAAGGGCCTTCTACCCTGTGCAAGTATGGCACTCCTGAACTTCCCGTAGGTCTGTCCATGCCTTGAGACATCTCTGATTCACTAGTCTCCGAGCTAGGGTAGTATGAGTGGTGGCTCAACTGCTGGGCCCAAGACCTAGCAGTGTGGTTGACACTGGCCTCTGAAGACCTAAGACTTTGTCTCTCTCTCCCTAGATGTCACCCTGATCTAAGGTTCATAAGCCTAATTGAATAGCCCAAACTTGCCCACGTACAACCTCGTTGCTGAGTTCTTTTGTATCAGTTACTTGATTCCTTTTTTTAGTGGATTACCGTGTTTATACTCTTGTCTGATATCATGTCGTCAGGTATACTTGAGTGTATTTCCGCACTGTACGTTGATCGTTCCATGTTAGATTCTTTCCTTTAAGGTTATCGCCTCACAAAGAGATTATGTTTAATCTTGAACTTGAGTGCATAGGTAGTCTTCAACTTGATTGATGCCTATTGCCGCCCTGGCCTATTCCTATCACTAGTTGTTCTTAGCCTAAGCTAGGAATTGACGGAGGGAGTTGAGGATTTTCCAACCTTGAGTTTCTTTCCTTGTGTTGTTGCCCTGGTGTGCCCAGGATGCGTATTCCCAAGCTTGCACTTACTCTTGCTTGAATGCCCTCAAGTGCTCTTACTGAACCTGAACCTGTAAAAGTCCCACGGTTAGCTCAAGTCTTAAATTCAAATGACACAATAGACCACTTTCCTACATGCAATTGGATTTTGTATGAGGAAGTTATGTCCGATCAGGGTTTTGGTGCTAAAACAAGGTTCAAAACA
This sequence comes from Ceratopteris richardii, assembly GCA_020310875.1. Lineage (NCBI taxonomy): Eukaryota > Viridiplantae > Streptophyta > Polypodiopsida > Polypodiales > Pteridaceae > Ceratopteris > Ceratopteris richardii. Next base: position 152,882,193 of record CM035414.1, read on the forward strand.
GTTTACTCAGGCAGACAGGAATGCTTGAATTACTTGGGTTGCGGCCTCACAATGCACTGCTAAACCCTTAAAAGTTCCCCAAAAAATTAGACCACTATTTTTTTTTTTGCCCTTAAAAATTGGCCAAATTTGCCCTCCTATCGCGTTCGCAAGTTCTGTCAGTCGCGATTGACAGATCAATTGCGATTGATGTGTCGATCGCGATTGACAGGTCCGTCGTGGCTGTCAGTCGCGATTGATGGGTCAATCGCAATTGACACGTGGCTCGAAAAGTCAATCAGTCGTGGTCAAAGGGTCGTTGACTCTGTCAGTCGCAATTGATGGGTCGATCGTGATTGACAGGTCGGTCGCGAGGGTCTGTCCGTTGTGGTCAAACAATCGTTGACTGTGTCGGTAGCGATTGACAGAGCCGTCGTGGGCTGTCAGTCGCGATTGATGGGTCGATCGCGATTGATGACTCGATCGCGATTGGTACGTGTCACGCGTATGATCTGTCCATCGTGGTCAATCGGTCGTTGACTCTGTCGGTTGCGATTGACAGAGCCATCGTGGGCTGTCAGTCGCGATTGACTAGTCGATCGCGATTGACAGGTTTGTCCGTCGTGGTTCGTCGATCGCGATTGACAGAGCGATCGCGATTGACAGAAATCTGATGAATTTCAAAAATCGAAACACAGTTTTGGGAAGCTCTAGGCCTGTAGATCATGGTTTTGTACTTTGTTTGGCAAATGGAGCGTTTTTTCTGTCGGTCGCGATTGACAGAGGTCGGCGACACAGAGACAGTTGCCAAGATTTTCGTACCCGCGCGGAGTGCTAGAGAAGATGATGCAGCATGTAGCTGCAAGACAGCTCAAGAAACATGCAAAAACTGCACACACAATATCGCTCTCTTGCTCTCTCTCACAAGTGGAATGAGGGAAATGGAAGGAGGAAGGAAATATAGTCAAAAAACTGAAATTTTTGCAATGATGGAGATGGAGGTGGGAGATGGTGATGATGATGATGGTGATGAAGAAAACAAAAGGAAATAAATAAAAGTGAAGAAAATACCTATAACTCCAACGCTTCAACTCTACGTCTTACCATCACACGCTCGTCCTCAAAGCTCGATCCCCGGCAACGGCGCCAAATTTTGGTGTAGCTCAGTGACGAGTAGCACCTCCTTTAATGTCAATCTGGGAAGACGTGAGGATGGTATGAAGACCTCGAGCAAGTGAAGGCACAAGTGCGTGAGTGAGAAGCACACCAACATGCACACACATACACACACGCGCACACACGGTAAGACAAAGAGTGAGAAGCAATGGAGTTCTTAGATTACTTTCAAAAAGCTCTTACAAGTTCAAATCAATTACAAGCTAACCTCAAAAATGAGCTCTCTAGCTCCTTTTATAGTTTTTGACTAGCTTTGGCCCTGTCCAGACCTAATGTCCGGCCTAGTTAAAAATTAGGTTCCAGGACTTTTTTGAGGGCTCAAACGAGATCCAAAAAACATGAAAATTGGCAGGTAGATACTTCTAAAGCTCCTCAAGCTCAAGGACTCCTTGGCTTGCACAAAATGGAGCTACAAAAATACGAAATGGTATTTACAATGGTTTTTAGTGATTAAAATCACTATTTGAGTAGGGATTTCCTCTGTTGATTTGTCATACACATCTTTGAGCTCCCTACTTGCTCTTTCTTCTTGTGTGCTCCACTCCTTGATGTCTGAAAAATTTAGATGGCCTACTTGCCAGATCTTCTTTGGCTATTGTGTCTGCTTGTGCTATCTCTTCGTTCCGACCCTCTTTGTCTTGTGGCTCCTTCGGTTCCCTAACTGTTGCCAACAGTCACTCTTCTCCTTGAAGAGTTAGAAAGTGAGGAAAATACCTTTCTACAACCTTTCATATGCTTAGTAGCTCGAGAATAAAAAATCCAAGGATTATCTTAGATTGCATTTAACGGAGCCTGATCAAAAGCTATCTCTTCAATAGTAGCACATGCATATGAATCTACCCTTGGAGATTTAGGGTTTGGATCATCTTCGACACTAGTACATGATGCTTTCTTCTTCTATTCAAAACCTTTGCTTTGCATTTTGCTCCTTTCTTTGAATCAAATGTAGTTGAAGAAAAGTCTTTGGGTGTAGAGGAAGTATTAGAAAAAGGAGTAGAAGACTTATGATTAAAAGAGTTATTTTCCTTCTTAGATTGTTGAATCTTCTGCTCCTTCTTTGTCTCCTTCTTCTTTCCCTTTGACGATGATAACATGGCTTCATCATTTTCTTCCATAACCTTATGTTGATCTTCATCTTGAAGTAATAGGATTTTTTGCTCTTCAAATGAAATTTCTCTATCTCTTTTAGAGAGAGATAAAGAAGTAACAAAAGCACGGTATGTAGATGGAAGTGAGTTTAGAAGTGTGTTTACCATCTCTTCATCTAAAATGTTGACTCCAACATTCAGTAATTGATCTCGTAAATCTTTGAGCTTCATAATATGTATTTGAATTGATTCACCAACTTTCATCCTTGTGTTGGCTAATTGTCTCCTTAGATGAGCTCTCCTAGGAGGGTTTGTGCTTTGATAGACCTGATTTGGGGTATAATATGCCTCTTGAATCCCATAGCAATATATGAAAGTGCCAAATCATCCCTTGAATCCCATCTAGATTGCTCTTCAATAGAAAGTAATCTAGTAGTAGTACAAACTCCTGATGATGAAAGAGTTTCTTCTTCGTCACTAACCTCCTATTGAGCAGAAATAGGAATAGAAAGTCTTGTAGAAGATGAAGTAACCTTTGATGGATGACCTCTAGCATCTGGGAATATAACCATGGAAACCATACCATTAAGAGTACACCTTCGTGAACATGAGTCCCACAGTTGTTTCAATGTAATATTGAGCCAGTACATCTAGTTATCATTGGAATGCCCTGGTTAACGAAGCATAATCCAGAGATTAATTGGGAAAAGAATAAAATCACCCATCGAGATGTCTAGAAGAACCAAACATACGTCGAAGCCAAGCCCTTCATACATGTAGTAAGGAAGGAACCGACATATATGATCTATGCCATATCAACTCTAGAATCCAAGAAAGATGATCCAGTGCATCTACCCAATCAGTACAAAGGCTTTGAAGATGTTTTCAAAAAGAAGAATGCACATATCCTCCCAAAGCATAGACCTTATGATTGTCCCATAGATGCTCAAGAGGGAGCACAACCACACTTTGGACCAATATACAAACTATCTCCAAAGGAACTTACAAAACTACGTAAGATCATTGATGAGGATCTAGCAAAGGGGTTTATCAAACACTTGAAGTCTCCATCAAGAGCTCATTTTTTATTTGTAAAGAAGAAGGGTGGTACTCTCCAGATGTGGGTAGACTATCATGGATTGAATAAATTCACTATAAAGAACAGATACCCTCTACCACTCATATCAAAGCTCTTGGAACACCTTTTAGCAAAACTCTCCACAAACATTGATCTTCAAGGAGCTTACAACCTTGTTAGGATCAGAGAAGGAGCCAAATGGAAGAAAACATTTTGAACAAGGTATGGCCATTTTGAATATTTTGTTATGTCATTCGGCCTTACAAATGCTCCAAATGTCTTCCAACATATGATGAATGATATCTTTGGAGAATATTTAGATGATTTTGTTATATACCTTGACGATATCTTGATATTCTCCAAAAATCTATAGGATCACCAATGTCATGTAAAGATGTTCCTAGAGAAACTAAGAGAAAAAGGATTATATGCAAAATTGGAGAAGTGCTCTTTTTGTAAGGCGAAAGTGGAATTTTTAGGGTACATTGTATCAAATAAAGGAATTTTTATGGATCGTAAGAAGATTGAGAAAATCCTTGATTAGCAACCACCTTCATGTGTATGAGATATACAATGTTTTTTGGGGTTTTCCAATTTCTATATGATATTTCTCAGAGATTACTCCAAGATAGTGACACCTGTTACTAAGCTTACAGGGAACTCCAAATTCTCATGGGTGAAAGAAGCAAAAAAAGCTTTTTAGACCTTGAAATCAGCATTCACTACTACTCCAATTCTAGTTCATCCCAATCCAAGTAAACCCTTCCTCTTAGAGATAGATGCATCAGACTTTGCCCTAGGGGCCATTCTTTTTAACTATGGAGATGATGGACACCTACATCTAGTTGCATATCATTCAAGAGAATTTTCCCCTCTAGAAATTAATTATTAAATTCATGATAAATAATTTCTTGCCATAGTGGACACATTTGATACCTGGCATCACCATCTAGAAGGAGCAGCTCATAGAGTTACTGTGTATACTAACCACAAGAACCTAGAGTATTTTATGACCACCCGCATTCTCAATGGAAGGCAATCTCGATGGAGTAACTTTCTATCAAGAATCAACTTTGTCATCACATACCGTTTAGGACATCAACAATGTTAATCTGATGCCCTGTCCAAAAGATCGTACCTTGCACCAAAGAAGGGTGAAGACAACTTTGATAAAAAAGAGAGTGTATTACTCAAGCTTGAGCATCTCTAGGTAGCAGCTATCTCTTCAAGCCATCATGAAGATTCAACCTTGAATCATTTGATCCATGAGAATCTACCATAAGATGTTTTGTAATGTTAAGCAGAAAGCTCAAGAAGGAAAAGTCCAAGAGGTAAACAGACTTCAGGAAAAGGATGGATTACTACTCTATAAGAATCCATTCTATGTCCCTCAAGGAAAGCCCAGGATCCAAGTACTTCAACAACATCATCACAACCTTGTTGTAGGACATTTTCAAGTGAATAAAACCATAGAATTCATATCAAGGGATTTTTGGTGGCCTCAAATGTGGAAGGAAGTCAAAGAATATATCTAAACCTGTGATACTTGCAATAGAATCATGGTACCCTGACATAAACCTCATGACCTTTTACAACCTTTACCTATTCCAGGAAGGCCATGGGTTTCATTGTCTATGGATTTCATCATAGATCTGCCTAAGTCAGATAAGTATGATGCCATTCTTGTTATTGTGGATAGACTTACAAATATGGCACACTTCAGATAAGTATGATGCCATTCTTGTTATTGTGGATAGACTTACAAATATGGCACACTTCATTCCAACTACTAAGCCAATCATAGGTGCAGCCACTGCTAGACTTTTGGATCAAGGTACACAATTCATATCCATCTTTTGGAACAGTCTTTACAAGCTCCTTGGTGTTCAAGTTAAACTATCTACAACAAATCATCCACAAACTGATGGACAAACAGAACAGGTGAATCAAGTCCTAGAGCAATGTCTATATTGCACCAACAACTATCATCAAAATGATTGGTTTGAGCTTGTGCCCTTTGCAAAGGTTTTGAATAACACTGATAGTGTTCATGCATCTACTAAGCACACTCCCTTCTTTTCAAATTATAGACAACATCCAAGGATGGATATACAACTCTAAAATCATTTCAAGAACCCAACTGCAAGAGAAAAGGCCCAGTACCTAATGGAAATTCACAAAGAATTCAAGGAAGAGGTCCATAAAGCTCAAGAACAATATAAGTATTATGCAAATCAGCATTGTGTTCAAAATCCATCATATCAAATTGGGGATAAAGTATGGTTGCTCAGAAATAATTTGCAAACTTCAAGGCCTTGTGCAAAGTTAGATCATCAAAGCTTTGGTCCATTCCCCATCTTGGTCAAGATTAATCTAGTCACTTTCAAGCTCTAGCTATGAAGTATCATGAGAATACATCTAGTTTTCCATGCATCCATGTTGGAACCATATTAGATTTCACCATTGAGGGGAAGAGACCTAGTCCTTCACCACCTATTGAGATTGATGATCATGAAGAATTTGAAGTCGAGCATGTCCTAGATTCGAGAATATCGTGACAAAGATTGGAATACCTTATTCATTGGAAAGGGTATGACATCAGTGATCATACTTGGGAACCTACAAAAATCTTCAGAGAGCACCAATCAAGGTTTGAGAATTCCATAAGACAAATCTAATTTAGCAAAGACCAGAGAACATGACCACTCCTCGTGGAACTCGTCGCTTGAGGCGGAGGTGATTTCATGGATAAAGGAAACCATCCTAAACCTTAGATACCATGTGAATCCTATATCCCATTATTGGTTCAGAATTAGGGAGAACCAATGCTTCCATTGCATTCAAAACATGCCAAAAACCTAAGATCGGCTATCTATTTGATAAATTCTAACATTTTGAGGTCTTGTTTGGTTTGTTGATGTCATTCATGACATCATCAATTCGCAACCACCCTTGGGAACTGCCCTTGAAATCCTATATAAGGAGGCCTTGGCCACATACATACTCTCTTTCCAATACCACTTTTGGGAGCTCAAGGAGTCGTGACTGCCAAGAAAGTACTCTCCAAGTTCAAGTTCTAGTTCTTGTCTTGTTCCTTGTTCTAGTCTTGTCTAATCTAGTTCTTGGACATCCTATCTTGTACTCTTGTAATCTCATTGTACAAGATCCTATCTAGTTCTTTCTTGTATCTAGTTCATATCTTAGAAGGGAGTTCTTGTAATCTAGATATCTTGTTTCATACTTGTGATCTCGAGTTGTGGGATCTCGTGTATCATCTCTAGTCAAGTTATTCATACCTATCAGTCTTGCGTTGTGGGAGGTCTTGTATCAATCATGTGTTCTTGTATCATTTTTTCCTTTGTGGGTGTTCTTGTAATCAGAAGTGTATTTTCGAAATCTTTTCTACTGTGATTAGAGAGCACTATCTATTGCTCCCCTGACATGATTGCAAATGAAAGGATGCAAAACATGTAGTCTGCACAAATTGAACCTTCAGAAGAAGTTGTTGTAGATATTACAAAAATCACAAAAGATCTAGTCTTGAAGTTGGTTATTATGATAGAAGGTTGGAGAGCACCAAATGAATGGCATCTTGCACAATTCCCACTACTGTGGAGTAGCAAGAAAGTGTTCCAAATAGAAGATTTAGAACCTTTTCAGTTGCTCAATTCGCAAGTCCTCCAAGGTTTACTTGTCATTACTAATCAAGCTTCACCCACTACATTTGATTTCGACGAAGAAGTGGATGCACGTGAATACTTTAGTCCAAAGCAATGGAACATTTATAGGCTAGTCAATAGAACAAACATCAAAGAGGGAAAAGAAGGAAATTTCCAGTCAGTGTAACTTATGCAAAGTTTGAAGGATTTTGAGGAGATGATCATAATGCACATGTGTGAATGTTCGAAATTAACTATAGTGTACTAGACAATCTAGATGATGCCGATTACAAAGCCATAATTTTCCAATACACACTGGTTAATGAAGCTACGTGATGGTTGATAGAATTCAACCTTGATCATTTTGGTTGTTATGCTGACATCTGGAATGCATTTTCGCATTGTTGTTGACAATTTTCACCAAGGTTTGGGGTGTAAAAATGAGACAACCCGATGGATCTCATCTCATTTTTCTATGGGTTTCTATGTAGCTACACATGGGGTGCTTATGCTTATGTGTTTCTTTAAAGCATGCAAAGTGAATTAAAAAATGATTGATGTGTTGCTATGTGTATGAACTACGAGATGCAAGTGCTAAGCAGTTATGTAAGTTAGTGAAGTTAGTTGGAGGCTCTTGAAGATGAGTGCATGGTTAGAAGATGAAGACTTGTATATACATGTACATTAAGCTTGTAAGTAGTTCATTTATGCCTTTGTAATGGTGATCAGTTTGTGCATATATGCCTATATACGCTAGTATAGAGTGGGGACATATATACAAGAAGAGATATAGAACAAGACTATATGATTAGAAGAAGAAAATGTGTGATGAATGTATGAGATTCATCAATCATATTTTTTTCCATCAAAATAGAAGAGAACTTATGAAATATGTGTCTCGATCTTTTCTCCATCTCTCCTTCTATGCTTGTTCATTTCAGAAATCCTTTTGTAGGTGTCTAAGTACAAAGTTAATGTACATATGGTAAAGATTTGAGACTCTAATTTTAATCTGGCTAAGAGAATTTTAAGTAGGAACATTAACATGTGTAAATGTGAAGAAGTGAAGGCATGAACAGATGCAATCTTGATGGTCAATATTTTGATCAGATTTTCGTCCACAATGTAAATTTTTGAGCAAGTACTATTTCTTTAAGTTGAAAGGTAAGCTACTTGTGGCTAAGAGCATTTGAATAAATAGGGTCTAGTTTGGAAGAAGCATGCATTAAAAGTTGCAAGTGTCCAAGTCGACTAAATAGAAGAACAATTTTAGACATAGGTATATTGTTAGGAGGAAATCTCAAGGTCTACTAACTATTTTTAAGATATTTAACTTGTACAAGGTGCCCAAATGGTAAAAGACACGTTGTATAAATTTTCATTGAAAACGTTACACGTTTGTTAGTTGATGAGTGAATTAAGTGTAACAAACTTTTCTATGTAATGAGTTTCTTCATAATTGACTCAAGTCTTGATAATTTGGCAATAGATTTCCAAAATTGGTTGTGTTTATGAGTTTTTCTTGATATAGATGTGCTCTAACATCAAGAATAACTTGTTTTCTTGGAGATTAATCATCTCCATCAGTGGTATTCGAGCAAGAATAATTAGATTTGAAGAAAAGAAGGACCTCCGCTATTGCAGATATACAAAAATCAACCTTTGAAGGTTCAAAAGGTGAAAGTTTGAAGTGAAAGTCAGAGAAGGAGGCCTGAAAGTTATCAAGAGGATCAAAAGGAGCTATATTCAAATTAAAGGTACATTCATTATTCACAAAGCTTGAAGAATTTATTGCATAGGTGAAGAAAGGATGGGAGATTCTCTTTAGATAGAGAAATTGGATAGAGAAAAGGTAAGAAAAATTCTCACAGGATTGAGAGGAGATGATAAGTGGAAGACATTCATTCTATCCACTAAACTGATGGAGAGTGTTAATCTCCAAAAGAACAAGTTGACCTTGAATTTAGACCACCTCTATATCAAGAACAACTTCAGACTCCACTAAATTTAGAAGACATTCACCAATTTATCAGAAAATTGACTATTCTGGAAAATCCAACTTCTCAGAAAAGTCTACTGCAGATAAACCTTTCATTGACTAACCATTCGTGTAAAGTTTTTGATAAAACTTTGTAGGTTGCTTCGCCTTAAGGTTGCGCACCTTCTGCAACTTAAATCTCCTCAAATGACTGAGTATACTTTGAGAAATAACTCAAACACTTTACCTATGTGTAAAACTGCTTCTCTGCAGTAGCGACTTTGACACCTGTAACTTCTTAGCTTTGGTTCTCACAATGTCGAACCCGTTTGGTCAAATCCTTTTAGTTGTAGATAGCTTATCTCTCAACTTAGATTTTGAGCTATCACTTGTGTAAAACTTTACACTGTGCACTGAGCACTGTCCATTTTTCTGAACTCGAAATCTGCGCTTGTTTTAGAAGTCACTCAAACTTTTCTACATACAAATGTTCCTAATCAGAATTCTCTCAGCTTAATCACAATTGGAAGCTAAAACTTTGTACAGTAGTCGATCAACTCTAGACTTAGACTTGTACAACAGCATTCCACAAAAGATCTACCACAGAAGGAGAAGACACGAAAACTTCGGGCGCAAAAATTCTGTCATTTCTGAAGAAGACTACAACTGAATGAGAGAGAGACTCAACTAACTTTTCATGTGTCCAATGACACTTACAACTCATACTTTCTCTATTCCTATCTTCTCATCTCTATGTCTTCTTTCTGCCCCGACATTTTTTCCAAAGTATTTATAGGAAAATATGTACAAGCTTATGACTAATCAAAAGTCTAAGTGATCTATGTCTTTACTAATGTACATATGTGTACATGTCTTTCAACCTGTGAATGTATCCATCTTCTATGCTTCAAGAATTGATCTTATCTCCATCCTTTTTCTTTCAAAACTTCAATTGGTGATTGGTCTGCACCAACAGCTCCCCCTCAATCATCAATTGAGGCTTCTCTTATCTTCTTTATGCCTGCCATGTCTTTGAACTTCTGTAACTTTGGTCCATCCAAGCTTTTTGTAAGCATATCAGCTATCTGATCTTTTGTTGAAGTATGTATTACTTCAATCTCCTTATCCATCACCTTCTCTCTTAGAAAGTGATACTGTATCTCAATGTGTTTGGTCCTGGCATGAAAAACAGGATTAGCAGCTAGATATAATGAACTCATGTTATCTCCATAAATGATAGGTATGCTCTGTATAGTGTCAAAACTTTTCATGAGAGTCTTAAGCCATATCACTTCCTTTGCAGCTTCAACCATGCCTTTGTACTCTGCTTCTGTAGATGACAAAGCAATTGTATGTTGCTTCTTTGAGCACCAAGAAATTAACTTATCTCCCACATAACACATGTAACCATAGGTTGACCTTCTATCATCTGGATTACCTGCCCAATCTGCATCACTATATATTTTGATATTTGTATCTGATGTAAAACCATAATACAAACCCTCTTTGAGTGTACCCTTAATGTACCTCAACACTCTTTGACCTGCAATCCAATGCTCTTTCCTAGGACAATGCATGAATTGAGACAACACCCCAACTGCATATGATAAATCAGGCCTAGTTAATGTAGCATAGATAAGACTACCAACCAAACTCTGATATTGTTTCATGTCCTTGAACTCTTCACCCCCAAATCTGCTTAATTTGTGATTCACCTCCATTGGAGTAGGTGCTACTCTGCAATCATTCATTTTAAACTTGGTTAACAAATTCTTCAAATACCTTTCTTGAGTCACATACACTCCATGTTGAGTGTATGAAATCTCCATGCCCAAGAAGTATGACAAATCTCCCAAATCACTGTTTTTGAACTCTTTCTCCATTTGCTTCTTTAGGCTTTGTATGCCTTTCTCATCTGTACCTGTAAGAATTATATCATCAACATATATACATATGTAAATGAACCCATCATCACTTGCTTTAACAAGCAAGCTACTATCTGCTTTAGATACTTGAAATCCAAGTTCCTTTAGGAACTTTACAAGCCTATAGTTCCATGCCCTTGGGGCCTGCTTCAAGCCATATAAAGCTCTCTTGAGCTTACACACATGATCTGGATATCTTCCATCTCTGAATCCTTGAGGTTGTTCCATGAAAACATCATCTGAAATATAACCATTCAAAAAAGCATTCTTCACATCTAATTGATACAATTTCCAACCTTTGCATGCAGCAATTGCTATGAGTGTTCTGATGGTTGTCATCTTTGCTACAAGACTAAGTCTCATCATAGTCAATACCATATGTCTGAGCAAACCCTTTTACAACAAGTCTAGCTTTGTACCTAGACACACTTCCATCTGCAAATCTCTTTGTTTTATAAACCCACTTACATCCAATGATCTTCTGGCTATTTGGTTTTGGAACCAAATCCCATGTTTGATTTTCCACCAATGCACCATACTCTTCCTGCATAGCTTTTTCCCAAATTTCTTTACCTTTTGCCTCTTCATATGTAGAAGGGTCTTCATGTGCTTTAATCATGTATGCATAATCCTTAGTAGTCAAGAATGAAGTATCATAGCTATACCTTGTAGGTTGCCATTTGTGCCTTGTAGACCTCCTGAGTTCTCCACTCCTTGAGGTTTCTGGTTCTTCACATTCAGGATCAAATCTTGGTGTCTCTTCCACTTCAACCTGCACTTCATTATTCTCTTGTTCATCAAATATCTGAACCTTTGATTCACAATTTCTTCATCATCTGTATTAATATTGATAATACCTGCATACCAAGTACCTTGCTCATCAAATGTAACATCTTTTGATACAAGGAAATGTTTTGTGGATGGATTCCACAACCTGTATCCCATCTGCTTATCATCATAACCAATAAACACATATTTTTCAGCTTTAGGTTCCAATTTATGCCGTAATTGTGATGGCACATATGCATAGGCCAAACATCCAAATACTTTGCAATGGTCTAATGTGGGTCTCTTACCCCACCATGCCTCATATGGTGTCATACCCTGCAAGGCTTTACATGGTAGCCTATTGACCAAATAAGTAGCTGTATTTACAGCCTCAACCCACGAATAATTTGGGCAATTTTTCTCTTTTAACATGGATCTTGCAAACTCAACAAGAGTTCTATTCCTTCTCTCTGCTACACCATTTTGTTGAGGAGAGTACCTGCAAGTAACCTCTCTTTTTATACCTGCATTCCACAAGTAATCACTGAAATCATTAGAGAAATACTCTCCCCCTCCATCTGACCTTAGTCTCTTCAATTTATGTCCTGTAATTCTCTCTGCATACACATGATAATGTTTGAATTTATTGAATACTTTTGACTTATCTTTGATCACATAGATAGTGACCCATCTGGTAGCATCATCAACATAAATCACATAATACCTTCAACCATTGATACTGAAATCCTTTGATGGTCCCCACACATCTGTGTGTACCAACTCAAGTTTTTCTGAATACATAAACCCATGCTTAGAATAGGATTGCTTATGAGCCTTACTTAATTGACATGCCTCACATTTGTATGTCATATGTTGACCTGCAACATTAGGCAATCCAAGCACTGAACCATTATTAATCATGTCTTTAATACCTCTTTCATTGAAATGTCCAAGCCTCTTGTGCCAAAGATCTAACTCAGAGATCTTATGTCCTCCATAAGTGAACAAGGCATGACCAACATTACCTTGAATCTTCAATGTGAACAATCTTCCTTCTTTCTTCCCTGAAACAATTTGTCTATACCCATTGCTAGGGTCTTCCACAAACACTCCTTCATTAGTGAACCTTACTTCATAACCTTTTTCCACAATTTGTCCTACACTTATCAAATTCTTAGGAATTGTAAGAACATACAAGACCTTACTCAATAAGGTGCTACCATCCTTTGCCTTCACTGATCCAATTGACTTCACATTGTGCTTTGTATTATCACCTGTTTGAACAACATGATTAGATACCTTATTCTCCAAATCAGTCATCAAGGCTATATTACCACTCAGGTGATTGCTACACCCTGAGTCAATGTAGAAGACTCTTTGATCTTCACTCTGCCTTTCACAAGTTGCATTCATTATCAATGTTGAATCTTCCTTATGATCTGAAGCATAATTGTAGTAAATATTGTTATAATTTTGACTTTGGAAACCTCTACCTGCATTTCTTCCAAAGTAACCCCTACTAGCTCTACCTCTGAAATTACCTCTTTGATTTTTGCCGCCTCTTCCTCTTGAATTATAGTTTTGATTATATCCACCATTACTCTGAGTGTTATGCCAACAATCATTAGCTAAATGATTTGTCTTACCACAAATCCAGCAAGCTTTGGATCCATCTTTGTTACTCCTGCCTCTTCCTCTACCTTTGCCACCTCCTCTTCCTCTTAGGAAGTTGGCTTGACTAGTTGTTCCTTCTTCTTCATTTGCTTGTTGCTTTCCTTTGTTGGCTTTCTTCTTGTCTTTAGAGTACATTGCATGACCTGCACTCTTGTCAACATCTCCTTTGATATCATTCTCAAAAGTTAGCATATGTCCTAACAATTGATTCAAATCAGGAGTGAAATGATCCAATGAAAGTTCTGTAGATAAAATAAAAGGCTTCCACTTCTCATCACCTCTTAGTCCTGTGAGAATTTGCCTTACCAATTTATCCTCTTCAATGTCTTCATCCACTGCTCCTAATGCATCTGCAATGTCCTTCATCTTTGTCACATAATCAAATATTGATTGTGAAGCCTTCTTCTTGAAAGTAGTAAACTCTGCCCATAAGGATGCCTTCCTTGACTTTGTAGTGTTTTGGAAATGCTCCTCCAAAGCATTCCATATTTCACTTGCACTTTCAAGACCTCTAATGTGAGGTAGCAAGTACTCATTGACTGCCATATAAATGATACTCCTTGCTTGAGCATCTCTTTTCATCCAATTCTTCAAATCTGACAACTCCTCTCTAGTTGGAACACTAGAATCTCTGAACTGTGGCTTTTCTTCTTCTCTTGTAATGTAGGCTATCAAATCTTTGCTCATAAGATGAGATTCCATCCTCATTGACCATGCAGGATAGTTTTCTCTATCCAATTTCTCTATCTGAAGAGAATCTCCCATCCTTCCTTTACCTTATACTGAATTCTTCAATCTTTATAAAGTATAAGGTTACCTTTACTTCGAATGACACTCCTTTCATCCTTCTTGATGTTGTATGATCTCCTCCTCAAGCTTTGCCTTCAAGCTTTCATCTTTTAATTCTTCAGATGTTGAATTCTTTGCAACTCCAGCAGTCGGGATCCTCCTTTTCTCAAATTTGATGTTTCCTTCTCTGATACCACTGATGGAGAGTGTTAATCTCCAAAAGAACAAGTTGACCTTGAATTTAGACCACCTCTATATCAAGAACAACTTCAGACTCCACTAAATTTAGAAGACATTCACCAATTTATCAGAAAATTGACTATTCTGGAAAATCCAACTTCTCAGAAAAGTCTACTGCAGATAAACCTTTCATTGACTAACCATTCGTGTAAAGTTTTTGATAAAAATTTGTAGGTTGCTTGGCCTTAAGGTTGCGCACCTTTTGCAACTTAAATCTCCTCAAATGACTAAGTATACTTCGAGAAATAACTCAAACACTTTACCTATGTGTAAAACTGCTTCTCTGCAGTAGCGACTTTGACACCTGTAACTTCTTAGCTTTGGTTCTCACAATGTCGAACCCGTTTGGTCAAATCCTTTTAGCTATAGATAGCTTATCTCTCAACTTAGATTTTAAGCTATCACTTGTGTAAAACTTTACACTATGCACTGAGCATTGTCCATTTTTCTGAACTCGAAATCTGCGCCTGTTTCAGAAGTCACTCAAACTTTTCTACATACAAATGTTCCTAATCAAAATTCTCTCAGCTTAATCCCAATTGGAAGTCAAAACTTTGTATAGTAGTCGATCAACTCTAGACTTAGACTTGTACAAAAGCATTCCACAAAAGATCTACCACAGAAGGAGAAGACACGAAAACTTCGGGCACAAAAATTCTGTCATTTCTGAAGAAGACTACAACTGAATGAGAGAGAGACTCAACTAACTTTTCATGTGTCCAATGACACTTACAACTCATACTTTCTCTATTCCTATCTTCTCATCTCTATGTCTTCTTTCTGCCCCGACATTTTTTCCAAAGTATTTATAGGCAAATATGTACAAGCTTATGACTAATCAAAAGTCTAAGTGATCTATGTCTTTACTAATGTACATATGTGTACATGTCTTTCAAGTTGTGAATGTATCCATCTTCTATGCTTCAAGAATTGATCTTATCTCCATCCTTTGTCTTTCAAAACTTCAATTGGTGATTGGTCTGCACCAACATAAACTATCACTAGATCATTTCACTCTTGATTCGAATAAATTGCTAGGACATATGCTAACCTTTGAGCAGGATATCAAAGGTGATGTTTGTTGGTGCAAATGCGAAGCCTCCACACTTGGCTAGGCATTGAAGAAGCTACCTGCAAACATTTGAAGGACCACATGGACTAGTACTTATGATTTTTTACCACTAACTTTTGTAAAAGTCATTTGACTTGGAGGAATACTTTAAGTGCACATATTTCATGGCTTTTGTAGATCTAAAAGCTACACATCGCATTTGGTAAAGTCACTCCTAACTTAGAGGACTACTTTTAGGTACAACATCTATTTGAATTTCAAATTCAAATTGAAGAAAGTCACTATAAAAGAAGCCATGAGAGCCCCCATTATTGATCCTATTGTAGATCATTTGTTGAAGTTGAGAGGCTTACACTATAGCCTACTCTTATCACCATCATTGGGCATCATACTCATGCCAATGATCATGTATAAGATTGTTACATAATTCATTACATTATTGATCACATCTATCTTCATCTCTGCTATGTTTACTCATAATAGTGTACTTGTGATGACCATATCTCTGTGAATTGTTATCCATTTTTGATGATCTATAGCCTATTGGAACTAGCTCAAAGTCTACTATAAGCTATCAAGGTTTGAAGCAATTTGATTCAGTCATTCTTTGCACATCTCCTAAAAAGTTGAGGGTAAGGCTTTAGTTGCTAAATTGATTGCTTAGTGTGTACTTTATCATTTTAAGTTATTTCACTTGGAATCATTAGCTCTCTAAGCTAATTTGATTCAACCAAAAGGAATTTTCCTGTTTTCTATTGTACTGTGAGTACTGAGCAAAAGAACTAGTAGGTATCAAGACCAAGATAGCAAGAGTTTTTTGTCACAAGCTAATTGCAAAGTTATCCGTTTTGATCTTATTGGTTGAAGCATCATCTTCAAAGTACATAGGTACTTTATTTGTGTCATTTTCAAGATAAAAGGGCCTACAACACTACTCTGAAGTAAAATAGGGTAGCTACTAAGCAGGATTTTGTAGTACCAACTCATCGTCTTGTGTTATCCATCCATCTTTCCCAACACTGGTATCAGAGCAATTTGAAGTAAAATGGGAGATGTTTTCCATTCTTTTATTGATAAATTGGATAGGAACAATTACCAAGCATGGTCCTTGAGGATGAAGAAATAATTATAAGGAAGGAGTCTCTATGGATACATATCAGGAGATGAGGAGATGCCCATGTTCAGAAGCAAAGGAAAACCTACAAGAGAGGAGCTTGAAAGGCTCAACTCATGGTGTCCCAAAGATGCATTAGCAAGGTCATATTTACTTAACTCTATCTTTGACTTCCTTCTTCCACACATTAGTAATTGTAAAAAATCCCAAGAAACTTGGGATACATTATCTTCATACTTTTCTTCTAATACAAGAGCAAGAAAGAACCAATTGTGGATTGAGTTTACCACTCAAAGGAAGCAACCCAATCAAAGTGTTTCAAAGTATGTGACCAAAGTGAAAGATGTGGCTGACCAATTGGGAAGCATAGGAGAAGAGATTGAAGAGGAGCAAATAGTGAGACAAGTAATCAATAACATCAAGGCATATGACAAGTGGGAAGCCTTCACAAGTGCCATGGACTTATACATGGACATGCATATTCCGGATCTTACTAGAATTATGGGGCAACTCTTTACCCATGAATCCAAGCTCAACAAAAATGGAGAATCATCAAGAGGTAATAACTCTTTTGCCCTATGCACAGATAAAGGACCGTCTAAAGAGAAAGGGAAAAGCAAAAAGATTGAAGATGAAGGTACTACGTCTCAAGCTAACTATGCAGGGAGAGGTAGGAACTCAAGAGGAAGGGGCAGAGGAGTTTAGCAAGGTAGGGGGAGACCTTTCAACTCTTCCCCATGCAACATATGTGGATTGCCTAATCACATATAGATGAGCGTTATAGGAGCTACAAGAATCAGAGAGGAAGAGGATACAAAGAGGTGGTTACTCACAATCAACAGGAAGATCCAATCATACTCAAGGCTACAACTACAACTAGAACAACAACTACCAAGGAGGTTACAAATCAAGGAAAGACTTCAACAATTACATAGAGGATCAAGAGGATTCCCTTTTGATTATGAACATGACTTCAAAGAAAGGTGTGAATGATGAACACCTCTTCTATATTGACTTAGGATGTTCAAACCATGTAGCAAGTGATATAGCTCTTCTTTCTGACCTTGAGGAGCCCATGGGAAAGCATCAAGTGCAAATAGGTGATAACACCAAGCATTCAATGGTCAAGGTAGGAATGTTAAAACTTTTGTTGGGAATAAAAATCTGTTGAGGAGGGTTCTATATATACATACAATCAACAAGAATTTGATGAGTGTTGGAAAAATTGTGGAAAAGGTTTTTCAAGTTAGGTTCAACAAATATGGAGCTTTTGTGGGCAATCCCCAACATGGATTCAAGAGAATTGCCAAGGGAGAAAAAATAGGTAGACTATTTACATTTGAACTTGAGGGCACTAGAAATATTGCACTTTACAATTACAAGGATCAAACATTATCAGAGCTTGAGATTTGGCATAAAAGATTAGGGCATATTGGTGAGAGAACCTTAAAGTGAATATGCAGAGATCAATGTGTGCTTGGGATACCCAATGTATCCAAGAAACACATGATCTACAAATGTGGTGCATGTCAGCTTGGTAAATCATAGAGGTTACCCTTCTCAAAGAAAGGCTACATACATGAAGATTACTTGGAACTTGTCCACACAGATATGTGGGGACTAAGCAAGGACCCTTCAATTTTTGGCTCAAGGTACTATGTGTCTTGCATTGACGATTTCAATAGGTTGACTATCTTGTACTTTATGAACCATAAAGATGAAGTGTTCAATTGTTTTAAGAAGTATCTTGCACTTGTGGAAAACCAAACAGGAAGAAGCCTAAAAAGACTAAGGTTAGATGGAGGAGGTGATTACTTATCCAATGAATTTTATGCATTCTTGCAAGATAGAGGAAGGAACAAGGAAATTACAACAAGGTACACCCCTGAGCAAAATGGGGTAGTAGAGAGGAGAAATAGGATGATTGTGGAAACAGCTAGATCAATGCTTAATGAAAGAAGATTACCTAATTATTTATGGGCAAAGAGTGTATCTACTACCACTTATCTCATTAACATGTTGCCATCCAAATCACCTGATGGGATGACCCCATATGAAGCATGGCATGGTAGAAGGCAATCACTTGATCATTGAAAAATCTTTGGATGTGTTGCTTATGTGCATATCCCATCTTAGATCAAAGGTAAGCTAGACCCTAAGGTAGAGAAGTGCATCTCCATAGGATATGATTTAAATAAAAAAGGATATAGGTTTTACGATCCATCCAACAAAGGATTTATGGTCAATAGAGATGTTGTGATTGATGAGAATGATTCTTGGTTTGAAAGTGAATGCAAGAAAGTCAAGTTTCCATATGACTTTGAAGAGGGGTTTCCAAACCTCACCAAGGAGGAGCCAAGCCAAATTGAAGACATCAAATCAGATGATGAGGACATCATCAAGCTAGAAGAATTCAAGGCATGGAGATCAAAGGGAAATGCCAAGATGAAGAGATTGGAAGACTTACTTGAATCATACAACCAAGGTCTAAGAAGATCACAAAGGGAAAGTAAGAAACCAATCAAATATGGGTATGACACTTCTTTAGATACTAATTGATTCATCATTTGAAGAGCCTAGTTCATATGAAGAAGCAAAGACCAAGGCAGAATGGAAGGAAGCTATGGATGAAGAAATAGAAGCACCCAAGGAGAATGATACTTGGGAGCTAGTGCCTAAGAAGGAATCAATGAAGTTAATTGGTTCTAGATGGATTTAAAAAATCAAGAGAAACTCAAATGGATCCATAAATAGCTATAAAGCTAGAATTGTGGCTAAGGGTTTTGCATAAACTCAAGGAGTTGATTATGAAGAGACATTCTCACTTGTGACCAAAATGCCAACCATCATAGTATTGGTAAGTGTGGATGCATCAAGGAATTGGAATATTTACCAATTGAATGTAAAAAATGCTTTCCTTAATGGCTCGATTTTAGAGGAGGTTTACATGGCTCAACCTCATCACTATGAAGACCCAAGCAAGGTAACATATGTATGCAAACTGAAAAAATATCTTTGTGGATTGAGGCAGGCACCTAGGGCATGGAACCATAGGCTAACTACCTATCTTCAAGATCAAGGATTCATGATGAGCAAAGCAGATACTTCTCTGTTTGTCAAGAGAAGTAATTTAGAGGCCATATACCTATGTGTGTATGTTGATGATATCATACTTACAGGTAATGATGCTAATGACATCAAACAAATCAAGAACCTAATAATGCAGGAGTTCAAAATCTGTGACCTAGGGTTACTAAAATATTTTCTTGGACTTGAATTGATCTATACAAATTTTGGAATTTATATTACTCAGAGAAAGTATGTGCAAGACATGTTGAAGAAGTTTCACTTGGAGAATGCCAAGATAGCTAGCACTCCTATGGAGGTAAACCAAAAATTGAGAGCTCATGAAGGTGATTTGCTTGAAGACATTGCAGGATATCATAGCATAGTTGGAAATCTAAACTATGCAACCTTGACAAGGATTGATATTTCATATGGAGTAAGTGTCTTAAGTCAATTCATGCACAAACCTAGAGCATCTCACTTTGAAGCCGCCAAAAGGATTTTGAAGTATCGCAAGGGTACTCAAAATCAAGGTTTATACTTTCCATGTACTTTAGATTTGGACATCAAACTTTATTCAGATGCAGATTGGGGAGGTTGTAAGGATGACAGGAAGAGTACTTCTAGTTATCTTTCTTTTGCAAGTGATAAGCCCATTTCATGGTCTTCCAAGAAGCAAGCTACTCTTGATTTATCCTCAACAAAGGCTGAATACAGAGGATTAGCCAATGATACACAAGAAGCCATATGGATCAGATTTCTATATTTAGATTTGGAACTACATTCTAACTCACCAATGATTTTTGGTGATAGTACTAGTTGCTTACATCTTGCAATGAATCCTATCTATCATGCAAGAACCAAGCATATAGAGGTTCATTATCACTATGCGAGACAGAACCTATTAAGCAAGGAAATATCATTGACTGCCCACTTGTGGAGACAATCTTGGGACATCAAAGTGAGCACTAAGATACTCTTGCAGTTAGGATCGTACATGAATCAACTAAGCTATGCAAGAGAGAGAAGTGAAAGAGATACACAGTGTATGATGTAGAGAAGTGAAGTGCAAGGTATGCATGGAGAGTGACTAAGCAAGTGTGCAGAGAAGTGCTAAGGTTACAACCAAGGATCCCAAGGTCCCCTTGAAGTTCAACACGTGTCGACAAAAGGTGTCCACCCCTCCCCCTTATTGGAAGCTTGGTGCAAGGTGTGCACAAGTGCAGGCTTGGAGAAGGTGGAGATTGGTGTAGAGAAGGTCAGCAACAACAAGACCCTTGGGCATTTGGTATTTTGTGATTGAGCACTCTGTGGGATTTTGCACAAAAGCATTCAATTGTATTATGCATCACCATTGTATTTGTCTTCCTATAATCAATCGACAGAGGCTTCGAGTGTGTATCTTTCTTCTTGTCTTTCCCTTTTCTCCTACAAACACTCAAATCCCTTTTTGTACAAGAGTCCCCTAACAGAATTTGGCATGCACAATGGGACTCCAAGGAGATTTGAGCATAGGAGAAGAAATATTGTGGTGTGGAGAAGCATTATTCAAGTGCCGATAGTATTACTTCATTGGGTTAAGAGGTAAATATTCTTATCAATTATCTCATACTAAGAGGATCATGAATAGCTCATGATTGCAAGACGGTCTCAAACATTGAGGGTCACCCACAAAGCAACAAGAAGGAAGGTTGTTAGAAGATCCCCCAGTCCACTATAGTCAACCTCATCAGTAAAGAGCATGCCAGGTTAGGTAGATTTGGAAACCCTACTATCAAGATTAAATACAAAATTTCCTTCTTTCAAAGGCTTAGCTCAAGAAGATCTGAATGAGCATATTAGGAGGTTCTTGGCACTATGCAAAACAAGAGAACCATTTCACCACTTGGGACTTAATGAAAGATGCATTTAAAACTCAATTCTAGCATGGAAATACTACAAAGATCATCATAGAGGAATAAGAAAACATGAGACTCGGTCTAGGTGAAAAGTTTCCAAAGTTTGTGACTAGGGCCAAGACATTAATGGCTAAGTTGTCAGATCCTCCACATGATTTTTTTTTATTAAGAAATGGTTAGCTAAGCCACTTCCAATGACCACACAATGTAAAATCAAGGAATTAGTGTTGCCAACAACCTCCATAGAGGAGTTCATCAACACAGCTACATGACTGGAGCAAATAAGGCAACAATATGGAGCAATTTCTTCTCAAGTACCCTATTCTACAAAAATGGAGGATCGTGTAATCTAGCTAAGGAAAAAGTTGGAGGGCTTAAAAAGGAATAAGCCCCATAAAGAGGAGGAGGATGTTGTTACTCAGTTGAGGAGGGAGTTGAGGCATTGAAGCTACAAAAGGAAGAGGAAGCCCAAGCAGAAGAGCTAGCTCAACTTCGACAGGAGTTACACGAACTCAAAGGGGGTGGCATCAAAAGTGGACTATGGTGTACCATGTGCAGCAAGCAAGGTCATATAATAAGTGAATGTCCTCTATTAAGTGCAACTTTCTAGCTATGCAAGAAGGCTGATCATTAGGCCCAGGAATGTGAATCAAGGTAACAATTACAACCCTAGATAGAGGAATAAATTTGGAAATGGGCCTAAGAGGCCAATTACTTGTTTCAGATGTGGAGAATGTGGGCACTATCAAAGTAGGTGCACTCTACCAAAAAATGCCCCTCCTTGTAGGAACTGCCTAGAGGCCAGAGACCACTATACTAATTGTTGTCCTAAGAACCAAGCATCTTCATCTGGGCCCCACATTCAAATGATTTTTGTGCGCAAAGAAGAAATGGTAGATCAAGTCAATGTGCCGTCTCCATCTGCCAAGGTGGTGTACTTAGAAGAAATTGAATATTTTATAGTGTAGAAAAGAAGCAAGGGGAAGGCTCAAGTGGAAATAGGTCAAGAATCAAGGATTAATGGATTGAACAAATACAAAGATACATCTGAAGACAAAGCCACCACATGTGTAGACATAAGGCAAAAAGAAAATCTCATAGGTACCACTGATGCCATTGGACATGCATTCAATAGGGCACATGAGAAGTTTGATAAGTCATTTGGAGCCCATGCTCTTAAGGAATCAGAAAATTCCAGACTACTCAAGTCCATGAAAAAGGAGGTCAATATTTTTTATTTAATAAAGATGGATGGGAAATTTAGGTCAGAACTCTTGCAGATAATTGATGAGATTTCCACAAAAAGTTTAGTGGAAAAGGCTATTGTGATGCATAAAGATATATTTGTAGGGGAAGCACCCCTCATAGATTATAAGAGCCCTCGGCTAATAGTATCTATCAAAGGTCATGAGTTTCAAGGCGTTATTGTGGATGGTGGTTCTAGCATGAACTTGATGCTTGAACATACCATGAAAAAGATAGGATTACACCCTTCAAGACCTGCCAACTTCATTGTAACACTTGCAAACCAAAGCATAGTAAAGCCTATGGGAGTGGTCCCTAGAGTCCCAGTTAAGATACAAGGTACCATCTTTAACTTGGATTTTGTTGTTTTAAGGCTACCATAAGTAGAAGGAAGTTTCCCTCTATTAATTGGGAGACCTTGGTTAAGGCATGCCAATGTACTACATGAATGTTGTAAGGACACAATGTGGGTAAAGCAAGACGGAAAAGAGTTGTAGCAGATATTTTTAGAAGAAGGACGAGACAATCAAAGACATACCAGCATGATGCAAACAATTGGTACTTGTATAGAAGAAGAATTGTTGGAGAACCGATAAGCAGATCTATTTGAAGGAGCAAATTTATATGAACATGAAAACATGTTGGCTTCGCTCCATGCAGAATACCCATCTTCCTCCTATGGAATTTTTCCAAACTCATGTAGAGAGGAAGCATGTGAAGAAAAAGAGGACATCATTCAGGTTACTGAATCGAGTGAGACAGTCTCAATCAAAGGCCATATAAGAGAGAAGAAAAGAAAAGCCTTTAAGAGTAGCAGTGATGAAGCTACTTCAAATCCTACATCAAGGGCTTGTTTGTTATGGATACTGGTATGGATATCATCTGTTATGTAAATTTTTATGATAGTCGGTGTAGGGCTTTGCAAGGATGTGGAAGGAGTACCTGCAAGTCTTTGGAAATAGAGGGTTCCATTGGATGAAGAGCCTAGACTAGTAAAAATAAAATTTTGTAGATTAAGACATAAAGTAGCTGAAACAAAGATACAAAAGATGTAGTATGGAGAAGATAGTATTTTAATGAAGGATTTAGGGTGGCCCTATCACATGGTCAGTACACCCAAAATAAAGACAAAACAAATGAAGTGCAGTACCATTGGAGATTATGGAGGGGTTTCCCTTAGTCATCATATCATGGTTAAAGGTCTATCATCAAAACAGCTGAAGATTCATGGATCCGCTAGAACCTGCAAAATTTATCCAAGTTGTACATAGCCTTCTCATGTCAATTTTGCTTAAATTTTAGTAGTTTTTATCCATTTTCATGCTTGTTCTTTGAGTTTTTAGCAAATTTAGCAACTCTTTCATAGTCCTTTGCATAAGAACAATTTTTGGGAATTTTTCAAGCATTTTTTTAAATTTTCAAGCATTTTTCTTCCTTTTCAATTGTCATTTTCTCGCCAAATTGCAAGAATAAAGAAAGCTCTCTGTGGTTTTGAGTGAGTAAATTGGCCTACACCTGTAGGGAATTTTTTGAGATCTTTTTTGGATTTTTTTGGGATTTTTCTCCAATTTTGGATGTTTTCAAACTCTCTCTCTCTCTCTTTTCTCTTCCCCCCCAATATTATTTCTTTTTTAATTTTAATTATTTTTATTGATTATTTTATTTTTTTCTGCTTTTTTTTTTCTTTTTATTTTTTTCTATACCCTAGACCCCTGATTTTTTTTATTTTTATAGTTTTTATTTTATTTAATTTTTTAGTTCGTTTTATTTTTCTTTTCTTTAATTTTATTTTATTTTTATTTTCTAAGATTTATCCAACCCCGTGTGTTCAAAAAAAAAGGAAGGACCATTATTTTTTTTATATAATTAAAAATATATTTTTTTATTTTCATGGTCCAAAGCTTTTGTCTCTCGATTGCACCTTAGATGGCAATTTTTTTCAAACTTGGGGTCATTTTCATGTATTTTGGAAACTCTGGACACATTTGTTGCCTTTAATTTTCCAAAATCCCACTTTTTCTCTAACTTTTGGTCAAACCTCACATGTCTTGAGCACATTTCTCAAGTGTTTTTAATTCCACAAATGGTCCACATGGTCTATTCTCACCTCATTTTACCTTGTGTTGCACATTTTCACAATTGCACCCTCTGTAGCTTTCTTGTTTTCTCATTTTGGCCCTCTCCAAGACCCAACTCCTACTCCCTCACCCTCCCTTTACCCTTCTACCTAGCCCCATCGTTCCCCCTCCTTGCCCTATCCATCTCAACCACCTCAACCCTCACTTTTGGGTTCTTCTCTAGTGGTTGTTCTCTCCTACTTCTGGTGGACTTGGTAGCTACTCAAGTGTCCTTTTGAAGGTTTTGCAGCACAAGAATCATGGTGTCTAATATGCTTAGAGTCTTTGCTATAGCTCTCCGGGACAAAGAGCACATTAAGTGGTGGGCAACTGTTGAGCCCATAAAGTTCATATTGATCAAAGTCAACCATAGTCAAAGTCAACTATAGTCAAAGTCAACTACAATCAAAGTCAAACTACTCAAATTCAACATGTTCAAAGTCAAAGGTCAACATGGGTGAGGTCAAAGTGTTCAAAGTTCACGTATCAAGGTGCACAGGTACTGCACAATTAATTGTTCACAAAGGGTAAAATTGCAGAAAGTTGGTTGCATGTTGCAGAGGTATTTCTATAATTTCTATAAGGTTCAAAGTGTTTTTAATGTGTTTTGGAAGGTTCAGATGAACCCTCTCTTAAGTGCACAAGTGAAGAATTAAAAGGAAAAATATGAAAGTATGTGAAGCGACAGCGTACTCAGAAGTGAAAGTATGGCCCCCCAATTAAAACTTTTGTTTTAGTTTAAAGTCAGTATAGGACAAAATAGGGATTTTTTGGCTGCCCACTTGTGGAGACAATCTTGGGACATCAAAGTGAGCACCAAGATACTCTTGCACTTAGGAGCATACATGAATCGACACTCAAATCAAAGCAAGGACTATTCTTGAGGAACTAAGCAAGGTGAGCATAGTCTAAGCTAGGCAAGAGAGAGAAGTTAAAGAGACACACAGTGTGTGATGCAAAAAAGTAAAGTGCAAGGTGTGCATGAAAAGTGACTAAGGAAGTGTCTAGAGAAGTGCTAAGCATACGACCAAGGATTCCAAGGTCCCCTTGAAGTTGCACGCATGCCGACAGGAGGTATCCACCCCTCCCCCTTATTGAAAGCTTGGTGCAAGGTGTGCACAAGTGCAGGCTTGGAGAAGGTGGAGGGCTAGTGCAGAGAAGGCCGGCAACAACAAGAACCTTGGGTATTTGGTATTTTGTGATTGAGCACTCTGTGGGATTTTGCACAAAAGCATTGGATTGTATTGTGCATCACCATTGTATTTGTCATCTTATAATCATTCGACAGAGGATTCCAATGTGTATTTTTCTTCTTGTCTTTCCTTTTTCTTCTACAAACACTCAAATCCCTTTTTGTACAGGAATCCCCCAACAATTGGGCATCATATTCATGCCAATGATCATGTATAACATTGTTACATAATACATTACATTATCGATCACATCTGTCTTCATCTCTACTATATTTACTCATAACAATGTACTTGTGATGACCATATCTCCATGCATTGTTATCCATTTTCCATGATCTATAGCTTGTTGGAACCATCTCCAAGTCTACTACAAGGTGTAAAAGTTTCAAGCAATTTGATATAGTCAATTGGGAGAAATCCTCAATTAAGTGGTCACTAATCATTCTCTGCACCTCCTAAAAAGTTGGGGGTAAGGCTTCAGTTGCTAAATTGATTGCTCAATGTGTGCTTTATCATCTCAAGTGATTTTACTTGAATCATTAGCTCTCTAAGCTAATTCAAATCACCCAAAAGGAATTTTCCTGATTGCTATTGTACTGTGAGTATTGAGCAAAAGAGTCAGTAGGTGTCAAGACTAAAATAACAAGCTTTTTTGGTCACCAGCTAATTGCAAAGTTATTTTTATTATTTAGAGCATCATCTTCAAAGTACATAGGTACTTTATTATTGTGTCATTTGCAGGCTAAGATGGCCTACAACACTACTCTGAAGTAAAACAGGGTAGGTACTAAGCAGGAATTGGCAATACCAATTCATCCTCTTGTGGTATCCATCCGTCTTTCCCAACAATGTTGATAAGAGCACATGTCAAGCAATTTATTCAAAGGAATAGAAGAAGATTAACAAAGGTAAGCAACATTTTAATGAAGATGAAGGCACTATGAGTCAAGCTAACTTCCTAAGAGGAACAGGAGGTGGCAAAGGAAGAGGAAGAGGCAAAAGTAATAAAGATGGTGTCAAAGCTTGTTGGATTTCTAGTAAGAGTAATCATTTAGCTCATGAATGTTGGTATAATAATCAGTATGGTGCAGGATATAATCAGAACTATAATTCAAGAGGAAGAGGTGGTAGAAATCAGAGAAGTAATTTCAGAGGTAGAGGTAATAGAGGTTTCTTTGGAAGAAATGCAGGAAGAGGCTTTCAAAGTCAATCCTACAATAATATGTACTAAAAGTATGCTTCAGACCAGAAAGAGCTTAATTATGAATGCAACTTGTGAAAGACAAAGTGAAGATCAAAGAGTTTTCTACATTGACTCAGGATGCAACAATCACCTGAGTGGCAACATAGCTTTGATGATTGATTTGGAGAATAAGGTGAGTAATCATATAGTCCAAACAGGTGCTAACACAAAGCACAATGTGAAGTCCATGACTTTAGCATTAATGGTTCAAGATATTATGTGATTTATGTTGATGATGCTACCAAGTGGATCACTGTATATGTGATCAAAGATAAATCAGAGGTGTTCAATACATTTAAACATTATCATGTGTATGCAGAGAGAATCAAAGGGCAAAAGTTGAAGAGACTAAGGTCAGATGGAGGGGGAGAGTATTTCTCTAATGAGTTCAGTGATTACTTATGGAATGTAGGTATAAAAAGGGAAGTTACTTGTAGGTACTCTCCTCAACAAAATGGTGTAGCAAAAATGAGAAATAGAACTCTTGTTAAGTTTGCAAGGTCAATGATTAAGGAGAAAAATTGCCTTAATTACTTGTGGGTTGAGGCTATGAATACAACTACTTATTTGGTTAATAGACTACATGTAAGGCCTTGAATGGTATGACATCATATGAGGCATGATGGGGTGAGAGACTTACATCATTGCAAAGTGTTTGGATGTTTGACTTATGCATATGTACCATCTCAATTAAGGCATAAATTGGAACCTAAAGCTGAAAACTATGTGTTCATTGGTTATGATGATAAGCAAATGGGTTATAGATTGTGGAGTCTATCCACAAAGCAATTCCTTGTGTCAAAGGATGTTACATTTGATGAGCAAGGTACTTGGTATGCAAGTATAATTAATGTTCATGCAAGTGATGAAGAAGTCATGACCCAAAGCAAGGGGAAATCAAAGATTCAAATTCTTGATTATGAAAATATTTTTGATGCTCAAATTGATAATGAAGAGATACCAAGGTTTGATCCAAAATATGAAGAACCAAAGACTTCAACGAGTGGAGAAGTTAAAAGGTCAAAGGAACATAAATCAACCCATAAGGTGTAGTTATGATACTTGATTTTTGAGTGCTAAAGATTATGCTTACATAGTGAAAACAAAAGAAGACCCTTCTACATATGATGAGGCAAAAGGTAAGGAAATTTGGGAGAGAGCTATGTAGGAGGATTATGATTCATTGATGGAGAATGAAACATGGGATTACTTCTTAAACCAAATAATCAGAAAATCATTGGATGCAAATGGGTATACAAGACAAACAGGTATGCAGATGGAAATGTGTCTATGTATAAAGCTAGACTTGTTGTGAAAGGGTATGCTCAAACGTATGGTGTAGATTATGATGAGAATTATAGTCCTGTGGCAAAGATGAAAACTATAAGGACTCTCATAGCTATTGTTGCATGTAAAGGTTGGAAGCTATGTGAATTAGATGTGAGGAATGATTTTCTAAATGGTTACATTTTAGATTAAGTTTTCATGGAGCAACCATATGGTTTCAAGAATAAATGTTATTCAAAGTATGTATGTAAGCTCAAGAGAGCTTTGTATGGTTCAAAGTAGGCCCTAAAGGCATGGAATTACATACTTGTGAAGTTCTTGAAGAAGCTTGGTTTCCAAGTGTCTAAGGTAGATAGTAGCTTTCTTGTTAAAGCAAGTGATGATGGGTTTATTTACATTTGCATAATTTTGATGAAATAATTCTTACAGTTATAGATGAGAGTGCATAAAATATCTTAAGAAATAGATGGAGAAAGAGTTCAAGATTAGTGACTTGGGAGACTTTTCATATTTCTTGGGAATGGAGATTTCATATACTCAACATGGAGTATATGTGACTCATGAAAGGTATTTGAAGAATTTGCTAATCAAGTTCAAAATGGAAGATTGCAGGGTAGCACCTACTCTGATCAAGGTGAATCATAAATTGAGCACATATGGAGGAGAAGAGTTCATGGACATGAAGTTGTATCAGAGTTCGGTTGGTAGTCTAATCTATGTTACATTGACTAGGCATGATTTGTCATATGTACTAGGAGTGTTGTCTCAATTCATGCATTGTCCTAGGAAACATGATTGGATTGCAGGACAAAGGGTGCTAAGATACATTAAGGGTACACTCAAAGAAGGTTTCTATTATGGATTCACATCAGATACAAAAATCAAGATATACAGTGATGCGGATTGGGTTGGTAACTATGATGGTAGGAGGTCAACATATGGATATCTATGTTATGAGGGAGATAAATTAATCTCTTGGTGTTTAAGAAGCAACATACAGTTGCTTTTTCATCCACAAAAGCAAAATATAAAGGTATGGTTGAAGCTGCAAAGGAGGTTATATGGTTGAAGACTGTCATGAAGAGTTTTGATATCAATCAGAGTACACCCACCATTTATGGAGATAATATGAGTTCATTGTATCTAGCTTCTAACCATGTGTTTCATGCCAGGACTAAACATATTGAGATCCAATATCATTTTTTCAGAGAGAAGGTGATTGATAAAGAAATTGAAGCCATACACACTTCTAAAAAAGATCAGATTGCAAACATGTTAACCAAAAGCTTGGATGGACCTATGTTCCAAAGGTTCAAAGACATGGCATGTATAACGAAGATGGAGAAAATCACAATTGATCATTGAGGGAAAGCTATTGGTGCGGGAAAATCACCAATTGATGATTTGGACAAGTTTTTAAGTCAAACAATAAAGCAAAGATCAAAGTTTGAGTTTTGAAGATGAGTGCATGGTTAGAAGATGAAGACTTCTATATACATGTACATTAAGCTTGTATTTAGTTCACTTATGCCTTTGTAATGGTGATGACTTTATACATATATGCCTATATATACTAGTATGGAGTCAGGAAATATATGAGAGAAGAGATATAGAACAAGAATAGATGAGTAGAAGAAGAAAATGTGTGATGAATGTATGAGATTCATCAATCATATTTTTTTCTATGAGAATAGAAGAAAACTTCTGAAATCTGTGTCATGATCTTTTCTCCATCTCTACTTTTGTGCTTGTTCATTTCAAAAATCCTTTCGTAGATGTCTAATTCCATAGTTAATCTACCTATGGTCAAGATTTGAGAGTCTAATTGTAATCAAGCTGAGAGAAATTTAAGTAGGAACATTTACATGTGTAAATGTGAAGAAGTGTAGGTAGGAATAGGTGCAATCTTGATGGTCAATGTTTTGATCAAATCTCCCTTGACAACGTAAAGTTTTGAGCACGTAAGAACTCATTCTTTAAATGGAAAGGTAAGCTAATTGTGGCTAAAAGCATTTGAATAAACAAGTTCTAATTTGGGAGAACCATGCATTAAAAGTTGCAGGTGTCAAAGTCGACTACACAGAAGAACAATTTCAGACATAGGTATATTATTTGGAGGAAATCTTAAGATCCATTGAATTTTTTGAAGAAATTTAACTTGGAGAAGGTGAGAAAACTTTAGGGGACACCTTGTATAAAGTCTTATTGAAAACGTTACACAGTTGACTAGTCAATGAGTGAATTAAGTGCAACATACTTTTCTATGTAATGAGTTTCTTCAGAGTTGACTCAAGTCTTCATAATTTGGCAATAGATTTCCAAAATTGGTTGTGGTTATGCGTTGTTCTTGATATAGAGGTTCACTAACATCAAGAATATCTTATTCTCTTGGAGATTAATAATCTCCATCAACTATTAGTATACGGTGATAAAAGAAATTAATCGTAGATTTACAACAATGAACTTCCTAGCACAGAGTTCATCATCAAGCCAAAAATATGCACATAGAAGCTACAAGAGTACACACATATTAGAATAATTTGAATGGATTTGGAAAATATAAACATACTTCATCAGGTCCTTCATAATAGTAATGATGCATAGAGAAAGAGCATAAGAAAAGAGCAACTAGTATTATATCAAAAGTCTGCATAAATCTTTTGAAAACTCCCAAAAAATACATGAGGATTTTCTTGAACATATCATTCTAAATCATATCAAGAGCTCATGAGCAGATATAATCGATACCCACTCCTAATCAGATAGTAAACATATCACAAGCCTTACCATAACTATATTAATTGCTTGAACTCTTCTGATAGAGCACAAACTTCTTATGAGACATACAAATGTCTTATGAGAAACTCTTCTGATAGAACACAACATTGTTAAAAGGAACATACGAAACTATCGAAGGTATGTTTCTTGTATGACATATCAATGTAGAAGCAACTACATTTCTTCATCCTCTAGACTATCACCTCATAAGTCTTCTCAATTTTTTATGAGCAAGAAAGTCTCTCTCTCTATCTCCTCTCTCTCTCTCTCTCTTTCTCTCTCTCTCTCTGTCTTTCTCTCTCCTCTCTCTATCCTCTCTCTCTCTCTCCCTCTCTCTCTCTCCCCCTCCCTCCCTCTCTCTTCCTCTCCCTCTTGTACGTGTGATCAATATTTGTAGCTCTCTCTCTCTCTCCCTCATTTTTTGTAGTGCAAAGCCTTTGTACTCGATTAGTGGTCCCCTATTTTGGTCTACCCTATCTCTATCAATGGATCTCATAGAAGTTTCATCTCTCTCGCTTTCTTTGTCTGCCTAGAAACTCTTCTACATAACATGTTCATTTGCAGACATTGATGAACATCTTTGCTATGCATCAAATCCACAGGATCAAGTCTTCTCTATCTCTCTCTCTCTGTCTCTCTCTCTCTCAAATAGCATCCTCAAAATTGCAATCTGTTCACTTTTGCTCCTAACTCTCTGTTTGTATGCACAAAAAAATACCATTGCAATCTCTCTCTCTCACTCTCTCTGTCTCTTCCCCTCTCTCTCCCCCTCTCTCTTTCACTCTCTCTCTCTCTCTCGCCTCTCTCTCTACATGCATAGCCATCGCAGTAGTCGAGAGGGGGAAGAAGAGAATTTCTTTCTTTCTTTCTCTCTCTCTCTGACATACGTGCAAAAAGCATTAGGAGAAAACATACATTAATCACATATCTATATATACATAGATCCACACAAACATGTGTAGGAACACTAATTAGACACACGGCTTGCATGCACACTACACACATTTCACACATTTACATGCACACACTTCACATCCGATAGTTAGACTCACATAGCGCACACTCACACACCATGCACACTCTCCACGACTAACACGCATCACTCACATTAACTTAGACATCAGACTCACTTCACTCTTAGTTGCATACACACGTATTCTATTGGTTTTGTCTTTTGTATTTTATTATTATTATTATTATTATTATTTAAATTATACTTCAGGCTTTGATTGACCATTTAGTATCTTATTTAACGTATAATTCACATACAAACATGAACTCATTAAGCATAGCTAATGACAATCAACCATATGTAGGTAGACATATACACATACACATTCACATAGCCGCATTAACACCTAAGAGTACACATATGAGCACATAACTCAATACACATACTTAAGTTATCACACCAAAAACACATAGCAATTCTTAGACACATTCAAATGCATATAGAGTGAGTTACACATACACATAGAAGTCGCAATTCAATTATGTGAGCATGTTTGCCTAGATTGGAAGGCTATCAAGTGCTCCTTTATGCAAAAATAAGACCTATGCAAAAAGATGTATGTTGCTAAATAGAAAGGAACCTTGAGAAACCTAGTGTGAACATAATCTTCCATGTATATAATAATAAATAACTTCCCATGATTGTCAACATATCTAGATGGGTATGTAATGAATATACCCCTTTTCAGACGTCATGTAGGGACATTAACAATTCTCTATGTGGAGAATCAAAGTGGATCATACTTCAAATGATAATCAAGTTCATAACACAAACTCATATACCAAATACCCTTAATCCATTTACACAATTATTCTCATTACTTATCATCCCTTCATGTCCTCCTTATAGCACATTTTCCTCTTTTTCTTTGCCTACAGGTACTAAAAAAGGAGATTATTTAAATAAAAAATATGAGAAAGAACATACTTTGAGAGTTTAGAGATCACCAATTTTCAGGAAGATTTTAATTTCTCTGAATGAAAGTTAGAGCAGAGAAATCCATTCGACATCCACCCCCACTAAACATGCACATCGTTGCGATGGGCCAACCTAAAGATTATTGAAAGGAGTATCAATTTTTTTTGAAAAAACTATCTCTGAATGTTTCCAAATGGTGTATCAAATATGATTTCAAATGAAAATAAAGATTATAACCCCATCCATTGATAGCAAGGCCATGATTTTATTAGGCAGGACAAAAGACTCAGTTTGTGTTTTGATTGTGGGGAGCAGAGGCATCCAACATATGAATGCCTAAATAAGGCAATCTTTTGCCCACCACAAGTGAAGTTGATAAACATCATTAAGGAAGCTACAACAATTGACAAAGAAGATGATGGAGGTAAGTGACCTAAAACTACTTTACATTGCATGGTGGCTATTTCTTTCCAAAGAGCTTTCGTAATTAGGATTTTGGGTATGATTTCTATGCATAGGATCAAAATTTTTTTATCACTTTGGGTAGTACATATTATTTCCTATCTCTCAAATTGGTATCAAATTTAGGGATACCCCTAAATATGCAGATAACAAGACTTGTGGAGATAACCAATGGACAACTACACTATACAAAAGGATGCATTGAAAACCTTGCATTTACTTTTTCTAATAGGTGTTTTTGTGGCAGTTTCCATGACATTGAAATGAGGTAGAGTGATGCAAATATATGCATGGACTTGTTAATGCAAAACTCTACACCAATTGATTGTAAAGAAATAGCCATCCCTTTTAAGATAGAAAATGAATATATCCACTTTTTAGGTGATGCACGTAATCCTAAGCCTATTCTCATTGTAGTGTAGATGATTAGAGGTATACATCATGTTTGGAGAACATTTGTAGTGTATGTGAACAATTTGTATGAGGAAGATAATGTTGAAAAACTTCCAAATTATGAAGAAAATATTTTGAAAGAATATGCAAATGTATTTTGAGAAGAATTGCTTCATATGCCTCCACCTAAGCAGACTGACCATGCCATTGACCTATATCTAAGGATTGAACCACATTTTGGAGCACCCTTTAGATTTAAATTAGATGAATTAAAGGAGCTTAAGATTCAATTATGAAGAAAGGCTTCATAAGACCAAGTGTTTCACCTTGGGGGATGCTTGAATTCAAAATAGATCATTAGAGTCTAAAATACATTTTCACACAACCATTGTTTAACAATAGGAAAAGTGTTGGATGGAATTATTAAGCAAGTATGCTTTTGACATTAAGTATTTGGCTCGTAACGAAAATAAGGCCAATGAAGCATTGATTTCGAAATGTTTATGTAATCATCTTTCTATAATAAGTTCTCAATAGAGAGAGCAACAACCTCTACAAGTTGACTATGTCTAAGTAAGAATGAGTAGATAAATGAAGAAGCAAGACAATAATGGCAAAAGTATATGTATATAGCTTTCAACATATTTTACAAATGATTGGGAGTCTTTATATATACTCTCAAGGATCTATCCACACCTTTTCTTCATGAATTTTGGCTCAAAATAAGGTGGCTTTAGTAGTTCAAATTGATTAATATCTTTTCCTACAATCTAGGAAAAGTAATCTAATCAAGATCTACTTCTGGTGATTTGATTGAGTGCTTGATTGAATGAATCACAACCACCTCTAAATCATGATTTTTTAGCCTTTTACTTTTTCTTTTACAAAGACAAAGGTTTTGGAACTTACATAAGAGTGTGATCATATGAGATCAATCACTTAATACAATAAATGAGTGCAATTATAAAAAAATCATCAATGAGAATCTAAAATACCATCGAAATGATGGTTTTGATGTAGATCATATTTATCTCAAGCATACTGCAAGCTTCGTGTTTCGACATGCTCTTCATTCTCCTCAACGGTTACAACAATTTTTTTGGTATTTTCTTTATTGTCATACGCTTCTCCTCTGATGGCCTCTCTCTTAGGCATGCATACCAAAATCTTCTCATCCTCAACTTCATATTTCTTTAAGTTTTTTGGCAGTTCAAACAATGATTCCTCCTCTTCTTGTTTCATTGCTTTTCTTTTCTTTTTCTTTTGACCACCTTCACTTCCATCCTTTGAATTTACAGTTTTGATGCTTGTGAGAGGTTCTTCTTCTTTTTGGGTAAATATGCCTACATTGTCTAGATAGTGCTTTTTTGAGTTAAAACAACTATCCATCACAATGGATTCTAGATCATCATCATTCTCTTATCTTTGATGACTTCACGAGGGTCACATTCTTCTAGCAAGGGCTGACACATGAACACTGAAATGTCATAACCCTCCTCATCACAATGAGGTGTCCATTGTTCTTCATTGACAACAATGTCCATGGTGGCTAAGATCTCTACCCAACCATGAGGCTCGAAATCCTCATCTGGAAATATCATTAGTATGTAAGTTGGGTCTCTAACTGGTCTATCTCCTGGGGGGGTTCCTTCTTTTTCTTTTAGGTTTCTTTCCTCTTCATCTACGACCTTACACATCCACAAATGAGAATCTTTGTGCATTCATGATGGATCAGAAGAACTTTGAGAATTCACAGAGATCAAATCTTTTGGCGCCTTGTGGATAGGATTCCATGATACATCTCTGAAGGTATAATCCTTTAGATTGACCTTGTTTGTGGCCCCTACATGTTGCAAGTACAAGGAAATGGTTCCCCAATCTTGTAATATTTATAGCTGCCATAGGAAGGGTCTTCCTAGGATCATTTCATAGACATTATTTTTGCCAAAGTCACATATAGCAAAGGTGTGCTCAAACTCTATACCACAAGTGGTTAGAGTTATCCCTTCAAGCAATCCTAGAGGTCTTTCAATATGGCCATCAGCCATTTGAAGCTTCATCCTAGTTGATCTTAATGTGGGTTCACCCCATTGCTTCCACAAGGTAGTAGTCACAATCACAACGCTAGGACCTAAATCTAAGATAGCTTTGATTTTGTAACCTTGGTAGTGATTGGAAGATAAGTGTTACCTTCTTCACCTTCACTCATGTCTCCTATCTTGTCTAAAGGTATCTTTGGTACTTTCTGTTTAGAGCCTGCTTTTGACACATTGGAATCGAGTTCAAGAACCTGATTTGTGACATGCTTCCATAGCTCTGGTTCTACTTTGAGAAACTCTTCTATGGTGATATGATACTGAACCTTAGTGTTCTTCACGACATCAGTGTTCGATGGAACCACTGAGTCTTCATGTCTTACCAACATTGTGGGAGCTCTTATCTGAAGAGATTCAAATTCCCATGGGCCAGTGACATGTGGTAACTCTTG
Source organism: Ceratopteris richardii (assembly GCA_020310875.1). Classification (NCBI taxonomy): domain Eukaryota; kingdom Viridiplantae; phylum Streptophyta; class Polypodiopsida; order Polypodiales; family Pteridaceae; genus Ceratopteris; species Ceratopteris richardii. Next base: position 152,918,833 of record CM035414.1, read on the forward strand.
TAAGGAATTAGATTCCAAATATAATCTTCCATCTTCTTGTTGCTCTTCTTGATCTCCAGAAATAGATGGAATGTCTTGGGGAAAATGATCATGAAGATCATCAATCTCAGGAATAGAAGGGGGATTACCCTTCTCCTTGGCCCATTTCTCTTCTTGTATTTCTCGCAAGAACTGTTGAGAGCACTTTGGAATTGAAAGAGGTGTTCCATCATCTATGGAATCAGGAACATAATTGGTGGTGAGCTTTCTCTTTCAACAAATGGTTGAGCCTGTGGCGTTAAAGAAACCTGTGACTTATTTACCAACCGCTCTAATATTTCTAGTAAACCCTAGAAACGCAAATCTGGCTTGATAGCATTTGTCTGATTGAACAATTTATTGGTCTCAAGCATAGGTTGCACTAATTCTACCATTTTTATGCACATTTTTTTCCGTTCCATCTCTAAATCTACTCTAGGGTAGCTCTTATCTAGGTTTGCAGCTATTGGCCCTTCTTGAAGATGAGCATAGTAGGCCTTGAACATCATGTCCAAGCCTTCAGCGGTTGGATATGCAAGAACAGACCATGGTTGTGGTTTATTTACAATGGCTGATGGGGTGGATGGAGCTTCAACATGCAAGGGGTTTTGAGAGGCGATATCTTCTATTTTTCTTTTTGCATCTCTCAAGCTTTCTTCAAGTTTAGATAGCTTTCTATTCAACTTGCAATTGGCCTTTTTTCTAGTATCCTTCCACGTTCTTGTTTTCCTCTTACTACGCTCTCTTGATTCAGTTGACTCTGATTGTTCAGTTGGCTTATCTTATTTTTAGGCTTGTGCCCTAGTAACTACCTGTATAGGAGCCACATTACTACTAATTGAACTTGAATCCACCACAAAGGCCTACCACATTAATCAGTGTGACATTGGCTACACCAAAGAGGTTCCTTGGACAATCTCTTTTTGATATATTTAGATAGTGATGTGTGTGAACACTCTAGGACTGCCGGGGCACTTTTTTCTCTCTTTAGGAGGTTTTTTTCCCCCGGCTTGTATATATGCCTATTGCCCTAATGGGCTACTTATCTTTATACATTCTCTAGTACTACATTGAGTATTGTGTGTTGAGCTCCAAGCTTCTTCTCCTTCCTTGTGTTGTTCGCGTGCTTTCGCAGACATCTATCTCCAACAATTGGTATCAGAGCAGGTCGTCGCTTCATCTAGGGCACGGTCAACACTCCTCTGTTTGCAATCTCAGAATCGCACCAATTTTGGTGAGCATATTGCGTTTTTCCAAGATCAAAACACCTTCGCTATGTGGTGTCGAAATCGCGATCTGAGCTCATTTCGGCCTCCGAACGCACTATCGCAGCACTTGTGCAGGCTATTTTGTCTTTTTATGCCAAAGGTATATACCCGTTTCTATTTGCCAGTTTAAGCATCTCGAAGTCTGCTACAGGTCTAGCATAACTCATCTGGGCAGTTTTGTTCAACCTTTTGAGATACAATCGATTTTTTGCATCAAGATATTTTAGTCACCGGCCATGGCTGAAAGTAGTGATGTATTCTGTATGTTGGTTGTTTAGGATAAGTTGGATGGTACCAACTACCTGTTATGGGCTTATATGATGCGACATGTGTTGGTTGCAAAAGGACTGTGGAACATTGTGTAGGGTGTCGAAAAACATCCTATCACACCTGCAACTATTACAACTGCAGGTACTGAAGCTGATGCATAAGATGTCGAAGATGATGATATTCTGCATATTCCTGTTCGTACTACCGTTTTTGCTACAGCTACTGTAGAGCAGATTCGATGGGATGGTAGAGATGCTCAAGCACATGCATTGATAGCTTTGTCTATCAAACGTGCCATTATTCCTCACATTCGCTCTTGCAGAACAGTTAAGGATGCTTGGGATACACTTACCACATTGTACCAAGCTAGGAATGAGGCTCGTGTTGCTTACCTATGAAAATAGTTGGAGAGTGAGCACATGAATGAAGGTGATTCTATGGACAGCTTCCTAACAAAGATCAAAGAATTGAAGGAACAGTTGATTTCTGCTGATGAGGTTATACCAGATAGCTCACTTGTGTAGACCGTTCTGAATGGTCTTCCTGATTCATATCAGAGTTTTGCTTCTACTCTTCGGTTGATGATGAAAGGCAATCCGAATGCCTTATCATTTGAGGAGTTAATCTCTGTTCTGTTGCAGGAAGATCAGTACAGACAAAACAGGTCCATTATGTGAGTTGCAGATCAAGCTTTCCTGGCTAGTCAGAAGGGCAAAGGAAAATGGAGATCTTCAACTAGTAAGTAGAAATCTGCTAATTCTGCATATTCAAAGAAGGAAGATAAAGATGAGAAAAAATTAGAAAAGCAGAAATTGTTTTGTAAGTATTGTAAAGGGAATGATCATATCATAAAGAACTGTCCAAAACTGGCTGCTAAAGAGGCAAAGAAGAAAGAGACTAGAATGGTTGTTGTAGAAGCCTCTACACCAAAAACGAAGTCTGCTAATCTTCTACAGGAAGAAGAATGGATGCCTACTACTGTCTGCAGTTTTGACCCATCTTCTCATGAGCAGTGCATGTATGTAGTAGACTCAGATGTTTGGTATTTTGATAGTGGGGCGACCAAACATATTACCTCGCAGCGCAGTTTCTTCTCTTCACTCGAGCCTGCCCCTACAAGGAATACTGTTACATGCACCAACAACTCCTCTTATCCTGTTATGGGAGTTGGTAAGATCATTTTGACTACTGCTGATGGTAGTTCTTTCACTTTGTCAGATGCTTTATTTGTGCCAGGGATCAAGAAGAACCTATTATAAGTTTCTGTATTAGCCAAGATTGGCTTGGTTATGAAATTTGTTAATGACATGTGTGCAGTTCATGATCTGTCAAATGGCGATGTGATTATTGCTTCTGGCATTTTATGTCGTGGGTTGTATAAGCTCATAGACTATGAAAGATTTGTGAATGATTTGGCATGTGCAGTAAATGATTCTCAGGCTATGTCAGATGCAAAGCTTTGGCATGCACACTTTGGTCATCTGAATTTTGCTAGTTTGCTATGCCTACAGAAATCTGAAATGGTGTCCTCTTTGCCCAAACTTGAGGCACTTGGAAAACATGTTAGTGAAGACTGTATTTTGTGCAAAATGCAGCATTCATCCTTTCCAAAAGATGGTTCAGTTCGGGCTACCGAGAAATTGCAGCTTGTACATAATGATGTCTGTGGTCCTATGTTGACACCTTCTTTTGGGAATTATCTTTACTTTCTGACTTTCATCGATGATTTTTCTAGGCATGCATGGGTATATCCATTGAAGGCAAAGTCCAAAGTGTTCATGTGCTTCAAACAGTTTTTGGTTTTGGCTGAAAATCTGTCAGCATGTAAAATGGGTACCCTCCGTTCTGATCGAGGGAGGGAATATATGTCTTTTGATTTTAATACATTTCTGGCTGAACGTGGGATAAAACACCAGTGTATAGTTCCGTATACACCTCAATAGAATGGAGTTTCTAAACAAAATAACAGGTCACTCATGGAGATGGCGAGGTGTATGGTCAAAAGTCAAGCTTTACCACATAGTTTCTAGCTTGAGGCTGTCATGTGTGCAGCATATGTACTTAACAAGTGTCCCACTAAAGCGCTACAGTCTATCACTCCATATGAGGCTTGGCATGATCGCAAGCCATCTATTGCTCATCTGCATGTTTTTGTTTGTTTGGCATATGCATTAGTGTCTGAACAACATCGCAGAAAATTGGATGATAAAGTAGTAAAATGTATTTTTGTTGGGTATAATTCTAAAAGTAAAGGCTATCGTCTGTATCATCCACAGACTAAATGCATTCTGGTTAGCCATGATGTTGTTTTTGTGGAAGATGCTATTCAACCATTGCTTTCATGTACTAAGGAGACATATGTTAGCTCCAAAGACATGTATGATACTTTGCTGCCTCCTTTTACAGGTGGACAATCTAGTGCTGGTCCTAATGAGGCAACTTTTCAGCCTTTGCAGGTTTCATGTAATGATGCAGATCATTCGATTTCTGATGCAGATGTACATGATGCACTTATTGATGAGAGAGCTGATGGCTACATCTAGTCTCTGTGATGAGAATGAGCCTGTTTCGTTTGATGAAGCACAAAATTCAGAAAATTGAATGGCTGCTATGCAATCTGAATATGATGCAATAATGAAGAATGGTACTTGGTCTTTATGTGACTTGCCTCCTGGCAAAAAGGCCATTGGCAGCAAGTGGGTATACAAGCTGAAGTGTAAACCTGATGGTACAGTTGATAGGTATAAGGCTAGGCTTGTTGCAAAGGGTTATGCGCAAGAAAGAGGCATTGATTTTGATGAGACCTTTGCACCCACATGTCGTATGACTACTATTCGGAGCATTTGTGCACTTGCAGCCCATCATGGTTGGAATGTACATCAATTGGACATTAAAACTGCATTTCTGAATGGTGACTTGCATGAAGAAGTGTATGTTTTTCAGCCCCGTGGTTTTGTGCAAAAAGGGCATGAAAACTAGGTGTGCAGGTTAAAGAAGGCAATATATGGTTTAAAACAAGCACCACGTGCTTGGTATGAGAAGATACATGCCTATCTGATTGCACATGGTTTTGAGGACAGTCAAACTACAAGCACCTTATATGTTAAGCGTGCTAATGATGTGCTTCTGATCATTGTTGTCTATGTTGATGACATGTTGCTCACTGGTCCGTTTGAGAAGCATATTGCTGATTTTAAGGCTGATTTGCATGCCTCATTTGAGATGTCTGATTTAGGGCATTTGCATCATTATTTGGGCATTCAATTTATGCACGTTGATGGTGGAATGGCTTTGTGTCAAATGAAATATATTGACACATTATTGCAGCATTTTGGCCTTGAAGACTGTAAGACTATAGCCACTCCTATGGAGACAGGTTTAAGATTGAGTCTTCATGATGTTGGAGATGCATTTGATGATGTTCTCTATCAGCACGCTTTTGGATGGTTGATTTACTTATGCATTACTCAACGAGATATTCAGTTTGCTGTCTCACAGATGAGCAGGTTTATGCATTGCCCAGAAGTCAAGCATTGGCAGGCAGTTAAGCGCATCTTTTGCTAATTGAGTGGTACTCGGCTACTTGGGTTATTTTATCCCAAGGGGGGATCACTACCACCAGATTTGCATGCTTTTTTTGACTCTGATTGGGTTGGTTGCTATGACACTCGTGTGTCCACTAGTGGCTTTTGCTTCATGCTTGGTAGCTCATGTATATCCTGGTTGAGCAAGAAGCAGCCTACTGTGGCCACTTCCAGTTGTGAGGCTAAGTATAGGGCAGCTTTCACAGCTACTGTTGAGTGTGTGTGGCTCAGATGCCTTATGGCATATTTAGGTGTTGGTCAGTCTTCTGCCACCGCCATCTTCACTGACAGTGAGAGCGCATTGGTAGTTGCGAGAAACCCTGTGTTCCATGCTTGCACTAAGCACATTGAGGTGCATTATCATTATGTCAGGGAGAGGTTCTCTGCTGGGGAGATCAGCTTGGCATATGTGCCCACGCAGGACAACATTGCAGACCTTTTCACGAAGGCTCTGCCTAGGGAGAAGTTTGAAGATTTCCGCAAAGGTTTGGGCTTACTTCCTTTTGTGGAGTGATTTCCACATAGCTTGGCACTTCCTTATACATGAGTGCCAACTACTTGTTCACCGCATCACTCCCAAGGGGGATTTGTTGATATATTTAGGTAGTGATGTGTGTGAACACTCTAGGACCACCGGGGCACTTTTTTCCCTCTTTAGGAGGTCTTTTTCCCCCAACTTGTATATACGCCTATTTCCCTAATGGGCTACTTATCTTTGTACATTCTCTAGTAACACATTCAGTATTGTGTGTTGATCTCCAAGCTTCATCTCCTTCCTTGTGCTGTTCGCGTGCTTCTGCAGACGTCTATCTCCAACATCTCTCGGGAGATGATCTTTGCCACACTCAAGACTAAAAGCTTGTATTGTGATGGCCTATCCTTGTCATGGAGTTGGTGGATGGGGGCATTCATGAATGAAATGGTCACCCTCCAATCTAAAACATGGTCCTCTAGGGGCTTGTCATCTTACTTGTCTCATTTGGGGCTTGGGATTAGGATTCGTGTACATGACATTGGAGTATTCAGGCTCAAGTGTAATAAGCTCATGGACTATCTTCATAGGAGTAGTCAAAACTCTAGGCATGAGGGTCATTTTCTCAGACCAATGCAGTCATTGGAACTAATGCTCTATTAGGGTTCTCCTCTGCCACTGCATACTTAATTGGAATCACATTGGTAGGCGGTGGTGGTTGGATTCCTAGGACTGGTTGTGGCATATATGGTGCTTGATGTTACTATTGTGGCCTATAATAAGGCTCTTAATATTGATTCTGATACCTACCTTGTTGGTAAGGTTGCTGATAAGTTTGTATGATAGCTGGCCTATTGTAGGGAAAATCTTGAGCCATGTGGTTTGCATACTTTCTCTCAATAGTGTAATATAGAGCATTAGGCTTTCCTTGGGGTTGAGTTAACGTCGGGCATACATTAGCCATGTGGTCTCCTCCACAATTGTAACACCGCTTCAATGAGGTGACCCTTGGTGTTTGTCTTTCTTGAACTCCTAGCTTCTTGGCAACTTGGTCAACTATCTCATCTATCTCCGTGGGGGTTATAGAAGTATGAATAGTAGACCTATCAAAATCCTTATAGAGTTTGGATAATCCTAATTCCTCACCCAAGTTGTCTTCTATGTCCATGCACATCTGAACACATTCTTCTATGGATCTAGGCTCTTTCAAGTACATGTATGATCTTAACTTGGTGCTTAGTAAACCATCTAAAAACAAGATCACTTGTTTGGCTGGTGTGGGTAACTCTAGAATAGGGCATCTTTCTAAGTACTATCTAAATTGTTTTTCTGCAAGTCGCACTGTTTCTTGAGGCATCTGCTTGAAGTTGTGGATCAAGGATGATGTGTTATGCATGATACCACTCTTGGAAAATTCCACAAGGAATTCCTCTAGTAGTTGAGCTATATCTCAATTGTTATGACTATTCAGGGGTTGAAACCAAGCTAAGGTAGTGCCCTTAAGAGTCAAACCAAATGCCTTGAATTGAGTGAACAAGCCCTCGACATGTTCAGCTCTTAACACTTGTTTGAACTCGGCCACATGACCATAAGGATCTCGTGACCCGTCAAAGTAGTTCTTCATTGCCCTAACCACTTGAGAATGTCTAAGGGTTCTTGGGTGCTCTCATAGTCTAGGCAATGGGAAATCATGTTCATCTCTTTGATGCCTATGTGCTCTATGTCTCTCTCTCTTTCAAGTCTTTCATTTTCAAATATTGATCGGTCTCCACCCATAGTGTTTGCAACACTTACTTCAGGTTTCTCTCTGGTTCATTCTCATTGGGTTTCATGAGCCTTTGATGATCCTGCTCCTTGGGTGGCATGGGAAACATTAGACCTTGCTAGAGGGGAAATCAATTCACTCTTCCAACTGTATGCATGCCTATCATGCTCCATTACCAAGAACATTCTCTCTGATGTGTTATCTAGATAGAAAACTTTGCCTCGTGTCTTAGGGTCTGTGAATTTGAAGATGGTGATCATTGGGTTAGTTTCGTCTGGCTTGAATCTCCAAAAGGCTTCCTCTGTTTATCTATTCAAGAATAGTTCTATACTTTTGTTGTCTTAAGGAATCCAATCCGGAGTGATCACTCTAGACAAGACTGACTTACCTCTAGGAGTCTTGGGTTCTCATCCTATATCCCCTTGGTCTAGGTCTCCTATTTCATTCTCAGCTTAGCCACTAGGTGTTCAAGTCCAAAAGGTTGATCGGGATTTTTGAGTTGGACCATTGATCGGCTGAGGCCATCCTCATAGATGTGAGCACCTAATCAGTTAGTCCTAATATACTCTAGTTGGGTCTTATAGGGACCTTCTAGTGCCTGTAAATAGGTAGTGCTTGAGTTACCTATGGGTCTTTCCATGCTAAAAGACATTTCTGAATCACTTGTGTTTGAACTTAGCATGTAGGGATAACCACTAAGTTGTTGTGCCCATGACCTAGCTGTATGGTTGACACTAGCCTCAGAAGATCTAATGCTTTTTCTATCCTTGCCTAAGTATCTACTAGATCTAAAGTTTATAAGCATTGATTAAGAGTCCAAAATTTCCCCTTTATACTGCTCAAAATCCTTTGGAGATCCCTTGGCTTTCGAATCCCACTTGAGGGTCAACTTCAAATTAGCCTATCTAAAAATCAATGCATTATTCTTAAGATGAGCTATATGCTACCCTTAGTGTCCATGTGAAAGGACAAAATAGCCACCGGACACTTCTTTGTATATGTTCTTTAATAAAACATATAGTGGCGTGGTCAGTCACAGACTGTAAGTTCGACCGCATTTGTAAGACCTAAGAAGTCTGTCTTCGTGCTCCCTGTGTACTGTGTTTTCTGCGTATTCTACAGCCTCTGTGCGGAGTACTGTGTGCGGCGTCAGGAGCTCGGTTTCTACTCCGAGCATATCGTCGTGGAGCTCTCGAGAAGGAGAGTGCAGTGCGGTGCATCGCCATCGAATTACTTCACTGGTATCAGAGCAGTTCGAGGCAAAAAGCTTTGTTCCTTTTGTGCGAGCGAAGCGAGCACCCCCCCCCCCCCCCCAAGGCGGCGACTAAGGCGGCGACCAAGGCATAGACCTTGGCATACCTTGTCATCCGAGTCACTGAAGTCACCGTTGGCGCCGTTCGTTGCGCGCGAGGGAGGACCTCAACGATCAAGGAATATAGAGGTTCCCAGTACTTCCCGGGAGGTCACCCATCCCAGTACTGTTCCCCTCAGAGCTCGCTTAACCGTGGCAATCTCTTGCCACTAAGCTACACTCTTGTGGTGTTTGAAGAAGGGGAAAGACTAAGTTTGACATTACCTGTAACAAGTTTTGGTCCCTCAAAGCTTCATTTTTGCTTTTAAAGCCTATTTCTGAAGCAATTTTGGGGTGTTTTTGGTCCTTGTACTTCTCAGACAATAAATATCAACCTTTGGGGCTGTATTTTCAGCCACACTCGTAAAACTACAGGTTTCTCGAGGGGTTTTCAATTTTGGTGGGAGTAGTCGCTGCAAATTTATGCAGGTTTTTAAAGCCTAAAACATCAGAGTTGACAGACACTTGCAGGTGTTATTGGCTAGTTTTTGGGCTGTGTATTCAGCCTTTTTAGTGTCATTTTACTGCATATATTGAGCACATACACACCATGTACGCTTCTGTGGATACTGCTTATGTACGTCCATGTGGGCATTGATATAGCGGTTACGTTCTTTGCATAAAGCCTTTTACGTTTGATAAAGAGGGTCGTGGTGAGGTTTTCTTAACTGGGAGACACCTAGATGTCGGGGTCTCTTCGATGATGCAGGTGGAAGACTTACCCAGCCTCGCCATAGGAGATGTATGATAGTTGTTCATAGGTGCTCGATAAGCCTAGTTGGCTTCTATTGGGTAACTGATTATATGCAGTGGAGTCAGTGATTCACTATGCAGGTAGACATGTCAGTACTTGCAGTTTTATGATACTTTGACACTGGTCATATGCTAATTTTGCAGAGGATACTCTGGCAAAATTTTTCCAGATTTCTGGTTTAGTCAACTATATAGTGGTCGATTTACTCCTTGATACACTTATTTGTTAGTGTTTGGACTCTTCTAGCTCTATTATCATTCTATTCAGTTCTCTACGATCATGGCATCAGAGGTCTCAGGCACATCCGGTGGATCAGGGTCTAGTGCTAGCGTTCCGAGGAGGAGCTATAACTTGCAGGGCAAAGACCATTTTGAGATCCAAAAATTTGATGGCACAAACTTTGCTCTATGGAAGAATCAGATTAAAGATGTGCTGATTCAAAGAAGGCAATGGAAGCCAGTAAATGGGATTTCAAAGAAGCCTGCTGACATGGATGAAGATGATTGGGATGAGCTAGATGAAATGGCCAGGTCTACCATTCGCTTGCACCTGGCAGATAATGTTTACTTTACAGTATTAGACTGTGAAAGTGCAGAGGAGCTTTGGAAGAAGTTATGCAATACATATGAAAAAGAGACGGCATCAAATAAAGTATATCTGATGAGAAAATTATACGACCTTCGTATGAAGGACACAGATAGTGTTGCTGCTCATCTAAATGAGTTTGATGCCATATTCTCCCAGTTACAGGCTCAGAAAATGGATATGGACAATGAAATGAAAGCAGTATTGTTGTTATGCACCCTGCCATCATCATGGGATACATTTTGCACAGCTATTAGCAATAGTGCACCAGGTGGTAAACTCGTCTATGATGACATATGTGGAGCACTCTTGAGTGAGGAGATTCATAGAAAATCTATGGTTGGCACTCAGAGTGGAGATGCATATAATGTTCGTGATTCTTACCAAGGAAAGAATCAACGTGGTAGGAGCAAGAACAAGGAAAAGAATGGTCAACGGAATAAGAGCAGAAGTAAATCAAGGAAGAGGGATATTGAATGCCATTATTGTCATAAGAAATGACACATGAAGAAAGACTGTTATGCATTAAAGAATGCTAAAGGTAAAGGACAGAATGTTGATGGGCATGTTAAACAGTTACCTGCACCATCTACTTCGACTGTGAAGATTGAAGAAATTAATGCTATTTCTGATGATGCTGATGTGTTGACACTTGATAGTACTGTGCCATCTAAGGCACTTATGGCTGATTCTCTTTCCCACACCTGGCTGCTAGATTCAGGTGCTTCTTTCCATGTGACACCACATAGAGAATGGTTCTCTAATTATGCAGCAAAGTCTCTTGGTACCGTGAGACTTGGTGACTCTTACCAGTGTGATGTTGTGGGGATTGGAGATGTGGTTGTGCAGATCATTGACGGTTCAAAATTTACTATGCATAATGTACGCCATGTACCTCAGTTATCATGCAGTTTGATGTCAGTTGGTCAACTTGATGACCTTGGTTACAAGGTGGTCTTCTATGCTCAGTCCTTTCGTATATCAAAGGGCAATATGGTTATTGCAAAAGGAAGGAAAGTTGGCTCACTTTACCCTTTATTTGTATCACAGAAAGAACACTTGTTAGCTGTTATTGAACAGCCTATGGCTTGTATTTGGCATGGTCGTTTGGGCCATATATATCGTAGTGGAATGGAAAATCTTTCTCGTTCTGGCTACTTACCTGTGTTATCTTTCTCTGATTTTTCATTTTGTGAGCATTGTCAATATGGAAAGCAAACCAGAAATGTGCATAAAACGCACATTGACTCTTCAATTCAGCCTTTAGATCTTGTTCATACAGATGTGTGTGGTCCTATGCCCACTAGGTACTTAGGTGGTTCTCTTTACTTTGTCACTTTCATAGATGATGCTACTAGAAAAGTCTGGGTATATCCTATCAAATCGAAGGATGATGTATTCCCTACTTTCAGAAAATGGCTTGCTTCAGTTGAGACTGAAAAAGGAACTAAGCTTAAGGCTTTACGTTCAGATAATGGGGGTGAGTATACCTCACATGAATTCAGCCTTTTTTGTCAGTGTAGAGGGATTCGTAGAGAGTTTACAGCTCCTTATACCCCAGTACAGAATGGTGTAGCTGAGAGGATGAATAGAACTATTCAAGATAGAGTAGTCTCTATGTTGCATCATGCAAACCTCTCACAAGGTTTTTGGGCAGAAGCAGTATTGACTGCAGTTCATGTGATTAACCTTTCACCTAGTACTGCCAAAGGTCTGAAAGTGGCATAAGAGTTATAGACAGGGAAACCACCATATTATGATCATCTTCGATTTTTTGGGTGTGAAGCATATGTTCATATACCCAAGAATCTTAGACAGAAGTTGGACCATAAGTCAAAGAAATGCATTTTTCTTGGATATGGTCGAGAAGGACAATTTGGATATCGCTTATGGGATCCTGAAACACGGTCAGTGATCAGAAGTAGTGATGTCATTTTTAATGAGTCTAAGATGCATAAATAGCCGATTAAGGAGGTTGAAGTGAGAAGAGTGGTGTTTGAGGATACTAGTCCTCCGGTTAGCATGTATAAAAATGTTGCACATAGGGATGTTCAAGAGAATGTCCATTCAGATCAGTCTGCACATGTTCCTGTTCAGCAACCATTGAGACGTTCTGCACGTGTCTCATATCCACCTGATAGATATGTTCCACGTTTAGATTTTGTTATGCTAACAGATGCCGGTGAGCCCTCTTGCTACAAAGAGGCTATGCAGACAGAGGATCATGTCAAGTGGGAGCGTGCCATAAAGAGTGAGTTGGATTCTATTCACAAGAATGGTACTTGGGACTTAGTACCTTTGCCAAAGGGCAGGAAAGCTTTACCATGTAAATGGGTATATAAGCTGAAATGCACATCAGATAGTGCTTCTCCAAAATATAAAGCACGACTTGTTGCAAAGGGTTTTAAGCAACAACATGGTGTTGATTTTGAGGAAATCTTCTCTCCAGTGGTCAAGATGACTACTTTGCGCATGTTGCTTGGATTCGTTGCAATGGAGGACTTAGAGCTAGTCCAAATGGATGTGAAAACAGCTTTCTTGCATGGAGATCTTACAGATGAGATCTATATGGAACAACCAGAGGGTTATGTAGTTCCTGGCAAGGAAAGTCTAGTTTGTAAGCTCAAGAAGAGCTTGTATGGACTTAAACAGTCTCCTAGACAATGGTACCAAAAGTTTGATGCTTTTATGAAGTCCCAAGGCTATTCTCGAAGCAATGAGGATCATTGTCTCTACACAAAGAGATGTTCTGATGGCAGCTTGATATGCTTGATACTTTACGTCGATGATATGTTGATTGCTGGGAAGTCCTCTTATGATTTGTCAATTCTCAAAAATAAGTTGAGTCAGACATTTGATATGAAGGATTTGGGGGATGCCAAACATATTCTTGGCATGCGCATTACTCGTGATAGGAGTAAAAGACGCATATACTTGTCTCAAAGTGAGTACATATCCAAAGTACTTCACCGATTCAATATGCAGGGTGGAAAGGCATTGAGTACACCTTTACCCACATATGTGAAATTGAGCAATGATGACTGCCCCAAATCAGATGAGGAAAAGGAATTCATGACCAAAATTCCCTATCAGTCTGCTGTTGGTAGTCTCATGTATGCTATGGTAGCAACGAGACCAGACATTGCATTTGCAGTGGGAGTTGTGAGCAGATATATGTCTAATCCTGGCAAGAAACATTGGGAAGCGGTCAAAATGATTTTGAGATATCTGAGTGGCACTAAGGACAAGTGTCTATGCTTAGGTAGAGGGAAAGCATCCATTATTGGTTACACAGATTCTGACTATGCTGGTTGTGTAGACAATCATAAGTCTACATTAGGGTACATTTTTCATTTTGCTGGAGGTGCTATCTCTTGGAGATCTCGTCTTCAAGAATGTACAGCTGTTTCCACCACAGAAGCAGAGTATGTTGCAGCAAGTGAGGCATGTAAGGAAGCATTGTGGCTTTCTCATCTTGCTTGTGATATGGGTTTGCCTCAGCATGTACCTCACTTGCTCAGTGATAGTTAGAGTGCCATTGCTTTGGCTAAGAATCCGGTCGATCATGCAAAGACCAAGCACATTGAGGTGAGGTATCACTTCATTAGAGATTGCTTAGCCACTGAGACCATTATTCTTGAGAAGGTTCACACTCCAGATAATGCTGCAGATGCTTTGACTAAAGCTCTACCACAGGATAGCTTTCGACACTGTTGTCACTTGATGGGGGTTACTTGATTCTTGATCTTACGCAGTCACTTGTACACTGTGTAACATGCCCATCAGGTGGGAGGTATAGTTTGTATACTTACACTCAGGTATTCTTTATCATTCTTTCTTTTTTCTCCCATAGTTACTCTGGCCATATTGGCCTTTAGTGGGAGATTTTTACCGTTAGTGTTCCTGTGAAAGGCCAAAATAGCCACCCGACACTTCTTTGTATATGTTCTTTAATAAAACATATAGTGGTGTGGTCAGTCACAGACTGTAAGTTCGACCGCATTTGTAAGACCTAAGAAGTCTGTCTTCGTGCTCCCTGTGTACTGTGTTTTCTACGTATTCTACAGCCTCTGTGCGGAGTACTGTGTGCGGCGTCAGGAGCTCGGTTTCTACTCCGAGCATATCGTCGTGGAGCTCTCGAGAAGGAGAGTGCAGTGCGATGCATCGCCATTGAATTACTGCACTATAGAACTCAAAAAATGGACTTTTGATGAAAAATTTATGTCAAATCAGGCTCCTGGGGGTCAAAATAGGCAAATAGGAAGTTATGAGAAAATCACAATTTTGACTAAAAATCACGATCCTGAGCAATCTTGAAAACCACGATTTTCTCTAAGAATCATGATCCCAAACAACCAAAAACACATGATCCTGATAAAGAATCGTGAAAAACACAATCTTGATAGAGAACCGTGAGAAATGCGATCTTGACAAAGAATCATGAAAAAATGCGATCCTAACAAAGAATCATGAAAAAAACGATCCTGACAGAGAATCCTGAAAAACATGATCTTAACAGAGAATCGTGTTTTTGAGACACCTTGAAAATCACAATTTTGAGAATGACCTGAAGATTGTCTTTTTTCTTGAGAATCATGTTTTGTGAAAATCTCGATTTTGAGAATGACCTGAAAATCATGATTTTGAGAATCACCTAAAAATCGTGATTTTGATTGAAAATCATGTTTTTGACCTGAAAATTGCGATGTTGATTGAAAATCATGTTTTGCTTGAGAATCGTGTTTTTTTCTTAGAGTCATGTTTTTGAACTAAAAATCATAATTTTGACTTAAAATCATGTTTTTTGAGAATCGCCAAAAAATCACGCTTCTGAGAATGACCAAAGAATTGTGTTTTTGAGAAACTTAGAGAATCGTGATTTTTAGCATAACTAGAGAATCACGATTCTGCGAATGACCTTAGAATTGTGTTTGTTTTGAGAATGCATTTAGGTGGGAAATTCCAAAAGTGACAAAGTCACGATTTAAAAAAAAAATTGGATTTTTCACAAAATCACGATTTTCACCACACAATTGCGACTTTTTGAGATTTTTGGCGAGAACTTTGAACTTTAGCACTGAGGCTTGCGCGTCCAATTTAGGGTCATGGGAATCACGAAAACTTGCACACACAAGTAGTTTGTCTCTCTCTCCCCTTGTTACACACCACGAACGAAAAATGAGGTGAAAACATGGAAAATCTAGTGAAAAACAAAAAAGTTATGTGAAGCTGAAGATGGAAGAAGATGGGAATGGTGATGATGATGAAGATGGAGAAGAAAAATCAGAAAAATAATAGAAAATGACTATTTTTAACCTTCCAACATCACAAATCTACGATCTTACCATCACAACGCTTGTCCTCAAGGCTCTCTCCTAGTAATGGTACCAAAATTTGGTGTAGCTCAAGCATAAGCACCACCTCCTTTACTTGTCAATCTGTGGAGACATGAGAACTAGTATGAAGAGTGTGAGCATGTGAAGGCATAAATGTGTGAGTTAGAAGCACACTAGTATGCACACACATACACACACACACAAGGCAAGATCAAAGAGAGGAACAATGGAAAGCCGCAATTACAAAAGAGTTATCATACAAAAAACTCAAATCTACAACAAGCTAACCTAAAAACTAATCTCTCTAGCTCTTTTTATAGTTTTTTGACTAGTTTTGGCCTTGTCCAGACCTATTGTCTGGACTAGTTAAAAATTAGGTTCTAGGGCTTATTTGAGGGCTCAAACGGAGTCTAAAAATTACAAAAATTGGTAGGATGATACTTCTAATACTCCTCAAGCTTGAGGAATCCTCAGCTTGAGCAAAATGGAGTTACAAAAATATGAAATGGTATTTACAATGGCTTTTAGTGATGAAAATCACTATTTTTATAGGGATTCCTCCTGAAAATTTGACATGTATTTCTTGGAGCTCCCTATTTGCTCCCGCTTCTTGTGTGTCCACTTTTTTGACATGTTCTTGCACGAGATCCCTATTTTCTCCTTCTGCTTGTGTGTCCACTTCTTTGACATGTTCTTGTGCCTCGTTCTTGACCTTGAGTGTTAGTAGTTGTCTTCATGATGCTAGAGATGCATTTGACATTATTTTCTACCACAAGCATGCTCGACGCTTGATTTAGTTTTGTATAACTCAACCTGATATTCAGTTTGTTGCCTCTCAAATGAGTAGGTTTATGCATTCCCTAGGTGTCAAGCATTGGCAAGTGGTTAAGCATTTTTTTTTTCTACTTGAGTGTTATATGGCTTATCCCAAGGGGGGATCACTACTGCTAGATTTACATGCTTTTTTAGACTTACATTGGGCTAGTTGTGATGAAACTCATGTGTCCACTAGTTTTTCTTTATGCTTTGAAGCTCATGCATATCTTGTTGAACAAGAAGCAGCCTCCTATGGCCACTTCTAGTTTTGAGGGTGAGTATAGGGCAACATTCAGAGTGATTGTTGAGTGTGTGTGGCTCATATGCCTTCTGGTTGCTTTGGGTGTTCATCACTCCTTGGCCACCCCCATCTTCAAAATCAATCAGGGTGCATTGGTAGTTATGAGGAACCCTCTGTTCCATGCTTGGACAAAGCACATTCAGGTGCATTATGTCAATGAGAGATTCTCTATTGGAGAGTTCAATTAGGCATATGTGCCCACATAGGCTAACACTGCAAATCTTTTCACAAAGGCCCCACCTAGGGAGAAGTTTGAAGCTTTCCACAAAGCTTTGGGCTTACTTCCCTTTGTGGATTGATCTTTGTCCACATAGCTTGTCATTACCTTATACATTAGTGTCAGCTACTTATTCACCGCATCCCTCCCATGGGGAATATGTTGATATATTTTAGTAGTAATGTGTGTGAATACTTAGGACCATCAGGGCACTTTTTTCCCTCTTTAGGAGGTTTTTTCCCCTAGTTTCTATATACACCTATAACCCTAATGGGTCACTTTCCTTGTACATTCATGTGGTAATTCATTTAGTGTTGTGTTGTGCTCCAAGCTATTCATGTGCTTATGCAGACCTCGAACTCCAATAAAATCTTCACTTCCTTCATGAAGGATGAAATAGGACACTAAATTTATTTGAATGTTTCCTTGATTTCTTGAAGATATGTACTAGTTCTTGTAACTCTTGGATTATTTTCACCTTATGCAAGGGATGTCTCACATTGATTTGTGTCCATTTATGAGTTAGGCCTTTCACATTTTGTTGGAAATTCTAAAATGATTCCACAATCTATTCAATTGTGGTCTCGATGATGCCTAGGCTTGGATAGAAGCTAGTCTTGCAAAAATGTTAGGGAGCATTGTGCCCTCTAACTAGGCTAGAAAAGATTTCAAAATACTTCTCATTACAAAATCACCCATGCACTGGAAATGCTACAAGAATATAGAGCTATTGTAACATGTCCTACAACTTGAAAGTTATAGGTATGGATAATTGGAATAAAGATAGGTGGGATCCCACAACCCACGATTGTAGGTATGAAACAAGATATTTCAATTAAAAGAAGCACCTTTAAGGAGATGAATTAGAGACTGGAAGATATTTCAATTACAAGAAATCCCTTGAGGGAGATGAACTAGATAGGATCTTGCATTACAAGGTTACAAGAGGACATGAATTCATGTCAAGAAACTAGACTGGAGATGATTAAAACAAACAACAAAATAAGAACATGAACTAGAACTTGGAAAGTACTTATTTGAAGATTGTGAATCCAAGACTAAGGATATATGTGGCCAAGCCCTCCTTATATAGGTGTGAAACCAAAGTTTGTCGAGGGTGATTACGAATTGATGATATAATCAATGATGTCAACAATATGAAATAGGACCTCCAAATGTCATAATCAAACAAATATACAATGGATCATATGGTGTTGGAATGTTTTCAATTGGATGGAAGCATTAATTTCTCCAAACCTTGAACTAATCATGAGATATGAAAATTCATATAAAATTTAAGGTTTAGGATGGTTTTCCTTGTGTACATGATAGATTTCAAAGCCTCATCATGTTTCATTGATGAATTATTGGTAAAGAAACACAAGATCCGAGTACTTCAAAATAACAAGCCAATGATGATAGAACTAGTAGATGGAAGGCATCTAGCATGTAGGAAAATTACCAAGGAAACAAGGCCATTAAGAGTGAAACTTGGTGATCATAATTTCCATGTATGTTTCAATGTAATATCAATTTTGATAGATCTTGTTATCATTGGAATGTGCTAGCTCAAGAAAAATAATCTAGAAATCAATTTGGAGAAGAATCAGATTAGTTAGTGAGACATTTAGAACACATCAGATGTAAGAGCTAAATGATTTTTACATGTAGCAAAGAAGAAGTTGGCATATATGATCTATGACATGATAGATCAAGAGTCCAAGTTAGATGGTCCTCTAAAACTATCTAGCTAGTACAAAAATTTTCAAGATGTTTTTGAAAAGAAGAATGTACATATTCTACGAGAGCATAAAACTTATGACTGTGCCATAGAGCTTCGAGATGGAGCACAACCACCCTTTGGAACAATCTATGTACTATCCCTAGAGGAACTTATAAAATTATATAAGAACCTTGATGGGAATCTAGCAAAGCGACTTGTTAGACAAACAAAGTCCTATATAGGTGGCCCTATTCTATTTGTGAAGAAGAAGGATGAAACCCTCCAAATTTTTGTAGATTATTGTGGGCTAAGTAAGAGAATTATAAAAAATAGATATCATCTACCACTTAAAGCATAGTTCTTGGAACATGATGTAACAGAAGCGTCTTTATAAAGATAGACCTTTGAGGAGCTGAAAGCCTTCTCAAGTTTACTATACGAGACAAATACAAGAGAGCACTTTGTACAAGCTATGGACAATTTGAATACATAGTTGTGTCGTTTGGTCTCACAAACTCTCCAATAGTCTTTCAATATATGATCAATAATAACTTTTTAGAGTATTTATATGATTTTATGATCATATACCTAGATGATAATGTGATATTCTACAAAGATCTAGAGGATCACGAACTTCATGTAAAATAGTTCTAGACTAAGAGGAAAAGGGTTGCGTGAAAAATTAGACAAGTTATGTTTCCAATAGACCTAAGTAAAAATCTTTGGGTATATTTGTTGGTGCAAAATGATCAAGCCAACACATTTGGCTTAGAAGACAATATTTGCAAATATCACTTGATCATGCATGTGAACCTTAGCTTCTAATCACTTGGTCAATTACCATTGTAAAAGATGAAATCTTGGAAGAACCTTGTAAAGGCTTGAATTTCATGGAGTTAGGAAGAATAATAGTTACAAGTTTCAAATGAGAGAATAACTCCTAAATTATTGCAGTCAATTCTTCGTTGGAGCCAAGTTTAAATTCAAATGCAAACTTAGAAGAACATATAAAATGTTGATATATTTAGGTAGTGATGTGTGTGAACACTCTAGGACCGCCGGGGCACTTTTTTCCCTCTTTAGGAGGTTTTTTTCCCCCGGCTTGTATATACACCTATTGCCCTAATGGGCTACTTATCTTTGTACATTCTCTAGTAATACATTCAGTCTTGTGTGTTGTGCTCCAAGCTTCTTCTTCTTCCTTGTGCAGTTCGCGTGCTTCCGCAGACGTCTAACTCCAACAATTGGTATCAGAGCAGGTCGTTGCTTCTTCTAGGGTGCTGTCGACACTCCTCCGTTTGCAGTCTCAGATTCGCACAAAATTTGGTGAGCATACTCAGGGTGTTTCCGAGATCAAAACGGCTTTGCTCTGTGGTGCCGAAATCGCGATCTGAGCTCGTTTCGGCCTCCGAACGCACTATCACAGTGCTTGTGCAGGCTATTTCGTCCTTTTGTGCCAAAGGTATATACCAGTTTCTGTTCGCCAGTTTAAGCATCTCAAAGTCTGCTATAGGTCTAGCAGAACTCGTCTGGGCAGTTCTGTTCAACTTTTTGAGATACAGTCAATTTTCTACATCAAGGTATTTTAGTCACCGGCCATGGCTGAAAGCAGTGATGTATTCTGTATGTTGGCTGTTGAGGATAAGTTGGATGGTACCAACTACCCATTATGGGCTTATATGATGCGACATGTACTGGTTGCAAAAGGATTGTGGAACATTGTGCAGGGTGTTGAAAG
This sequence comes from Ceratopteris richardii, assembly GCA_020310875.1. NCBI lineage: Eukaryota > Viridiplantae > Streptophyta > Polypodiopsida > Polypodiales > Pteridaceae > Ceratopteris > Ceratopteris richardii. The sequence continues at coordinate 152,939,031 of CM035414.1, forward strand.
ACGTCCTGTTACACCTGTAACGATAGGTACTGCAAATACAAGTGTTGGAGCTGATGAAGATGGTGTCAAAGATGATATTCCGCAGATTCCTGTTCGTGCTGCTGTTTCTGTTGCACCTACTGCAGAGCAGATTCGTTGGGATGGCAGAGATGCCCAGGCACATGCATTGATAGCTTTGTCTATCAAACGTGCCATTATTCCTCACATTCGCTCTTGCAGAACAGCAAAGGATGCTTGGGATACACTTACCACTTTGTACCAGGCTAGGAATGAGGCTCGTGTTGCTTACCTCCGAAAACAGTTCGAGAGTGAGCACATGAATGAAGGTGATTCGATGGACAGTTTTCTTACAAAGATCAAAGACCTGAAGGAACAATTGATTTCTGCTGATGAGGTTATACCAGATAGCTCACTTGTGCAGACCGTTCTGAATGGCCTTCCTGATTCATATCAGAGTTTTGCCTCTACTCTTCGATTGATGATGAAAGGCAATCCAAATGCCTTGTCATTTGAGGAATTAGTCTCTGTTCTGTTGCAGGAAGATCAGTCCAGGTAGAACAAGTCCATTATGCATGTTGCAGATCAAGCTTTCCTGGCTAGTCAGAAGGGCAAAGGAAAATGGAGCTCTTCTACTAGTAAGCAGAAATCTGCAAATGTTGCACAATCGAAGAACCAGGATAAAGATGAGAAGAAATCAGAAAAGCAGAAATTGTTCTGCAAGTACTGTAAAGGAAATGATCATATTATAAAGAACTGTCCAAAACTGGCTGCTAAAGAGGCAAAGAAGAAAGAGGCTGGAATGGTTGTTGCAGAGGCCTCTACACCAAAAATAGAGTCTGCAAATCTTGTGCAGGAAGAAGAATGGGCGTTTACTACTGTCTGCAGTTTTGACCCATCTTCTCATGATCAGTGCATGTCTGCAGTAGACTCAGATGTTTGGTACTTTGACAGTGGGGCAACCAAACATATTACCTCGCAGCGCAGTTTCTTCTCTTCACTCGAGCCTGCCCCTATAGGGAATACTGTCACATGCGCCAATAACTCCTCTTATCCTGTTATGGGAGTTGGCAAGATCATTCTGACTACTGCTGATGGTAGTTCTTTCACTTTGTCAGATGCTTTATTTGTGCCAGGGATCAAAAAGAACCTGTTATCAGTCTCTGCATTAGCCAAGATTGGCTTGGTTGTGAAATTCGTTGATGATAGGTGTACAGTCCATGATCTCTCAAATGGCGATGTGATTATTGCTTCTGGCATTTTATGTCGTGGGCTGTATAAGCTCATAGACTATGAAAAATCTGTGAATGATTCGGCATGTGCAGTTCATGATTCTCAGGCTATGTCAGATGCAAAGCTTTGGCATGCACGCTTTGGTCATCTGAATTTTTCTAGTTTGTTACGCCTGTAGAAATCTGAAATGGTGTCCTCTTTGCCCAAACTTGAGGCACCTAGAAAACATGTTTGTGAAGGCTGTATTTTGGGCAAAATGCAGCGCTCTTCCTTTCCAAAAGATGGTTCAGTTCGGGCTATGCAGAAATTGCAGCTTGTACATAGTGATGTCTGTGGTCCTATGCAGACACCCTCTTTTGGAAATTACCTTTACTTCGTGACTTTCATTGATGATTTTTCCAGGCATGCATGGGTATATCCACTCAAAGCAAAGTCCGAAGTGTTCATGTGCTTCAAACAGTTTTTGGTTTTGGCTGAAAATCTGTCAGCATGTAAAATGGGCACCCTCCGTTCTAATCGAGGGGGGGAATATATGTCTTCAGATTTTAATGCATTTCTGGCTGAACGTGGGATAAAACACCAGTGTACAGTGCCGTATACACCTCAACAAAATGGAGTTGCTGAACGAAAGAACAGGTCACTCATGGAGATGGCGAGGTGCATGGTCAAAAGTCAGGCTTTACCACATAGTTTCTGGCTTGAGGCTGTCATGTGTGCAGCATATGTACTGAACAGGTGTCCCACGAAAGCGTTGCAGTCTATCACTCCATATAAGGCTTGGCATGACCGCAAGCCATCTGTTGCTCATCTGCGTGTTTTTGGTTGTTTGGCATATGCATTAGTGCCTGAACAACATCGCAGAAAATTGGATGATAAGGCAGTAAAATGTATTTTTGTTGGGTATAGTTCTGAAAGTAAAGGCTATCGTCTGTATCATCCACAGACTAAACGCATTCTGGTTAGCCGTGATGTTGTCTTTGTGGAAGATGCTATTCAGCCATTGCTTTCATGTACTAAGGAGACATCTGTTAGCTCCAAAGACATGTATGATACTTTGATGCCTCTTTTTACAGGTGGACAGGCTAGCGCTGGTCCTAATGAGGCAACTTCTCAGCCTTTGCAGGTTTCATATGATGATGCAGATCATTCCATTTCTGATGCAGATTTACATGATGCACTTGTTGATGAGAGAGCTGATATTGAACAGGCAAAAACTATGCCAAAATGGCTGGTGCAGACTTTGCGTGACAGCAAATTAGATGCACCTTTATCATATCGTACTCGTTCAGGCTCTCATAGTACCTCCTTTGCATCAGATTGCTATGCTATGGCTGCATCTAGTCTCTGTGATGAGAATGAGCCTGTTTCTTTTGATGAAGCATAAAATTCAGAAAATTGGATGGCTGCTATGCAATCTGAATATGATGCTATAATGAAGAATGGTACATGGTCTTTATGTGACTTGCCTCCTGGCAAGAAGGCCATTGGCACTAAGTGGGTATACAAGCTGAAGCGTAAACCTGATGGTATAGTTGACAGGTATAAGGCTAGGCTTGTTGCAAAGGGTTATGCGCAGGAAAGAGGCATTGATTTTGATGAGACCTTTGCACCTACATGCCGTATGACTACTGTTCGGAGCATTTGTGCACTTGCAGCCCATCATGGTTGGAATGTACATCAGTTGGACATTAAAACAGCATTTCTGAATGGTGACTTGCATGAAGAAGTGTATGTTTTTCAGCCCCGTGGCTTTGTGCAGAAGGGCATGAAAACCAGGTGTGCAGGTTAAAGAAGGCGTTATATGGTTTAAAGCAAGCACCACGTGCTTGGTATGAGAAAATACATGCCTATCTGATTGCACATGGTTTTGAGAACAGTCCAACTGAAAGCACCTTATATGTTAAGCGTGCTAATGATGTGCTTTTGATCATTGTTGTCTATGTAGACGACATGCTGCTCACTGGTCCTCTTGAGAAGCATATTGCTGATTTCAAGGCTGATTTGCATGCCTCATTTGAGATGTCTGATTTGGGGCATTTGCATCACTATTTGGGCATTCAGTTTATGCAAGTTGATGGTGGAATGGCTTTGTGTCAAACGAAATATATTCACACATTATTGCAGCGTTTTGGCCTTGAAGACTGTAAGCCTATTGCCACTCCTATGGAGACAGGTTTACGATTGAGTCTTCATGATGCTGGAGATGCATTTGATGTTGTTCTCTATCAGCAGGCTGTTGGATGCTTGATTTACTTATGCATTACTCGGCCAGATATTCAGTTTGCTGTCTCACAGATGAGCAGGTTTATGCATTGCCCAGGAGTCACACATTGGAAAGCGGTTAAGCGCATCTTTCGCTACTTGAGTGGTACTCGGCTACTTGGGTTGTTTTATCCCAAGGGGGGATCACTACCGCCAGATTTGCATGCTTATTCTGACTCAGATTGGGCTGGTTGCTATGACACTCGTGTGTCCACCAGTGGTTTTTGCTTCATGCTTGGTAGCTCATGTATATCTTGGTTGAGCAAGAAGCAGCCTACTGTGGCCACTTCCAGT
>CM035414.1:152955316-153352816 GCA_020310875.1 Ceratopteris richardii
CCTCGCCCAAACAAGGGGTTTTCACACCTCCCAAACCTATGCGATAGGCCTCTATGGGCTTGATGTTCAATCGTAGGTCTTGGCAGTATGAAAGTCTAAGTGCACTAGTTGCTGCACCTGAGTCAATCAATGCTCTCACAGTCCTTGCATTCTTCCCTTGTCCTACCGCGATGTTCACAAATGGACGTCGGTCAATTATTTGAGAAGCCTTTGCACTTGATGTTTGACACATGGCCATGTGGTATCTTGGGGCCTCAGGGTTGACATCTAGGCGTAGGCGTCTTAACTTATTTCTCCTAATGCGTTCTCTAGCCTCAACCTATGGTTCTTCTCTAACCCTGAACTCTTCTTCTTTTCGCTTCTTAGCAGTGTTGAGTCTCTTTAGCATATCCTTTGTAAGAGGTTCTTGATATAGCTCGACTCAACAACCGCTAATATAGCTTGGCAGGATATCACCTTCTAGTGTGGCCAATTGAACTGCACCGCTAGTGGAAATTCTGTTAATGATCATGGGTCCATATCCTCTTTTTTCCAATTTGTGGGCATGTTGTTTTAGTGTGTAAACCAACACTAGATCTCCCTCTTTCAAGCCTTTATCTTTGATATGTGCATCGAAGTATGCTTTTTGCCTTTTCTTTGCCGTATAGATTCCTGCAGCCGCTCGTAGCCTTGTCTCACCTAAGCATTCTAGATCAAAGATCCTAGAGAATAACTCATGTCCATTTCAATCATGCTCTTGTGCTACTTTTAAAGTTGGAATTAGGAAGTCCAATGGTAGCACAACATTTTGTCCAAAGACCATCTAAAATGGGGTGGCATTGAGTACTATTTTGTAGGCAACTTGGTAAGCCCAAACAGCATGATGAAGTTGTTTGTCCCAATCAGAGTGTTTGTTATTTACTAGTTTTGTCAGTACATTACATAGGATCTCGTTTGTGCTCTCGGCTTGTCCGTTAGCTTGTGGATGATAGGGGGCAAACTTCTTATGTATCACCAAGAATTCTTGGAGAAGATATTCAATGACTTCATTCAAGAAGTGTGTGCCTTGACTATTACTTACGAACTCTATTGGTAATCCATATCTCGTGAACACATTCTCAAATAAGAACTTTGCCGTTGTTTGAGCATCATTCTTCATTGTGGCTTTGACTTCTACCCACTTTGTGAGATAATCTGTGGCTACAATAATGTACTCGGCATGGGAGTTTCTAGCTGGGGGGTTAATAGGACCTACAAAGTCTATGCCCCACTTCGAGAATTCACGTCCTCCCATCATTGGCCTCAAAGGCATCTCATCTTTTCTAATTGGGTACTGGACACGTTGGCATGTGTCACATTTCTTCACATAGGTATGTGCGTCCATATGAAGAGTGGGCCACCAAAGTCTTGAGAATAGAATGGTTTTGATTACTCTATCAGGCCCAAAGTGTTCACCTGCAACACCCCTATGTGTGGTTTCCAAGACTTTCAAGTAGTCTGATTCATGAACGCATAGTCTTAGGTAACCATCTTTGCCTCTCCAATATAGGTTTTCGCCTACTATGGCATAGTCTTTAACCTCTTGCTCCAAGCTCCATCTTCTTGCTAGACTAGCCTCTCTAGGTAATGTTCCTGATCTCATAAATTCTACCAATGGAGCACTCCAATCTGGAATTAGTGATATGTGATAAAGAGTTGCATGCTCCACAGGGGGTCTCTTTTGGCACACTAGACACTTCTTGATCCACTCATGAATTTATTTGTCTATACTAGGCCAATACACTCCTAAACGTTTTAGATTTTGCAATGTTCGTTGTTTAGAATAGTGATTCCCTAGAAATCCTTCATGGGCTTGTTGCAACCAACTACTATGTTCATCGTCCTCGACACAACAAGCTAGAACACCTTCCGTATCTTGTTTGTACATGCTTCCTGCCAATATTTGATATTTTTGTGACCGTTCAATTTCATCCTTGCTCGTCTTCACATTCTTGTTTGCATGTCTAAAGGTTAGGACATACACCAACTTATTTGCCCATTTAGGAACAACTTCTAAATTGAAGAGATAAGCGTCAGGCAATTCATCAGACACTCCTTGTGGTGACTCGCTTGAAGTGATGCAAGAAAGGTGATCCGCTCTGAGGTGGGTCTTACCTTTCCTAACAACCACTTCAAAGTCATATTCCATTAGTAAGAGGAACCATCTTACTAAGCGTCCATTATTGCAAGGTTTATTGACCAAGTATAATAAGGCTTGATGATCACTCAAGAACTTAAATTTGTTGGCCAATAAATAGTGTCTAAACTTCTTTACTGCATATACCATGCCTAAGCCTTCTCTTTCGGTTGTGGTGTAGTTTTGTTTAGTAGCGTTCAATTGCCTACTAGCATAGGCTATAGGCAAATCTAAATTTCCTTCTCCTGTGGGTTGTGACAACACACATCCTATTGCATAATTGGATGCATCCACATGTACATGGAATGGCTTATTCCAATGAGGAGTGGTCAGTATTGGTGTTGTGCACAAGCATCTCTTTAGCTCATTGAAGGACTTCTTGCATTCGTCATTCCACTCAAATTTTGTCAACAAGGCATAAAGAGGCTTAGCTATAATTGCATACATGTGAATAAACCTATGGTAATATCCAAAATAACCCAAAAAGGCTTGTACCTCTTTAACATTCCTTGGCCTCGGCAGCTCCGCTATGGCTTTTACTTTTTCCTCATCTATTACACACATACGCACACACGCGCACAAGGTAAGAGCAAAGAGTGGAACAATGGAAGCACTTCAATTACAAATGAACTCTCTTACAAAGCTGAAATCTACAACAAGCTAACCCTTCAAATGAGCTCTCCAGCCCTTTTTATAATTTTTTGAGTGGTTTTGGCCCTGTCTAGACCTAGTGTCTGGCCTAGTTAGAAATTAGGTTCCAAGGCTTATTTGGGGACTCAAATGGAATCTAAAAATTATGAAAATTGGTAGGATGATACTTCTAATACTCCTCAAGCTTGAGGACTCCTTGTCTTGAACAAAATGGAGTTGTAAAAATATAAAATGGTATTTACAATGGTTTTTAGTGATAAAAATCACTAGTTTTATAGGCATTTCTTATGAAAATTTGACATGTGCTTCTTGGAGCTCCCTACATGCTCCTTCTTTTTGTGTGTCAACTTCATTGATGTGCTTCACTGCTTGTGTGTGACCTTCACTGTCAATAGTCCCCCTCTTCCACTTCCTTTCTGGGTCTTTCCATTGAACTAGTAATTCTGAGTGGTGTGGTTGGTCTCAATGCATATGGGACAAGGTTGAAAATTCTGACCTTTGGATTTGTCTTGCATTGGTCCTTTCTTCTTCCCTTTCCACTTGCTTTTGCTTGCAAAGTTGGCTTGGGAAGTCTCGTCTTCATCTTCTTCCTTCTTCTTGCCTTTCTCCTTCTTATCCTTCTTATATGCATATAATGCACTAGTTGAATTACCATGATAGGAGTTACCTTTATTTATGCTATTTTTGGCTTCTTGATTGAAGAGTTGTCCAAGAAAGATGTTGAAGTCTAGAGTTTGCACATCCATGATGAGATCATAAGCCGTAATGAAAGATTGCAATTGTTTATCACTTCAAATGCCGTTGAGAATTTCCCTCATGATGACCTCTTCTTCAATCAGCTCTCCAATGGATGCTAGCTGATTCGCAACCTCCTTGACCTTTGTAACAAACTCTCTGATGGTTTGTTTAGGTGTCTTCTACATTTGGTTGAACTCGTTCCAAAGATGATTCTTTCTTGCTTTGGTACTAGCAGAAAAGAAAATCTCGAGGGCATCCCAAGTCTCTTGAGATTTCTTGCATCCTCTAATATGTGGTAATAGAAAGTCAAAGATAGATTTTAGTATGTACAACCTTGCTTGAGCTTCCCTTGCACACCAAAGTGTGATTTTATCTGTCTCCTCTTGTGTAAGACCTCCTTTGGATCTTGGAATAGGCATAGCTTCATCACCTACTACAATTCAGTAAATATTTCTACTTGGAAATAGGCCTCCATTTTGATTTTCCATGTGGCCTACTGGTCAATCAAGATTCTCGATCATTGAGGTAAATCCATCACCCATCTTGATCTAGCTATGATACCACTAAAAGAAACTTAGAGAAGCTTGTAGAAGGTAGGAAAATGCATTTCGAAGCGACGAAGTTTGGTGTATCCAACCGGCACAAGACCAACCCTTTAGTTTAGGGACACTAAAATAGAACTTATGGGCATGCGATAAGTGCGAAGAAATGCACTTTGTAATTTGGAGCATCAAGGAGAATGAGTCGATACAAAAGAGATAGGTTCATGGGTCGACTAGCTAAAAAAACTTACTATCTATAGAAGAAACAATGGACTTCAAATGCCCATAGCAACCAACGTGATTACTATTACAAGAAATTCTTTTATGGGAGTGATATATATAGGGATGAGTGTATATAATGCACAAAATTATAAGGAATAAGCAAGATATACTATAGGAATGAATCAAACATTCACCGGTGGTACTTCATATTTTTTAGGAATATATAGCGATTAACCCCGAGATAGAAAAACTGAGATTTCTCCCAATCTACTAGACCGAATGTTATGAAAACTTATAGGCATAAACTAGAAACTAATATATTTGTAATGAGCCATCTTGCACTCAACTTGACGCTGTGAAAAGAGAGCGGCAGCCTCTCCAAGATTAGTGTTGGTGAACAAGATGATGCAGAAAATTGAAGGAACAAGACAATGTACGTCACAAGTGTATGTATATTGCTTCCATGTATTGTACAAGTGATTTCGAGTCTTTATATAGACTCTATGAGTGTTGCACGACTTCTACAAGTGGATTTTGAACTCAAATGAAGGTGGGAATGGTTGTTGGAGGGAATCAATTCACTTTTCTATAATCTAAGAAAAGTGAAGATCTAGTTTGAACTACTTTTAGGTGATTGATTGCTTGATATAATGCAACTCAACCACCACAAATTCATGGCTTTTATGCTCTATCTTTATAATTTTACATGTTTAAAGGTCAAGGCTTTTACAATGGTAAAAGATCCATGAAAAATCTTTTTTTAAAAATACAATAAGTGAGCATAATAAAAAGAATTCCCTAACGGATATTCTTTGATGTAGAGGAAATCCACCTCAAGCATAGTGTAAGCTTGATGTTCCAACAACTCCCCCTCGAGCTAAATTATGCTTGAGTCTTCATTCTCTAATAGGTTCAATACCTGCCATAGCTTTGAATCTACAAAGCTTTATTCCATCAAGTGCCTTCGTCATCATATTTGCTACACAAAACAAATGTCAATATCCTTTGCCATGAACTTCTCTTTGATGAAGTGGTAATGCACCTCTATGTGTTTGGTTTTCCATGGAAAATAGGGTTTGTCGCTAGATGCATGGAACTTACATTATCTCCGAATATGTGAGGTTTGGAACTCACAAGTCCCAAATCTGTATACAATGCCTTTAACCATATTGCCTGTTGAGTATGGTCAAGCCTCTATACTCTGCTTCCATTGAGGATAAAGAAATTGTTGGTTTCTTCTTATAACTCCATGAGACTAGCTTTGAACTTTCAAATGCTAAGTAACCAGAAGTACTTCTTTTATCATCCTCAAGTCCTACCCAATCTGCATCTGAATAGATTTTGATATCCAAATTTGAAGAGTAAGGATAGAATATACCTTCGTTAATTGTACCTTTGAGATACTTAAGTACTCTCTTAGTCGAATCCATGTGTGGTCTCCATGGCAAGTGCATGAAGTGACTAAGCACTTCCACACTATATGAGATATCTACCCTTGTATGAGTAGCATACATCAAGCTACCTACCAAGCTTTGATAATCTTTAATGTCTTCAATTTTCTCACCTTCATAAACACCAAGTTTATGATTCATCTCCAACGGTGTACCTATAGGTTTAGTGTTCTCCATTTTGAACTTCAGAAGTAGATCCTCAATGTATCTTCTTTGAGTCAAATACATTCCTTCATCTGTGTATATCACCTACATACCTAGGAAATATGTGAGCTCACTTTGATCACTCATTTTGAACTCCTCTTGCATGTCTCTCTTGATCCTTTGAATGCCATTTAGATCATCACCTATCACATTAATATCATCTACATACTCACATAAATAGATAACCTTATCATGATCCCTTTTGATGAATAGAGAAGGATTTGAGTTGCTTGGTGTGAACCCTTGATCTTGAAGGTATGTAACCAACCTCTAATTCCAAGCTCTAGGAGCTTGTTTCAATCCATACAATGATCTCTTAAGTTTGCAAACATAAGATGGATGATTAGGGTTTTCAAAACGTGGTGGTTGTCATAGGCATACCTCTTCACTTATCCAACCATTTAAAAATGCATTTCTCACATCAAGTTGGAGGAGTCTCCAATTCCTTGCAACAACTACACTTATGAATGTCCTAATTGTAGTCATCTTTGTAACTGGTGAGAATGTCCTAAATGGCATTCAAAGGATCAAGAGACACATGCAAGAGGAGTTCAAAATCAGTGATCTAGGTGAGCTCACATATTTCCTACGTATGGAGGTGATATACACAAATGAGGGAATGCATTTGACTCAAAGAAAATACATTCAAGATTTACCTCTCACGTTCAAAATGGAGAACACTAAACCTACAGGTACACCTTTGGAGATGAATCATAAACTTAGTGTTTATGAAGGTGAGAAAATTGAAGACATTAAAGAGTATCAAAGCTTGGTAGGCAGCTTGATATATGCTACTCATACAAGGGTAGATATCTCATATAGTGTGGCCGTGCTTAGTCACTTCATGCACTTGCAAAGAAGACCACACATGGATGCGGCAAACAGAGTACTTAAGTATCTCAAAGGTACAATCAAAGAAGGTATATTCTATCCTTACTCTTTAGATTTGGATATCAAAATCTATTCAAATGCAGATTGGGCAGGAGCTAAGGATGATAGAAGAAGTACATTTGGTTACTTAGGATTTTCAGGTTCAAAGTTAGTGTCATGGAATTCCAAGAAGCAACCAATAGTTGCTTTATCCTTGACGGAAGCAGAGTACAGAGGCTTGACCATAGCAACTCAAGAGGCAATATGGTTAGAGGCATTGTATATAGATTTGGGACTTGTGAGTTCTAAACATCACATATTTGGAGATAATCTAAGTTCCATGCATCAAGCGGAAAACCCTATTTTCCATGCAAAACCAAACACATGGAGGTGCATTACCACTTCATCAAAGAGAATCTCATGGCAAAGGATATTGACATTTCTTTTGTTCCTACTGAAAAGCAAGTAGCAGATATGATGATGAAGGCACTTGATGGAATAAAGCTTTGTAGATTCAAAGCTATGGCAAGTATTTAACCTATCAGAGAATGAAGACTCAAGCATACTTTAGCTTGAGGGGGAGTTGTTGGAACATCAAACTCACACTATGCTTGAGGTGGATTTGATCTACATCAAAGGCTATCAAGTCAAAATAATATCTGTTGGAGAATTCTTTTACTTATGCTCACTTATTCTATTTTTTTTATAGATATCTCATGGATCTTTTACCATTGTAAAAGCCATGAGCTTTACACATGTAAAAGTATAAAGATAGAGCATAAATCCCACGAATTTGTGGTGGTTGAATTGCATTCAATCAAGCAATCAATCACCTAAATTTAGATCAAACTAGATCTTCACTTTTCCTAGATTTTAGGAAAGTGAATTGATTCCCTCCAACAACCATTCCCACCTTCATTTGCATTCAAACTCCACTTGTAGAAGTCATGGAACACTCCTAGAGTCTATATAAAGACTCAAAATCACTTGTGCAATACATGGAAGCAATATACATACACTTGTGACCATCATTGTCTTGCTCCTTCAATTTCTTGCAATAAATCTGAAGGAGCAAGATAATGATGGTCCATCTACTACGATCGTCAATAAACGAGACATAATACCTTGATCCTGCCAATGAAGGCTTTTGACTTGGTATCCCCTACATTTGTATGTACTAAGTCCAATAAGTTTTTGTGGACTAGGTTGCATTTATTCGATCGAATAATGGAAAAATATCGAATAAATGAAAAAAATTCGAGATTTTCTGAATATAGTCGAATAAAAACTAGTATGCCCCTTTTTTTCAATCGATAATCTTTCAATCAAAAAAGAATCCGATCGAAAAGATTTTTTATTGAAAAAAATTTTGATTGAAAAAGTTTTTTATCAAAAAGATTTTAGATTGAAAAAATTTTAGATTGGAAAGATTTTAGATTGAAAAGATTTTAGATTGAAAAGGATTTAGATCTAAAAGATTTTAGATAAATAACCTTCTAAATATGTTTCATCAATAAGAGCTACATAAACACTCATTTTTTCTTACTATGTGCTTGTGTAGATCCACAAGGAATAATACAAGATGCCTTTTTTTCATATAGACAAACATGATATTATATTATAATCCACTTTCTTTATTAAACAATATGACCAATTTTTTATCAGAGTCCAAATAGACTGACATAATTTAAAAGTGTGAAATGTAAATGCCATGGATCTCTTTAGCACGATTCCCTTTTTAATGTATATTCTTATATACAACACACATAGCTTACACATATAGTCTTCCTCTAGTTTATCTATTCTCTTGAAACTACATCAGAGTTTTGCAAGTTCCCTATATCCAAACATGTTCACTCTTGTATTAAGTGGGAAATGTTTCAAACCTTCCCATAAGTTTTTGTCTTCCAATGGATATGTTCTATTTATTGGATCCATATGCTAAATATAATTTGCATTAACCAAATTACTTTGAAATAAGACATGGTCACTTAAGCATGCATGTTCGTATTCATAATCAAGGAAAACTATACCCAAAGCTATTCCTTCTTATTTTGTTTATGTGCACATGTTGTTTCCCCTAGTAAAATCTTTTGTAGCATCTATATATGCCCTTTCAACTTAAGAAACGATGTATTCACCTACCTTTCTCTCTCGCTCTTTCTGTTTCTCTCTCTCTCTCTATCTATCTATTTATCTATCTATCTATCTATCTATCTATCTATCTATCTATCTATCTATCTATCTATCTATCTATCTATCTATCTATCTATCTATCTATCTATCTATCTATCTATCTATCTATCTATCTATCTATCTATCTATCTATCTATCTATCTATCTATCTATCTAAACCATTAACCCGAAACCCTAAAACTATAAAACCCAAAAACCTAAACCCTAGGCCCAAACCTTTCATCCTAAACCATAAACCTTGAAACCAAAACCCTAAATTCTAAATTCTAGACCCTACACCCTAATCCCTTACCCGTAAATCCTAATCTCTAAATCCTAAACTCTAAATCCTCAACCCTAAACTAAACCCTAAACCCTAGACCCCGAACCCCAAACCCCAATCCCTTAACCATAACCTCTAAACCCTAAAATGTAAAACCAAAACCCTAAACCCTCAATGCTAAACTCAAAACCTTAAACCCCAAACCCAAAACCCTAAGAATTAAACCCTAATTCCTAAACCCCAAACCTTAAACTCGAAGCCCTAAACCCTAAAGCCTAAACCCAAAGCCCTAAACCCCAAAACCCAATCCCTTAACCATAAATTCTAAACCCTAAACCTGAAAATCTAAACCCTAAACCCTAAACCTTCAATCCCAAACCTTCAACCCCTAACCATAAACCCTAAAATCTAAACCCTAACTCCTAAACACCAAACCCTAAACCCTAAACCCTAAACCCTAAACCCTAAACCATAATGCCCAATGCCTAAACCCCAAACCCTGAATCTTAAACCCTTAATGCCAAATCCTAAACCCTAAACTCTAAACCCTTAAACCCTAAACCCTAAACCCTAAGTCCAAAACACCAAAGCCTAAATCCCATAGTCTAAATCCTAAAGCCTAAACCCTAATGCCTAAACCTTAAACCCTAAACCCTAAATCCTAAACCCTTAACGTCAAACCCTAAACCCTAAACACAAATCCCTATAGTCTATACCCTCAAACCTGAAATTATAGAAAGTCTAGAAAGACAATGAAATCAATGCTTAATCTTGCACAAGGGCTCAATCATCCATGAGGAAATCACTATAACATGCCTAGTGTAATAAAGGAAGTCTATGATCCAAGGGTCTCGCCGATTCAGAAAGATATGAAATCGGATATTGTTTGGTCATCCGTTTGTATGACCAAAGATCTCGAGTTTAGACTTACTAGGAGGTCTTGTGCTCTTGTGAACAAGTGATCCACTTAGCTTAGTGGTGAAGTCTCAAGGATGTGAAGGAGGAGGTATTGGGTTCAATCTCCATGGGGAACATGGAGAGATTGCCCAAAGAGATCTAGAACCTTCTAGAAGCATCCACTTGAGTTAACTCGAGTTGAGTGGGACACTTGGCACACATGCAATTACATGGCCGATAGATGGCTAGCTAGTATCCACCTACCCAAGTAGGCATTCCTCTAGAGAGAGCTATACATATAGAGGCATTTGGTTGGGAGGAGATTCATCTCTCTAGCACGTGGTGGTCATAATCTTTAGGGTGTTGTATTGGTATCAGAGCATAAGCTTTCATGGAGACTTTGTGAGGGACTATCACATTCTTTTCAAGCTCTTATGGAAATCTCTACATAATCTTCTCATCTTTTCTACGTGGATTGCAATAGTTCTCTCTATTGTGAGTTCGGCATTGGACATCAAAAATTTTATTTCTTTCTTTGTGAATGGAAGTCCACGAGGTTCAATCTCAAGACCTCGTGGAGAGGACAACCTACTGTAACCACGAACACAAGCTCGATAGGCATGATGGATGTATAGCAGATCTTTATTTAGTTTATGTTTTTCTATGCATGCAAAAGCGCCTATTGAATGATCCCGAATTGGATTTGATGATAGAATCTCTTGTGTGAATTTGTGTTGCGCTCTTCACTGAGCTCAAAAACAAAAGCAATCAAGCAGCTGATGGTTTTTGAATCCCTAACATCTAGAAAGCAGTCATACGCTCTATCCACTAAGGAAGTTCCGTATTGTCATTGCATATTTCATAGATTACAAAGAAGAAGGATAAAATAGAACTCTGAGCTCAAAAACAAAAGCAATCAAGCAGCTGATGGTTTTCGAACCCCTAACATCTAGAAAGCAGTCATACGCTCTATCCACTAAGGAAGTTCCGTACTGTCATTACATAGTTCATAGATTAAAAAAAGAAGGATAAAATAGAACTCTAATCAACGTGGACAAAAGGATTAGAAGTTCAGATCTCTGAGGTGCATGAAAAGGTGGTTGAACCGTGGACCTATGTAGTCGAGGCTGCTAGACCGAGAGACTAAGTACGAATCATGTTGCTAATACATTAGTATTTCCTTAATTTTATAGTGTCTTATCTCGGCTCTATAGAAGTAGAAGACAAGAAAAAAGAGATTGCTTGAATTGCGAGTAATCAGATTCAAGCTCACGACTTCAACCTGTGAAAGCACCTGTTTATCTACTCCGTCAAAGGCATTTCTTGATGGATTTGGCACAGATCGCTAATTAAACCTTTGCCAATTGATGAGAATGCTTCAATAGTTATAATAACGAGATTTTGGCACAACAGATAATCGTAGTACAATTGAATTAGTAAAGTTTCTGGATATTGTTTGTAAGAATCCAGCATTGCAAAAGATTCCATGATGAATCATTTGCTCAAGTTATTTGAATCTCAAGTCTTTGAAGAATAACATTCTTTCAAGTATTGAGAATGAAGTTATTCATACTCTTTAAACAATAAGTAGTTCCAATTAATTCCCAAAACCACATCCGAGAAGCATTAGTATATGCTTGGACTGAAATTTAGGAAAAGATCTCTAAAAACCTATAGGTAAGCAAAGAAGCTTTATTAAAGATAAAGACTAAGTCTTTATTCTAGTCGCAAGATCAACCACACTTGATCAAGCTTGGCCATGATTGTCCTAGAACAAGCGATTGGAACTACTCTGTAGATTGCCCAAGTATTGGAAAATTCCTTTTGGGATATATTTACTCAAGTTCCATTTATCCAATGGATAAATGTGAAAAGAGTAAGTTGTTCCAAGTCTGCACAGAGTGAAGAAATTCCAAGAATATAATCTACAACTATGAAGATGGTACTTAAGTTTGTGGAAGGTAAAACATAATGTTTGTCTATCCTTAAAGGGATTTTGGTACAAATCCAAAGAGCATGAGCGGATGCTTAAGACTTAATCAATAGAGAGATTCCTATATAAAGTCCCCAAGGTAGGTATCTAAAAGCATTAGTAAGAAAGGAATCTAAAAACAAGAAGTCAAAAGCTCTTGTCACTACAAAATTGGTCAAGGATAAACCAATTGAACTTGAATTTGAGAAAATTCAAGCACTTGGAATTCTAATTGGTTTTCATTTGAAAACCCTAGCAATGAAGGATGGACATTCCATCAAAAGGTTTTTAAGTTCCCAAAGGAAACCACAAGATCATAAAAGGATCTTGTGAAGGGATCAAAACCTAGAAAGTCTAGTTAGAGATAATTCCTGAAAATTCAAAATTCTCATTTGCAATTGAAGAAAGAAGGTACTCTATCAAGAGATTTTTAGACTTTAGGATAAGAATCACCCACACATTAATGTGAATATAAAATAGGGTGGTATGGGACACTAGATTTTATAGTCAGATTGATGTAGGAAAGATGGTATGGGATATTGGACTGTGGGATGATAATTCTCTTTTAGTCCTAGATTGGATCTTGAAGTTTGATCCTCATGGGAATTAAAATTTCAAAGAAGGAGTTAAAATTCAATGAGGATAAAATTAGTATCTCAAGGTACTTCAAAGTAACTTCAAGATAAAAGAAACAAAAGATATGAAGTAAGTAACTTCCAAGATCTTCTTGAAACACTTCAAGATAAAGTGTTGTTAATTCGGAAATATTTCATAAATTTTTGAAAGAAGTTGGACTTTGATTTTGAGTTGATCTTTTCAACTTAAGATTTTATTGACTAAGTCAAGCATCAAGTTCCTAGTGTATTTTGGTAAATTCACTCTTTTGACTCAAATAAATGCACAAGAATTACATTCCTAGTAAGGAGTTAGAAAGTCTAAACATGACATGAACTTAGTCTCAAGTGAAGCATTATTTGAATACAAAACTCATCAACAGAACCTCAGGGGGTCGACACTGATGTTGGTTACCACACTAGTATCTTGTGGTTAGATGATATTTTTCATTTGCTTTGAATCTTTTTGAGAAACTGGATTATTTCTCTTAAAGATATACCCTATTGAAACAAATCTTTGAAAGGTTAAAGTCCTGAGTCATCTAGCCTTTGACTCATAGCAAGTTTACGTATCTTCAAAGTTTGAAACTGAGTAGATTTGGATATCCAAATATGAAGAGTAAGGATAGAATATACCTTCGTTGATTGTACCTTTGATATACTTAAGTACTCTCTTAGCCGCATCCATGTGTGGAATTTTCAATGAGTGCATGAACTGACTAAGCACTTCCACACTATATGAGATGTCTGCCCTTGTATGAGTAGCATATATCAGGCTACCTACCAAGCTTTGATACTCTTTAATATCTTCAATTTTCTCACCTTCATAAACACTTAGTTTAAGATTCATCTCCAAAGGTGTACCTCGAGGTTTAGTGTTCTCCATTTTGAACTTGAGAAGAAGATCCTGAATGTATCTTCTTTGAGTCAAATACATTCCTTCATCTCTGTATATCACCTACATACCTAGGAAATATGTGAGCTCACCTAGGTCACTGATTCTGAACTCCTCTTGCATGTGTCTCTTCATCCTTAAAATGCCATTTAGATCATTGCTTGTCACAATAATATCATCTACATATACACATAGATAGATAACCTCATTGTGATCTTTTTTTATGAATAGAGAAGGATCTGAATTACTAGCTTTGAACCCTTGATCTTGAAGATATTTAACCAACCTGTAATTCCAAGCTCTAGGAGCTTGTTTCAATACATACAATGCTTTTTTAGGTCTGCAAACATAAGATGGATGATTAGAGTTTTCAAAACCTACTGGTTGTGACATGTATACCTCTTCACTTATCCAACCATTTAAGAATGCATTTTTCATATCAAATTGGAGGAGTCTCCAACTCCTTGCAGCAGCTACACTTATCAATCTCCTGTTTGTAGTCATCTTTGCAACTAGTGAGAATGTTTCCTCATAGTCTATATTATGAGTTTCTGAGCATCCTTTGGGAACTAATCTTGCCTTGTACCTGCAAGCTGTCCATCTGAATTTCTTTTAACTTTATATACCCATCTGCAACCAATTACCTTTTGATTTGGTGACATTGGAACCAAATCCCAAGTTTCCATTTCCTTCAATGCATCTATCTCTTCTTTACTGGCCTTTTCCCAATTAGGGTTTCCCTTTGCCTCTTCATAGGTTGAGGGTTCCTCTCAAATAGAGTCTTTTGCCAAGTATATTGAATGCTTCATAATAAATGAGGAATCATATCCATACCTTTCTGGTTGTTTCTTCTCTCTTGCTGATCTTCTAGGTACTTGTTTGGAGCATTCTCCAACCTCTTGCATCTTTGCTTTGCCTCTTGACTTCCATAGCTTGTAATCCCTTTCCCTTTTATCTTGGTCATCTTCTGTAGCACTTCTTGGATGTTGGACCTGTGTATCATGCTTGCTTCCTAATTGATAAGAGTCAGAATCAAGATCATATGGTAGTGTTACCTTTTGTTTGTCTTCATCATATGAAGACCTCTGCTCTGCAAACACAACATCTCTACTTGTAGTGAATTGCTTGGTTGAAGGATTGAAGAATGTGTAATGCATCTGAGTTGAATCATATCCATTTAACACTACCTTTGTTGCCCTTTCATCTAGCTTACCTCTTATTTATGATGGTACATGAACATAAAATAAACAACCAATAACCTTGCAATGTCCAAGGCTAGGTTTTCTTCCATGCCATGCTTCATAAGGAGTCATACCTCGAAGTGATTTGGATGGTAGTCGATTGACAAGGTACACAATAGTTGAAATAGCTTCTGCCCATAGATAATGTGGCAACTTCTTCTCTTCAAGCATTGTTTGGGCTAATCCAACCAATGTCTTATTTCTCCTCTCTATAATTCCATTTAGTTGAGGAGAGTGCCTAGTAGTCACTTCCCTTTTGATACCTTTGTCCTGCAAGAACTCATCAAACTCTTTGGAGAAGTATTCTCCCCCTCCATCATATCTGAGCTTCTTTAATGATCTACGTGTATGATTCTCCACATGTGCAAGATACTTCTTGAAGCAATCAAACACTTCATTCTTACTCTTCATAGAGTATAGAACAGTCTATCTACTATGGTCGTCAATAAATGAGACATAATACCTTGATCCTGCCAATGAATGTTCTTGACTTGGTCCCCATACATCTGTATGTACTAAGTCCAATAAGTTGTTGTGGATGTAGCCTTTGTGGTTGAATGGTTGTCTTTGTGCCTTCCCAATCTGACATGCATCACACCTGTTGATCATGTCTTGTTTTGATATGTTTGACAGTACTAGAACACTTTGATCCCTACATATATCCTTCAAGGTTGTTTCATTCACATGAGCAAGTCTCTTATGGCACACTTCAAGCTCACTTAGGGTTTGAGACCCAAAGTTGAATAGAACTATGTTCCTGGTTTCTCCTACTTCAAAATTAAAGAGCCTACCATGCTTCTCACCTCGGGCTATCTTTTTGAAGCCTTGAGATTGATCTTCCACAAAAGCTCCATGTTGGGTGAACCTAACTTGCAAGCCTTTTTCAACTATTTGGCCTACACTTATTAGGTTTTTAGTGATAGTGGGTACATAGAGAACCTTACGTAGAATGTTTGTCCTACCATTGGAAGCTTTGACATTATCAATCTTCTCCACATTGTGCTTTGTGTCATCCCCTGTTTGCACTTCATGTCTATGCTTTGGACTTTCCAAATCAGATAGAAGAGCAATGTTGCCTACAACATGATTCGAACATCCTAAATCTATGTAGAACAAATGATCATCTTCTTTACCTTCTTTGTGGCTTAGATTCATAAGAAGCAATGAGTCTTCATGTGGTTGATCTTCTAAATAATTTTTGTAGTCCCTTCTATTATAGCTTCTATTGTTATTGTTGAAGTTGTGTCCACCTCTGCCTCTATTGCTTCCATATCCACCTCTTCCACTTCCTTTCTAGGTCTTGCCATTAAACCAGCAATTCTGAGTGGTGTCGTTGGTCTTATCGCATATGGCACAAGGTTGAACATTCTGACCTTTGGATTTTCCTTGCTTTGTTCCTTTCTCCTTTCCTTTCCAGTTGCTCTTGCTTGCAAAGTTGGCTTGGGAAGTCTCTTCTTCATCTTCTTCTTTCTTCTTGCCTTTCTGCTTCTTATCCTTCTTATATGCATATAGAGCACTAGTTGAATTACCATGATAAGAGTTACCTTCCTTTATGCTATTGTCAGCTTCTTGATTGAAGAGTTGTCCAAGAAAGATGTTGAAGTCTAGAGTTTGCACATCCGTGATGAGATCATAAGCCGTCATGAAGGATTGCCATTGCTTATCGTTTTGAATGCCATTGAGAATTTGCCTCATGATGACCTCTTCTTCAATCAGCTCTCCAATGGATGCTAACTGATCTGAAACCTCCTTGACCTTGATAACAAACTCTGTGATGGTTTGTTTAGGTGTCTTCTTCATTTGGTTGAACGCATTCCAAAGATGATTCTTCCTTGCTTTGGTACTAGTAGAAAAGAAAGTCTCGAGGGAACCCCAAGTCTCTTGAGATGTCTTGCATCCTCTAATATGTGGTAATAGAAAGTCAGAGATAGAGTTTAGTATGTATGACCTTGGTTAAGTATCCCTTGCGCACCAAAGTGTGAGCTTATCTATCTCCTATTGTGTAGTTCCTCCTTTGGATCTTGGAATAGGCATAGCTTCATCACCTGCTACAATTCCATAAAGATTTCTACCTTGCAAATAGGCCTCCATCCTGATTTGCCAAGCCGCGTAGTTGTGTCGATCAAGCTTCTCGATCATTGAAGGAAACCTGTCACCCATCTCGATCTGGCTCTGATACCACTGAAAGAACTTGGAGAAGCTTGTAGAAGGTAGAAAAATGCGTTTCGAAGCAACGAAGTTTGGTCAAGCCAACCGGCACAAGACCAGCCCTTGAACTTATGGAGACTCAAATAGTGCTTATAGGCATGCAATAAGTGCAAAGAAACACACTATGTACATTGGAGCATCAAGGAGAATGAGTCGATACAAAACATATAGGTGCACAAGTCGACTAGCTCCAAAAACTTACTTGGAAGAGATAATGAACTTTAAATGCCGATAGCAACCAGCATGATTACAATTAGAAAAAATACTTTTATGGGAGTGATACACATAGCGTTGAGTGTATAGAATGCACAAACGTATAAGGAATAAGCAAAATATGCTATAGGAATGAATGTGACATTCATCAGTGGTATTTCCTATTTTTTAGGAATATGTAGAGATTGACCCCAAGATAGAAAAACTCAAATTTCTCCCAATCTGCCAAACCAAATGCTTTGAAAATTTATAAGCACAAACGAGAGACTTATAACTTTCCAATGAGTCATCTTTCACTCAATTTGGAGCTCTAGAGAGAGAGCTGCAGCGTCTGCAAGGTTACTATTGCCGAAGAAGATGATGCAGAGAATTGAAGGAGCAAGACAATGATAGTCACAAGTGTATGTATATTGCTTTCATGTATTGTACAAGTGATTTCAATTCTTTATATAGATTCTAGGAGTGTTCCACGACTTCTACAAGTGAAATTTGAATTCAAATGAAGGTGGTAATGGTTGTTGGAGGGAATCAATTCACTTCCCTACAATCTAGGAAAATTGAAAATCTACTTTGATCTACTTTTAGGTGATTTGATTGCTTGATTGAATGCAACTTCAACCACCATAAATTCATGGGATTTGGGCTCTATATTTCTACCTTTACATATGTAAAGCTCAAGGCTTTTACAACGGTAAATGAACCATAAAAAATCTCTCAAAAAAAAAACAATAAATGAGCATATGAAAAAGAACTCTCCAACGGATATTCTTTCGATGTGATAGCCTTTCATGTAGATCAAATCCACATCAAGCATAGTGTAAGATTTATGTTTAAAAAAGTATAGAGGTGGAGTATAGAGGTGGAGTATAGAGGTGTTGCAACGAGATCATGTGAGGCATCATGGTTGGAGATGTTACTTGCAGATTTAGGTGTGGAAGTGCAAAAGCCTATCACTATGTATTGTGATAATCTTAACAACATACAGTTAGCATGGAACCCTTTTTTTCATGCTAAAACAAAGCATATTGAGTTACATTCTCACTTCGTCAGAGAGAAGGTATTAGCAGGTGATATTGATCTTGTTTATGTGAGAATAGATAAGCATGTTGCTGATATTTTCACCAAAGCACTTGGATTTGAGAAGTTAAAGAAGTTTTGGGAGATGCTTGGATTATAGGATATGACGTTGAGCTTGAGGGGGAGTGTTGAGATATCAAGCTCAACATGTGATGATCCAGGATGACATGTATCATTTTCTCATTTCTCTGACATGTATAGTGATCATGCCAATATATGTTAGGGACACTTCATTGAGCTTTATTAGATTTATCTATCGAGAGTGATGGCACATTTATTCTCCACAAATGATAGGAGTACTCTGAATGACATCAAAACTCTTCATAAGAGTTTTTAGCTATATGACTTTATTTGTAGCTTCTACCATACCTTTGTATTCTGCTTCTATAGATGATAAAGAAATTGTATGTTGCTTCTTAGAACACCATGAAATTAATTTATCTCCCACATAACACAAATACCCATGTGTTGATCTTCTATCATCAAAGTTACCCACCCAATCTACATCACTATATATCTTGATCCTTGTATTTGAAGTAAACTCATAATACAAACCTTCTTTAAGTGTGCCCTTGATATACCTTAGTACCCTTTGTCCTAAAACCCAATGTACCTTTCTTGGGAAATGCATGAACTGAGATAAAGCTCCAACTACATATGATAGGCCAGGCCTTGTTAATGTAGCATAAATCAAGCTATCAAACAAACTCTAATAAAGCTTCATATCTTTAAATTCTTCTCCTCCATATCTACTCAATTTGTGATTCACGTCCATTGGAGTTAGTTATATCCTACAATCTTCCATTTTAAATTTGATTAGCATATTCTTCAAATACTTTTCTTGAGTTACATATACTCCATGTTGTGTATATAAAACTTCCATTCCTAGGAAATATGACAAATCTCCCAAGTCAGTGATCTTGAATTCTTTCTCAATTTGCCTTTTAAGCTTTCGAATGCCTTTGTCATATGTACCTATAAGCATTATGTCATCAACATAAATACAAACATATATAAATCCATCTTCACTTGCTTTGACTAGCAAGTTGTTGATATATTTAGGTAGTGATGTGTGTGAACACACTAGCACTGCCGGAGCACTTTTTTCTCTCTTTAGGAGGTTTTTTTCCCTGGTTTGTATATACGCCTATTGCCCTAATGGGCTACTTATCTTTGTACATTCTCTAGTAATACATTCAGTAGTGTGTGTTGTGCTCCAAGCTTCTTCTTCTTCCTTGTGCTGTTTGTGTGCTTCCGCAGACGTCTAACTCCAACAATTGGTATCAGAGCAGGTCGTCACTTCATCTAGGGCGCCATCGACATTCCTCTGTTTGTAGTCTAAGATTCACACGAAATTCGGTGAGCATACTCAAGGTGTTTCAGAGATCAAAAAAACTTTGCTATGTGGTGCCAAAATCGTGGTTTGAGCTCGTTTCAGCCTCCAAACGCACTATCGATGTGCTTGTGCAGGCTATTTCATCTTTTTGTGCCAAAGGTATATACCAGTATCTGTTCGCCAGTATAAGCATCTCAAAGTCTGCTACAGGTCTAGCAGAATTCATCTAGGTAGTTCTATTCAACTTTTTGAGATATAGTCAATTATCTACATCAAGGTATTTTAGTCATCGGCCATGGCTGAAAACAGTGATGTATTCCGTATGTTGGTTGTTGAGGATAAGTTGGATGGTACCAACTACCCACTATGGGCTTATATGATGCGACATGTATTAGTTGCAAAAGGATTGTGGAACATTGTGTAGGGTGTTGAAAGACGTCCTGTTACACCTGTAACAACAGTTTACCTCGCAGCGCAATTTCTTCTCTTCACTCGAGCGTGCCCTATAGAGGATACTGTTACATGCGCCAACAACTCCTCTTATCCTGTTATGGGAGTTGGTAAGATCATTTTGACTATTGTTGATGGTAGTTCTTTCACTTTGTCAGATGCTTTATTTGTGCTAGGGATCAAGAAGAATATGTTATCAGTTTTTGCATTAGCCAAGATTGGCTTGGTTGTGAAATTTGTTGATGACAGATGTACAATTCATGATCTATCAAATGGAGATGTTATTATTGCTTCTAGGATTTTATGTCGTGGGATGTATACGCTCATAGACTATGAAAGATCTGAAAATGATTTGGCATGTGCTGTAAATGATTCTCAGGTTATGTCAGATGCAAAGCTTTGGCATGCACGCTTTGGTCATCTGAATTTTGCTAGTTTGCTATGCCTGTAGAAATATGAAATGGTGTCCTCTTTGCCCAAACTTGAGGCACCTAGAAAACATGTTTGAGAAGGCTATATTTTGGGCAAAATGCAGCATTCCTCCTTTCCAAAAGATGGTTCAGTTCGGGCTACACAGAAATTGCAGCTTTTACATAGTGATGTCTGTGGTCCTATGCAGAGACCCTCTTTTGGAAATTACCTTTACTTCGTGACTTTCATTGATGATTTTTCCAGGCATGCATGGGTATATCCACTCAAAGCAAAGTACGAAGTGTTCATGTGGTTTAAATAGTTTTTGGTTTTGAGTGAAAATCTGTCATTATGTAAAATGGGCACCCTCTATTCTAATCGAGGGGGGGAATATATGTCTTCTAATTTTAATGCATTTCTGGCTGAACATGGGATAAAACACAAGTGTAGAGTGTCGTATACACCTCAACAGAATGGATTTGCTGAATGAAACAACAGGTCACTCATGGAGATGGCGAGGTGCATGGTCAAGAGTCAGGCTTTGCCACATAGTTTCTGGCTTGAGGCTGTCATGTGTGCATCATATGTAATGAACAGGTGTCCCACTAAAGCACTACAGTCTATCACTCCATATGAGGCTTGGCATGACTACAAGCCATTTGTTGCTCATCTGCGTGTTTTTGGTTGTTTGGCATATGCACTAGTGCATGAACAACATCGTAGAAAATTGGATGATAAGGCAATAAAATGTATTTTTGTTGGGTACAGTTCTAAAAGTAAAGGCTATCATCTATATCATCCACAGACTAAACGTATTCTGGTTAGCCATGATGTTGTCTTTGTGGAAGATGTTATTCACCCATTGCTTTCATGTACTAAGGAGACATATGTTAGCTCCAAAGACATGTATGATACTTTGATGCCTCTTTTTACGGGTGGACAGTCTAGTGCTGGTCCTAATGAGGCAACTTTTTAGCCTTTGCAGGTTTCATATGATGATGCAGATCATTCCATTTCTGATGCAGATTTACATAATGCACTTGTTGATGAGAGAGCTGATATTGAGCAAGTACAAACTATGCCAAAATGGCTGATGCAGACTTTACGTGACAGTAAATTAGATGCACCTTTGTCATATTGTACTCGTTCAGGCTCTCATAGTGCCTCCTTTGCATCAGATTGCTATGTTATGGCTACGTCTAGTCTCTATGATGGGAATGAGCCTATTTCTTTTGATGAAGCACAGAATTCAAAAAATTGGATGGCTGCTATGCAATCTGAATATGATGCAATAATGAAGAATGGTACACGGTCTTTATGTGACTTGCCTCCTAGAAAGAAGGCCATTGGCACTAAGTGGGTGTACAAGCTGAAGTGTAAACCTGATGGTACAGTTGACAGGTATAAGGCTAGGCTTGTTGCAAAGGGTTATGCATAGGAAAGAGGCATTGATTTTGATGAGACCTTTGCACCTACATGCCGTATGACTACGGTTCAGAGCATTTCTGCACTTGCAACCCATCATGGTAGGAATGTACATCAGTTGGAAATTAAAACAACATTTTTGAATGGTGACTTGCATGAAGAAGTGTATGTTTTTCAACCCTGTGGCTTTGTGTAGAAAGGGCATAAAAACCAGGTGTGCAGGTTAAAGAGGGAATTATATGGTTTAAAGCAAGCACCACGTGCTTGGTATGAGAAGATACATGCCTATATGGTTGCACATGGTTTTGAGAACAGTCCAACAGAAAGCACTTTATATGTTAAGCGTGCTAATGATGTGCTTCTGATCATTGGTGTCTATGTTGACGACATGTTGCTCATTGGTCCTATTGAGAAACCTATTGCTGATTTCAAGGCTGATTTGCATGCCTCATTTGAGATGTCTGATTTGGGGCATTTGCATCACTATTTGGGCATTCAGTTTATGCAAGTTGATGGTGGAATGGCTTTGTGTCAGACAAAATATATTGACACATTATTGTAGTGTTTTGGCCTTGAAGACTGTAAGCCTATTGCCACTCCTATGGAGATAGGTTTACGATTGAGTCTTCATGATGCTGGAGATGCATTTGATGATGTTCTCTATCAGCAGGCTGTTGGATGCTTGATTTACTTATGCATTACTCGGCCACATATTTAGTTTGCTATCTCACAGATGAGCAGGTTTATGCATTGCCGAGGAGTCATGCATTGGAAGGCGGTTAAGCACATCTTTCACTACTTAAGTGGTACTCGGCTACTTGGGTTGTTTTATCCCAAGGGGGGATCACTACCGCCAGATTTGCATGCTCTTTTTGACTCAGATTGGGCTGGTTGCTATGACACTTGTGTGTCTACCAATGGTTTTTGCTTTATGCTTAGTAGCTCATGTATATCTCAATTGAGCAAGAAGTAGCCTACTTTGGCCACTTCCAGTTGTGAGGCTGAGTATAGGGCAGCTTTCATAGTGACTGTTGAGTGTGTGTGGCTCAGACGCCTTATGGATGATTTGGGTGTTGGCTAGTCTTTTTCCACCACCATCTTCAGTGACAGTCAGAGCACATTGGCAGTTGCGAGGAACCCTATGTTCCATGCTCGCACTAAGCACATTGAGGTGCATTATCACTATGTCAAGGAGAGGTTCTCTGTTGGAGAGATCAGCTTGGCATATGTGCCCACGCAGGAGAACATTGCAGACCTTTTCATGAAGGCTCTGCCTAGGGAGATGTTTGAAGCTTTCCGCAAAGCTTTGGGCTTACTTCCTTTTGTGGAGTGATTTCCACATAGCTTGGCAGTTCCTTATACATGAGTGGCAGCTCCTTGTTCACTGCATCACTCCCATGGGGGATTTGTTGATATATTTAGGTAGTGATGTGTGTGAACACACTAGGACCGTTGGGGCACTTTTTTCTCTCTTTAGGAGGTTTTTTTCCCTGGCTTGTATATACGCCTATTTCCCTAATGGGCTACTTATCTTTGTACATTCTCTAGTAATACATTCAGTAGTGTGTTTTGTGCTCCAAAATTCTTCTTCTTCCTTGTGTTGTTCGCATGCTTCCGCAGATGTCTAACTCCAACACAAGCTACTATCTTCCTTTGATGCTTGGAAACCAAGTTCCTTCAAGAAATTTACAAGCCTATAATTCCATGCCCTTGGGGCCTGCATCAAGCCATACAAAGGTCTCTTGAGCTTACACACATGATCTAGATAAAATTGATCTCTGAAACCATTTGGTTGTTCCATGTAAATTTCATCTGAAATGTAACCATTAAAATATACATTCTTCACATCTAATTGAGATAACTTCCAACCTTTGCAAGTAGCAATAGCTATGAGAGTCCTTATTGTTGTCATCTTTGCAACAGGATTATAAGTTTCATCATAGTCCACACAATATGTATGTGCATATCCTTTTACAACAAGCCTGGCTTTGTACCTAGACACACTTCCATCTGCAAATTTTTTTGTTTTGTAAACCCACTTACATCTGATTACCTTTTGAGTGATTGGTTTATATACCAATTCCCAAGCCTCATTCTCAATGCCTGCATCATACTCTTCCTTCATAGCTTTTTCCCAATTCTCCTTTCCTTTGGCTTCATCTTATGTGGATGGGTCTTCATCTGCTTTTATCATATAAGCATAATCTTTAGTAGTCAAGAATGAAGTATCATAGCTATACCTTGTGGGTTGCCATTTGTGCCTAGATGATCTTCTGAGTTGTCCACTTCTTGAAGTTTCTAGCTCATCACATTTTGGATCAAATCTTGGCATCTCTTCAACTTCAACTAGTGCTTCATTGTTCTCTACTTCGTCAAATATTTGAACCTTTGATTCACCTTTCTTCTAATTCAATGTTTGTGCAAGACCTGCATAAGTATTATTTGTACTTGATTCCCAAGTACTTTGCTCATCAAATGTGACATCCTTTGATACGAGGAATTGCTTTATGGATGGACTCCACAACCTGTATCCCATTTACTTATCATCATAACCAATGAACACATGTTTTTCAGCCTTTGGTTCCAATTTATGCCCTAATTGAGAAGGAACATAAGCATAGGCTAAACAACCAAATACTTTGCAATGATCTAATTTAGGTCTCTTACGCTGCCAAACTTCATATGGTGTCATACCCTATAAAGCTTTACATGGTAGTCTATTAAACAAGTATGTGGTTGTATTTACAGCCTTACCCCACAAATAATTAGGGCAATTATTTTCTTTCACCATTGATCTTGCAAACTCAACAAGAGTTCTATTTCTCCTTTTTGCTACACCATTTTGTTGAGGAGAGTACCTGCAAGTAACTTATCTCTTTATACCTGCAATCCACAAATAATCACTGAATTCATTTGAGAAATACTCTCCCCCTCCATCTAATCTTAATCTCTTCAATTTTTGTCCTATAATTCTTTCTGCATATGCATGAAAGTGTTTAAATGTACTAAACACTTATGACTTGTCTTTGATCACATAAATAGTGATCCACCTAGTAGCATCATCAACATATATGACATAATATCTTGAACCATTTATGTTAAAGTCCTTTGAAGGACCCCACACATCTGTATGTACCAATTCAAGTCTTTCTGGATACATGAAACAATGCTTATTATGTGATTGATTATACTTACCTAATTGAAATGCTGCACATCTATATGTCATGTGTTGACGTGAAAAATTAGGTAATCCAAGTATTGAACCATTATTAATCATCTCTTTGATACCTCTTTCATTGAATTGTCCAAGCCTTTTGTGCCAAAGATCCAACTCACCTTTTGCTCTCCATATGTAAACATGGCATGTCTAACATTACCTTGTACCCTCATTGTGAAGAGCCTTCCTTCTTTCTTTCCTATAACAATTTTATTATACCCTTGGCTAGGGTCTTCAACATAAACTCCATCATTAGTGAACCTCACCTCATATCCTTTTTCAAAAATTTGTCCTACTTTAATCAAATTCTTTGGAATTTTAGGAACATACAAAACCTTACTCAAAAGAGTTATTCCATCTTTGGCTCTAACTGATTCAATTGATTTCACCTTGTGCTTTGTATTGTCACCTATTTGAACTGTATGATTGATTTCCGTATGATCCAAATCGTTCATCAAAGCAATGTTTCCACTCAAGTGAT
Source organism: Ceratopteris richardii (assembly GCA_020310875.1). Taxonomy (NCBI): domain Eukaryota; kingdom Viridiplantae; phylum Streptophyta; class Polypodiopsida; order Polypodiales; family Pteridaceae; genus Ceratopteris; species Ceratopteris richardii. The sequence goes on from CM035414.1 coordinate 152,981,045, forward strand.
TGCTACATCCTAAGTCAATATAGAATAACCTTAAGTCCTCATTTGAAGCTTAAGACGTTCCATTCATAATAAGATTTGAGTCTTCTTTTTTATCTGATGCATAATGGTAGTAGGTGTTATTGTAGGATTGCTTTGGGAAGTTTCTTCCTCCATTTCTTCCAAAGGAACTCCTACCACTGCTACCTGTGAAATTTCCTCTTTGATTTATTCCACCTCTTCCTCTTTGGTTAAAATTCTGATTAAAGCTACCATTGCTTTGATTATTATTCCAACATTCATGAGATAGATGATTGGTCTTACCACATATTGAGCAAGCTTTGACATTATCTTTGTTATTTTTTCCTCTTCCTCTACTTCTACCACTTCCTCTTCCTCTTAGGAAGTTTGGTTGGCTTGGAATACCTTCATCTTTGACTGATTGTTGCTTTCCTTTCATAGCTTTCTTCTTGTCTTTAGAATACATTGCATGACACACTCTTATTAACATCTCCTTTGATATCATTCTCAAAGGCTAGGATATGCCCTAACAATTAATTCAAATCAAGAGTGAAATGATCTAATGAAAGTTCTATTGACAATATGAAAGGCTTACACTTCTCATCTCCTCTTAGACCTGTGAGAACTTGTCTTACCAATTTATCTTCTTCAATGTCTTCATCAACTACACCTAAGAAATCAGCAATGTCTTTCATCTTTGTCACATAATCAGATATTGATTGTGAAGCCTTCTTCTTGAATGTGGTAAACTCTGCCCATAGTGATGCTTTCCTTGACTTGGTTATATTCTAAAAATGCTCCTCCAAAGCACTCCATATATCACTTGCACTTTCAAGTCCTTTGATATGAGGAAGCAAGATATCATTTACTACCATGTAGATAATGCCCCTTGCTTGAGCATCCTTTTTCATCCAAATCTTTAAATTTGCAAGCTCCTCCCTAGTAGCAACACTAGGATCTTTAAACTCTAGCTTTTCTCATTCTCATATGATGTATCCCATCAGATCTTTGCTCATAGTATGAGCTTCCATTCTTATTCACCAAGATGGATAGTTCTCTCTATTCAACTTCTCAATTTGGAGACTATCTCCTATCCTTTCTTCACTTGTACTATCAAATCTTCAACCTTATGAGTAATGAATATACCTTAGCTTTGAAATTTACTCCTTCTGATCCTTTTGATTGCTCTTGTGTGTCTTCCTTTAGCTTTTCCTTCACACTTTGTCCTTTTGAATCTTCAAATGTTGAATTCTATATGTCTGCAATAGTCGGGGTCTTGCTTTTCTTCAATTCTGATGATTCCTACTATGATACCACTGATGGAGATGATTAATCTCCAAAATAAAAGCTATACTTGAATTTAGAACACCTCTATGTCAAGTATAGCTCAAAACTTCCACTAATTTTGAGATCTTTTATCAAAATATGAACACTCAGCTTCTCTATGAAAACTAGCTTCATGCAGAAAAGTTTGCCTCGCAAAATTCACTCATTGACTAATGAAATGATTAAATAATTCAGAAAATTTGATACAACACTCTTCTAGTCTTCGTGCAACTACTGCAAGTTAAAGTGTTTCAAAAGAACTTACAAAACTTTATATTTACTTCAAAAGTAAACATGTGTATGAAACAAGCACTTTCTATAGGCAACTTTTACATATGCAACTTTAAACATTTGGTTCTCACAAAATATAACCCATTTAATAAAATGCTTTTAGAGATAGATGGCTTACCTTCCAAATTAGATTTTGATTCCTCATTTGTGTAAAAATTTACACTATATGCTGAGATTTGATCAATTCTTTGATCATCGAGATTGCACTTGTTTCAAAAGACACTTATCACTTCTTCAATACAAATGTTCCTACTCACAATTCTCTCAATTGGATCACAATTAGACTCTCAAATCTTGACCATAGATGCATTAACTTTGGAATTAGACATCTACAAAAGGATTCCTGAAATGATCAAACACAGAAGGAGAAATGGAGAGAAGATGGACACACAATTCTTAGAAAAAACTTCTTCTATTCAACTTATCTTACATATGATGGATGATACTCACATAACTCATGATATACTCCTCTCTATCTCATCTATTCTTCATCTCTTACATATATCATGACCATATGCAAGTGTATATATACATATGAGTATGGATTCATCATTACTTCAAGTATTTGTGAAGTATTTACAAAGCTAATATACATGTGTATATAGACCATCTCTTTCTAAACCTCTACTTCACTTCATGCTCTTAGGCTTCAATATTCTCTTCAATTCATCACTCCTAAGCCTCATATAATCATCAATTGTTGATTGTCTTGCTCCAATAGATAGAAGGCAAAATTGTGGAGTTGTGCTATTGTCGAATAGAAGAAAATGGAGTAGACATTTTTACCAAGGCTCTAGAGAGAGATCATCTGTATCGACATCTTCTGAAGCTTGGCATTGAAACAAGAAAGTAGTTCACCATAGGTGGACATTGAAGGGAGTGTTAGATATATTCAATACTCCACCTACAAGTGACCGCAAATGATCCATAATATGCTAAGTTGTACAACCCCCTTTATGAGGAGAAGCTTGTATGAGAGTCCGGACATTTGTGATGAGGTCTACATGAGACCAACAATAGTTCTAGATGATATATGTGAGTCGAGTCAGAAGGCTAGCTAAGGCGTATACTTTAGTCACACAGGAATTCAAGAGGTATGACAATAAGTTTCATAGTCAACCAATCCGGAATTACGATAACAAGTCCAGTGGAAGTTCGGTCCAGTGGAATTCTGGTGGAATTCCAGTCCAATGGAAAACTCGAGTCTAGTGGAAGTCCGATCCAATGGGTGTTTAGTCTGGAGGCTTATTGAGTACGATGATTACATAATTTAGGTTGTTCTAAAACTATAGGTGATCCAGACAATTACACCTAAAACACAACATTAGGTGGTCTCAGAGATCATGTTTAAGTTAGAGTGTTAGGCAGGACAAGTCACTAGTAAGGAGAAATCATGGATACACACACTATAAAACCCTTCATCTAGATTCTATCTATATCACAATTGAAGCTCCATAGTGGGATCACACGGGTGGATAGTATCATATTTGTATATTGCTGCTAGCAATTTGAGAATTTGAGTTCTATGACTCTCTATTTGTGTATAGTTTTTGTTAGTCTATTCTACTTCTCATTACTCTACCTAAATATCCAATTCTGGTGCATTATTCATTTTGTTCAATTTTTCTAACATGAGAAACTTGAACTTGCACATGTAGAATCATTCACAAATTCTACATAGCCTATGAGCTTATACAACCCATGAAATAAAATGCCGAAAGGAATAATGACATCACCATTCAAAAGATCATGGACTTTACACCTATCATCAATAAATTTGACAACCAAGAAAATCTTTGCTCATAGTGAAAGTGATAACATATTTTTCTTGATCCCTGACACATACAATGCATCTAAAAATGTGAAAGAACTACCATTTCTTGAAGTCAAAATGATCTTACCGAATCCCATTACAAGATATGAGGAGTTGTTTGCACATGTGACAATATTCCTAGTAGGGGTAGTCTCAAGGGAACTAAAGAAACTGTGCTGCGAGGTAGTATGTTTGGTTGCCCCACTATCAAAGTACCAAACATCTGAGTCTACTACAAAAAAATACTGCTCTTGAGAATATGGGTCATAACTGCATATAGTAGTAAACCCCCATTCTTCATTCTACACAAGATTAACATACTCTTTGGTGTAGAGGCCTTTGCAATAACCATTCCAATCTCTTTCTTTTTTGTCTCTTTTGCATCTACTTAAGGACAAGTTTTGATGACATGATCATTTCCTTTATAGTATTTGCAAAATTTCTTCTACTTCTCTATTTTATTCTCATATTTTTCTTCCTTCTTTGACTGTGCAACATTAGCATATTTCTACTTATTAGTAGGTGAGCCTCATTTACTCCTTCCCTTTTGACTAGCCAAGGAAGCTTGAATTGGAACATGCAAAATAGACCTATTCTACCTAGACTCATCTCCCAACAACACAACAAAGAGTAACTCTTTAAAAGCTAAGGCATTTTGGTTGCCTTTCATCACCAATTGAAGATTAGAAGCAAAACTCTTATATGAATTTGGAAGACCATTAAGAATATTCTATGCAAGTAAACTACTTGGTAAAACTCCATCAACAAAAATCAACTATTCGTTGAAACCTTTGATCTTTATCAAAAACTTTCCATAGAATCTCCTTCATTCATATGCTCACTCTTCAACTGTTTTTGGGGGTAAGCAACACGAGCCTCATTTATTTCTTGGTATAAAGTGGTAAGTTTATCCTAAGAATCCTTTGCTGTTTTCCAAGATTGAATATGAGGAATAATGGCACATTTTGTGCCATTTGACAGACAAGGCTATCAATGCATATGCCTGAACGTCTCTAACATCCCAATTAACTTGCTCTAGAGTAGTTGTAGTAGGAATAATAACACGAACAAGAATCTAAAGATCATTATCTTGAAGGCCATCTGCATCACCTTCAATAATTGTATTTGCAAGTGTAATAGGGCATTTTTTCAATACCCTACACAATATTCCCATATCCCTCTTGCCACCAATACATGGTGTCATTGACACAAAGAAAACCATCTTAAATCTTGGATTCCATGTGAGATTCCTATATCTCATGTTTGTTTAAGACTTTGGAGAAACTAATGCTACCATTGCATCCAAAACAAGCGAAAACCTCAAAATCGACTATCTATTTGCTGAATTCTAACACTTCAAGGTCTTGTTTCTAGTTGATGACATCATCGATGACATCATCAACTCATAACTACCCTTGAAATGGCCTTGGAAAACCTATATAAGGAGGGGTTGTCCACATTCATTCTCAATCTTGCCAATGTCGGTCTTGGGAGCTCAAAGAGTCTTGATCACCAAGTAAGTACTTTGAAGTTCGAGTTCGAGTTCTAGTCTTGCCTCTTGCTCTAGTCTTGTGTTGTCTTGTATCATGGACATCTAGCATTGTCCTATTGTAATCTTGTAGTATGAGATCTTGTCGAGCTCTTTAATCTATCTAGTTCATCTTCTAGAAGGGACTTCTTGTAATCTAGGGATCTTGCTCCATACTTACAATCCCGTGTTGTGGGATCTCGTGTATCATCTCTAGTCGAGTTATTCATACCTATCAATCCCAGGTTGTGGGACATCTTTATCAGTCACATATTCTTGTATCGTTTTCCCTTCCTGGGTGTTCTTGTAATTAGAAGTGTATTTCCAAAATCTTGTCTACTGTAGTCAAAGAGCACAATCTAGTGCTCCCCTAACATTTTGGCAAGACTACCTTCATCAAGACTAGGCACCATTGATTCCCTATGCAAGGAGATTCAATCTATCATAAAGGACTTGATCAAACATATCCAAGTGATAAAAAGATTTCTACAACCAGATGATCGATCTTAGCTTGTAATGCATGGTTGACAAAGGACTTGATGATGCATGTGAACCTTAGCTTGTAATCACTTGGTTGATTACCATAGTAGAAGATGAAATCTCAGAAGAATCTTGTAAAGGCTTTAATTTCATGGAGTTAGGAAGAATATTAGTTACGAGTTTCAAATGAGAGAATAACTCCTAAATTATTGGAGCCAATTTTTAGTTGGAGCCAAGTTTGAATTCAAATTCAAACTTAGAAGAACTTCATATAAAAGACATTGTGAGAATCTTGCAGATGTGTGGCCTCATTTAGAGCTCTATCCTTGATCATTTGTGGAAGCTAAGTGGTTCATACCATAGCTCACTCAATCCATCATCATTGAGCATCATTACAATGCCAATGATCTTGTACAATCATGTTATATAATACATATAGCTTATTGATCATCTTTGTCTACTTCTCTGCTATGACCACTTAGAACAATTATCTTTCCCTGGTCATATCTCAGTGAATACTCAACCAATTTTTATAATCTTTGACTTCTTAGAACCGTCCTAAAGTCTTGGCTGTCAAAATCTCAAAGCGTTTGATTCAGCCATTTGGGAGAAATCATCATTGAAGTATTCACTGGTCATTTACTAGTTAGTCCCTTAAACGTCAGGGGTAAGCTTTGGATTGCTAAACTTATTTCTGAGAGCATAGTTTATCATTTTAGATTATTGCACTTGCAATCATTAGCTCTCTATGCTAATTAAATTCCCTCAAAATGAACTTCATCAATTCTTACTGTACTATGAGCTCTGAGTAAAAGAACCAGCAGGTGTGTGGACTAAATAACAAGTTTTGTGATACTAGCTATTCATGAAATAGTTTGTTTTGATTCAATTGTTTCAAGCATAAAATCCAAAGTACATAGGTACTATCTTGGTGTCATTTGTAGAATAAAAGGGCCTACTATATAACTATGAAGTGTATTAGGGCAGCTACAAAGCAGGTTTTAGTAGTACCACCTCACTTCCTTGAGGTATCCATCCATCTCCTCTAACAATATTGTCTCAAAAAAAGGAATCTTCATGGATCCTAAGAAGACTGAGACAATCCTTGATTGGAAAACGCCTTTATACATTTGAGATGTACAACCCCTCTTAGGTGTTGGCAATGTCTACAAGATATTTATCAAAGACTACTCCAAGATAGTGATAACTCTTACCAAGCTTTAAAGAAATGCATAGTTCTTTTGGACCAATGAAGTAGAAATATCCCTTTAGACCCTAAAAATTAAACTCACCAATATACTAGTTCTAGTTCATCATGATCCTACCAATCCCTTCTTCCTAGAGAAACATTCATCACACTTTTCTTTGTGGATGCTCATGAGGAGCGAGAAGATGCAAGGGTACATGAAAAGTCACAAGATACTGTGCAAGATTCTCCGCATTTAGAAGGATTTTGGGCATGTGGTTTTTTGAAGATCTCAAGGAGATAGCGAACAAGTAGACCTAGTCATCCCTATAAAAAATCCTATCACAATTTCCCTAAAAAGTGTGCTATAAGACATAGGAATTCCAATAGTACATCTTCATATACACAATGATGCATCAAAGGTAAGTTAGACCCTAAGGCAAAGAAATGTATCTTCATAGGGTATGATATAAATAAAAAAGGATACAAGATTTATAATCCATCCAACAAAGGATTTATGGTTAGTAGAGATGTTGTGTTTGATGAGAATGAGTCTTGGTTTGAAAGTCAATGTAGGAAGGTCAAATTGCCATAGGACTTGGAAGAAGAATTTCCAAGCCTCACCAAGGAGGATCCAAGCACAATTGAAGACATCAAATCAGACGATGAGGACACCATCAACTTGGAAGAATTTAAAGCATGGAAATCAAAAGGCAAGGTCAAGATGAAGAGGTTAGAGGACATATCTGAGTCATCCAATGAAGCCTTAAGGAGATCACAAAAAGAGAGTAAGAAGCCAATCAGATATGGGTATGATACTTCATTAATCTCTAAGCATTCTATTCATCTTGCTAAGGATTTATCACTTGAAGAACCTTCTCCATATGAAGAAGCAAGTACCAAAGCAAAATGGAAGGAGGCTATGGATGAAGAAATAGAAGAACTCCAAGCGAATGGCACTTGGGAGCTAGTACTCAAGAAAGCATCAATGAAGGTAATTGGTTCTAGATGGATTTACAAAATCAAAAGGAACTCAGATGGATCCATAAATAGATACAAAGCTAGGCTTGTGGCTAAGGGTTTTTCACAAACCCAAGGACTAGACTATGAAGAAACATTTTCACCAGTGGCTAAGATGCCAACCATCAAAGTATTGGTAAGTGTAGCTGCATCTAGAAATTGGAATATGTATCAACTAGATGTAAAAAATGCTTTTCTCAATGGGTGGATTTCTGAGGAGGTTTACATGGCTTAACCTCCTAGCTATGAAGATCCAAGCAAGGTAAATCATGTGTGAAAATTGAAGAAAGACCTTTATGGTTTGAAGCAAGCACCTAGAGCATGGAACCATAGGCTAACAACATATCTTCAAGACCAAGGATTCATGATGAGCAAGGTAGATTCTTCTCTATTTGTCAAGAGGAGTAATTCAGAAATGATATATTTATGTGTATATGTGGATGACATCATTCTTATAGGTAGTGATGTCAATTGCATCAAACAATTCAAAAACGAGATGATGTAGGAGTTTAAGATCAGTGACCTACGATTGTTGAAATCTTTTCTTAGACTTGAGTTGGTATACACTAACTCTAGAATCTACATCACTCTTGGAGACATATTCATCACACTTTTCTTTGTGGATGTTCATGAGGAGCAAGAAGATGCAAGGGTAGATGAAAAGTCACAAGATACCGTGCAAGATTCTCCACATTTAGAAGGCTTTTGTGCATGTGGTTTTTTGAAGATCTCAAGGAGATAGCGAACAAGTAGACCCTAGTCATTCCTATACAAAAGCATATTAGAATTTCCCCAAAAAGTGTGCTATAAGACATAGAAATTCCAAAAATAGTACATCTTCATTTACACGATGATGTTGTAGAAGCCATTTGTCACTCTGTATATATCCAATTATTAAATTGAAATATTTGGGAAAGTTTATCTTGTTTCCTTTTCATGATTCCAATATTCAAGCTAAATTCGTTTCTAATAGGTAGTGACAAAAATTCTTATAAACCTATATTCTTGCTTAACCTAAGTTGACATGTAGTCTATTTTTAGGCAATTAATTTCTTAAGCATTTGATCTTTGATTGCGATAAATTATAACATCTTAGCAGACTTTGAAAAAGTGTTTTCTTTGTGTGAAAAAAATATCAAAGTCATTGGATATCTAAGTTGTGAGTGAACGAAGCTTTACAAAGCACGTGTTTGATAGCACATATTCTTGAAGAGGTTCACTAACTTTCATTGCATTTATTGGAGTCTATTTCTCCACATTTGGTATTGGACAGGAGATCTACTACATGAATAATACTTCATCAAAGGAAAAATCTAACACTAAAAGAATAGGTGCTACACCAAGGGGGATCATCATCAATGAGGGCTTGAGGCAAAGGGGTAACTCTAAAAACCCTCATTTTTTGAGATGGTAGATTTGGGTAAAAAGTAGAAACACTATAAAATGAAAACTTGCAATCTTGGAAATTGAAAGGGAATAACTACCTCATGGACAAAGTCCTTTGGGGAATAGTCAATGGAGAAGATCAATGACCACAAATAGATCTATAAGGTCAAGCAACACCAATCCACAAGAGAGGAAATTGAAGGAATGCGAGGAAAGAAACAAAAGAGTGATGTTCCTCATATCATAGGTCATCTCCAATGCAATGATAGAGCACATAGAGCAAGTAAAAAACAAAATCAAATTTTGGGACATTTTGGAGAAGGTCTATGTTACCTCTACTAGGCCATAGAAGATGCAACTCAAGAACACATTGAACACACTCAAGAAGGCCTTAAGTAAAAGGATCTCATATTACACTTTCAAGATCAAGGATCTTAGGGATTAATTGATATCAATGGGATGGATTGTAGAAGTCATTGCACAAATAGCTCTTAATGGATTGAGAGGTGAAGATAAGTGCAAAACCATCATTACTACCATCCATTATAGAGGCCCCTTACCTTCACTTGAGGAGCTCATTGGACACCTTGTGGTAGAGGATGCTCAACATGGAGATAGATCCATTGCATTGTTGTCAATCATTTGGGGAAAAGCTTCTTTGATTTGCTTCTTATTTTAGAGTCTACAAATTTCTTTAGTCAATTTACCAACCTTGCCTACTGATCACTCTTTGAAGTACATATGTAACTTTTTCCTCCTTATTTCGTCTTCATATCTAAGGATGCCCTTGATCTTAAGAAGGCCTTCTTGGAGTTGAATTAGTCTTTGTTGACTTCACTCTAAAGATGAAAAATCTTGAATCTATAAAGTTTCACACTTCTAAAGCTTTCAATAATTTAAATGTCCACTTGGGTTCTATCCAGGATGATCTAGGTCTAATTGAGAGCATTATTTTTATTCCAAAGGAGTAATCATTTTCATTACTATTATTCCAAAGCAAAAATCTTCCTTGCAAATGTATTAGTACAAAGTAGCAATCATCAAAGGAATCTTATTCTATTAGGGAATCACTTATAATGAACTCCTAATAATAACTAGTTCTACATTCAACTAATAATGAAACAGTCATGTTGTGATAGATATGATCATGCCAAGTTACAGAGGCCTACCAATTATAGCCTACTTTATTTTGGGAATTGAACTTGCAACCTCCCATTTAGGAGTATGATGGGATAACCATATTTCCCAAAATTCATGGTTGAGGATTACTTCTTAATCCTATGTCTTGAGGTATGATTAATCCACCTCCTACTAGGATTATGTGACATTCCTTCCCCTTTATATTGAACATAATCTTCAATGGTCACTTATGAAGCCTCTATTTAGGTTTCTAGACCCTTCTTAAGGTTGAGCACCTCCATTAGCCTCAAATTCTAGCGTGTGGACCTATTTTGGACCAATCCAACCCTCCAGGGGTGCCCAAATGCTTATGCACCTTCATTGTTGCCTATTTTTAGACTCGTGCATGGTCATGCACTTCCTAAGCGACCAAGAATAAAGCTTCCAACCTCCATAATTCCCAAATTCCTCAACTAGGCTCTAATACGAATGTTGAGAATTGAATTCACAACCTCCCAACTAAAGTATGATAGGCTAACCACTTGCCCCAAAAGCTATGGTTGAGGATTACTTCCTAATCGTCTCTCTTAAAGTGTGGTTTATTCACCTTCTTCTAGGGTTATGTGACACTTTACTTGCACTTTTAAACTTAGCCAATAGTTGATCCCAATAAGTCTAATTACCTAAATTTTTTTCATAGAAAATATTCTGAAATTAAGATAATCTAGATAATATTATACTCACTCCAAAATGATTCATATATCTAGCATAACAATTTACTAGTGTATACAACTTTTAATCATCTTCACAAGTAATTGTTTCAAGTAGAAAAAATGCCTGTTTGTTATATTTTTTCTTAAGAATAGGTCAATTCATATTGTAGAGAGTAAACTCAAAAGATGATGTTGAAGATAAATATGCACAAGAATGAGGGTAATATAATAGTATCAAATTACATTGAAGTGAAACACTCTCCTAAAAATCACTCTAAAATCTTGGCAAATTCAAAATTATTCCGTCATCAGTCAACTAATACCACACAAACACTCATGTATTGGCCCTTGAAAGATATGGCAGACCCTTAGAGAAGCTTGGAGTTGGTGGTTTTTTAGATGATGAAGATGGTCCATTAAACTTGCACAAGACATACCCTACATCTTTGGATAGGTAAAGTTGAACTTTTAGACTTGTAGTCAGTGCAATAAAACTCAATTGGTATTTGTGAACACCAATAAGAATATATTGATGCAAAACAAATGATTTTCAACTTGAGTAGTTCACAAAAAACTTTGTTGAATCTGAATTAAAGTTATGATTGAAAAATATTCATAGTAGTAGCACAATTAGAGATTGAGAAAATTCCTCTTACTGAGGTTTTGTAAAAATTTTTAGTTTGCTATTTTGCATAAAAGAATTGATTAACAACAACCAATGAAGTAGCAATCAACTTAACTCTACTTGATGGTCATTCCTATTTTTTAGGAATGTGTAAAAGATGAAACTGAGATTGAAAATAAGCAATTTCTCTAAATCAGTTGAAGTTGACAACTGATAGACTTAAACTAGACAATGGTACCTTTTCAATGAATGCTTAATCACTAGATTTCGAGATCTATAGAGAGAGCATCAACCGCTACAAGTTGAATGTGTTTGAGTAAGAAGGAGCAGAGAAATGAAGCAGCAAGACAATAATGGACAAAATATGCTTTCAACATATTTTAAAAATGGTTGGGGATCTTTATACAGACTCTAGGATATATCTAGGCATTTTCTCCATGAATTTTGGGTTCAAAATAAGGTGGTTTTGGTAGTTCAAGTTGATTGATATGTTTTCCTACAATCTAGGAGAAGTAATCTAATCAAGATCTAAATTTTGTGCCTGATTGAATGATTGATTGAGCAAATCACAACCACCTCTAAGTAATAATTTTTGTGCCTTTTACTTTTTCTTTTACAAAGGTAAATGTTTTGCAACGTACATAAGAGTGTGATCATATGTGATCAACCACTTAACACAACAATAAATGAGTGCAATTATAAAAAAATGTTCAATAAGTATCTAAACTACCATCCAAATGATGGTTTTGATCTAGATCATATTTATCTCAAGCATACTACAAGATTGGTGTTTCAATAGATATAGCCATTTGTAACAAAATCTCATTGATAAAAATCTCACTCAGCAAAGTCCAATTCAGCAAAATCTGATTCAACAAAATCCAACTAAGCAAAATTTGAGTCAACAAGACTATATAACATCTAACTGACTAGTGTTCTAACAACTGCCCCTCAAGCTAAAGTAAGCTTGAGTCTTCATTCCTTGACAGGTTGAAGTCCAACCATGGATTGGAACTAGCATAGCTTTATCCCATCAAGTGCTATCATCATGTCTTCTATTGGCTTCTTAGTAGGAACAAATGACAAGTCAATTTCCTTTGCCATAAGGTTTTCTCTTACAAAGTGGTAATGAAGCTTTATGTGCTCTATTGTTGCGTGGAAAACTCAATTTGCAGCGAAATGCATGGAACTTACATTATCTCCAAGTATGTGAGGTTTAGAAATTAAAAGCTCCAAATCTGAGTACAACTCTTTGAGCCATATTGCTTCTTGAGTTGCAATAGTTAAATCTCTATATTTAACTTCAATTGAAGATAAAGCACTTGTTGGTTGCTTCTTGGAACTCCATGAAACTATTTTTGAACTTGCAAATGCTAAGTATCGAGATGTGCTTCTTCTATATATTTTCATATCCAAATATAAAGAACAATGATAGAAAACACCTTGATTAATTGTCCCTTTGAGGTACTTCAAAACTCTCTTTGCTACATCCATGTGTGGTTTTCTAGGGGAGTGCATAAACTAGCTGAGCACTCCCACACTATAGGACATATTTGGTCTTATGTGGGTAGCATATATCAAGCTACCCACTAGACTTTCATATTCTTTATGATCATCAATTTGCTCAACTCCATACACACTTATCTTGTGATTCATTTCCAAAGGTGTACTTGCGAGCTTTCTATTGGCCAATCTGAATTTGTGAAGTACATCTTGAATCTACCTTCTCTGAGTTAGATACATCCCTTCATCTAAATAAATTACTTTCAAACTTATAAAATATGTGAGCTCACCTTAATAATTGATTTTTAACTCCTCTTGCATATGTCTTTTGATCCTCTGAATGCCATTCACATCATCACCTGCCACAATAATATCATCTACATATACACGTAGATGGATAACCTCATTGTGATCTCTTTTGATGAAAAGAGAAGGATCTAAGTTTCTAGTTGTGAATCCCTAATCTAGAAGATATGTTACCAATCTATAATTTCCAAGCTCTAAGAGCTTGTTTGAATCCATACAATGCTTTCTTAAGTCTATAAACATAAGATGTATGATCAAGATTTTCAAAACCTAGAGGTTGTGACATGTATACCTCTTCATTTATCCAACCATTCAAAAATATATTTTTCACATCAAGTTGGAGGAGTCTCCATTTCTTGCAATATCTACACTTATTAATGTTCTTATTGTAGTCATCTTTTCGATTGGTGAGGATGTTTCCTCATAGTTTATACCATGAGTTTGTGAGCAGCCTTTGGCAACTAATTTGGCATTGTACTTGTAGATTTCTCCATATAAAATTCTTTTTAATTTATGTACCCATCTATAGCCAATTACCTTTTGATTGTGTGGCATTGGAACTAAGTCCCAAGTCTCCATGTCCTTCAAAATATCTATTCCTTCTTTCTTGGCCTTTTCCTAATTAGGGTTTGCCATTGCCTCTTCATAGCTTGATGGTTCCTCCAAAGTTGAGTCTTTTGCCAAAAATATTAAATGCTTTGTAGCAAATATGGAATCATATCCATACCTTTCTGGTTGTCTCTTCTCCCTTGTTGACTTTCTAGGTCCTTGCTTGGAACATTCTCCATACTCTTGCATTTTTGCTTTGCCTCTTGACTTCCATAGATTGTAATCCTTTTCCCATTCATCTTGTTCATCATTTGTATCAATTCTTGGATCCTCAACCTCTATATCATGCTTGCTTCCTAGTTGATCAAAATTAGAATCAAGATCATATGGTAGAGTTACCTTTTGTTTGTTTTCATCAAACCAAGACCTATGTTCTTCAAACACAACATCTGTACTTGTAGTGAATTGCATGGATGAAGGATTGTAGAACCTATAAACCATCTGCGCTGAATCATATCCAATAAACACTACATTTGTTTCCCTTTCGTCTAGCTTACCTTGTATTTGTGATGGTACATGAACATAAGCTAACTTTGTGGTAGAATGGTTGTCTTTATGCCTTCCCAATTTGACATGCATCACATCTCTTGATCATGTGTTGTTTTGATATATCTCATAGACCAAGAACACTTTGGTCCTTGCAAATATCTTTCAAGGTTCTTTCATTCAAGTGAGCTAGCCTCTTATGCCACACTTCAAGCTCACTTAGGGTTTGAGACCCAAAGTTGAATAGAGATATATTTTTGGTTTCTCCTACTGCAAAAGTAAAGAGCCTACCATGCTTCTCACCTCTTGCTATCTTCTTGAAGCCTTGACATGCATCTTCCACAAAAGCTCTGCATTTGGTAAACCTAATTTGCAAGCCTTTCTCAACTATTTGGCCTACACTTATTAGGTCTTTTGTAATAGTGGGAAAATAGAGTACCTTGCTCATAATATTTGACCTACCATTGGAAGCCTTGCCATTACCAATCTTCTCAACACTATGCTTTGTGTCCTCCCTTGTTTGAAGTTTCTTGGGAGAGATTTGGATAAGTTTGGAGTTGGTTTGTCACATGATGAAGATGGTTTAACAAGCCTACATAGGAGGTGTCCTAGCTCTTTCGATAGGTAAAGTATAACTTTTAGACTTGTGGTCCATGCAATAAAACTCAAGAGGTATTTAGGAACATAAATAAAAATAGATTGATGCAAAACATATGAATTGTAGCTTGATCAGTTTAGAGAAAACTTTGTTGATTCTAAATTGAAGTTATGATTGAAAAATACTTAAAGTAGTATCACAAATATAGATTGAGAAAATTCCTCTTAATGAGGTGCCATACAAAGTTTTATTTTTCCATATTGCATAAAGGCATTGATTAACAACAACCAATAAAGTAGCAATTAACTTAACTCTGATTGGTGGTCATTCCTACTTTTGAGGAATGTGTAGAAGATGACTCCAACACTCAAAAGATGTGATTTATCTAAATTTACTTAAGTAAATTACTTGAACTTGCATCCACATAAACTAAATAGTAACAACTTTCTAATAATTCTAAATCTTTGGATTTGGAGCTTTGTAGAGAGAGCAGTAGCGTCTACAAGAAGGTGTAGAGAAATGAAGAATCAAGACAATAATGGCAAAAGTATATGCATGTAGCTTTCAACATATTTTACAAATGATTGGGACTCTTTATATATACTCTCAAGGATCTATCCACGTCTTTTCTTCATGAATTTTGGTTCAAATTAAGGTGGCTTTAGTAGTTTAGATTGATTAAAATCTTTTCCTACAATCTAGGAAAAGTAATCTAATCAAGATCTACTTTTGGTGATCTGATTGAATGATTGATTGAATGAATCATAACCACCTCTAAATCATGATTTTTTAGCCTTTTTACTTTTTCTTTTACAAAGACAAAGGTTTTGGAACTTACACAAGAGTGCGATCATATGTGATCAATCACTTAATACAATAAATGAGTGCAATTATAAAAAAATAATCAATGAGAATCTAAAATACCATCAAAATGATGGTTTTGATGTAGATCATATTCATCTTAAGCATACTGCAAGCTTGGTGTTTCAACATGTATAATTATTTGTAACAAAATCTAATTGAGAAATTTCCAACAAAGCAAAATCCGATTCAACAAAATCTGATTCAAAAAAATCCTAGTCAACAAGACTGTATAACATATAATTGAGTAGTGCTCTAATTGTCATTGCAAAACTAGTAATGCTTAGTAAGTGTCAAATTCATCTATTTATGGATATACTTTAGGACTAGTCAATCTAGATAAATATGTTCCTACACGTTAGGTTGTCTAGTTGGGCCCTTTTCCTCTTGAGCTAGGGGTGAGGGTTCAAATCCTCCTTATGGGACAACATTTGTAGACCCTAGGCTAGTGTATTGCCTTTGGGTAGAGTTAAACAAGTGCTTTTGGGTAGTCCTTTCCAAGTCTCGCCTTTGAGTATTTTAACCCTTGCTTTGTGTGATATGGAAGGTCCCATGGATACTATGCACCTTTACCTATAAATTTGTTATTTCAAATTAACTTCATATTTAAGAGAGATTTTTCTTTGATCAAGCTTCCTCTTAAAAAAAAAAGAAATCTTATTTGCCAATTTAAACTATTCCTACAACTAAGATTTCTATTCAATCTCACAAGATCACGTCAACTTCTAATGTAACCCATTTCCTTAATGGGCATAAAGAAATTTCTCTTTAGTTCAAAAAACATTTCTTAATGAGGGTAAAAGATGTGATGAAATCTTTTAATTCATTGTAGAGCTTATTTCAAAGATCATCAAGACCAAGAGATTCACCCAAATTTAGGTTACTCATAGTTTCTGCCATCTCACGAATAGAGAGTAGGTCTCACATGTTCACCAATTCAAAAGTCCTAATTTTCTTCCTTAGAAGGAAAAAATGAAGCATTGCTTCTTTCATGCATCCCCCTCTTCGGATTACCAAAGAAGACATTGGTGGAGCTGATGTGGCACTTGCAGATTTTGTATCGGGTTGGTGAACAACCTAACACACCATTAATCAACATAGGAAGAGAAATTTTTAGTTTTTGTTGTTAGTAAATTAAATGTATATTCATTTTTTTATCAACTTCTCCACCCTAAATTATCATATTATAAACAACGATACTAGTATTAAGTCATCATTCTTTTTAAGTCCCCACTCAGTCACAAGCGTTTTGTATTTGGTGAGGAGATCTTGAATTCTTCTCACAAACATATAAAAAAGAAGATAGGGAGAAGCAACGTGAGTTAAAATGTTGACAAAATATTGTGGAGATTATTTGTGATACAGGACAAGTTAAATAAGTTCATATCTTTATGAAAAAAAATCAATACTATAATTTTACCCCTGGACATGCAATATTAAATGAATGTACGCATGATCAGACAATAAAATTGTGTTATTCCCCATAGAACAAACCTACCCATGTTCACGAGGAGAAGATTTAGAGAAATAGACTCTATCAAGGTTACCAATAATTAAGCTTGTTGTTGAGTTTAGCAAGAACCCAAACTTAGAAGATCTATCAGACAAGGGTGCCCATTGGCTCCCCTTCTCTTTGCCATTGCCACGGAAGGGCTTAGTAGGCTGGTGGAGCATCAGGTGGAAGCTGGTAACATTAAAGGCCTTCGTTTGCCGCATGACCACAGTCAGATCACCATGAGACTTTTTGCCGATGATATGAACGCCTTTGTGCACAATGATAGTACCAGCCTTGAGACGTTCTGGAAGTGTCTTGCTACTTTTTGTGAAGCCTCTGGATCCATAATCAACCACTCTAAGACCGCCTTTAGAGCTATTGGTGGGTCACAGCCCGACCTTCTCATTGATCATGGTTGTCAAATCATTCCGCAGGGCCAAATTTTTCGGCTTCTTGGGATTCCCTTGGGGTTTGGCGTCTCTATGGAACAGCGGTGGAACTGGGTGCTTGCCAAACTCGAAAACAAGCTTAACTATTGGAGAGGTATGCAAATCAATCTAGCTGGTCGCGCTATGGTTATCAACACGTTCCTCTTATCATCTACCATTTATTTCCTTTCTTGTTGGAGACCGAAAGAGCATGATCTGTCCAAACTGGATAGTATTTGTAGAAACTTCCTTTGGACGGGCGACCACAATAGGAGGGGGGTGCCTAAAATCAAATGGTCCATCTGCACCAGCCATAGAGATAGTGGGGGACTTGGTATCTTGGACATTGGGTGCATGGCTAACAAACTGTCGG
The DNA here is from genome assembly GCA_020310875.1 of Ceratopteris richardii. Taxonomy (NCBI): domain Eukaryota; kingdom Viridiplantae; phylum Streptophyta; class Polypodiopsida; order Polypodiales; family Pteridaceae; genus Ceratopteris; species Ceratopteris richardii. The sequence goes on from CM035414.1 coordinate 152,999,188, forward strand.
CCAAATGGATGATTAAGGCTTGGTGCAACGGGGAGGCCTCGTGGGCCAAGCTGATCTTCAGAAACAAGAATGAGTTGGCGCTCATGGGTTTCCCAAATTGGAAGAATCATGACATCTTGACCTTGCTGTTTTCCCCGATCCCCGTCTTCCTGAAAGGCTCTAATCTGGTGTGCTCCCTTTGGAAGAGTTGGAATAAAGTCAAAAGCTCCACAAGAATAAGTGAAGACTGGAAGTGGGCTGCCGGTATCAGACAAAACGACTCTATCTGGTTTCCGATCCATGGCATCCGGAGTGTGGAATCTTGGAACATTCAAAATGCCAAGAAGCTATGGAACAAAGGCTTCAAAAAATGGAAACATCTCTGGAAACAAGACACCAACCGCTGGATCAACTTTGAGGATATTGACCCTAGCATCAACATTTCGCATGAAGAATGAGGATATTGACCCTAGCATCAACATTTCGCATGAAACAAGATACCAACCGCTGGATCAACTTTGCAAAGCAGATGTCTCGCCTGGGACCGACACAAAGTTCGCCTTCTCATGGGACACGACATGTCGAGCTCGCTTGGTCTCAAATGGCACAATGGGAATAGCCTATCAAAAATCCCGAACATCAAAGAAACGATCGACTATCAGGTTAACCTCAACAAAAAGTGGTGCCTGTCATGGACGCGGCTTCAGTGGGACATGAAGTTCATGGCTATCTGGCACCCCCTCATAGAAATCAAAAAGTCTGTCCTCTTATGGCAAATTCTTCATCATGGAATCTGGACCAACCTTAAGGCTAGCAAAATTTGTGGGATCCCTCCCTGGTGCAAACGCTGCCACCGGTCTATCGAAGATGTTTCACACATCTTCTTTACCTGCCCCAACTCCAACAGACTCTGGCAGGTGGTTGGAAAGAGAATTAGACTTCAAAAACGTCTCAATTGGCAGCAAGCCCTGCTGGGAGAAGCGATCGGCTGCTCCGCGACTCTCTGGAACGCCATCAGAGGGGAGGTCCTATGGAAAATCTGGTGGGAAAGATGTGCTTTCAACTTCGGTGACTCCCCCAAGGAGTGGTCAATTGAGAAATCGTTGTTCCTCCTTGGCAAAAGGATTGTCAACTATAAAAAATCCCCCCCCTTTAGGCATCATCAAGTACTCCTTTTGATTGATAACAAGCTTAAACCCAAGTGGGCCCCACATGAGGGTGATGAGAGGGTAATTAACCTTCTTTGTAATGTCATCTAAGCTCTGTAAAAGCTTCCCCTGCTTTGTGGGATTTGGGGGGTCCCGTGGGCACTAGTCCCCTTCTTTTGTACTTTCCTTTATTTAATTCAAGTCCGGGAGAGTAGGCTATTGCCGAACTTCCTTTATATTAAAAAGAAAAAAGAACCCAATCCCACCTCCTTGTAAACAAAATATTTGGCGACCGAGAAGCTCTACACATCCTTGATCCCTAAATATTTTTTGTGGGTGCTCCAAGAAGCAGTTTGAAAGCTATCTTCGCATGGTTGATTCTGAACTTAGAAGCCTCATAGAACAGTTCAAGGCAATGGCAGACTCTAGAGACAAAACCAAAATCCTTCTAGAGAAACATATTGTCATCAACAAAAAATCTTAGAGTCATCCTTTAGTTCATGGCATAATGGAAACCAAGATGTAGAAATTGGAAAGGATTTGTTGAAATTTGCTCTAGACTTGTGATCCCACCAAAAAAGAGGCATGCTGAAGATTAAATAGGAAGGTTTCTTTGGCCCAAAAGAGGTTCATGAGCTAGGAATCCTTGGTATGGATGTCGTGGCCAACAACTTGTTACCAAATGGATGATTAAACTAGCCTAGAAGAATATAGATGATTCTTGGGAGAAACCTATTTTCATGAGCAACAATGCTTCCTCTCATTATGACATTATATTTTGATTGTGATACACCAAAGTGAACTCTCCTTCCCAAGAGCTCCAAGACAATACCCTCAACGTAGAAAACTGAGTTCCAAATGCCACACAGAGTACACCGCAAACTTATTTCCAAATGGATGATCAAACAAGCCTAGAAGAATATAGATTATTCTTGGGAAAAACCTATTTTCATGAGCAACAATGCTTCCTCTCATTATGACATTACATTTTGATTGTGATACACCACAGTGAACTCTCCTTCTCAAGAGCTCCAAGACAAAACCCTCAAGGTAGAAAACAAATGCCACACACAGTATATTGCTTTCAGAATATTTTACAAATGATTGGGAGTCTTTATATATACTCTCAAGGATCTATCCACGCCTTTTTTTCATGAATTCTAGTTCAAAATAGGGTGGCTTTAGTAGTTTAGATTGATTGATATCTTTTCCTATAATCTAGGAAAAGTAATCTAATCAAGATCTATTTTTGGCGATTTGATTGAATTATTGATTGAACGAATCACAAACACCTCTAAATCATGATTTTTAGCCTTTTACTTTTTCTTTTACAAAGACAAAGGTTTTGTAACTTACATAACAGCGTGATCATATGTGATCAATCACTTAATACAATAAATGAGTGCAATTATAAAAAAGTCATCAATGAGACTCTAAAATACCATCCAAATAATGGTTTTGATGTAGATCATATTTATCTCAAGCATACTCCAAGCTTGATGTGTCAACATGTATAACTATTTGTAACAAAATCTAATTGAGCAAAATCCGACAAAGCAAAATCTAATTCAACAAAATCTGATTCGAAAAATTCCTACTCAACAAGACTGTATAACATCTAACTGAGCAGTTCTCTAATAGTCGTCACAAAACTAGTCTTTCTTAATAAGTGTAAATTTCATCTATTTATGGATATACTTTAGGACTAGTGAATTTAGATAAATATTTTCCTACACATTAGGTTGTCTAGTTGGGCCTTTTTTGTCTTGAGCCAGGGGTGAGGATTCAACTCCTCCTTATGGGACAACATTTGTAGATCCTAGGCTAGTGTATTGACTTTGGGTAGAGTTAATCAAGTGCTTTTGGGCAGTCCTTTCGAAGTCTCGCCTTTGAGTATTCTAACCCTTGCATTGTGCGATATGGAAGGTCCCATGGGTACTATGCCCCTTCACCTATACATTTGTTATTTCAATTTAACTTGATATTTAAGAGTTTTTCTTTGATCAAGCTTCCTCTTTAAAATATAAATAAATATTCTTGCCAATTTAAACTATTCCTACAACTAAGATTTCTATTGAATCTTAGATGATCACGTCGACTTCTAATGTAACCCATTTCCTTAATGGGCATAAAGAGTTTTCTCTTTAGTTCAAAAAACATTTATTAATGAGGGTACAAGATGTGATGATATCTTTTAATTCATTGTAGAGCTTATTTCAAAGATCATCAAGACCAAGAGATTCACCCAAATTTAGGTTACTCATTGTTTCTTCCATCTCACCAATAGAGAGTAGGTCTGACATGTTCATGAATTTAAAAGTCCTAATTTTCTTCCTTAGAAGGAAAAAATAATGCATTGCTTCTTGCATGCATCCCCCCCTCTTTGGATTACCAAAGAAGACATTGGTGGAGCTGATGTGGAACTTGCAGATTTTGTATAGGGTTGGTGAACAACCTAGCACAACATTAATCAACATAGGAAGAAAAAATTTTAGCTTTTGTTTTTAGTAAAGTAAATGTATATTCATTTTTTTATCAACTTCTCCACCCTAGATTATCATAATATGAACAAGGACACTAGTATTATCTAGAGAGTACTCCTACTTAGGTTGGTGTTTTGGTCATAGAATGCTTTGATCATTATATGCTTACTCTGATAATTTCATAATGAATCATCATTCTTTTTAAGTCCCCACTCACTTACAAGCGTTTTGTATTTGGTGAGGAGATCTTGAATTCTTATAAAAAACATATAAAAAAGAAGATATGGAGAAGCAAAGTGAGTTAAAATGTTCACAAAATATTTCTGGAGATTATTTTTGATACAAGACAAGTTAAATAAGTTCATATCTTTATTAAAAAAGTCAATACTATAATTTTAGCCCTCGACATGCAATATTAAATGAATGTACACATGATTAGACAATAAACTTTTGTTATTCTCCATAGAACAAACCTACCCATGTTCACGAGGAGAAGATTTAGAGAAATAGACTCTATCAAGGTAACTAATAATTAAGCTTGTTGTTGAGTTTAGCAAGAACCCAATCCCACATCCTTGTAAAAGAAATATTTGGCCATAGGAAGCTCTAGACATCCTTGCTCCCTAAATATTTTTGTGGGTGATCCAAGAAGCAACTTGAAAGCTATCTTTGAATGGTTGATTCTTGACTTAAAAGCCTCATAGAAAAATTCAAGGCAATGCAGATGCTAGAGACACAACCAAAATCCTTCTAGAGAAACATATTGTTGTCATCAACTAAAATTCTTAGAGTCGTCCTTTAATGGTTGGCATGTTGGAAACCAAGATGTAGAAATTGAAAAGGATTTGTAGAAATTTCCTCTAGACTTGTGATCCCACCAAAAAAGAGGCATGTTGAAGATTAAATAGGAAGTTTGCTCTGGCCCAAAAGAGGTTCGCAAGCTAGGAATTCTTGGTATGGATGCCTTGGCCAAAAACTTGTTTCAAAATGGATGATCAAACTAGCCTAGAAGAATATAGATGATTCTTGGTAAAAACCTATTTTCATGAGCAACAATGCTTCCTCTCATTATGACATTATATTTTGATTGTGATACACCATAGTGAACTCTCATTCTCAAGAGCTCCAAGAAAATACCTTCAACGTAGAAAACTGAGTTCCAAATGTGACAAACTGAGTTCCTTGCAAATGTATTAGTCCAAAGTAGCAATAATCAAAGGAATCTTGTTGTATTAGGGAATCACTTATAATCAATTCCTAATAACAACTAGTTCTACATTCAAGTAATAATGAACTAGTCATGTTGTGATAGATATGATCATGGAAAGTTGCGGAGACCTACCAAATATGGCCTAATTTATTTTGGGAATTGAAGTTGCAACCTCCCATTTAGGAGTATGATGGGATAACAACTTTTCCCAAAATTCATGGTTGAGGATTACTTCTTAATCCTTTGTTTTGAGGTATGATTAATCTACCTCCTACTAGGATTATGTGACATTGCTTCCCCCTTATATTGAACATAGTCTTCAATGGTCACTTATAGAGCCTTCTCAAGGATGAGCACCTCCATTAGCCTCAAATTCTAGAATGTGGACCGATTTTGGACCAATCCAGTCCTCCAGTGGTGCACAACTGCTTATGTGCCTTCATTGTTGCCTATTTTAGACTCGTGCATGGTCATGCAATTCCTAAGTGCCAAGAATAAAGCTTCCAACCTCCATAATGCCCAAGTTCCTCAACTAGGTTCTAATACAAATGTTGAGAATTGAATTCACAACCTCCTAGCTAAAGTATCATAGGCTAACCACTTGCCCAAAAAGCTATGGTTGAGGATTACTTCCTAATCCTCTCTCTTAAAGTGTGGTTTATTCACCTTCTTCTAGGTTACGTGAGACTTTAGTTTCGCTTTTAAACTTAGCCAATAGTTGTTCCCAAGAAATCTCATTACCTAGATTTTTTTCCATAGAAAACATTCTGAAATTAAGATAATCTAGAAAAAATGCCCGTTTGTTATATTTTTCTTAAGAATAGGACAATTCAGATTGTAGAGAGTAAACTCAAAAGATGACATTGAAGATAAATATGCACAAGAATGAGGGTAATATAGTAGTATCAAATTACATTTAAATGAAGCACTTTCCTAAAAATCACTCTAAAATCCTCACAAATTCAAAATTATTCCTTCATTAGTCAATTTACCACATGAATTCACAACTGAGGTTTCGTACAAAGTTTTAGTTTGCTATTTTTCATAAAAGAATTGATTAACAACAATCAATGAAGTAGCAATCAACTTTGTTGGAGCATCAAGCTTACACTATGCTTGAGGTGGATTTGATCTACATCAAAGGCTATCATGTCAAAAGAATATACATTGGCGAATTCCTTTTCTTATTGTATTTTTAAAAAACGATTTTTCATGGATATTTTACCATTGTAAAAGCCTTGAGCTTTACACATGTATAATTAGAAAGATAGAGCATAAATCCCACTAATGTTTGGTGGTTGAGGTGCATTCAATCAAGCAATCAATCACCTAAAAGTAGATCAAACTAGATCTTCACTTTTCCTAGATTATAGGAAAGTGAATTGATTCCTTCCAACAACCATCCCCACCTTCATTTGAATTCAAACTCCACTTTTAGAAGTCTTGGGACACTCCTAGAGTCTATATAAAGACTTGAAATCACTTGTACAATACATGGAAGCAATATACATACACTTGTGACCATCATTGTCTTGCTCCTTCAGTTTTCTGCATCATCTTCTTCGCCAACAGTAATCTTGCAGAGGCTGCTGCTCTCTCTCTAGAGCTCCAAATTCATTGAAAGATGGATCATTCGAAATTTATTAGTGTCTAGTTTATGCATAAAATTTTTCAAAACCTTTGGTTCAGTAGTTTGTGAGAAATTCCAGTTTTTCTATCTCGGGGTCAATCTCTACATATTCCTCAAAAATAGGAAGTACCACAGGTGAATGTTTGATTCATTCCTATAGCATATTTTGCTTACTCCTTATACCTTTGTGCATTATATACACTCAACTCTATGTGTATCACTCCCATAAAATGATTTTTTCTAATTGTAATCATGTTGGTCACTATGGGCATTTGAAGTCCATTGTCTGTTCCATAGATAATATGTTTTTTGAGCTAGTCAACCCATAAACCTATCTGTTTTGTATCGACTCATTCTCCTTGATGCTCCAAAATACATAGTGCATTTCTTTGCACTTATCCCATACCTATAAGGTCCATTTGAGTCTCCATAAGCTCAAGGGCTGGTCTTGTGCCGGTTGGCTAGATCAAATTTTGTTGCTTCAAAATGCACTTTTCTACCTTCTACAAGCTTCTCCAAGTTTGTTTCAGTGGTATCAGAGCTAGATCAAAATGGGTGATGGATTTCCCTCAATGATCAAGAAGCTTGATCGACACAACTACATGGTGTGGCAAATCAAAATGGAGGCCTATTCGCAAGTAGAAATCTTTATGGAATTGTAGTAGGTGATGAAGCTATGCCTATTCCAAGATCCAAAGGAGGACTTACACAAGAGGAGACAGATAAACTCACACTTATGGTGTGCAAGGGATGCTCAAGCAAGGTCGTACATACTAAAATCTATCTCTCACTTTCTATTACCATATATTAGAGGATGCAAGAAATCCTAAGAGACTTGGAATGCCCTCGAGACTTTCTTTTCTGCTAGTACCAAAGCAAGAAAGAATCATCTTTGGAACGAGTTCAACCAAATGAAGAAGACACCTAAACAAACCATCAGAGAGTTTGTTACCAAGGTCAAGGAGGTTGCGAATGAGTTAGCATCCATTGGAGAGCTGATTGAAGAAGAGGTCATCATGAGACAAATTCTTAATGGCATTCGAAGTGATAAACAATGGCAATCTTTCACTATGGCTTATGATCTCATCGAGGATGTGCAAACTCTAGACTTCAACATCTTTCTTGGACAACTCTTCAATCAAGAGGCCAACAATAGCATAAAGGAAGGTAACTCCTATCATGGTAATTCAACTAGTGCATTATATGCAGATAAGAAGGATAAGAAGGAGAAAGGCAAGAAGAAGGAAGAAGATGAAGAAGAGACTTCCCAAGCCAACTTTGCAAGCAAAAGAAAGTGGAAAGGGAAGAAGAAAGGACCAAAGCAAGACAAAGCCAAAGGTCAGAATGTTCAACCTTGTTCCATATGCAATAAGACCAACCACACCACTCAGAATTGCTGGTTCGATGGAAAGACCCAGAAAGAAAGTGGAAGAGGGGGACATGGCAACAATAGAGGCAAAAGTGGACACAACTTCAACAATAACAATAGAGGCTATAATAAAAGGGACTACAACAATTATTCAGAAGATCAACCACATGAAGACTCATTTCTTCTCATGAATCTAATCCACAATAAAGAAGATGATCATTTGTTCTACATAGATTCAAGATGCTCAAATCATGTTCCAGGCAACATTGCTCTTCTATCTGATTTGGAAAGTCCAAAGCAAAGACATGAAATGCAAACTAGGGGATGATACAAAGCACAATGTGGAGAAGATTGGTAATGTCAAAATTTCCAATGGGAGGACAAACATTCTCAGTAAGGTTCTCTATGTACCCACTATCACTAAAAACCTAATAAGTGTAGGCTAAATAGTTGAAAAAGGCTTGCAAGTTAGCTTCACCCAACATGGAGCTTTTATGGAAGATCCATGTCAAGGCTTCAAGAAGATAGCGAGAGTTGAGAGCCATGGTAGGCTCTTTACTTTTGAAGTAGGAGAAACCAAGATCATAGCTCTATTCACTTTTGGGTCTCAAACCCTAAGTGAGCTTGAAGTGTGGCATAAGAGACTTGCTCATGTGAATGAAAGAACCTTGAAGGATATATGCAAGGATCAAAGTGTTCTTGGATTGTCGAACATATCAAAGCAACACATGATCAACAGGTGTGATGCATGTCAGATTCGGAAGGCACAAAGACAACCATTCAACCACAAAGGTTACATCCACAACCTAGGTTGCATTATTCATCATTCGACAATTCAATTACTTGGGAATAATTACAGAATAATTTGATGACCCCTTATTATTCGATCCAATTATTTAGTGCCATGTCAGCTTATTCGTTCAAGTCCGAATAGTTTTTGCATGAAAATTGGAAGGTTTTCGATGGAAGGTGCTTTCGATCATTTTTTTTTTGTCAAAAAGGTTTTCGATTGAAAAATATTTTAGATTGAAAAGATTTTAGATCGAAAAGGTTTTAGATTGAAAACATTTTAGATCGAAAATATTTTAGATAAAAAATCTTTTAGAATAAAAATATTGTTGATTGAAATTATTTTGATTAGATAATATTTTACATTGTATTTTATTCATCTTAAATTCTTTGAGATTTAACATGATCACGTTGATTATTCATACTTGAATTTTCAATTTTTTACTTTCAAAACTACAATATATCAAATAATATGACAACACTTGATCACTCATGATAGGATATCATCACAACACTCCACATCATAAGATTTGAATCAAAATCCACATAATATGAGTACACATCTTAATTTCTAAATTAAAAATCATTCGACATCATCGACATCATAACATTTGAATTAAAATCCATGTAATATCATTGCACATATTAACTTTTGAAATCCACATATAACTTTAGCTTTTAAGGTTTAGGGTTAGGATTTAGGGTTTATGATTTAGGTTATAGGGTTTAGGGTTTAGCGATTAGTGTTAAGGTTCTATGGTTTAGGGTCTAGAGCCTAGGGTCTAGAGTTTAGGGTTTAGGCTTTTAGGGTTTAGGGATTAGGGTTTGGGTTTCAGAGCTTAGGCTCTAGGGTTTAGGATTTAGGGTTTAGGATTTTAGGGCTTATGGTTTAATGGTCAAAGTTTACGGTTTAGGGTTTAGGATTTAGGGTTTAGGGTTTAGGGTTTAGGGTTTATAGTCTTTGTTTTAGGGTATAGGGGTTAGTGTTTAGGTTTGAGGGTTTGGGGTCTACGGTTGAGGGTTTAGGGTTTAGGGTTTAGGTTTTAGGGTTTAGGTTTAGAGTCTAGGATTTATGATTTAGGGTTTAAGATCTAGGATTTAGGGTTTAGGGTTTAGAGTTTAGGGTTTGGGGTTTAATGTTTAAGGCTTATGATTAAGGGTTTAGGCTTTAGAGTTTAGGGTTTAGGGTTTAGCATTTAAGATTTAGGGTTTTGGGCTTAGGGCTTAGGTTCTAGGGTTTAGGATTTATGCTCTAGGGTTTAGGGTTTATTGTTTAAGGTTTATGGTTTAGGGTTTATTGTTTAATTTTTATGGTTTAGGGTTTAGGGTCAAGGGTCTAGGGTTTAGGGTTTTAGGATTTAGGGTTTAGGGTTTATGTTTTAGGGTTGAGGGTTTAGGATTTAAGTTTTTGGGTTTAGGTTTTAGGGTTTAGAGTTTAGGATTTAGGTTTTAGGGTTTAGGCTTTTTGTGTTAGGGCATAGGGGCTAGGGCTTAGGGTTTGGGGTTTAGGGTTTAGGGTTTAGGTTTTAGGGTTTGGGCTTTAGGGTCCAGGGTTTAGGATTAGGGTTTGGGGTTTAGGGTTTAGGGTTTAGGGTTTAGGGTTTAGGGTTTATGATTTAGAGTTTAGGCTTATGGTTTAGGGTTTATGTTTTAGGGTTTAGGGTTTAGGGCTTAGGATTTAGGGTTAAGGGTTGGGGTTTGAGGTTAAGGATTTTAGGTTTAAGGGTTTAGGGTTTATCATTTAGCATTTAGGGTTTAGGGTTTAGTATTTAGGGTTTAGAGTTTAGGATTTGGGATTTTAGGTTTTATGGTTTAGAATTCAGGGTTTAGCATATAGGGCTTAGGGTTTGAGAAATTTGCCATTTAATACAAGAGTGAGACACATGTTTGGATACAAGGAACTTGCAAAACTTTAATGTGGTTTCAAGAAAATAGATAAAGTAATGGAAGACTACATGTGTGAGCTATGTGTGTTGTATATAAGAATATGTATTAAGAATGTAATTCATCCCAAAGAGATCGATCTCATTTATGTTTCACACTTCTAGATATTGTGAGTCTTTTCAGATTCTGCTCAAGAAATTGGTCATATTGCTGAATAAATGAAGTGGATTATAATGTGATATCATGTTTGGCTATAACGAAAGCATCTTATATTATCCCTTGGTGATCTATGTAGGTCTTATTGATCAAACATATTAAAAGTTTTGTTATCTGAAATCTTTTGGATCTAAAACTTTTTTAGATTGAAAGCCTTTTCAATCTAAAACCTTTAGGGTTTAAGGTTTAGGATTTAGGGTTTAGGGTTTAGAGTTTATAGTTTAAGAAACTTCCCACTTAATAAAAGAGTGAAGCACATGTTTGGATATAGGGAACTTGCAAAACTTTGATGTGATTTCATGGGAATAGATAAACTAATGGAAGACTACATGTTTGAGCTACATGTGTTATTTGAGAAATTAATCTATGTCTTTTCTCCAAGCATAGAAAGGAAGGAAATCTAGTGCAACTAATCAAGATGTTCATAATGGATCATCCCACTTACACAACTTGTATCCAAATGTGAGTCTTGATGCATAGCTCATCCTCATGATATTCTCGCAAAACCTATAAAATTAATCTTCGAAAATACTATGGGGATGTTATAGTTATTTCCTCATGGCCGATTGAGCCCTTATGCAAGATTTAGCATTGATTTCATTGTCTTTCTAGACTTTGTATAATTTCAAGTTTCAAGGTATAGGGTTTAGGGTTTCGTATTTAGGGTTTTAAGGTTTAGGGTTTGGCATTAAGGGTTTAAGATTTAAAGTCTAGGGTTTAGGCTTTAGATATTAGGGTTTAGGATTTAGGGTTTAGAGTATGAGGTTTAGGGTTTGGGATTTAGGATTTAGGGTTTAGATTTTTGTGTTTAGGGTTTAGGGTTTAGGGTTTGGCATTAAGAGTTTAGGATTCAAGGTTTAGGGTTTAGGCTTTAGGCATTATGGTTTAGGCTTCAGGGTTTACGTTTTGGGGTTTAAAGCTTAGGGTTTAGATTTTAGGGTTTAGGGTTTTGGGTTTAAGGTTTGGAGTTTAGGATTTAGGGTTTGGATTTTCAGGTTTAGGGTTTACGGTTTATGGTTAAGGGATTGGGTTTTGGGGTTTAGGGCTTTGGGTTTAGGCTTTAGGGTTTAGGGTTTGGGGTTTAAGGTTTGGAGTTTAGGATTTGGGGTTTAAGGTTTTGGGTTTAGGATTTAGGGTTTGGGGCTTTGATTTAATGTTTTAGGGTTTAGGATTTATGGTTAAGGGATTGGGGTTTGGGGTTTGGGGTTTAGGGTTTAGGGTTTAGGAAGTAGGGTTTAGTGTTTAAGGTTTAAGGTTTAGGGTTGAGAATTTAGAGTTTAGGATTTAGAGCTTAGAATTTAGGGGTAAGGGATTAGGGTTTAGGGTCTAGAATTTAGAATTTAGGGTTTAGGGTTTAGGGTTTAGGGTTTAGGATTAAAGGTTTGGTTCTAGGGTTTAGGTTTTAGGGTTTAAGTTTTGGTCTATGGCCATGCATACTTAAATGACCATGTCTTATTTCAAAGTAATTTGGTTAATGCAAATTATATATAGCATATGGAGCCAATAAATAGAAGATATCCATTGGAGGATAAAAAAATATGGGGAGGTTTGTGAAATTTCCCACTTAATACAAGAGTGAAGCACATGTTTGGATATAGGGAATTTGTAGAACTCTGATGTGGTTTTAAGAGAATAGGTAAACTAGTGGAAGACTATATGTGTAAGCTATGTGTGTTTTATATAGCTATCTGTGTTGTATATAAGAATAAAGATTAAAAATGGGAATCATGCCAAAGAGATCCATGGCATTTACAATTCACACTTTTAGATTATGTGAGTCTTTTGGGACTCTGATCAACGAGTTGGTCATATTTTTTTATAAAGAAAGTGGATTATAATATGATATCATGTTTTTCTATGTAAAGAAAGGCATCTTGTATTATTCCTTATGGATCTACACAAGCACATAGTAAGAGAAAATCAGTGTTTATGTAGCTCTTGTTGATGAAACATATTTAAAAGGTTTTTTATCTAAAATCTTTTAGATCTAAAACTTTCTAGATCTAAAACCTTTTCAATCTAGAACCTTTTCAATCTAAAGTCTTTTCAATCTAAAGTCTTTTCAATCTGCAATTTATTCAATGTAAAAACTACTCAGTCGAAAACTTTTTCAATTGAAATTATTTTTGATTGAAAATCTTTTCGATTGGATTCTTTTTCAATTGATAGATTATCAATGGAAAAAAAGGGGCATACAAATTATTATTCGAGTATATTCAGAAAATCTCAAATTTTTTTCATTTATTTAGTATTTTTTCATTATTCGATCGAATAAATGCAACCTAGTCCACAACAACTTACTGGACTTAGTACATACAGATGTATGGGGACCAATTCAAGAACCTTCATTGGCACGATCAAGGTATTATGTCTCATTTATTGACAACCATAGTAGATGGATTGTTCTATACTTTATCAAGAGTAAGAATGAAGTGTTTGATTGCTTCAAAAAGTATCTCGCATATGTGGAGAATCATACAAGTAGATCACTCAAGAAGCTCATATTTGATGGAGGTGGAGAGTACTTCTCCAAAGAGTTTGATGAGTTCTTGGAAGATGAAGGTATCAAAAGGGAAGTGACTACCAGGTACTCTCCTCAACTAAATGGAATTGTAGAGAGGAGAAACAAGACATTGGATGGATCAGCCCGAACAATGCTTGAAGAGAAGAAGTTGCCACATCATCTATAGGTAGAAACTATTTCAACTACTATGTACCTTGTCAATAGACTACCATCCAAATCACTTCAAGGTATGACTCCTTATGAACCATGGCATGGAAGAAAACCAAGTCTTGGACATTGCAAGGTTTTTGGTTGTTTTGCTTATGTTCATGTGCCATCTCAAATAAGAGGTAAGCTAGATGAAAGGGCAACAAAGTTAGTATTTATTGGATATGATTCAACTTAGATGGGTTATAGGCACTATAATCCTCTAACCAAGCAATTCACTACAAGTAGAGATGTTTTTCTTTGAAGAACACAGGTCTTGGTATGATGAATACAAACAAAAGATAACACTAACATATGATCTTGATTCTAACTCTCATCAATTAGGGAGCAAGCATGATGCACAGGTCCAAGATCCAAGAACAGGTATAGACGATGATCAAGATGAAAGAGAAAAGGATTACAAGCTATGGAAGTCAAGATGCAAAGAAAAGATGCAAGAGGTTGGAGAATGCTGCAAACAAGCACCTAGAAGATCAGCAAGAGACAAGAAACAACCAGAAAGGTATGGATATGATTCCACATTTGTTACAAAGCATTCAATCTACTTGGCAAAAGACTCTATTTTAGAGGAACCCCCAATGTATGAAGAGGCAAAGGAAAACTAATTGGGAAAAGGCCATGAAATAAGAGATATATGCATTGAATGAGATGGACACTTGGGATTTGGTTCCAATTTCGACGAGCCAAAAGGTAATTGGTTGCAGATGGGTATATAAAGCTAAAAGACATTCAGATGAATCAATTTGCAGGTACAAGGCAAGATTAGTTGCCAAAGCATGCTCTCAAAATCATGCTATAAACTATGAGGAAACATTCTCACCACTTGCAAAGATGGCTACAATCTGGACATTGATAAGTGTAGTTGCTACAAGGAATTAGAGACTCCAACTTGATGTGAAACGCATTCTTAAATACTTGGATAAGTGAAGAGGTATACATGTCACAACCACTAGGTTTTGAAAACCCTAATCATCCATCTTATGTTTGTAGACTTAAGGAATCATTGTATGGATTGAGACAAGCTCCTAGAGCTTGGAATTATAGTTCAGTTACATACCTTCAAGATCAAGGGTTCAAACCAAGCAACTCAGATCCTTCTCTATCCATCAAAAAGGATCATGATGAGGTTATCTATGTGTATATGTGGATGATATTATTGTGATAGGTGATGATATGAATGGCATTCAAAGGATCAAGAGACACATGCAAGAGGAGTTCGAAATTATTGATGTATGTGAGCTCACATATTTCCTAGGTATGGAGGTGATATACATAGATGAAGGAATGCATTTGACTCAAAGAAGATACATTAAGGATCTACTTCTCAAGTTCAACATGGAGAACACTAAACATGTAGGTACACCTTTGGAGATAAATCATAAACTTAGTGTTTATGAAGGTGAAAATTGAAGACATTAAAGAGTATCAAAGCTTGGTAGGTAGCTTGATATATGCTACTCATACAAGGGCATATATCTCATATAGTTTGGGCGTGCTTAGTCAGTTCATGCACTTGCCAAGAAGACCACACATGGATGCAGCTAAGAGAGTTCTTAAGTATCTTAAAGGTACAATCAATGAAGGTATATTATATCCTTCCTCTTCATATTTGGATATCAAAATCTATTCAGATGGAGATTGGGCAAGAGCTGAGGACGATAGAAGAAGTACTTTTGGTTACTTAGCATTTGCAGGTTCAAAGCTAGTGTCATGGAGTTCCAAGAAGCAACCAACAATTGCTTTGTCCTCAACCGAAGGAGAGTGTAGAGGCTTGACCATAGAAACTCAAGAGGCAATATGGTTAAAGGCATTTTTTATAGATTTGGGACTTGTGAGTTCCAAAACTCACATATTTGAAGATAATATAAGTCTCATGCATCTAACGGCAAACCCTATTTTCCATGCAAAACCAAACACATAGAGGTGCATTACCACTTCATCAAAGAGAAGCTCTTGGCAAAGGAGATTGACATTTCTTTTGTTCCTACTCAAAAGCAAGTAGCAGATATGATGATGACGGCACTTGATGGAATAAAGCTTTGTGGATCCAAAGCTATCGCAAGTATTCAACCTATGAGAGAATGAAGACTCAAGCATACTTTAGCTTGAGGGGGAGCTGCTAGAACATCAAGCTTACACTATGCGTGATGTGGATTTGATCTACATCAAAGGCTATCACGTCGAAAGAATATTTGTTGGAGAATTCTTTTTCTTATGCTCAATTATTGTATTTTTTTAAAAATCTTTTTCATGGATATTTTACCATTGTAAACACCTTGATCTTTACACATGTAAAAGTATAAAGATACAACATAAATTCCACAAAATTGTTTTGCTTGAATGGCATTCAATCAAGCAATCAATCACCTAAAAGTCGATCAAACTAGATCTTCCCTTTTCTTAGATTGTAGGAAAGTGAGTTGATTCCCTCCAACAACCATTCCCACCTTCATTTGAATTCAAACTCACTTGTAGAAGTCCTAGAACACTCTTAGAGCCTATATAAAGACTTGAAATCACTTGTACAATACATGAAATCAATATACATACACTTGTGACCATCATTGTCTTGCTCCTTCAATTTTCTGGATCATCTTCTTCACCAACAGTAATTTTGCAGAGGTAGCTGCTCTCTCTCTCTAGAGCTCCAAATTGAGTTCAAGATGGCTCATTAGATATTATTTTCTATTTTATGTTAAAAACTTTTCATAACATTCGGTTTGATAGATTGGGAGAAATCTTAGTTTTTGTGTCTCGAGGATAATCTCTATGTATTCCTGAAAAATAGGAAGTACCACCAGTGAATGTTTGATTCATTTGAATAGCATATTTTTCTTATTCCTTATAATTTTGAGCATTATATACAATCAACCCTATGTGTATCATGCCCATAAAAGGATTTCTTCTAATTGGGATCACGCTGGTTGCTATGGGCATTGGACGTCCATTCTATCTTTCATAGATAGTAAGTTTTTTGAGCTAGTCGACCCACAAACCTATCTGTTTTGTATCGACTCATTCTCCTTGATGCTCCAAAGTACATAGAGCATTTCTTTGCACTTATCGCATGCCTATAAGGTATATTTGATTCTCCATAAGATCAAGGTCTGGTCTTGTGCCGTTTGGCTAGACCAAACTTCATTGCTTCGAAATGCACTTTTCTACCTTCTACAAGCTTTTGCAAGTTTCTGTCAATGGTATCAAAACTAGATCAAGATGGGTGATAGCTTTCCCTCAATGATCAAGAAGTTTGATCAACACAACTATGCCATGTGGCAAATTAGAATGGAGAACTATTTGCAAGGTAGAAATCTTTATGGAATTGTAGTAGGTGATGAAGCTATTCCTATTCGAAGATCCAAAGGAGGACTTACACAATAGGAGACAGATAAACTCATGCTTTGGTGTACAAGGGATGCTCAAGCATGGTCATACATACTAAACTCTATCTCTGACTTTCTATTACCACATATTTGCAGATGCAAGACATCTCAAGAGACTTGGGATGCCCTCGAGACTTTCTTTTCTGCTAGTAACAAAGCGAGAAAGAATCATCTTTGGAATGCGTTCAACCAAATGAAGAAGACACCTAAACAAACCATCACAGAGTTTGTACCAAGGTCAACAAGATTGCCGATCTGTTAGCATCCATTGGAGAGCGGATTGAAGAAGAGGTCATCATCAATGGCATTCGAAGTGATAAACAATGGGAATCTTTCACCACAGCTTATGATCTCATCATGGATGTGCAAACTTTAGAATTCAACATCTTTCTTGGACAACTCTTTAATCAAGAGGCCAACAATAGCATAAAGGAAGGTAACTCCTATCATGGTAATTCAACTAGTGCATTATATGCAAATAATAAGGATAAGAAGCAGAAAGACAAGAAGAAGGAAGAAGATGAAGAAGAGACTTCCCAAGCCAACTTTGCAAGCAAAATTAAGTGGAAAGCGAAGAAGAAAGGACCAAAGCAAGACAAAGCCAAAGGTCATAATGTTTTACTTTGTGCCATGTGCGATAAAACCAACCACACCACTCAGAATTGCTGGTTCAATGGAAAGACCCAGAAAGGAAATGGAAGAGGTGGATATGGTAGCAATAGAGAGAGAAGTGGACATAACTTCAACAATAACAATAGAGGCTATAATAAAAGGGGATACAACAATTATTCAGAAGATCAACCAATGGAATACTCATTGCTCCTCATAAATCTAAGCCACAAACAAGGTAAAGAAGATGATCATTTGTTCTACATAGGTTCAAGATGTTCAAATCATGTTGTAGGTAACATTGCTCTTCTATCTGATTTGGAAAGTTCAAAGCATAGACATGAAGTGCAAAGAAGGGGATGATACAAAGCACAATGTGGAGAAGATTGGTAATGTCAAAGCTTCCAATGGAAGGACAAGCATTCTGAGTAAGGTTCTCTATGTACGCACTATCACTAAAAACCTAATAATTGTAGGCCAAATAGTTGAAAAAATCTTGGAAGTTAGGTTCATCCAACATGGAGCTTTTGTGGAAGATCCATGTCAAGGCTTCAAGAAGATAGCCAGAGGTGAGAGGTATGATAGGCTCTTTACTTTTGAAGTAGGAGAAACCAAGAACATAGCTCTATTCACTTTGGGTCTCAAACCCTAAGTGAGCTTGAAGTGTGGCATAAGAGACTTGCTTATGTGAATGAAAGAACCTTGAAGGATATATGCAGGGATCAAAGTGTTCAAGGACTGCCGAACATATCAAAGTAACACATGATCAACATGTGTGATGCATGTGAGATTGGGAAGGCACAAAGGCAACCATTCAACCACAAAGGCTACATCCACAGCCTAGGTTGCATTATTCGCTATTCAACAATTTGATTACTCGGGCATAATTATGGAATAATTCAATGATCCCTTATTGTTCGATCGAATTAGTCAGTGCCATGTTAGCTTATTCGGACAAATCCAAATAGTTTTTGCATGAAAATTCATAGGTTTTTGATCGAAGGTTGTTTTGATCAATATTTTTTTAATAAAAAAGGTTTTCAATCGAAAATATTTTAGATTGAAAAGGTTTTAGATCAAAAAGATTTTAGATTGAAAACATTTTACATTGAAAATATTTTAGATAAAAAATATTTTAGAATAAAAAAATTGTTGATTGAAATTATTTTGATAAAAAAGATTTTACATTGTGTTTTATTTATCTAAAATTCTTTGAGATTTAACATGATCATGTTGATTATTAATATTTGAAATTTTTTACTTTTAAAACTACAATATAATATGACCACACTTGATCACTCATCATAGGATACCATCACAACACTCCACATCATAAGATTTGAATCAAAATCCACATAATATGAGTACAGATCTTAATTTCTAAACTAAAAATCATTCAACATCATCGATATCATAACATTTGAATTAAAATCCATGTAGTATCATTGCACATATTAACTTTTGAAATCCACATGTAACTTTAGCTTTTAAGGTTTAGGGTTAGGATTTATGTTATAGGGTTTAGGGTTTAGGAACTAGTGTTAAGGGTATATGGTTTAGGGTTTAGAGTCTAGGGTCTAGGGTTTAGAGTTTAGGGATTTAGGGTTTAGCTATTAGGATTTAGGGTTTTGGGTTGAGGCTTTGGGTTTTAGGATTTAGAGTCTAGGGTTTAGTGGTCAGGGTTTAGGATTTAGGGTTTAGGGTTTAGGGTTTAGGGTTCAAGGTTTAGGGTTTAGGGTTGATAGGTTTTGTTTTACGGTATAGGGGTTAGTGTTTAGGGATTACTATTTAGGGTTCAGGGTTTGGGATATAGTGTTGAGGGTTTAGGGTTTAGGGTGTAGGCTTTAGGCTTTAGGGTTTAGAGTTTAGGATCTAGGGTTTAAGGTTTAGGTTTTAGGGTTAAAGCTTTAGAGTTTAGAGTTTAGCATTTAGGGTTTAAGGTTTAGGGTTTATGGCTTAGGGTTTAGGGTTTAGGATTTATGCTCTAGGGTTTGGTGTTTAAGGTTTATAGTTTAGGGTTTAGGGTTTAGGGTTTTAGGATTTAAGGTTTTGGGTTTAGGTCTTAGGGTTTAGGATATATGTTTTAGGGTTTGGGGTTTATGGTTTGGGATTTAGAATTTAGGGTTTAGCGTTTAAGCTTTTTGTTTTAGGGTATAGGGGTTAGGGTTTAGGGATTGGTGTTTAGGGTTTAGGGTTTGGGATTTATGGTTTATTGTTTACAATTTAGGTTCTATGCTTTAGGATCTAGGGTTTAGGATTTAGGGTTTAGAGTTTAGGGTTAGGGGTTTATGATTTAGGATTTAGGGTTTAGAGTTTAGGGTTTATGGTTTAGGGTTTATGGTTTAAGTTTAAGGGTTTAGGGCTTAGGGCTTAGGGCTTAGGGTTTAGGGTTAAGGGATTGGGGTTTGAGGTTAAGGATTTTAGGTTTAATGGTTTAGGGTTTATTATTTAGCATTTAGAGCTTAGGATTTAGGGTTTAGGGTTTAGGGTTTGGGGTTTAGGGTTTAGGGTTTAGGGTTTAGAGTTTAGGGTTTAAGATTTACGATTTAGAATTTGGGATTTTAGGGTTTATGGTTTAGAATTTAGTGTTTGAGAAATTTCCCATTTAATACAAGAGGGAAACACATGTTTGGATAGAAGGAACTTGCAAAACTTTGATGTGGTTTCAAGAGAATAGATAAAGTAAAGGAAGACTACATGTGTGAGCTATGTGTGTGGTATATAAGAATATGGATTAGAGATGGAACTCATCCCAAAGAGATCCATCTCATTTATGTTTCACACTTCTAGATATTGTGAGTGTTTTCAGAGTCTGATCAAGAAATTGGTTATATTGTGGAATAAATGAAGTGTATTATAATGTGATATCATGTTTGGTTATAAGGAAAGCATCTTGTATTATCCCTTGTGGATCTACGCAAGCACATGGTAAGAAAAATGAGTGTTTATGTAGGTCTTATTGATCAAATATTTTAAAAGTTTCTTTATCTAAAATCTTTTGTATCTAAAACTTTTTTATATATAAAGCCTGTTCAATCTAAAAGCTTTAGGATTTAGGGTTTAGGGTTTTATGTTTTAGGGTTTAGGGTTTACAGTTTAAGAAATTTCCTACTTAATAAAAGAGTGACGCACGTGTTTGGATATAGGGAACTTGCAAAAGTTTGATGTGGTTTGAAGAGAATAGATAAACTAATGGAAGATTATATGTTTGAGCTACATGTGTTGTATTTAAGAAATTAATCTATGTCTTTTCCCCAAGCATAGAAAGGAAGGAATGCTAGCCCTTGTCATCAAGATGTTCATAATGGATCATCACAGCTACACAATTTTATAACCTTTGTAGCCAAATGTGGCTTTTGATGCATAGCTCGTCCTCATGATATTCTCACAAAATCTATAACGTTAAGCTTGGAAAATACTAAGGGCATGTTATAGTGATTTCCTCATGGCTGATTGAGCCCTTGTGCAAGATTTAGCGTTGATTTCATTGTCTTTCTAGACTTTCTATGATTTCAAGTTTCAGGGTATAGGGTTTAGGGATTTGCGTTTAGAGTTTAGGGTTTAGGGTTTAGCATTAAGGGTTTAGGATTTAGGGTTTAGGGTTTAGGCTTTAGGCATTAGGGTTTAGGATTTAGGGTTCAGAGTATGGGGTTTAGGGTTTGGTGTTTAGGACATAGGGTTTATATTTTAGGATTTAGGGTTTAGGGTTTAGGGTTTAGGTTTTAGGTTTAAGGGTTTAGGGTTTAGGTTTTAAGATTTGGCATTATGGGTTTAGGATTGAGGGTTTAGGGTTTCGGCTTTAGGCATTAGGGTTCATGTATTAGGTTTTAGGGTTTGGGGTTTAAGACTTAGGGTTTAGATTTTAGGGTTTAGGGTTTGGGGTTTAAGACTTAGGGTTTAGATTTTAGGGTTTAGGGTTTGGGGTTTAAGGTTTGATGTTTAGGATTTAGGGTTTGGGGTTTAGGTATTGGGGCTTAGGGTTTAGGGTTCATGGTTAAGGGATTGGGTTTCGGGGTTTAGGCCTTTCGGTTTAGGCTTTAGGTTTTAGGGTTTGGGGTTCAAGACTAAGGGTTTAGGGTTTTGGGTTTAAGTTTTTGGGTTAAGGATTTAGGGTTTATTGTTTAGGGTTTAGGGTTTTGATTTTACATTTTAGCGTTGAGGATTTATGGTTAAGGTATTGGGGTTTGGGGTTTGGGGTTTAGGGTTTAGAGTTTAGGATGTAGTGTTTAATGTTTAAGGTTTAAGGTTTAGGGTTGACAATTTAGAGTTTAGGATCTAGGGGTAAGGGTAGAATTTAGAATTTAGGGTTTTGGATTTAGGTTTTAGGGTTTAGGGCTTGGGATTAAAGGTTTGGGTCTAGGTTTTAGGTTTGAGGGTTTAGCTTTGGGTCTATGGACATGCATGCTTAATGACCATTTCTTATTTCAAAGTAATTTGGTTAATTCAAATTATCTCTAGCATATGGAGCTAATAAATAGAAGATATCCATTGGAAGATAAAAAATTATGGGGAGGTTTGAGAAATTTCCTACTTAATACACGAGTGAAGCACATGTTTGGATACAGGGAACTTGCAAAACTCTGATGTGGTTTCAAGAGAATAGATAAATTAGTGGAAGACTATATGTGTAAGCTATATGTGTTGTATATTAGAATATAGATTAAAAATGGAAATCGTGCCGAAGAGATCCATGGCTTTTACATTTCACACTTTTATGTGAGTGTTTTGGGACTCTGATCAACAAATTGGTCATATTGTTTAATAAAGAAAGTGGATGATAATATGATATCATGTTTGGCTATATAAAAAAACGCATCTTGTATTATTCATTGTGGATCTACACAAGCACATAGTAAGAAGAAATGAGTGTTTACGTAACTCTTATTGATGAAACATATTTAAAAGGTTTTTTATCTAAAATCTTTTAGATCTAAAACTTTTTAGATCTAGAACCTTTTCAATCTAAAAGCTTTTCAATCTAAAATTTATTCAATCTAAAATCTCTTTGATCTAAAACTTTTTCAATAATTTTTTTTTTCGATCGAAAATCTTTTCAATCAGATTCTTTTTCGATCGAAAAAAGGGGCATACGAATTTTTATTTGAGTATATTCGGAGAATCTCAATGTTTTTTCATTTATTTGGTATTTTTTCATTATTCGATCGAATAAATGCAACCTAGTCCACAACAACTTATTGGACTTAGTACATACAGATGTATGGGGACCAAGTCAAGAACCTCCATTGGCAACATCAAGGTATAATGTCTCATTTATTGATGATCATAGTAGATGGATTGTTCTGTACTTTATCAAGAGTAAGAATGAAGTGTTTGATTGCTTCAAAAAGTATCTTGCACATGTCGGGAATCATACAGGTAGATCACTCAAGAAGCTTAGATCTCATGGAGGGGGAGAATACTTCTCAAAAGAGTTTGATGAGTTCTTGTAGGATGAAGGTATCAAAAGGGAAGTGACTACCAGGTACTCTCTTCAACTAAATGGAATTGTAGAGAGGAGAAACAAGACATTGGTTGGACAAGCCCAAACAATGCTTGAAAAGAAGAAGTTGCCATATCATCTATAGGTAGAAGCTATTTCAACTTTTGTGTACCTTGTCAATAGACTACGATCCAAATCACTTCAAGACATGACTCCTTATGAAGCATGGCATGGAAGAAAACCTAGTCTTGGATAGTGCAAGGTTTTTGGTTGTTTTGCTTATGTTCATGTACCATCTCAAATAAGAGGTAAGCTAGATGAAAGGGCAACAAAATCAGTACTTATTGGATATGATTCAACTTAGATGGGTTACATGTTCTATAATCCGCTAACCAAGCAATTCACTACAAGTAGAGATGTTTGTGTTTGAAGAACATAGGTCTTGGTATGATGAAGACAAACAAAAGGTAACTCTAAAATATGATCTTGATTCTAATTCTCATCAATTAGGCAGCAAGCATGATACAGAGGTCTAGGATCCAAGAAGTGATTGAGACGATGACCAAGATGAAAGAGAAAAGGATTACAAGATATGGAAGTCAAGAGGCAAAGCAAAGATGCAAGAGGTTGGAGAATGCTCCAAACAAGCACCTAAAAGATCAACAAGAGAGAAGAAACAACCAGAAAGGTATGGATATGATTCCACATTTGTTACAAAGCATTCAATCTAAGTGGCAAAAGACTCTATTTTAGAGGAACCCTCAATGTATGAAGAGGCAAAGGGAAACCCTAATTGGGAAAAGGCCATGAAAGAAGAGATAGATGGATTGAATGAGATGGACACTTGGGATTTGGTTCCAATGTCGATAAGTCAAAAGGTAATTGGTTGCAGATGGGTATATAAAGTCAAAAGAAATTCGGATGGATCAGTTTGCATGTATAAGGTGAGATTATTTGGCAAAGGATGCTCTCAAACGCATGGTATAGAGTATGAGCAAACATTCTCACCACTTGCAAAGATGACTACAATCCGAACATTGACAAGTGTAGTTGCTAGAAGGATTTGGAAACTCCTCCAACTTGATGTGAAAAATGCACTCTTAAATGGTTGGATAAGTGAAAAGGTATACATGTGACAACCACCCGGTTTTGAAAACCCTAATCATCCATCTTATGTTTATAGACTTAAGAAATCATTGTATGGATTGAAACAAGCTCCTATTACAGGTTGGTTACATACCTTCAAGATCAAGGGTTCAGAACAAGCAACTCAGATCCTTCTCTATTCATCAAAAGGGATCATGATGAGGTTATCTATCTATGTGTATATGTAGATGATATTATTGTGATAGGTGATGATATGAATGGCATTCAAAGATCAAGAGACACATGCAAAAGGAGTTCAAAATTAGTGATCTAGGTGGGCTCACATATTTCCTAGGTATGCAGATGATATACACAGATGAGGGAATGTATTTGACTCAAAGAAGATACATTGAGGATCTACTTCTCAAGTTCAAAATGGAGAACACGAAACTTGCAGGTACACCTTTGGAGATGAATCATAAACTTAGTGTTTAAGAAGGTGAGAAAATTGAAGACATTAAAGAGTATCAAAGCTTGGTAGGCAGCCTGATATATGCTACTCATTCAAAGGAAGATATCTCATATAGTGTGGGAGTGCTTAGTTAGTTCATACACTTTCCAAGAAGACCACACATGGATGCAACTAAGAGAGTACTTAAGTATCTCAAAGGTACAATCAACAAAGGTATATTCTATCCTTACTCTTGACATTTGGATATCAAAATCTATTCAGATGCAGATTGGGTAGGAGCTAAGGATGATAAAAGAAGTACTTCTGGTTACTTAGCATTTGCAAGTTCAAAGCTAGTGTCATGGAGTTCCAAGAAGCAACCAATAGTTGCTTTATCCTCAATGAAAGTAGAGTACAAAGGCTTAACCATAGCAACTCAAGAGGCAATATGGTTAAAGGCATTGTATATAGATTTAGGACTTGTGAGTTCCAAAAGTTCCATGCATCTATTGATATATCTAGGTACTGATGTGTGTGAACACTCTAGGACCGCTGGGGCACTTTTTTCCCTCTTTAGGAGGTTTTTTTCCCCCCGACTTGTATATATGCCTTTTGCCCTAATGGGCTAATTATCTTTGTACATTCTCTAGTAATACATTCAGTATTGTGTGTTGTGCTCCAAGCTTCTTCTTCTTCTTCCTTGTGCTCTTTGCGTGCTTCTGTAGACGTCTAACTCGAACAATTGCTACCAGAGCAGGTCATCGCTTCATCTAGGGCACCGTTGACATCACATGAATTTTGGTGAGCATATTCAACGTGTTTTGGCCTCCGAACGCACTATCGTAGTGCTTGTGTAGGCGACTTTGTCTTTTTGTGCCAAAGGTATATACCAGTTTCTATTCGCCAGTATAAGCATCTCGAAGTCTGCTATAGGCTTAGCAAAATTTGTCTGGAAAGTTCCTTTCAACTTTTTGAGATATAGTCACTTTTCTGCATCAAGGTATTTTAGTCACCGGCCATGGCTGAAAGCAGTGATGTATTCAGTATGTTGGCTGTTGAGGATAAGTTGGATGGTACCAACTACCGGTTATGGGCTTATATGATGCCACATGTGTTGGTTGCAAAAGGACTGTGGAACATTGTGCAAGGTGTCAAAAAACGTCCTATCACACCTGCAACTGTTACATCTGCAGGTACTGAAGCTGATGCAGAAGGTGTCGAAGATGATGATATTCTGCATATTCTTTTTCGTGCTATGGTTTTTGTTGCACCTACTACAAAGCAGATTCGTTGGGATGTCAGAGATACCCAAGAACATGCTTTGATAGCCTTGTCTATCAAAGGTGCCATTATTCCTCACATTCGCTCTTGTAGAATAGCTAAGGATGCTTGGGATACACTTACCACATTGTACCAAGCTAGGAATAAGGCTCGTGTTGCTTACCTCCGAAAACAGTTGGAGAGTGAGCACATGAATGAAGGTGATTCTATTGATAGTTTCCTAACAAACATCAAAGACTTGAAAGAACAATTGATTTCTACTAATGAGGTTATACCAGATAGCTCACTTGTGTAGACTGTTCTGAATGGTCTTCCTGATTCATATCAGAGTTTTGCTTCTACTTTTTGATTGATGATGAACGGCAATCCAGATGCCTTTTCATTTGAGGAGTTAGTCTTTGTTCTGTTGCACAAAGATCAGTGCAGGCAGAACGGGTCCATTATGCATGTTGCAGATCAAGCTTTCTTGGTTAGTCAGAAGGGCAAAGGAAAATGGAGCTCTTCTACTAGTAAGCAGAAATCTGCAAATGCTGCACATTCGAAGAACCAAGACAAAGATGAGAAAAAATCAGAAAAGCAAAAATTGCTTTGTAATTATTGTAAAGGGAATGATCATATCATAAAGAACTATCCGAAACTGGATGCTAAAGAGGCAAAGAAGAAAGAGGCTGGAATGGTTGTTGCAGAAGCCTCTGCACCAAAAACAGAGTTTGCTAATCTTGTGTAGGAAGAAGAATAGGCATTTACTACTGTTTGCAGTTTTGACCCATCTTCTCATGAGCAATGCATGTTTGCAATAGACTCAGATGTTTGGTACTTTGATAGTGGGTGACCAAACATATTACCTCGTAGCGCAGTTTCTTCTCTTCACTCAATCCTGCCCCTACAGGGAATACTATTACATGCACCAAAAACTCCTCTTATCCTGTTATGGGAGTTGGAAAGATCATTTTGACTACTCCTGATAGTAGCTCTTTCACATTTTCAGATGCTTTATTTGTGCCAGGGATCAAGAAGAACCTATTATCAGTTTCTGCGTCAGCCAAGATTTGCTTGGTTGTGAAATTTGTGGATGACAGGTGTACAGTTCATGATCTATCAAATGGCAACGTGATTATTGCTTCTGGCATTTTATGTTGTGGGCTCTACAAGCTCATAGACTATGAAAGATCTATAAGTGATTGGGCATGTGCAGTAAATGATTCTCAGGCTATGTCATATGCAAACTTTGGCATGCACGCTTTGGCCATCTAAATTTTGCTAGTTTGCTACGCGTGCAAAAATCTGAAATGGTGTTCTCTTTGCCCAAACTTGAGCCACCTAGAAAACATGTTTGTGAAGGCTATATTTTGGGCAAAATGCAGTGTTCCTCATTTCCAAAAGATTGTTCAATTCGAGATACTAAAAAATTGCAGCTTGTACATAGTGATGTCTATGGTCCTATGGAGACACCTTCTATTGGGAATTATCTTTACTTTGTGACTTTCATCGATGCATGCATGGGTATATCCATTGAAGGAAAAGTCTGAAGTGTTCATGTGCTTCAAATCTGTCAGCATGTAAAATGGGCACCCTCCATTCATATCGAGGGGGGGAATATATGTCTTCTGATTTTAATGCATTTCTAGCTGAACATGGGATAAAACACCAGTGTACAGTGCTGTATACACCTTAATAGAATGGAGTTGGTGAACAGAAGAACAAGTCTCTCATGGAGATGGTGAGGTGTATGGTCAAGATTCAGACATTATTACCACATAGTTTTTGGCTTGAGGCTGTCATGTGTGCAACATATGTACTGAATAGGTATCCCACTAAAGCGCTGCAGTCTATCACTCCATATGAGGCTTGGCATGATCGCAAGCCTTATGTTGCTCATCTGCATGTTTTTGGTTGTTTGGCATATGCATTAGTGCATGAACAACACCGCAAAAAAATGGATGACAAAGCAGTAAAATGTATTTTTGTTGGGTATAGTTCTGAAAGTAAAGGTTATCGTATATATCATCCACAGAATAAACACATTCTGGTTAGCCGTGATGTTGTTTTGGTGGAAGATGCTATTCAACCATTGATTTCATGTGCTAAGGAGACATTTGTTAGCTCCTAAGACATGTATGATACTTTGTTGCCTCTTTTTACATGTGGATAGTCTATTGCTAGTCCTAATGAGGCAACTTCTCAGCCTTTGTAGGTTTCATGTGATGATGTAGATCATTCCATTTCTGATGCAGATTTACATGATGCACTTATTGATGAGAGAGCTAATATTGAGCAGAAAAGAACTATGCCAAAATGGCTAGTGCAGACCTTGCATGACAACAAATTAGATGCACCTCTGTCATATCATACTCGATCAGGCTCTCATAATGCCTCTTTTGCATCAGATTGCTATGTTATGGCTGCATCTAGTCTTTGTGATGAGACTCAGTCTGTTTCATTTGATGATGCACAAAAGTCAAGAAATTGGATGGCTACTATGCAATCTCAATATGATGCAATAATGAAGAATGGTACTTGGTCTTGATGTGACTTGCCTCCTGGCAAGAAGGCCATTGGCACTAAGTGGGTATACAAGCTGAAGCGTAAACTTGATGGTAGGATTGATAGGTATAAGGCTAGGCTTGTTGCAAAGGGTTATGCACAAGAAAGAGGCATTGATTTTGATGAGACCTTTGCACCTACATGCCGTATGACTACTATTTGGAGCATTTGTGCACTTGCAGCCCATAATGGTTGGAGTGTACATCAGTTGGACATTAAAACAATATTTCTGAATGGTGATTTGCATGAAGAAGTGTATGTTTTTCAGCCCTATGGCTTTGTGTAGAAAGGGCATGAAAACCAGGTGTGCAGGTTAAAGAAGGCATTATATGGCTTAAAGCAAGCACCACGTGCTTGGTATGAGCAGATACATGCCTATCTGATTGCACATGGTTTTGAGAAGAGTCCAACTAAAATCACCTAATATGTTAAGCATGCTAATGATGTGCTTCTGATCATTGTTGTCTATGTTGATGACATGCTACTCATTGGTCCTATCGAGAAGCATATTGATGATTTTAAGGCTGATTTACATGCCTCATTTGAGATGTCTGATTTGGGGCATTTGCATCACTATTTGGGCATTCAGTTTATGCACGTTGATGGTGGAATGGATTTGTTCCAAACAAAATATATTGACACATTATTGCAACGTTTTGGCCTTGAAGACTATAAGCCTATTGCCACTCCTATGGAGATAGGTTTACGATTGAGTCTTCATGATTCTGGAGATGCATTTCATGTTGTTCTTTATCAGCAAGCTGTTGGATGCTTGATTTACTTATGCATTACTCGGCTAGATATTCAGTTTGTTGTCTCAAAGATGAGCAGGTTTATTCATTGCCCAGGAGTCAAGCATTGGCAGGCGGTTAAGCGCATCTTTTCCTACTTGAGTGGTACTCAGCTACTTGGGTTGTTTTATCCCAAGGGGGGATCACTACTACCAGATTTGCATGCTTTTTCTGACTATGATTGGGCTGATTGCTATGACACTCGTGTGTCCACTAGTGGCTTTTGCTTCATGCGTGGTAGCTCATGTATATCTTGGTTGAGCAAGAAGCAGCCTATTGTGGCCACTTCCAGTTGTGAGGCTGAGTATAAAGCAACTTTCACAACGACTATTGAGTGTGTGTGGCTCAGATGCCTTATGGTGAATTTAGGTGTTGGTTAGTCTTCTGCCACCACCATCTTCACTGATAGTCAGAGCGCATTGGCAGTTGCGAGGAACCCTGTGTTCCATGCTCGCACTAAGCACATTGAGGTGCATTATCATTATGTCAGGGAGATGTTCTCTGCTCGGGAGATCAGCTTGGCATATGTGCCCACGTAGGAGAACATTGCATACCTTTTCACGAAGGCTCTGCTGAGGGAGAAGTTTGAAGCTTTCTACAAAGCTTTGGGCTTACTTTCTTTTGTGGAGTGATTTCCACATAGCTTGGCACTTCCTTATACATGAGTGCTAGCTACTTGTCCACCACATCACTCCCGGGGGGATTTGTT
Source organism: Ceratopteris richardii (assembly GCA_020310875.1). NCBI lineage: Eukaryota > Viridiplantae > Streptophyta > Polypodiopsida > Polypodiales > Pteridaceae > Ceratopteris > Ceratopteris richardii. The sequence goes on from CM035414.1 coordinate 153,028,921, forward strand.
GATATATTTAGGTAGTGATGTGTGTGAACACTAGGACCGCCGGGGCACTTTTTTCCCTCTTTAGGAGGTTTTTTTCCCCCGGCTTGTATATACGTCTTTTGCCCTAATGGGCTACTTATCTTTGTACATTCTCTAGTAATACATTCAGTATTGTGTGTTGTGCTCCAAGCTTCTTCTTCTTCCTTGTGCTGTTCGCATGCTTCTGTAGACGTCTAACTCCAATAGAATCTAGCAACAAACCCTATTTTCCATGCAAAACCAAACACATAGAGGTGCATTACCACTTCATCAGAGAGAAGCTAATGGCAAAGGAGATTGACATTTCTTTTGTTCCTACTAAAATACAAGTAGCAGATGTGATGATGAAGGCACTTGATGGAATAAAGCTTTGTAGATTCAAAGTTATGGCAAGTATTCAACCTATCAAAGAATGAAGATTCAAGCATACTTTAGCTTGAGGGGGAGCTACTGGAACATCAAGCTTACACTATGCTTGAGGTGGATTTGTTCTACATCAAATTCTATCACGTCGAAAGAATATTCGTTGGAGAATTCTTTTTCTTATGCTCACTTATTGTATGTTTTAAAAATGATTTTTCATGGATCTTTTACCATTGTAAACACCTTGAGCTTTACACATGTAAAAGTATAAAGATAGAACATAAATCCCACGAATTTGTGGTGGTTAAGTTCATTCAATCAAGCAATCAATCACCTAAAAGTCGATCAAACTAGATCTTGACTTTTTCTAGATTGTAGGAAAGTGAATTGATTCCCTCGAACAACCATTCCCACTTTCATTTGAATTGAAAATCGACTTGTGGAAGTTTTTGAACACTCCTAGAGTCTATATAAAGACTTGAAATCACTTGTACAATACATGGAATCAATAGACATACACTTATGACCATCATTGTCTTGCTCCTTCATTTTTTTGCATCCTCTTCTTCACCAATAGTAATCTTGCAGAGGCGGTTGCTCTCTCTCCAGAGCTCCAAATCGAGTTCAAGATGGCCATTAGAAATAAATTAGTGTCTTGTTTATGCTTATAAATTTTCATAACATTTAGTTTAGTAGATTATGAGAAATCTGAGTTTATTCTGTCTCGGGGTCAATCTCTACATATTCCTGAAAAATAGGAAGTACCATTGGTGAATGTTTGATTCATTCCTATAGCATATTTTGCTTATTCCTTACCTTTTGGTGCATTATATACACTCAAACCTATTTGTATCACTCCCATAAAAGGATTTTTTCTATATGTAATCACGATGGTTGCTATGGGCATTTGAAGTCCATTGTATCTTCCGTAGATATTAAGTTTTTTGAGCTAGTCGACCCATGAACCTATCTGTATTGTATTGACTCATTCTCCTTGATGCTCCAAAGTACATAGTGCATTTCTTTGCACTTATCGCATTATTATAAGGTATTTTTGAGTTTCCATAAGCTCAAGGGCTGGTCTTGTGCTGATTGGCTAAACCAAACTTCATCGCTTCGAAACACAGTTTTCTACTTTCTACAAGCTTCTACAAGCTTCTCCAAGTTTCTTTTAGTGGTATCAAAGCTAGATCAATATGGGTGAGGGCTTTCCCTCAATGATCGAGAAGCTTGATCGACACAAGTACACGGCATGGAAAATCAGAACGGAGGCCTATTTGCAAGGTGGAAAGCTTTATGGAATTGTAGCAGGTGATGAAGCTATGCCTATTCCAAGATACAAAGGAGGACTTACACAAGAGGAGATAGATAAACTCACACTTTGGTGCACAATGGATGCTCAAGCAAGGTCATACGTACTAAACTGTATCTTTTACTTTCTATTACCAGAAGTTAGAGGTTTAGGGTTTATGGTTTAGGGTTTACAGTTCTTGTTTAAGGGTATAGGGATCAGTGTTTACAAATTACTATTTAGGATTGAGGATTTGGGATCTAGGGTTGAGGGTTTAGGGTTTAGGATCTAGGGTTTAGGGTTTAGGATATAGGGTATAGGGTATAGGGTTTAGGGTTTAGAGTTTAGGATTTGGGGTTTAAGGTTTAGGGTTTAGGGTTTAGGCTTTAGAGTTTAGGGCTTAGCATTTAGGTTTTAGGGTTTAGGGTTTAGGGCTTAGGGCTTCGGGTTTAGGTTTTAGGATTTATGCACTAGGGTTTAGGGATAAGGGTTTATAGTTTAGGGTTTAGGGTCAAGGGTCTAGGGTTTAGGGTTTTAGGATTTAGGATTTATGGTTTAGGTTTAGGGTTTAGGATATATTTGTTAGGGTTTAGGGTTTGATATTTAGGATTTAGGGTTTAGGCTTTTTTCTTTAGGGTATAGGGGTTAGGGTTTAGGGATCAATGTTTAAGGTTTAGGGTTTGGGATTTAGGGTTTATTGTTTAGGGTTTAGGGTTTATGCTTTAGGATCTAGGTTTTAGGGTTTAGGGTTTAGGGTTTGGGGTTTAGGGTTTAGGGTTTATGGTTAAGGGTTTAGGGTTTAGGGTTTAGGGTTTAGGTTGAAGGGTTTAGGGTTTAGGGTTTAAGGTTTAGGGATTGGGGTTTGAGGTTAAGGTTTTTAGGTTTAAGGATTTAGGGTTTATTAATTAGGATTTAGGGTTTAGGGTGTAGGGTTTAGGGTCTACAATTTAGGGTTTAGGGTTTAGGGTTTAGGATTTTGAGTTTAGGGTTTAAGATTTACAATATAAGATTTGGGATTTTAGGGTTTATGGTTTAAAGTTTAGGGTTTATGGCTTAGGGTTTGAGAAATTTCCAATTTAATTGAAGAGTGAGACACATGTTTGGATAGAAGGAGCTTGCAAAACTTTGATGTGGTTTCAAGAGAATAGATAAAGTAATGGAAGACTACAACATGTGTTTTATATAAGAATATGGATTAAAAATGGAACTCATCCCAAAGAGATCCATCTCATTTATGTTTCACACTTCTAGATATTGTGAGTCTTTTCAAATTCTGATCAACTAATTGGTCATATTGTTGAATAAATGAAGTGAAATATAATTTGATATCATGTTTGGCTATAAAGAAAGCATCTTGTATTATCCCTTGTGGATCTATGCAAGCATGTAGTAAAAGAAATGAGTGTTTATGTAGGTCTTATTGATCAAACATAGTTAAGAGTTTCTTTATCTAAAATCTTTTGGATCTAAAACTTTTTTAGATTTAAAGCCTTTTCAATCTAAAACCTTTAGGGTTTAGGGTTTATGTCTTAAGAAATTTCCCACTTGATAAAAGAGTGAAGCACATGTTTGGATATAGGCAACTTGCAAGACTTTGATGTGGTTTCAAGATAATAGATAAACTAATGGAAGACTACATGCTTGAGCTACATGTGTTGTATTTAAGAAATTGTTCTATGTCTTTTCTCCAAGCATAGAAAGGAAGGAAACCTAGCCTCACTCATCAAGATATTCATAACGGATCATACCACTTACACAATTTTATAACCTTTATAGCCGAATGTGAGTTTTGATGCATAGCTCATCCTCATCATATTCTCACAAAGACTATAACATTAAGCTTGGAAAATACTGTGGGTGCAACACGCTAAAGATTACAACCACCACGTGCTAAAGAGATGAATTTCCTACCAACCAAATGCCTCTATATATAGCTCTCTCTGGAGGGCTGCCTACTCGGGTAGGTGGATACTAGCCAACCATGTGTCGGCCATGTAACTGCATGTGCGCCAAGTGTCCTAGTCAACTGGAGTTAACTCAAGTGGATGCTTCTAGAAGGTTCTAGATCTCTTTGGGCAAAATAATCTCCCCATGTTCCCGATGCAGATTGAACACAAGACGTCCTCCTTCACATCCTTGAGACTTAACGACTAAGCTAAGTGGATCACTTGTTCACAAGAGCACAAGACCTCCTAGTAAGTCGAAACTCAAGATCTTTTGTCATACAAACGGATGACCAAACGGTATCCGATTTCAGATCTGTCTGAACCGGCCAGACCCTTGGATCATAGAATTACTTTATTACACCCTTCCCCCCTTGGAAAATATTTTCTTCCTCACAAATAGAGCTATATACATACTATAGGCAACCCCGAGTCTCATGTTCTAAAACTGGAAGAACATGGTCATTTTCTAGAACTAGAAGAACACGTCTCATCTCTGTGGTGGCGTCCCTGCCCAAATGATTCAAAACACTATCTCATTTTTCACTTTGATGAACTGAACAAATTACAAACTAGTGAAAGAATAATAAGGGTGGATGTAAAAAATATCCTTGGACAATTCATAGTTTCTGAATGTGCGATCTAGGCACAAATATGTGAACTAGATGGATTCAAATTACTAGTCCCTTTCTAAGTAGAACTAGTGCATGGACTTAATAATGAAGACATGATTCTTATCCCTTGCAAAACTTTGTGAACTCTTGATTCACCTGAATTTGTTTTGGACAACTTGAAGTTTGGTTGTCCCAAAAATATAACTTAGATGTTTGTACAATGGTTAACTCCTGTCCAACAGTTACTTGATTTTTCACGTGACTAGAGGACTGCTTTGTCCTAATGAGTTTAAAAATCCTATGTAAACTATAGGAGAAAGTTTACCATTTTCTTTGAGTCAACTATACTATAACTTCACCAATTCAAATTCAAATGAAAAATTGTCCATCTTAGGATACTTTTCTCAAAGACTAGTTTTTAGCTAAAAGCTATTGGGAATTGTCAATATGTTGAGCAATTCCTAACTTCTCTATTCTAGAGTATACTGGACTCTAGAAAATCATTTATGCTATAACTTGAAGCAAACTCAAAATAAATAATTGCGCTTAGACTTATTCTATTTTGAAGATTGAAAAGGTTCTTGTACATAACATCTATCTAGGATGTTTGATTTGGTTATCTAGTTCTAACTCGTTGACCCTCGTCTTTTGCAAAAGCAATCAGATACCATATCTAAGCCAATTCTGAAAGATTTGGAAAGAAGAAGAAATAACTAAAACTCTGTACAGTAGATTGGGCAGTAGCTAAGGATGATAGAAAAAGTACATCTGGTTACTTAGCATTTACAGGTTCAAAGCTAGTGTCATGGAGTTCCAAGAAGCAACCAACAGTTGCTTTATCCTCAACTGAAGTAGAGTATAGAGGCTTGACCATAGCAACTCAAGAGGCAATATGGTCAAAAGCATTGTATACAGATTTGGGACTTGTGAGTTCCAAACCTCATATATTTGAAGATAATGTAAGTTCCATGCATCTAGCGACAAATCCTATTTTCTATGCGAGAACCAAAACATAGAAGTCCATTACCACTTCATCAGGGAGAGGCTCATGGCAAAGGAGATTGAAATTTCTTTTGTTCCTATTGAAAAGCAAGTAGCAGATATGATGACGAAGGCACTTGATGGAATAAAGCTTTATAGCTTCAAAGCTATAGCAGGTATTCAACCTATCAAAGAATGAAGACTCAAGCATACTTTAGCTTGAGGGGGAGCTGTTGGAACATCAAGCTTACACTATGCTTGAGGTGGATCTGATCTACATGAAAGTCTATCACATCGAAAGAATGTCCGTTGGAGAGTTCTTTTTCATATGCTCATTTATTGTTTTTTCTTGAGAGATTTCTAATGGTTCATTTACCGTTGTAAAAGCCTTGAGCTTTACACATGTAAAGGTAGAAATATAGAGCCCAAATCCCATGAATTTGTGGTGGTTGATGTTGCATTCAATCAAGCAATCAAATCACCTAAAAGTAGATCAAACTAGATCTTCAATTTTCCTAGATTGTAGGGAAGTGAACTGATTCCCTCCAACAACCATTCCCACCTTCATTTGAATTCAAATTTTACTTGCAAAAGTCTTGGAATCCTTGCATGCCATGCACGAGAATCTTGCTTCAGCCCATACAAAGCCTTGTGAAACTTGCAAACATATTTTGGATGCTTTGAATCTTCATATCCTCGTGGCTGGTCCATATATACATCTTCCTATAAGTCACTATGTAGGAAAGCATTCTTCACATGCATTTGATGCAAAGTCCATCCTTTTGTTGTAGCTAATGCAAAAACTATTCTGACAATAGACATTTTAGCTACAGGGTTGAATGTTTCCTCATAATCAATGCCATATGTATGTGCATATCCTTTAGCTACCAATCATGCTTTATACCTACTTATGCTAACATCAACATTATGCTTTACCCATTTGCAGCCTATGGGTTTCTTTCCTTGTGGCAATGGAATCAGTTTCCATGTTTTGTTTCCATAAAGTGTAGCCATCTCCTCATCCATACCTTCTTCCCAATCTGCATTTCCAATTGCATCTTCAAAACAAGAAGATTCAACATCTTGTATTACCTTTGTCATGTAGGCACAATGACGAGCCATGTAACTATCATATGTTAATTGTTGTACAAAATTCCGTATCCTCCCATATCTTCTTGGTCCTGGGTCACTTCTCCTTGTATCATTTGCATGTGCATTTCTAACTCCTAGAGTCTTTACAGAGGGCAATCCAAGTTCCTCATCAAGATTTTTTTTTAACCACTTGAATCTCCATCAACATCTTCAAAACCTACACATGTTTTATGACCAACAGAAAGCTTTTCTTTACCTTGATTGGATGTATTTGATGAATTTGCTGGACTAAAATTTCCATGCAATCTTCCCATGGATTTGAGTTTGCTTGGTGATGCATCTGGTCCACTCATGACTTGAGATTCTGCACTTGATTTTTCAGCATTTTCTTTGTCATTTGGTTCAAGATTCAATCCTTCTTTGGCATCTGCATAGAAGCTTGACATTTCATCAAATACCGCATCTCTCCTCACCTTCACTTGTCATGTGAGTGGGTTATAACATTTATATCCCTTTTGCTCAAGGTAGTATCCAATGAAGACACACCTTTTTGCTTTTGGATCAAGCTTTATCCTCAATTCATCTGGAACATGTACATATGCAATACAACCAAGAACTTTTAGATGTGATAAGTTTTGCTTTTTACCTATAAACTTCTCTTCATGTGTAACTTGATGTACACCAACTGTCAGAGTTTTGTTCATGATGTATACAACAATATGAACAACTTCTACCCAATAACAATGAGGCATATTCTTCTTAGCCATCAAGGCTCTTGCTATTTCTCCAATATGTCTATTTTTGCATTCAACAACAATATTCTGTTGTGGTGTGTACCTGCATGAAAACTGATGTCGAATTCCATGTTTTTTTAGAAAATTGTTGAACTCATTTGGAATGTATTCACCTCCTCCATCAAATCTTAATGTCTGAATATACTTCCTTGTCTACTCTTCCACCATAGCTTTAAAATTCTGAAAGTGAGTGACTACGTCACTGTAGCTCAATGATGAGTAGCACCTCCTTTAATGTCAATCCGGGAAGACGTGAGGATGGTATGAAGACCTCGAGCAAGTGGCGGCACAAGTGCGTGAGTGAGAAGCACACGAGCATGCACACACATACACACACACGCGCACACACGGCGAGACAAAGAGAGAGAATCAATGGAGCTTTTAGATTCCTTTCAAAATGCTCTTACAGGTTTGTTTCAATTACAATCCAGCTCAAAAATGAGCTCTCTAGCTCTTTTTATAGTTTTTTGACTAGTTTTGGCCCTGTCCAGACCTAGTGTCCGGCCTAGTTAAAAATTAGGTTCCAGGGCTTATTTGAGGGCTCAAACGAAGTCTAAAAATTATGAAAACTGATACGATGGTACTTCTAATACTCCTCAAGCTCGAGGACTCCTCGGCTTGCACAAAATGGAGTCTATTCTACCAAAAATGGGATTTACAATGTTTGTGTAGTGATTAAAATCACTTGAGTTGTACATAATCTATGGGAAAAAATGATCTGGCCTTGTTGCCGTATTGTGCATGACTCCTTTGTTGCTTTGTATGCCAACACTCCCCCCTTCCTAGCGTCTGTCGCCCCTGACAGACCTTTGTTCTCGCGGATGGTCAATGTAATATTGGATGACATTGGTGGCCAGTTCATGTTCTCCTATCCTTAAGCCTCTTGCTAGATCGGCTTCCAATGCCTCCCAATTTATTGCACCGGGGGTCTCTGGTTGCGGGGTGGTGTAGTACTCTGAATACATTGCTTGTTCACAAGCAAACAGCTGGAGCAGATGTGTTGGCTTTGGTGCGAAAACCTCCGAGTGATACTCCCAGAAACCTGATCTGAACATTTCTTCGAAGGTCTGTTTGTAGCAGGCGGGGAGGTATTTGATGCGTGCATGCCAAGCGTAAGCCACACGAATGCTGGGGGTGGTGCTCATGTCATACACCAAGTCGTAATTTCCATTGCTGAACCCCGGAAGACGTACCTGTGGTGCGGCTGCATTTCTAAAGGTCTTCAGCACTACTTGCATCATATCTAAGATTTTAAGCATCATTTGCGCTGCTACATCTTGCATGGGCTTCAAGCGCGGCATCCAGTGGCGAATGGTCCCCATCATATATGCTACCGATGGTGGTCCTTGTGGTGGCGCAATGTACGGGTAGTTCAGCCATTCCTTGCATTGCGCGTTGTTCTGTACCTTGATATTGAATGCCTTCCACGACCTGCGGCGGGGGACTGGACCGTAGCATGGGTTGTACAGGAGGTGCAAAGGCGCGTTGTTCCATGTGCGGAGCATTTCTGGATATGTCTCTAAAAGTTTCTGCCGCCATGTTGGTTGACGAATTTTGCCTTTTTGCACCTCTGGAGGAAGGTCTTCGGGTTGAAATTGGGTCGCAAAAGTAGGAATCTGACCCGTGACTCTTTGTATTTTTGCATTATAATCAGCCAAAATAATATAATACGGCCTGTATTGGAGTTCCGATGAGAGAATCAAGCGTCTCGATGACAGGTTCTTAAAGTAAGCTGATTGTAACACAGTCTCCTCTATGACCCTCATGGCCTGATTTTGCACCACGGTGCGCTCTTCGTGCGAACTCCCTATTTCCTCCACTTGTCGTAACCATGGGGGCCGTGGTGCCTCGAATGTGTCCAGCGCTTCTTCTGTTTGTTGGCCTCCTGGGAAAGGTTGCGGATCGTATTCTTCGTCAAACGTTTGTTCCACAGGGATTTGCACAACTTCTTCGTCTGTGGGAGCCTCTAGAGGGGAAGATGGTCTCTCGTATTGCAGTAGGCGTGTTTGCAATTCCGTGACCTGTTTCTGGAGATCTTTTATGGCCTCTGCGTCTGTGAGAAGTGAAGCCGCAGAGGGGGTGGTTGGAGGGGCTGCTGTTGGTCCTTGTTGGTGTTCCTGCTTCAATTGTCCCAACTCCTCCGATAGCTTATCATGTGCTTCGAGCAGCATGGCATAATCTTCCAATATAATCTTGATATTATCGGGGGTCACTGCTTGAAACTTGGATGGGCTGATGGGTGCCCCCGGTGTGCTCTCAATAGCTGCCTCCAGGTTCTCTTGATTTTGTATTTACAGGCGTCTATTCTCTTCCTGAGCAGCCGCAAGATGGCGTTTGAGTAATGCCATATTTCGCTGGAGTTTTGAGTTGCGTTCCAGCTGTGTCCGTAGGTGACCTTCTACCACCTGCACCGCTTCCTGATCTACATTTTGTAACTGTACCTCCAATATGTTATGGGCTTCTTGGAGGGTTTGGAACTGTGTGTGGAGGCGAGCGTTCTCCTCTTCTAGTGCCGCAAGGCGATGCTGTAGTGTCTCTGAGTGCTCGTGCAGGCGTTCGTTTTGTTGCTGGAGTTGAGTGTAATCTGTTCTTAAATTTGATATACAAGCCAACATGGTGTCCAATGCATTTCCTATAGATGAGTGGGTGGTGTTTACCGTGGGAGATGCATGGGAAGGGAATGGGGGAAGGGAGACAGTGAATGATGTGTCTACGGAAGTTGTGAGTGTGGGTGAAATTGGTGGAGGGGGAATGGGAGGAGGTGAAACCGTGGGTGGAGGTGCCGTGGGTGGTGAAATGTCCATACCTTCAGGAGTGGGTGTGAGTGTGGGGTCTGCCATATACATTGGTATGGTAGGTGGTGTGTGTGTGGAAGTGGTGAATAGATGCGAAGTGGGGTGGGGAGCTGAAAAGGCAGGGAATGGTTGAGAGCCTGGTTGAAAAGCCCTAGCAAAGATGTCATGGAGGGATTGTAGAAATGGAGAGAGGGATATCGGGGGTTGGGGTCGTAAATTTGAGAAGGGTTGAAAGGGTTGCGTGGTAGCAGGGAAGCCCATGAATGTGGATCTAGGGTCAGAATGACCCATGGCTGAGGGCATTGGGGATGGTTGCCCTAGGGCAGGCTCTAGGAGGGGTTCGGTGGATTGTGTATTGATGGGGTTTGTTTCAAAGATCGGGTTATCAGTGGTAGAGAATAGGGTGGCGCTAGAGATGGGAGTACGGAAGATGAAGGTGGGGTCAGTGGGTTGAGTAGTCGATGTGGTTTCCTCTGTTTCTCTTCTAGGAGGTGATGGTGGGGGAGTGGGTGGTAGTGGTTCGGTGGACTCCTCATGGGTGGCGGGGTGCTGTTGGCTAGCTGTTTGGGAGGTTGGTGTAGTAGTTGGCTCTGGAACTGTAATGGGAATTTGAATATTTTTACCTGAGCGAGGTCGTGTCTGGAACCTTCGTGGGTCATATTGAACTGAAGGCCTCTGAATGGCAGTGCGCACAGCTTCTACAACTCCATATGTTTCTGCCATCAATAAGAGACCTTCCCTGTACTCTGAGTCAACTCCCGCTTCTTCCAACAACTGAGTCATAAGTACTCTGCTGCTCTGTTCAGTGAGTAATTGCTGCGATCGCACTCTTTCCATAATCTGATACAGCCTTCGGAGTTCTGCTGTATATGCTGGGGCTTCAGTGGTCTCTTCTTCATACGCTTCTTCTTCTTCCGGGTGTCCGTGTTGTTGACTTTGTTGAGCGTCACTCCAATGGACATGTCTACCGTCTGTAGACTTTCTTCTTCTTCGTGAGGATGTGCCCTGCTCCTCTGCCTCTGAATAAAACTCCACATCAGAGAATTGTGTGCTTTGTAGGAATGCTTCGAAATCCTGGGGGTCCAGTCCTTCAGCCTCTCCAGTGGCAGCAAATTCGAATTCAGGTGTAACAGGAGGAGCCGATGGGGTAGGTTGTGTCGTAGTGTCAGATTCCGACCTGGGTATCCTAATGGTAAAGGGAGGTACAGTGCCCTCTCTTAGTGGTGATGCCTCAGGAGTAGTCAGGACTTCCCTTGTCTGGACACAAGGGATTGCGCCCCTCATGCGCTTGGACTGATGTGTGGACGTCTTGAGCCTTTTAAACATTTGTAATTGTGCCCAAGTTAAGGCACGTTCAATGGGGACATCATATGCCAAGCATCGTTAAATGATGCGTGTGATTGCACAGCATCCGTTCACCATTAATTTCCTAGATGCCCGTTTGTTTGCTTCATACAATTGATCTATAATCCATACTGGGAGCTTAATGGGTAACGCACCTGCTTCCGCTAAGTAGAGAGCGAACCAGATCTTCTTGTGTGGTTGTGTGAATCGGTCTTGGCCAGGAAAGGCGAAATGTTGCATGCACATGCGGAGAGGGATGGACACATTTGGGGTGAGTGCTGCCATGTCCTTAAGCTTCAGCAGTTTCCTGTCCTTCATATTAGTGGGAACGAGAGCATCCTTTTCTGAGGGTACATGCGTGCCATGCATATTCAAAGCATCACTTACAAGCTCCACAGTAAGTTCAAACCTCTTCAATTCGTTGTTGCCCAGCAAGGAGGGAAGCACAAATGATCCGGGTTTGTCCTTTTCTTCATTAGCTTGTAATGTGGAGACCAGATAGTAACATCGGAGGAGATCTGGTTTAGGTAGTGGGGCTTCGAAGTATTCTGCCAGCCCTGCTCGTTGCCATATGGTCTGGAGATCCTCGGTGTTCTGTAAAGTCTCGAACTCCTTGGAGAAAAATTGGAATCGCACCCATGATCTGTCATACTCGCACTTAGACTCCCAGATATACTTGGCCTCTCCTAATGGACCTGGCATGCCATTGAACCAATGAGAATTGGCATGGACTCTTTCCGTGATCCCTGTAGGTGGATCTGGCACTGGGATTTGCTGAAGATGCTGCATCTCCACTGGTCGTTCAGTCGGGGGCACCCCCACAGGTAGACTATCCACATCATTTCCTGCAGTAAGTATCCCTACTTGTGAGCCCGAACCTGTCGCTTCTGCCATTTTACTTCTTGCCTTTTGATTCTGTGAGAATATAGAATCATGTGTTAACATCGTAATGGACAGAATAAATCCGTTGGTGTCCCCGTTACAACATTAACATGAGGTAGATGGTGAGTCAGTGGTCAGTAAGTGCACGAAGACAGTGTGTGTAGTTAATGTTTGTGTATTCCTAGGAGACTAATGCCGTTAGTAAGTGGGGTGAATTTACAAATTGGGGTCGGGGGGTTTATTACAGGTCTTAGGCTGCCAAATGCAGTGGATGGGCTTTGCTTTCGGTTTCGTAGAGACTCTAGAGAGCTGTCTCAGTGTCGTGGTTTGGAAATGGGGCCTTTTAGGGACCCACTTATAAGTGATTACATGCGTGCTCTTGGTTCTTGGTGTGTTCCTAAGTGTTGAGAACAAGTGAATACTGGTTGTCCTCGTAGTTGGGTTATGCTTCATAGATTGTGGCCTTGGCGTAGCTACTTGTGCTCTCAAGCAAGCCTTAGGCACCCAAATTTGTCTTGATTGTGGGCTTGCCTTCATCGACTTCTTGGGCACCCAAATAGATTTTACTTTAGCAGAAGAATTTCTGAAAGTCTTCTTATTAGCGTCGTGTTGTTGGTTACTAATAAGAGGCTTTGCCCGTGTAGTTGACGGTGGTGCAACCGGTCGTTCGCCTTTCCGCACCCACACCTGGTTTATTTTCTGGGACATTCTGCTGCGCATGTACTTTTGATCTCGGACATAGGTAGTATTCTGCTTCTTCTGCCTGTGATCCGCCTTTGGGTGCTGCCTCCTTCTGGCCTTTGGAACAGAGGGGAGTTTCGTTGCATCCCTGACTCCTTTTTTGCAAATATCATTCCTCTGCAACACAGGGTTTTGAACAAGAACAGCATGGTCATCTTCATGTGTACTCCTGGAAGGACCAGGAGTCTGTGCCTTTCCTAGTTCCTTGAGTGCTCCATTGTCTAATTCTACTGTAACGCGACTATGATTGACCCAAACCTGGAGAAGTCCACTTCTTAGGTTTAGATTGACTGCTTGGTCATAGATCCACTCTTGACCCAGGACGAGAGGTTCAGTGAGATCCTCATCTTGACACACCAGTACTTTAACTGTCATTGTCTCATCATGAATGTAGAGGGGAAGTTCCACCTCGCCCATGCAAGGGGTTTCCACGCCTCCCAACCCTATGAGATATGCTTCCACAGGATTGACAGTTAACTGTAACTCTTGACAGTAAGACACTCTAACAGCACTAGTGGCTGCACCTGAGTCAATCAAGGCTCTTACGTTCCTTGCACTCTTTCCTTGTCCTATATCTAGGGTTATGAAAGGACGTCTATCAATTATCCTATGCGAGCTTGTTCCTGCAACTTCACACATGGCCATAGGATATCCTTGATCTGCATAGTCATTCGCTCTAGGCTGATCTCTACCTTGCCTTCTTAACTTCATCCTTCTGATGCGTTCTAAAGCTTCTGCTTGGGCTTCTTCTCGAACTCGCTTTTCTTCCTCTTTGCGTTTCTTAGCAGTGTTGAGTCGGCTGAGCATTTCCTCCGTGAGGGGTTCCTGATACAACTTGACTCTGCATCCGCTAATGTAGTTAGGGAGAACATCACCCTCTAATGTGGCCAATTGTACTGCTCCACTCGTGGAGATCCTATTGATTATCATAGGTCCGTAGCCCCTCTTTTCTAGCTTCCTCGCGTGTTGTTTTAAGGTATAGACTAGGACTAGATCTCCTGCCTTCAAGCCTTTATCCTTCACATGAGCATCGAAATATGCTTTCTGTCTCTTCTTGGCTGCATATATTCCTGCGGCGGCTCTCAGCCTTGTTTCTCCTAATCGTTCAAGGTCAAAGATCCTAGAGGAGAGCTCGTGACCTGTCCATTCGTGTTCTTGTGCTACTTTCAATGTAGGTATTAAGAAGTCCAAGGGTAGCACAGCGTTTTGGCCAAATACCATCTGAAAGGGGGTGGCTTGGAGTACCGTTTTGTAGGCAACTCGATATGCCCAAACAGCATGGTGTAGCTGTTTGTCCCAATCAGAGCGTTTAGTGTTCACTAATTTCGTCAGTACATTGCACAAGATCTTATTAGTGCTCTCAGCTTGTCCATTAGCTTGAGGGTGATAAGGGGCAGACTTCTTATGTATTACCAAGAACTCTTGGAGTAGATTTTCAATCACTTCATTCAAGAAATGAGTGCCTCTATCACTTACAAGCTCTATAGGTAGCCCGTATCTCGTGAATACATTCTCAAACAAGAATTTAGCAGTTGTTTGAGCATCGTTCTTTGTCGTAGCCTTTACCTCTACCCACTTAGTGAGATAATCTGTTGCAACAATGATGTATTCCGCATGAGAACCTTTAGCTGGGGGATTAATAGGACCTACGAAGTCTATTCCCCACTTAGAGAATGCACGTCCACCCATCATAGGTTTCAGTGGCATCTCATCTTTGCGTATAGGATACTGAGTCCTTTGACAGACATCACACCGTTTCACATAGGTATGTGCATCCATGTGAAGGGTAGGCCACCAAAAGCCCGCAAATAGTATCGCCTTGATCACCCGATCTGGTCCAAAGTGTCCTCCTGCTACACCTTGGTGAGCAGTCTCTAAGATCTTAAGATATTCACTTTCATGGACACATAGCCTCAGGTAACCATCTTTACCGCGCTTATATAGATTATCACCTATGAGTGAGTAATCCTGGGCTTCTTGTTCTAAACTCCTTTTCCTAGCCAGAGTCATGTCTGGGGGGAATGTGTTTGTCCTCAAGAAGGATACTAATGGTTCACTCCAATCTGGCACAATGGATACTTGATACAGAGTGGCGTGTTCAACTGGTGGTTTTGTGCAACAGATAGGGCATTCCTTGCACAACTTTTGGACATCTGCTTCCATAGTTGGCCAATGCACTCCGAATCTCTTTAGAGTCTGTAAAGTTCGTTGCTTTGAATGGTGTTGCTCTAACGCACCCACATGTGCTAATTGCAACCATTTAGCGTACTCATCCTCTTCTACGCAACAAGCCAAGATCCCTTGATCTGTGTGCTTGTACATGCTTCCTGCCATGATGTGGTATTTTTGGGCTTTTACAACCTCTCTATTCCGTGTGTTTACCACTGGATGGTTAGGCCCGTATGTCAATACTAGTACCAATGGCTTAGCCCACTGCGGTACAACTTCCAAATTAAACAAGTAAGCATCAGGAAGGTCATCTGATACTCCTTGTGGGGCCTCTCCCGATGTGAGCCTAGAGAGATGATCAGCTCTCAAATGAGTCCTACCTTTCCTTACCACAACCTCAAAATCATATTCCATTAGCAAGAGAAACCATCTCACTAATCTTCCTGTATTGCATGGCTTGTTTACAAGATATAACAATGCCTGATGATCAGTAAAAAATTTAAACTTATTTGCAAGCAAATAGTGTCTAAATTTCTTAACTGCATATACCATGCCTAATCCTTCTCGTTCAGTAGTGGTATAATTTCGTTCAGCAGCATTCAATTGTCTACTAGCATAGGCAATTGGAAGATCCATATTACCTTCACCAGTAGGTTGTGCAAGCACACATCCAATGGCATAATTGGATGCATCCACATGAACATGGAATGGCTTGTTCCAATCTGGTGTGGTCAAGATTGGTGCTGAACATAATCTTCGTTTAAGCTCTTGGAAGGAATTCTCGCATTCATCAGTCCACTCAAAGTTAGTCAAGAGTCCGTACATGGGCTTTGCGATGACCGCATACATGTGGATGAAACGTCGGTAATACCCACAATGCCCCATGAAAGCTTGTACTTCCTTGACATTCTTTGGCCTAGGTAGCTCTGCTATGGCTCTCACTTTTGCTTCGTCGGTAGATATGCCATTCTTTGACACTATGTGTCCTAGAATCTTGCCTTGCCTGACCATAAAAACACACTTTTCTGGGTTCAGGCAGACTTGGTACTCTCTACATTTGTCAAAGATTTGTCTGAGTTCCGGAATATGGGTTTGTCTAACATTGGAATGAGCACAGAGATCATCAACATAGACTTCTAAACTCTTCCTTAGGAACTCCTTAAACACATGGCACATCAGCCTCTGGAAGGTGGCTGGTGCATTGGTAAGCCCAAATGGCATTACTCGAAAAGCAAAAATGCCCCATTCTGTGGCAAAGGCTGTCTTATGCTGATCCTCTGGAGCTATGGCTACTTGATTGTAGCCCGAAAATCCATCAAGGAAGCTGTACACTTCCTTGCCTGCCACTCTTTCTAAGAGATGTTCTGTGATGGGAAGCGGATAGTTATCTCGAATCGTGGCGGCATTAACCTTTTTCAAGTTAATGCACACACGCAGCTTGCCATTCTTCTTGGGCACCACTACGATGGGGGATACCCATTCAGTGTGCTCAATTTCATAGATAAATCCAGCTTCCACCAGTCTATCTATCTCTTCTTTGATCTTGGCAGCGTAATTATCGTTATATGTATAAGGCTTTTGCTTAGAGGGTTTGGCATCTGAAGTCATAGGAATGGTGTGTGAGCATATGTCAGGGTCGACACCTTTCAAATCCTTGTAACTCCAAGCGAATACATCTCTGTATTCTCTTAGCAAGGCAATCAATTCGTACTCTTCTTCTTCTGTTAGGTCATGGCCTATGTACGTACATCTCTCCTCTCCTTCTTCTATGGCCACGACTATTTTTTTGGTGGTTTCTTTGTTATCATAGGCCTCTCCTACTTGTGCCTCTCGTTTAGGCATTCTTATCATAACTCTCCTGTCATCTATCTCATACTTCTTAAAATTTTCTGGGACCTCAAACAAAGATTCTTCCTCTTCTGGTGAGGCTTCTATCTTCTTTCGTTTCTTTCCTTCTTCCTTCGGGGTCACATGTGTTGCTAATCTTACGTCATTTGTAACTTCTCCATGCCTCTGGGGTTGAAATTCTACTTCCTGGAAGTACTCTTCATCTGATGCAAATGGTGGGTCCATAATGATAGACTCGAGATCGGAGTCACTTGCATCCTCACATGCATCAGGGCTAGGTTCGCATTCTTCTAGAACTGCCTCTCCCATGATTGGCTCTATGGAGAAGACTGAAATGTCATAGCCATCCTCATCACAGTGAGGAGTCCATTGTTCTTCATTGACGGCTACGTCCATGGTTGCTAAAATTTCTGCCCAGCCATGGGGTTCGAATTCCTCGTCTGGAAAAACTACAGGTGCATAGGCTGGGTCTTGAATGGGTCTGTGGGTTTCTTCTGCACCTACCTCTCTAGCTTTCTCTCTCTTCTCTTCCTCTACTGCTACCTTGCACATCCATAAGTGGGTGTCTTCATGCATCCAAGAGGATCCTGACCCTATGGAATGCACAGATTCCGTATCATCTTTGGCTCTATGGATGGGATTCCACTGGATAGGAGGTACATCTCTATGAGAATAATCCTTGAGATTGACTTTGGTCGTAACACCTAAGTGCTGCAGGTACAAAGAATTGGTCCCCCAATCCTGTACCACTTGCAACTGTCGCATGAATGGTCTTCCCAAAATCATCTCATAGGCATGATTTTTGCTGAAGTCACATATAGCAAAGCTATGCTCAAACTCAACACCACAAGTGGTGAGAGTTATTCCTTCTAGCAATCCTAAGGGTCTCTCTATGTGACCATCGGCCATCTGCAATTTCATCCTCGTTGGCCTGAGTGCTGGCTTGCCCCAACGCTTCCATAAGGAGGTGGTGGCAATTGCAACTCCTGCACCTGAGTCCAAAATTGCCTTGGTGGTGTACTCCTGGTAGGTGATGGGAAGATAGGTGTTCCCTTCTTCACCTTCACACATATCTCCTATCTTATCCAAGGGAATTTCTGGCACTGTCCCATGGGATCCTACCTGGGAACGAGGTTTTGCTATCTCTGGTACTTGTTTGGCTATATGTTTCCATAATTCAGGTTTAACCTTGAGTAGTTCTGCTAACTTGAGATTACACTGCACGTTAGTGTTCTTCACTACTTCTGTGTTCCTAGGTATGACTGAATCTTCGTTTCTCACCATGACTGTAGGTGCTCTCATACAGGTGGACTTTGCTTCCCATGGGCCTGTGAAGTGGGGTAGCTCTTGTATGGAATTAGACTCAAAGTCCAATCTCTCGTGAGACTGAGCACTCTCATGTTCCCCGTAAATAGATGGGATGTCTTGTGGGAATTGGTCGTGTGCATCGTCCACAAGTTCAAAAGGAGGGGCGACCTCGCTTTCGTTATCCCATTTGTCTTCTTGAATCTCTCGTAGGAAGTCTGGTGCAAACCGATTCATAGAAGAAGAAGTGTCTGGCTCCGTAGAATTGGGCACATAAGCAACCTGGGAAGGAGGGCTTGTTCTATCGTTGGCTCTCTCCTTGCTCTCGTAAATGGCTGGAGCACAAGCTTCTTGGGGAGGATTACTTATTCTATTACTCTTCCGAGCAGGCTCATACGCTCCCTGAGAAGGAATGTAGGCAACCTGTGGAGGTACGTGAGCTTTCGAGGGAGGCTCATCTGCCTTTTGGGGGGGAAGATAAACTTCTTGAGGAGGCACGTGGGCTTCCTGAAGAGGCTGGCTTATCCGTTCTCTTGCCCTTTCTTTTCTTTGAGGGGTAGGTTCCTTTTCTGATTGTGCAATTAGCCTCTCTATTCTTTCTAAGGAGGGGAAGTTGTCTGGTTTAGTGGAATTGGCCACATAAACTTCCGATGGGGAATGGTTCATGTTTTTGCTTGCTTTATCTTTTTCTTGATATTTTTCTTCCTTGGCAGATCTTGCAATTATTCCCTCTAACTTCTCTAGGAATCCATCCAAGTGTAATTGCGTCTTGGCTGAGCCCGAGTAATTGAAAAGGCGACTGGCTTCAAACATAGTCTGAGCCAATGCGACCATTTTCGCGCACAGTTTGGTTCTTTCTATCTCTAGGTCAGCTCTAGGATAGCACTTGTCATGATCCGTGACGTTTGGCCCTTCTTGGATTCTGGCCTGATATGCTTTAAGCATCATGTCTATGTCTTCAGGAGTGGGATCAGCTAATACTGATCCTGTTTGGGGTGGTGGGTGGGTTACGTGGGGTGTCATAGATGGTGGAGGGATGGAGGGTGATGGGGATGGTAGCGGTGGGAATGTGTGAGAGTGCGGTTGAGATGTGATCTCTATGATTTTAGCCTTGGTTTCTCGTAGACTTTCCTCAAGTTCACTCATCTTCTTTGCCCATTGTCTTTTCATGCGTTCGCGGCTATCTCTCCAAGCTCTTGTTCTCTTTTTATTTTGGCTCTCAGTATCGCTAGCGTCTGGGCTCTTTTCCTTGCCTACCCCTTGGTTTTGCTGCACTGCTTGAGCTCTCGTGACTACCTGTACGGGTGCAGTGGAAGTAACACTTCCGCTGGAATCTACCACTAACTCAATAACATTGATAGGCGTGATTTTTGGCATATTATTGGGGTTCTTTGGGCAATCTCGTAAGAGATGCTCTTTCCCACAATCTTGGCAGAAGCCTTGGATCGTCACTGACTGGTTTTGTGTAAGTGGAGGTAAGGGGCAATCACGAATGAGGTGATCTCCTTGGCATCTGTAGCACGGTCCTCTTGGGAATGGAGGTCTCACTTGCCTAGGTTGAGGCCTAGGGTTGGGGTTTGCATACATGATGTTCGTGTAATCTGACTCCCAACTAGGTTCGTTTGTCTCTTCGCTATAATAGGACTCACCATGCTCAGGAGACTGCATGTAGTAGGCCTGGGGGCTATCAACATGTGTGGAATCAAAGCTATGGTCACTCGGGTCACTTTCAGAAAGCAAGGATGTTACAGGGACTATAGCTCTATTCAGGTTCTCTTCTGCAGCAGTATACTTTACCAGAATCACATTAGCTGGGGCTGGGGGTTGTTGTGCTAGCACAGGCTGAGGCCTTTGTTGGTTTTGATATTGAGGTTGGAAATTTTGTTGTGGCCTACCATATGGTTGTGGAGGGTACTGGTTCTGGTATCTGCCTTGTTGGTAGGGCTGAGGGTAGGGTTGCCTAACCGCCTGCTTGTTGTATGGGCAATCTTGTGCGGTGTGATTGGTGTATCTCCGTTCTATGGTGCAATACTGGCTACTAGGATTTACTTGGGGTTGAGCCATAATGGGACAGACGTTCGCCATATGGTCACCACCGCATGTAAAGCATCTTTTCACAGGAGCAAACCTTGGAATTTGTTTGCTAGTTACACCTAATTTCTGGGCCACTTTCTCTGCGAGTTCCTCAATTGATGTGGCTTGTGTGGAAGATTGACTAGAGGCACTATCTGAAT
The DNA here is from genome assembly GCA_020310875.1 of Ceratopteris richardii. Lineage (NCBI taxonomy): Eukaryota > Viridiplantae > Streptophyta > Polypodiopsida > Polypodiales > Pteridaceae > Ceratopteris > Ceratopteris richardii. The sequence goes on from CM035414.1 coordinate 153,049,335, forward strand.
CTTTGTAAATTTTGGACAGCTCTAGCTCTTCTCCTAGGTTATCTTCAATGTCAATGCACATACGTACACACTCTTCTATAGTCCTAGGGTCTTTCAGATACACATAGGATCTCAATTTCGTACTCAGCAATCCGTCAAGGAATAAGGCTACTTGTTTAGCAGATGTGGGTAGCTCCGAAATAGGGCACCTTTCAAGGTATTGTCTAAATCTTCTTCCGGCCAATCTGACAGTCTCTTGGGGGGTCTGTTTGAAGCTGTGAATCAATGAAGAGATGTTGTGTCTTATGCCGCTCTTAGAGAACTCTACAATGAATGCCTCTAGGAGTTGGTCTATGCTTCTGAACTGCCGCTCGTCCAATGGCTGAAACCATGTAAGTGCTGTGTTCCTAAGGGTTAGACCGAAGGCATTGTACTGCGTGAACAGATCCTCCACTTGTTCAGCTCTCAAGACTTGCTTGAATTCCGCCACATGATCATAGGGATCTCCTGTGCCATCAAAGTAATTCTTCATGGACTTAACTAGCTGAGTCGGTCTCAGGGTTCTTGCGTGCTCTCTAGGTCTCGGCAGAGGGAATCCATCTACATTTCTTTGGTTCCTGTGGGCTCTAAGTATCTCGGGTTCTACCCTATTCGTCTCCGTTCTCGTTCTTTCTCTGCTCCCTGGGTTGGCAAAACTTACTTCTGGTCTATCTCTACTTCTGTCTCTTTGCGTACCATGAGCTTGGGAAGTTCCAGCCCCATGGTGACCATAGGATACATTCGATCTTGGTTGAGGGAAAATGAATTCACCCTTCCAAGTGTAAGCATGCCTATCATTTTCCGTAACCGCAAAGATCCGTTCTGAAGCGTGATCTAGGTAGGTCACTCTGCCTGGGCTATCAGGATCCTTAAACTCGTAGATCATGATATTTCCTATATCAATTGGCTGATTGGATTTATACCTCCAAAAGGCTTCATCAGTTTCTCGATTGAGGAGCAACTCTATGCTCTTGTTGTCTTGGGGCACCCACTCAGGCGTGATAATCCTAGTGAGAACAGATTTACCTCGAGGGGTTCTAGGTTCCGCCCCCATGTTCCCTTGTTCCAAGTCACCTAAGTCCGCTTCTGAGATTACATTCCCAAATTCATCTGTCCTATCCGGGTGACTAGTGACTACATATATAGTTCCTTCTTTGTCCAAGTATGCACCGTTTTCAAACTTGACAGCTGGATGCTCTAGTCCTATGGATTGGTCAGGGTTTTTAATCTGGACCACAGATCTTCCTAGGCCGTCCTCATAGATGCTAGCACCTAATCGGTTGGTCCTAAGGTATTCCAACTGTGTTTTGTAAGGGCCTTCTACCCTGTACAAGTAAGGCACACCTGAACTTCCCGTAGGTCTGTCCATGCCTTGAGACATTTCTGACTCACTGGTCTCAGAGCTAGGGTAGTACGAGTGGTGGCTCAACTGCTGGGCCCAAGACCTTGCAGTGTGATTGACACTAGCCTCTGAAGACCTAAGGCTTTGTCTCTCTCTTACTAGGTGTCGTCCTGATCTAAGGTTCATATGCCTAACTGATTAGCCCAATTTTTGCCCAGCGTACAACCTCGTTGCCGATCAATTGGTACCAGTCACTTGATTCTTTTTAGTTATTTTATCGTGTTTGAGTTCTTGTCTGATATCACGTCGTCAGGAATATTTGAATGTTGTTTCGCACTTACAGTTGACCGTTCTACGTTAAGTTCTTTCCCTTTAAAATTCTCGACAGTACAAGGATTATGCCCTTAGCTTGAACTAGAGTTTTTAGGTGGTCTTTAACTTGATAGTGGCCTATCGTCGCCCTGACTTACTCCTACTTCTAATCGTTCTTAGCCTAAGCTAGGAATTGACGAAGAGGAGTTGAGAGTATTCCAACCTTTCTTGCCGAACCTTGCTCTTTAGTGCTCGAGAAGTTGATTCTCAAGCTTGTGCAAAATCCTTGCTTGGACGCTCTCAATTGCTTCTCAATAGACCTGCATAAGTCCCAAGATTAGCTCCAAGTAGACCTTTCAATTGACAGACAATTCATTTCAGACACTTTTTTAATGACCCTTGTTCCCCCTTTTGTATTGCTAAAAATTTCCTCTAAAGCTCCCTTGGTGTTTCTACCCTTCTGTGTGTCAACTTCCAAATATCCTATCTGAAAATCAACGCGTTATTCTTATAAAAAACAGTTGAGGGCGTGTAGTATACGTCACGAGCTTTCCGACAAGCCCTAGAGCTCAGAAAATGGATTTTGTATGACAAAGTTATGACCGTTCAGGGTTTAGGGGGTTAACTAGACAAACAGAAACTTTCAGGGGTTTTAATGCATTTTCGAAGGCCTTTGTAAGTATATGAGTACTTGAGAGTGCCAATATGCCCAAAATTTAGCCTAAATGTCCACAAATTTACCCCTTAATTTTTGCCGAAAATGTCTGTCTATCGCGATAGACGGTGTCTGTCGCGATAGACACAAACTATCGTGGGGGCTGTCTGTCGCGATAGACGGTGTCTGTCGCGATAGACGGGGTCTATCGTAGATTTCTGTCTGTCGCGATAGACGGTGTCTGTCGCGATAGACGGGGTCTATCGTGAAATTTTGGTCTGTCGCGATAGACGCTGTCTGTCGCGATAGACGCTGTCTGTCGTGGGTCTCTGTCTGTCGCGATAGACGGTGTCTGTCGCGATAGACAGTGTCTGTCACGATAGACGGTGTCTGTCGCGATAGACGGGGTCTATCGTAGATTTCTGTCTGTCGCGATAGACGGTGTCTGTCGCGATAGACGGGGTCTATCGTGAAATTTCGGTCTGTCGCGATAGACGGTGTCTGTCGCGATAGACGCTGTCTGTCGTGGGTCTCTGTCTGTCGCGATAGATGGTGTCTGTCGCGATAGACAGTGTCTGTCGCGATAGACAGAAAAAACGCAAATTTTTGAAAAACTTCTAGTGATCTAGAGTACCCTCAAGGTGTAGGTTACAGTGCTAATCATGCATTCACAAAATTTTAAGATTTTCTATCTGTCGCGATAGACAGAGGTTGTCGTCCCGGGACCTGTGCAGAGCCTGTCGTACCTGCGCACACTGCTGGGGATGATGGTACAGCAAAAAACCTGCAAAATAGCTCAGAAAACATGCAAAAACAGCACATGCAAATTCGCTCTCTCGCTCTCTCTCACAAGTGAAATGAGGGAAATGAGGTGGAGATGGGGATATAGTCAAAAAACTGAAATTTTTCGCGATGATGGAGATGGAGGTGGGAGATGGTGAAGAAAGTAAAAGAAAATCGATGAGAGTGAAGAAAATACCTACAACTCCAACGCGTCAACTCTACGTCTTACCGTCACACGCTCGTCCTCAAAGCTCGATCCCCGGCAACGGCGCCAAAATTTGGTGTAGCTCAATGATGAGTAGCACCTCCTTTAATGTCAATCCGGGAAGACGTGAGGATGGTATGAAGACCTCGAGCAAGTGGCGGCACAAGTGCGTGAGTGAGAAGCACACGAGCATGCACACACATACACACACACGTGCACACACGGCAAGACAAAGAGAGAGAATCAATGGAGCTTTTAGATTCCTTTCAAAATGCTCTTACAGGTTTGTTTCAATTACAATCCAGCTCAAAAATGAGCTCTCTAGCTCTTTTTATAGTTTTTTGACTAGTTTTGGCCCTGTCCAGACCTAGTGTCCGGCCTAGTTAAAAATTAGGTTCCAGGGCTTATTTGAGGGCTCAAACGAAGTCTAAAAATTATGAAAACTGGTACGATGGTACTTCTAATACTCCTCAAGCTCGAGGACTCCTCGGCTTGCACAAAATGGAGTCTATTCTACCAAAAACGGGATTTACAATGTTTGTGTAGTGATTAAAATCACTTGAGTTGTACATAATCTATGGGAAAAAATGATCTGGCCTTGTTGCCGTATTGTGCATGACTCCTTTGTTGCTTTGTATGCCAACAGTCACTCTTCTCTTTCATGAAATAGGCCCACACTTTCCATGTATGGTCATCAATGAAAGTAACATAAAACCTACAACCACCCATAGATGTGATCTTTGCAGGACCCCAAACATTTGTATGTACTATTTCTAGCACATTCTCACTAACATGCTTATCATGCAGAAACGATGATCATGACTGTGTACCAAATTGACATGCTAGAAATACCTTTTGCATCTCTACAACCTTGAAATTTGGTAGTCCATGGACAATCTCCTTTGACTGCATCAATTTAAACTTTGCAAGTTTGCATGTCCAATCCGTTTGTGCCACATCTCTATTTTAGCAATAACTCCTGCGCCTTTTGCAAACATGGCTGCATTCATTTTAGGAATTTTCACATTTAAGGTGAACATCCTACCCACTTTGTTTCCTTTGGCAATCAATCTTCCATCCCATTTGTATTCTTCTACATATAACCCATCAGCATTGAACCTGACTTGTAATCCTTGGTCAACCATTTGTCCAACAGAAACCAGATTCTTTGTTACATTTGGAACATGCAGCACATCAGCAAGATGTTTTACCTTCCCATCATACATAGACAATGCTATGTTTCTTATTTGCTCGATAGGGTGTGCAAATAGTCTAGCAAGATGTTTTACCTTCCCATCATACATAGACAATGCTATGTTTCTTATTTGCTCGATAGGGTGTGCAAATAGTCTAGCTTTGTACTTCTCTAAACTACCATCTGCCTTGTTTTTTAGCTTCCAGGTCCACTTGGTGCCGATGACCTTCCATTTTGGAGGTCACTCTACTAGCTCCTAAGTTCCATTCTTCATGAGATTATTGTATTTTGTTTGCATAACAGCTTTGTAGTATAGATTTTGAAGTGCTTCTTCCACACATGTCAGCTCCTTTGTTTGTTTGCTGATAATCTTAGCCATCAATGTTGAGTTTACAATATGGTCCTCTTCCCATTTTTGTTCCTCTATTCTCTATGATCGCCTTGGACCATCTTCAATTTGTTCAATTGACTATGGAATGGGATTTGCGGAGTCATAGAGCTACCTCACCATGGTTTTTGGTTGAAGCTTGTTTCTCTCTTTGTCCAAAATGTGTACATAATATTCACTTCCAAACACCTTAAAATGGGAAGCAAAAGGCTTTCTACTAGTGTAGGATTCATGGGGAGTTTTTCCATCAAGTGCCTTTGTGTAGCTAGGATTCACGATGTAAACAACTCTATTTACGGCCTCTACCCAAAAATGATTTGGTAGTCCTCTTCCCTTCAACATACACCTTGCCATTTCCATAATGGTTCAATTTCGGCATTCAAGAACACCATTCTATTGAGGGCTATGCATCATTGTGAGTTTGTGTTTGATTCCTTTGTGCTTGTAGAAATCATCAAAATCTGTTGACATGAACTTTCCTCCACCGTTTTTCCTGAACTTCATCTTTTTCCCAATTTCTGTTTCAACAAGTTGAAGCCATTCTTTGAACTTACCAAAATCTTGAGCCTTATCATGAAGAAAATACAGCCACATCTTGTTGTTGTAGCATAAATTAGGAAGATCCTCCCAAGACTTGTGTAGGCATTTTTCCACAAAATTCAACATGCACCAACTGAAAAGGACCACTTGTTCTATTCTTGCTTGCTCAAGGAAATGCCTTCCTCTACTGCTTGCTCATCATACAAGCTTCACATGGTTCTATCATTTTTGCAACTAGAGGGAGGTGAGCAAACATACCTTTTTGGTGCATCTCTTTTAGTACCAAGTATCCAATGTGGTCAAATCTTTCATACCAAAGCTTACTTGGGCCCACATCGATTGTGGTTGTGAGAGCAGAAAACTCGTACAGGTTGTTCATCCTTATTCTAGTCCAGAAAACATTTTTGTTCTAGACTAGAATCTCTGTTCCTATCTTACTAAAAGACATGTGATGACCTTGATCAGTTATAGAAGCTACCAAACTTAAATTTCATTTGATTTGTGGAACATACAAAACATCTGTAAGCTTTCTAATATCCCCTTTATTGTGAACAAAAGACACCATACCTTTGCCCTTTGCAGGACACCTTGCATTATTGTCTACCTTTACGATGATGGGTTCCTCTATAGGTTGTAGGGAACTATAAAGGTCTTTTTTGCTTGTGATATGATGAGAGATACCACTTTCCAAAACCCATGATTCATCTGTGGTTGAATCTTTAGCAAAGGAACACATTTCCTCTACTATAATGAACAACTCAAGCTTAGTTTCAACAATGTTAGCAGTCTATTTACCCTTACCACTTTTTGAAGGGCCACTCTTCTCCTCTACCTTCTTAATGTGATAGTCTTGGATTTTGTGGCCCTTCTTCTTACAGTGGAAACACTCTCCCTTGAACTTATTCTTGTCCTTCTTCTTTTTGTCCCCATCTTTCAAAGAATTAGTTTTACTACCTTTGGCATTTACCATGAATTCAACTTCTCCTTTATTATTGTCATTCCTTGCATTGAGCCATAGCTCCTCCTCCATGTGTAAGGCACTAGATTCTTCAAAAGTTAATGATTGCAGTCTGATCTGAGTATTAAGGGCAATTACTAGACCATCAAACTTTGATGGAAAAATTCAGATACAATGTCAAGCTAGCTACTTCACTTTCGTACACATGCTCCTACCATTTGATCTTCTAGATTCTTTATGCAAGTGATAAACACTTCAGTAGTCTCCCCATTAGCAAACCTTTTTGTTGCACACTGATTCTCCAAGTTCTGAATCCATGTCTAGTTCCGAGTTTCCCATTGACTTTCCAATATGTTCCAAGCCTCACACACCATTGTGGTGTGCTAAATAAGAGTCAAAACACTATCAGAATTACTTGTTACTAGAGTCCAAAGTGCATACACATTCCTATGCTTCCAAGCACATAAAAGATCAGCATTGAGGGAAGCATTCGACCAAGATTATTTGAGTCAAGTGTTTCTTGGGGCTCACAATTAGTCCCAAGTATAGTCTCGATCAACTCATAGAATTCAACGATAGAAGTGATTTTAAATCTCCATTGGGTGTAATTAGTACCATCAAGTTTACCTTTTGTGAATGTTGGTGGTCATATCCGCAATGTTGGCACGATTGGCATTATTGCTGCTCTAGTTTGTGTTCTGCATTCTCCTAGTGATGAATCACCTTGATTCCCAACAATAAATGAAGACACACTACTCGACATCTTCTCTCTTAAGTCATTCAAAGACCTCTCTATCTTCTGCATTTTAGCTTCTATGATACTCAAAACCTCCTAAGCTCTGATACCATGTTAGAAAAATTAAACAAAATGAATAACACAATGGAATTTTATCATCAGGTAGAGTAATGAGAAGCAAAATAGACTAACAAAAGCTATATGCAAATAGAGAAACAGAGAACTCATATTCTCAAATTGTCGGAAATAATATACAACTATGCTACTATGCACCCGTGCACTCCCACTATGGAGCTTAAATGGCGATATAGATAGAATCTAGATGAAGGGCTTTATGGTGTGTATATCCATGATTTCTCCTTAGTGATTTATTATGCCTAACACTCTGATTTATACATGATCTTTGGTACTGCTTGATGCTATGTTTTAGGTGCAATCATCGGGATCACCTATAATTTTAGAACAACCTAAATTACATAATCAGTGAAGTGAGTAAATCTCCGAACTAAACACCTACCAGACCGGACTTCCATCGGACTGGAGTTTCACTAGACTTCCACTAGACTAGAGTTCCACCAAACTTCCATCAGATCAGGCTTCCACCGGACTTCCATTGGACTAGACTTCCACCAGATTGGTTACCATAATTCCAGATTGGTTGACTACAAATCTGTCATACCTCTAGAATCTTGGAAAATTCACCGTAATTCTAGATAGGTTGACTTTTGAATTTTCATATCTCTAGAATTTTGGTGTGACTAAAGTATATGCCCTTACTAGCCTTCTAACTAGACTCAGATAGATCATTTAGAACTATTGCTGGTCTCATGTAGACCTCATTACAAATGTCTTGACTCTCATACAGGCTTCTCCTTATAAAGGGGGTTGTACAACTTAGAGTATCATGGATCATTTGTGGTCAATTGTGGGTGGATTATTAAGTATATCTAACATCTCATGCCATCCCATCTGCAAAGCTTTGGCATGCATGCTTTGGTCATCTAAATTATGATAGTTTGTTATGCCTAGAAAAATCTAAGAAACTGGATGATAAAGGAGTGAAATGTATTTTTTTTTGTACAATTCTAAAAGCAAAGGTTGTCACCTATATTATCCATAGACTAAATGCATTTTGGTTAGCTGTGATTTTGTTTTTGTGGAAGATGCGGTTCAACCATTACTTTCATGTACTAAGGAGACATCACTTAGTGTACGAAACTTTTTTTTACCCTTTTTACAAGTGGACAGTCAAATTCTAGTCCACATGAGGCAATTTTATAGCTTTTACAACTTCCACATGATGGTGCGAATCATTCCATTTCTTATGCACATTTAAATGATTATTTATTAATGAGAGGGCTAATATAGAGGAGGTAGGAACTATGCCTGAATGGATGGTGTATACTTTTTGAAGATAGCAAAGATGACCTCTATCATAGCATACTTGTGCAGGATCTTATAGTGCTTCTTTTTCGTTAGATTGTTATGTAACGATTGCCTCTAGTTTGTGTGATGAGAATGATAATTTTCTTTTATGAAGCAAAAAATTGTGAAATTTGCATGGCTTCTATGCAATCATAATATGATGCTATTATGAATAATTGCAAAAAGATTATGCTCAACAAAGAGGCATTGATTTTGATGAGACCGTTTGCATCACATGCTGAGTGACCATCATTTGTAGTGTTTGTGCACTTGGAACTTATCATGGTTGGAATGTACATCATTAGGACATGAAAATTGCATTTCCCACTAGTGACTTACATGAAGAAGTGTATGTATTTCAGCCCCATGGTTTGTTGCAAAAATGGCATCAAAACAAATCGTTGTGGTCACAATCTAAAATCCAAGCTTTTAATTCAAGGGCATGAAAACTCTCGAAGGAAAGAGCATAGTGCACATGGAAGAACATCATTCTTTTTCGGTTCGCTCCTTTAACCCTAAACTTATAACCACTACTCAGAACTTGCTAGCAAGAGAACTTCAGTAGCAATGCCTACTGCCTCTCTTGGAGAGGACTTTATGTTTTCCATTCTTTTTGTGAATTGCATTGCTTCATTTCTTCTTCAAATGGAAACTAGAAGAGAGGAAAAATTTTGATAGCTCAGAGTGCTAAGGGAAAGAAAGTCTTCTCATCGAGAGAGTTGTGGATGATGCATGCAGTTTGATTGTAATAAAAGAAGAAGGAGGATCGGAGATAAATGGGGAAGAGAGATTCAACTAGGAGGAGGGAGAGAGAGATAGAGAATAAGATCTACCCATTATATCTCTTCTAGAAGGATCATCTAATTACCCGTGTCTAACACCAATCATGTTGAGATATCAAGCTCAACATGTGATGATCCAGGATGACACGTACCAGTTTTTTGTTTCTCTGACATGTATAGTGGTCATACCGATATATGTCAAGGATACTTCATTGAGCTTTATTAGATTTATCTACCGAGAGTGATGGCACATTTGTTTCTTGCCAGCTCACTCATTCGCGGATATTAGGTTTTTCCTTATGTACTGATCTTTATATATTGCACTCGTTGTATTCTTGTTTTTTAGGTCATTCTTGTACATTCCTTTTATGTAATAGAAGAAGAAGAAGAAGAAGAAGAAGATCATTCTTCCTTGCCTCAATCTGTGTGTGTGCTTCTCCTTGAGAGTGAGAGTGTGTGTGTGAGCTCTTTTCTTTATCTCCTTCCTCGTGACATGGTATCAGAGCCAGCGTGGCTGTAGAGAGCTCATGGAGAAGGCGACGATGAAGACTACGCGGCAAGGCATGGAGAAAACACGATTTCACAAACGGCCTTTGTTTGCTACGAAAATCTTCGTGAAGGTAGACGACACTCATATATTCCAGATGCAGAATTTCAAGCGATTCCGTGTACTATTGATACACGAAAACTGTGTTTTCTTGAGATCGAATTGTCATGTCATAGTGCGAGAGTGTTCAAGCAGAAGTGCTGCTTGTAGTGTTTTGTAGTGTTGTGAATTGTTGCAGAAATGGAAAACACAGATGGAATGAGTCAGCTTATGAGTGATAAGCTAGACAAGAACAACTTCCATGCTTGGAGATTCAGAATGACGAATTTCCTGATGGGAAAAGGCTACTAGAAGTACATCGAAGGAGAGAATGAAAATGCTCCGCAGTTACCAGAAAGGAATCGAACTGTAGATCAGTTAAGAGCATATGAGGAATGGAATCAAGGAGCATGAAAGGTAATGTATTGGCTATCTGTTAGCATATAGGATAGCATGATTGGACACATACAGGATGCCAAGACTCCAAAAGAGGCTTGGAATAGCTTGGTCACTTTGTATGAGACCAATACAAAGGCACGAAAATTGCAACTCAAAAACAAGCTGCATACATTGGAAAAGAAGAGCATGTCGGTAAGTGACTACACTCTTAAAATCAAAGGCATATGTGATTCACTCACATCTATTGGCGTGAATGTAGATGATGATGATAAGGTGGAAGTGTGCCTTCGTGGTTTAGGAGCTGCATATAAGCAGTTCAGAACTTCCATACAGACCAGGGAAAATATTCCAAATTTTGTTGATCTGGTATCTATGCTGATTATTGAAGAAAAGAATCTTGGTGAGGACTCAAACTCCCAAGGAAAGCCCAGTCTGAGCAGGTATTCTACTCTGGCAGAGGTAGAGGTTTTGGAAGTGGAAGAGGAAACAATAACCAAGACCAAGGTCAACAACAGAATCATGCAGGAGGAAGAGGACAATTTCGAGGCAGGGGGAGCCAAAGAGGTCGCAGAAATTTCCAAAGAAATGATTCAGGTAATGATAGTAAAGGATGTTGGAATTGTGGTAAACCTAGACACTTTGAACGTGATTGCAGGTTAAAGAATCAAAATAACAGAAGGCAGCAAAACAACTATGCATCCACAAGTGCAGATGATTCTGAGAAGTTGTTTATGGTTCAACATCACATGATGAATATGATGTCTATTGTAGGAAAGTGAATTTATTCCTTCCAACAACCATTCTCACCTTCATTTGAATTCAAACTCCACTTGTAGAAGTCGTGGAGTACTCTCAGAGTCTATATAAAGACTTTAAATCACTTATACAATACATGGAAGCCATATACATACACTTGTGACCATCATTGTCTTGCTCCTTCAATTTTTTGCATCATCTTCTTCGCTAACAGTAATCTTGTAGAGGCTGCTACTCTCTATCTCTCTTTCTCTTCAGATCTCCAAATTGGGTGCAAGATGTCTCATTGGAAAGATATTCATGTCTAGTTTATGCGTATATATTTTTATAAAATTTCGTTTAGTAGATTGGGAGAAGTCATAGTTTTTTTGTCTCGGGGTCAATCTCTATGTATTCCTAAAAAATAAGAGATACCATTGATTAGTCTTTGATTCATTCCTATAGCATATTTTTCCTATTCCTTATACTTTTGTGCATTATATACACTTAACCCTATGCCTATCACTCCCGTAAAAGGATTTTTTCTAATTGTAATCACGCTGATCGCTATGGGCATTTGAAGTTCATTGTCTCTCCCATAGATAGTAAGTTTTTAAAGTTAGTCAACGCGTGACCCTATCTATTTTGTATTTACTCATTCTCCTTGATGCTCAAAAGTACATAGTGCATTTCTTTGCACTTATCGCATTCCTATAAGGTCTATTTCAGTCTCCATAAGCTCAAGGGTTAGTCTTGTGCTGGTTGTCTGGATCAAACTTCGTCATTTCAAAATGCACTTTTCTACCTCCTAAAAGCTTCTCTAAGTTCTTTCAGTGGTATCAGAGCTAGATCAAGATGGGTAACAGCTTTCCCTCAATGATCAAGAAGCTTAATTGTCACAACTATGCGGCTTGGCAAATGAGAATGGAGGCCTATTTGCAAGGTAGAAATCTTTATGGAATTTTAGCAGGTGATGAAGCTATGCCTATTCCAAGATCCAAAGGAGGACCTACACAAGAGGAGACAGATAAACTCACACTTTGGTCCACAAGGGATGCTCAAGCAAGGTCGTACATACTAAACTCTATCTCTGACTTTCCATTACCACATATTAGAGGATGCAAGACAGCCCAAGAGACTTGGGATGTGCTCGAGACTTTCTTTTCTGCTAGTACAAAAGCAAGAAAGAATCATCTTTGGAACAAGTTCAACCAAATGAAGAAGACACCTAAACAAACCATCACAGAGTTTGTTACCAAGGTCAAGGAGGTTGCAGATCAATTAGCATCCATTGGAGAGCTAATTGAAGAAGAGGCTATCATGAGGCAAATTCTCAATGACATTCAAAGTGATAAGCAATAGCAATCCTTCACGACAGCTTATGATCATGGATGTGCAGACTCGAGAGAGGGAAGGCACAAAGACAAACCATTCAACCAAAAAGGCTACATGCATAACAACTTATTGGAATTAGTACATACAGATGTATGGGGACCAAGTCAAGAATCTTCATTAGCAGGATTAAGGTATTACATCTCATTTATTGACGACCATAGTAGATTGACTATTCTTTACTTCATCAAGAGTAAGAATGAAGTGTGTAATTGCTTCAAAAAATATATCGCATATGTGGAGAATCATGTAGGTAGATCACTAAACAAGCTTCTGATGGAGGGGGAGAATACTTCTCCAAAGAGTTTGATGAGTTCTTGCAAGATAAAGGTATCAAAAGGGAAGTGACTACCAGGTACTCTCCTCAACTAAATGGAATTGTAGAGAGGAGAAACAAGACATTGGTTGGATCAACCCGAACAATTCTTGAAGAGAAGAAGTTGCCACATTATCTATGGGCAGAAGCTATTTCAACTATTGTGTACCTTGTCAATAGAATACCATCCAAATCACTTCAAGGTATGAATCCTTATGAAGCATGTCATGGAAGAAAACCTAGTTTTGGACATTGCAAGGTTTTTGGTTGTTTAGCTTATGTCCATGTACCATCACAAATAAGAGGCAAGCTAGATGAAAGGGCAACAAAGGCAGTGTTTATTGGATATGATTCAACTCAAATGGGTTACAAGTTCTATAACCATTCAACCAAGAAATTCACTACAAATAGAGATGTTGTGTTTGAAGAACACAGTTCTTGGTATGATGAAGACAAACAAAAGGTAACTCTACCATATGATCTTAATTCTGATTCTCATCTATTAGGAAGCAAGCATGATACACAGGTCCAAGATCCAAGAAGTGATACAGACAATTACAAACTATCGAAGTCAAGAGGCAAAGGAAAGATGCAAGAGGTTGGAGAATGCTCCAAGCATGCACATAGAAGATCATCAACAGAGAAGAAACAACCAAAAATATGTGGATGTGATTCCACATTTGTTACAAAGCATTCAATCTACTTGGCAAAAGACTCTATTTTAGAGGAACCCTCAATCTATGAAGAGGCAAAGGGAAACCCTAATTGGGAAAGGGCCATGAAAGAAAAAATAGATGCACTAAAGGAGATGGACACTTGGGATTTGGTTCCAATGTCGTTGAATCAAAAGGCAATTGGTTGCAAATGGGTATATAAAGTTAAAAGAAATTCAGATGGAACAATTTGCAGGTACAATGCAAGATTAGTTGCCAAAGGATACTCTCAAATGCATGGAATAGACTATGAGGAAACATTATCACCAGTTGCAAAGATGACTGCAATCAAGACATTGATAAGTGTAGCTGCTACAAGGAATTGGAGACTCCTCCAACTTGATATGAAAAATGCATTCTTAAATGGTTGGATAAGTGAAGAGGTATACATGTCACAACCACTAGAGTTTGAAAACCCTAATCATCCATCTTATGTTTGTAGACTTAAGAAAGCATTGTATGGATTGAAACAAGCTCTTAGATCTTGGAATTATAGGTTGGTAACATATCTTCAAGATCAAGGGTTCAAAGCTAGCAACTCAACTCCTTCTCTATTCATCAAAAGGGATCACCATGAGGTTATCTATCTATGTGTATATGTAGATGATATTATTTTGACATGTGATGATCTAAATGGCATTCAAAGGATCAAGAGACACATGCAAGAGGAGTTCAAAATCAGTGACCTAGGTGATCTCACATATTTCCTAGGTATGCAGGTAATATACACAGATGAAGGAATGTGTTTGACTCAAAGAAGACACATTCAGGATCTTCTTCTCAAGTTCAAAATGGAGAATACTAAACTTGCAAGTACACCTTTGGAGATGAGTCATAAACTTATTGTTTATGAAGGTGAGAAAATTGAAGACATTAAAGAGTATCAAAGGTTTGTAGGTAGCTTGATATATGCTACTCATACAAGGGCAGACATCTCATATAGTGTCAGAGTGCTTAGTCGATTCATGCACTCATCGAGAAGACCACACACTGATGCAACTAAGAGAGTACTTAAGTATCTCAAAGGTACAATCAATGAAGGTATATTCTATCCTTACTCTTCAGATTTGGATATCAAAATCTATTTAGATGCAGATTGGGCAGGAGCTAAGGATGATAGAAGAAGTACTTCTGGTTACTTAGCATTTGCAAGTTCAAAGCTAGTGTCATGGAGTTCCAAGAAGCAACCAATAGTTGCTTTATCCTCGATGGAAGTAGAGTACAGAGGCTTGAAGATAGCAACTCAAGAGGCAATATGGTTAAAGGTATTGTATATAGATTTGGGACTTGTGAGTTCCAAACCTCACATATTTGGAGATAATGTAAGTTCCATGCATCTAGCAGCAAACCCTATTTTCTAGCAAGAGCCAAACATATAGAGGTTCATTACCACTTCATTAGGGAGAAGCTCATGGCAAAGGAGATTGACATTTCTTATGTTCCAATTGAAAAGCAAGTAGCAGATATGATGACGAAGGCACTTGATGGAATAAAGCTTTGTAGATTCAAAGTTATGGCAAGTATTAAACCTATTAGAGAATATAGACTCAAGAATACTTTAGCTTGAGGGGGAGTTGTTAGAACATCAAGCTTACACTATGCTTGAGGTGGATTTGATCTACATCAAAGGCTATTGCATCGAAAGGATATCCATTGGAGAGTTCTTTTACCTATGCTCATTTATTGTATTTTTTTGAGAGATTTTTGATGGTTCATTTACCATTGTAAAAGCCTTGAACTTTAGACATGTAAAAGTAGAAAGAGAGAGCCTAAAATCCACGAATTTTTGGTGCTTGAGATGCATTCGATCAAGCAATCAATCACCTAAAAGTAGATCAAATTAGATCTTCACTTTTTCTAGATTGTAGGAAAGTGAATTTATTCCCTCCAACAACCATTCCCACCTTCATTTGAATTCAAACTCCACTTGTAGAAGTTGTAGAACACTCCTAGATTCTATATAAATATTTGAATCACTTGTACAATACATGAAAGCCATATACATACACTTATGACCATCATTGTCTTGCTCCTTCAATTTTCTACATCATCTTCTTCTCTAATAGTAATCTTGCAAAGGTTGCTCCTCTCTCTCGAGAGCTCCAAATTGAGTTAAAGATGGTGCATTCGAAAGGTATTAGGGTCTAGTTTATGTGTATAAATTGTTATAATATTTCATTCAATAAATTGGGAGAAATTGTAGTTTTTCTATATCAGGATCGATCTCTACATATTCCTAAAAAATAGAAGGTACCTTGAGTGTCTAATTCATTCCTATACAATATTTTTCCTATTCCTTATACCTTTGTGCATTATATACAATCAACCCTATGTGTATCACTCCCATAAAAGGATTTTTTCTAATTGTAATCACGTTGGTCGCTATGGGCATTTGGAGTTCATTGTCTCTTCCATAGATAGTACGTTTTTTGAGCTAGTCAATGTGCGAACCTATCTGTTTTGTATCAAGTCATTCTCCTTGATGCTCCAAAGTACATAGTCCATTTCTTTGCACTTATAGAATTCCTATAGGGTCTTTTTGAGTCTCCATAAGCTCAAGGACTAGTCTTGTGCTAGTTGGTTGGATCAAACTTCATTGCTTCAAAACACACTTTTCTACCTCCTACAAGCTTCTCCAAGTTCTTTCAAAGTTAGGTATGCAAAACACACACAAAAAAATAGACACGCCAAGAGATGAGACAAGACATAGTATTGGGTGCAATCTCCCACCATGCACTCTATTTCGACAATCCACAAAGTGCATGTATTTATAGGGATTTTTTATTATGTCAAAAAGAGTGGTTACATGGGAGTGGCTTCGAAAAGCATGTGTGAAAGTAAAAGTTGGTGAATTTTGTAGAAATCCTTTGCTTTTAATATTATAAATTGTTGTCTACAATGACCCTTATTCTAACCACTACTTTTCTAACTATTTCTAACAATAGAACCTTCTATGTGGGTTTATTTACAAACTAAGTTATAATTTGGATTATTAATGTCCACCCTAAAGTCAGATTATTGATGTCTATCCTTTCACGCCCTCACGAAGCTTCAACTGCTATATCAAGAACACCAAAACACATTAGTACATTAATAAATTAACACTCCAACAATTCCTTGTTCAACATATTCCACAACTCATAACATGCCCCTCAGTTGAAAAAAAAACTAACCTCAGTTGATAAAAGAAAAATAAACATGGATGGCCAGTCAATGTTCCATCATTGAACAAAAATAAGCATGTTCCATATAAAAACACATGCATGGAAATGTTCATGGAGAGGTTAAATTATTAAGAGTATCAATGAGGTGCTAACATAGTCTCTAAATAAGAAAATTATTCTTTTTTTTTCCAATTATTCATGCTCTAGAATACTCTAAATATTCTAATTCATTTTGGTAAGTGTAACTAAAGTATGCTCCTACATACTAAATTCTATATGTAAATACATCACATATAATAAAAGAAATATAGACTAGTGAAAAGGTTATTGTTGCTGATGTGGCTATTGCAAGTTGATCATTTTGATAATCAATTGGTACTTTCTATGTGCATCATGAGCAAAGGCAATAGCTTCATGAAGTGATGTAGGTTGACATGAGTGAAGCTTTGCTTGAATCTCCTTCTCTAAACCATCATCATATTTCTTCTTCATAGGATCATTGGAAACATATTCAAGCAAGCGTAGAAATATTAAGTATTGGTAGAACCGGTCCATGTAGGTTGTAAAAGTATCACCTTCCATCCATGTGAATATAGCCCACAATCGTCGAACATGTAGGTTGAATTGTAGGGGTAGAGAAGATCCTTCACTTTATCTTGGAAAGCCTTCCACATGGTTGGACAATCTGCACTATGACAAATATCATTCCACCAAAGGTGAGATTTTCCTACTAAATAGGTAGTGGAAAATATGATATTTTCACTTTCAACATATGTTTTGTCAGTATAAAAATCATCAAACTATGAAAACCATGAAAGGACTAAAGGAACATCCTTACGACCATCAAACAGTCAAAATTGGTAATTCTTAATAGTAATCCTGGAATGTGTGCCATCTGATTGGGCAGAGACAATAGCGTTGACCACCCTCGTAAGGTTATCTTCATCAATTTGCATCTTCTATAGTACCTCATTGCGTTGTCGGATCTCGTTCTCAGCACCTCGAAGTATGTGTCGTAGGAGTTCAAGTTGTTGCTCCAGTGTTACCTCAAGTAGAGGTGACTCGCCGAAATCCTCCATGGTCTTTGTAGGGTCCATGAGGATGTAGAGAACAAAACCCTCTTGCTAGATATGTAAAAACAGTTTTTGAGATTGTTTGAGTTAAAATTTAAAAGGAAGGGTTGTTCTTGGGAATCGAAAAAGTAAGAAAGAGATGAAAGTTGTGTTAAATATAAGAAAAGAGAACTAGAGTAATAACACAAAGAGATAGTGTAGTGGTAAAACACTTCCCTTGTGTGAGTGAGATTGTGAGTTCAAATCCTCCCACCTTGGTGAATATAAAACTCCTTATTGCCATTCATAAATTAAAATTGGTTCGCACGTAGCCAACAATTGCCAACGATCACCAAGGGAGCCTTGGGTGCCAAAGATGCCAAAGTAATGCCTTATTTATGCCTTAAGTTATGCCTAAGTTCTATGCCTTAGCTGACGCCTTGGAAACTTATCAAATGATTCTTTAGAGGTACAATAGAGTGATCCTAATTATGGGAGTAAGAATGAGTTCTTGATTGGGCATTAGTATAATGATATGTATGTGAGTGATGTCAGAATCTATGAAAAGATACATTCTGATGCAAATGGAGATTATGATGAGTTCACTCTATATGTTAAAGAAATGGGCCATGAGAAGGAGAATGCAACATTCATTGAAATGCATGAAAAATATGATATGGCTACATTACCTAATGAAGATCAACAAGAAAAAAATAAAATTAAATGATTGCATTGATGAAACTCGAGTTGATTTGGATGTATATTTTGAGATCCTCACACATGATGAGATATTCGAGCAAGAATCAATGACTTAAGAAATGTATGAAGAAGGTGGTCTAAGTACATCCTCTAAAGAGAATGAGCAAGAAACAATGGAGATGGATGTAGAGTTTTATGATGGCAATTTGAATGAAGAGATTGATTTATCATCAAACTACATGCATAAAAAAGACTTACTGATATTGAAGATCAAGATTTTCTTGATTATGAAGATATGGATTCCCCTCATGTTGAAGGAGAGGTTATATTGGACCATGGAAATGATGAAGAGTTCTTGGAAAGATTAGAGGAAGAAGCAGATTCTCTAATTAATGGCATTCAAGTAGGAAGAAATCATGATACATCGAATGACAAATATGAGTATACACTACAATCAGAGGATGATGAACCTTCTTATTCATAGTGCAAATCTTATAAATCTTTTCAAAGACTCAATTGCAATGATGATGAGAGGTTGGGTAATCCTAATGAAAATGATAAAAACCTTTCAAACAATTTCAAGCATGAAATGGATCAAAGTGCATGCTTGAAGGATCTTTTTTATGATAGTTTAAACATATCACATTTCAAAATGCTTTATACATGTGCTCTTCATTTATCATGCACCCTCATATGATGCATGTGAGAGGATCATGAACAAAGGTGACTATGCCCAAATGATTGCATCATGGATTTTTCAAATTTGTCAAGAGCTATGTCTACCAATCCGATCACCAAGAGCTGGATAAGCAAATGAAGTGGCTTGTCCACATATCTAATTTGGTTAAAAATGCTTCCTTGATTGATGCAATCCAGAGGTGGCTTCTTTTCAAGCATAGCTTCTTTGGTGAGCATGTATCAAGGGAGATTGGTTTGAGGGAAAAACCCTAATAAATGAAAATTGACAATGCCAAAAGGGAATTTGTAAATAAAAAGATCTTTATCTCATGCTCTTTGCTTTAATTTTAAGATAGATAAAAGGAACCAAATAAAAATCAAAAGGCAAGGAATTAAAGTAGAGATACTTATGATAATAAATGCATGTCGGATGAAAGATTTGAATTCAATATAACTCAAATAGATGTATTTAATGTTGAAAATGAATGAATTTTTATTTCAAAATGTGAATATTGAATGTGATGTTACTAATCTTTCTTATGAGGTTTCAAGAGCAAGTGTTGATAAGGAGCTAATTGAAGATCCAGAGTTTTGATGGATTATATGTTGTACTGCAAATGGTTTTTTCAATTTTTTTCATTGATTGCATATGCATATAATGTCATTTTGATTTGGTGTTTCTCATTATTTGTTTAGTTTTATGAGTGCAGAAAATGGTCAAGCAAAGACAATGGAGATGACAAACAAAGTGTGAAGCCCCAAAAAGCCTTTTTTGATAGCTACCTTGATTTAACCGTGATCTCTTGAACCATCTTTGAGTTGCATTGCATATAAAGTGTTCATATTTTAAATTGGAAAGGACACATGTTTTAATTCCAGTAGATGCACGTTCATTTGCACATGAAATGGATTTATAAATATCATGAATAAGAATAGGAGAGAGCTATGAGCGGAGTTGAGAGAAGAGAGTGATTACCTTTGTGAGAAAATTTATGAGGGGTGAGCTTCTTTCTTTAGAAACCATGAGAACTCATTCCATAATTGCACCATCCTTGTGATTGTTTGCATCTTAAGTATGCACGGTTGATATCTAAGTGCACACATGCTTTCAATTTATAGGCACAAATCCAATTGCAGATTAAATGAATTATGAGTGCATGATGAGATCTTGAGCTTGAGTTTGAGTGAGAGAACCTCGCTACGAGATGCTTGATACCTCTCCTTTGCACCATTGTGTTTGTCGATGCATTCCAAGTATGCATGTATAGGGCCCACTACACAACCATGCATAGGCACATGTTTGATAACCCATGCACTTGATTTGTTTTGGACTTCATAACTTCTTGTAGACATGAAGATTGGTATTGGCACATCCGGAGGATGCACAAGTTCAGATGGGGTGGATGTGGTCGCGATCTAAAATCCAAGCTTACAATTCAAGGGCATGTAAACTCTTGAAGGAAAGAGCACAGTGCACATGGAAGAACATCATTATTTTTGGGTTCTCTCCTTTAACCCTAAACTTATAACCACTACTCAAAACTTGCTAGCGGGAGAACTTCAGTAGTAATGCCTGCTACCTTGCTTGGAGAAGACTTTATGTTTTCCGTTCTTTTTTGAAAATTGCATTGCTTCTTTTCTTCTTCAAATGGAAGCTAGAAGCGAAGAAAAATGTTGGTATCTCTGAGCGCTAAGGGAAAGAAATTCTTCTCGTCGAGAGAGTTGTGGACGATGCACGCGGTTGGATTCTAATAAAAGAAGAAGGAAGATCGGAGACAAAGGGTGGAAATAAATTCGACTGGGAGGAGGGAGAGAGAGATAGAGAATAAGATCTACCCATTCTGTCTGTTCTCTGAAGGATCATCTAACAACCTGTGTCCGACACCAATCAACCCTGTTCTTTGGACCTCATAGAAAAAGGAGGAGTGGAACTGGGCTCAAGAAAGGCAGCAGTTCGGAGATAGAGCACGGATGACCAGCAAATCACGATATTAAATTGGTATAGGCACGAAGGGGGAAGATAATCAGAGGTGGAGGGATTTATCGCTTCTGGAGTTGGTAACCTCTCCCAGATAGAAATGGAGAGAAGACATTGATGGAGTGCTGAGAGAGGGAATTCAAGTTAGCTACAAGGAAATTCGGATTTTGTACTCTGAAGGACGGCCATCGCTTAAGAGAGGAAGAAAACAAACGGTAATCATCCTTGAAGCTTCTGATGAAATTAATGCCATCTCAAAAATAATTTTTCTTTGAAACGAAGAGACAATATCTGCTCAATCTACTAGCACATACTATTAAAATGAGAGAAGCACCTACCCTTATGTTGCTACGAGCTACAGACTGAGCAGTAACCACTTTTCTCCAACTACAGTGAACATACCGAGTACATAAAGATGTTCTCAATTACGGGAGCACAACATTTGAATCCTGAAAAGCTTCAAGTTCTAAGCGGATGTGACACATTTGGCTGCTAATTTTGTCTTCAAGCAGAGCTCGCTCTTAATGAATTGTGTGCAGAAAGGATGATTACTTTGATAAAGAAGAAGCGCAATTATAGAAGGGCAAGATCGTCAGAGTGAGAATGGGCAGTTGTTCTCCACGCTGTTGCCATTAAACTGTTGGTGTTGGGGATGACATGTTGGCGGAGGAACTCGCAAAAGTTCACATTTCTAGGGAAGAAGCTTCGCTAATCCTTTCTCAAGATCATGGAGATAATATCAGCTCGTGGAGAATGATGAAGTGGCTGCCATGACTTTTATAAAATACATGTGCTATTTAAGAGCATGCAGAAAGCAAGCTCCAAAAGAAAAATACCAATACTGAGATGCGAAGGATTCTCAAGGGAACGATGAACTTTGTATGCTTGGTAACGGACAGGTTGATGGAGTTTTCGATTACGGCCTCATGAGCTTCTGTCGCCTGATACATGTCAGAGATTCTAATATGAAGGCTATGCAGGTTAGAGTTGAAATAATTTCTTCAAAGAGCCCAGATTTTGATTTCAACAAACAGAACATAAATGAAGAATTGTTTATTCGCTGGATTATAAGTGATCATGATTTTTTTCTCCTTTCTGTCAATATTGATGTACAGAGTTTAGAACTCACTTACAGAAATACTAGTTCAGATATGTGTAATTTATTTCAGCTAAAAGTTTGTATGCAAGGAATAAACTTTTAACAATAGAAAACGAATCATCTATGTCAATCAATGCGAGGATAGCAATTCTAAATACCAAGGAAGCTCTTTCGGAATAGATATGTTATTTTTTTATAGTAAAATAATTAAATCAATAAATAAATAAATATCTTTGAAATCTGAGAGAGAATTAACGCTCATGCATGAATAGTTATTTTGCAGTATATATCATGCATGAATAGTTATTTAATAGTTATTTTGCAGATCATGCATGAATGCCAAACTTACTTAGTTTATAGTTAATGTGTTCTGGTTTATTTTGAAGATGTTGGGCAGCGTCCGAGCAAAGTGTTTTCATGAATACAATTGGACAGGCAACACATACAAATATTAAACTTAAATTCAACTTTCAACAGAAATAGTGGAAAGAATTATCTGCTTAAAAGTTAATGTCTGTGAACTCGGAAGGTAGAAACGAAGGGCTTCAACTTATGCGAGTGGTTGGCAACTCTTACTCATGAATTCATTGCACTGAACCATGCAAATTCACTTCGCCAACTTAGTTTAAGTACTCAAGTTAGATGTGAATCACTATATGAAACTTTACTCTTTGGCGAAATTAAAGATATGCATTCTTCTTCGAGAAATTCTGAAATTTGTTCATTGTTCTTTTGTCCGAACTTTTAAGAATTTCTTGACATGTTGTTCATTGGTCTTATTAGAAGCATATTAAAAAATGAAAGGATGATTTGCATGCCTCTTTTGAGATGTCAAATTCGGGGCATTTTGCATCATTTTTTGGGTATTGAGTTTATGTAATTTGATGGGAGAGTAGTTTTGTGTCGAAAAATATATTGACACATTATTGCAATGTTTTGGCCTTGAAGATTGCAAACCTATTGCCACTCCTATGGAAATTTGTTTATAGTTGTTATAGCTCAAGCGTAAGCACCACCTCCTTTACTTGCCAATCCATAGAGAGGTGAGGACTTGTATGAAGACTGTGAGCATGTGAAGGCACAAATGTATGAGTGAGAAGCACACTAGCATGCACACACACACAAGGCAAGATCAAAGAGAGGAGAAATGGAAAGCCTCAATTACAAAAGACTTGTCATACAAAAACTCAAATCTACAACAAGCTAACCTCAAAAATGAGCTCTCTAGCTCTTTTTATAGCTTTTTGACTAGTTTTGACTCTATCAATACCTAGTGTCTCACCTAGTTAAAAATTAAGTTCTAGGGCTTATTTGAGGGCTCAAACAGAGTCTAAAAATTATGAAAATTGGTAGGATGATACTTGTAATGCTTCTCAAGCCCAAGGACTCATTGTGTTGAAAAAAATGAGTTACAAAACTATGAAATGGTATTTACAATAGCTTTTAATGATGAAAATCACTATTTTTATAGGGATTTCTTGTGAAAATTTGACATGTATTTCTTGGAGCTCCCTACTTGCTCCTCCTTCTTGTGTGTCCACTTCTTTGACATGTTCTTGTGTGAGCTCCCTACTTGCTCCTTCTTCTTGTTTGTCCACTTCTTTGACATGTTCTTGTGCCTCATTCCTGACCTTGAGTGTTAACAGTCCCCCCCCCCCTCTCTTGAGTCTATTTTTCCTTGACATGCCCTTGTTGTACTGGTTGTTCCATGTAGCGCTTTGAGAGGTAGTGTCCATCCAGTATGAACAAGAGCCATCTATCTTCCAAACATAAAAGGGTCGGTTGTCTAGTTCTTCATCGGTCACTACGAGCCTTTTGCAACATGCAGTCCTTTGGTATGTACTTCATCATTGGATTCTTGCATGAAGATTTATTCATGAGCTTTCAAAAATTGTTAGGTGCTAAAAAGAGGTCTATGTTGATGTGGAGTAGCAATCAATGGTGGATTGCTTCATTGCTATTGTTGTTGTAACCTAAATGTCCTCGAGAACTTTCAAAGATGATATTCATAGTAGTCATGCTAAGTACTCCTAATCCATAATGAGTGATGGGTTAGTGTGTTAGTGCATGGGTTGAAGAAAGTATGTGCCTTGTGCAAGGCCTTATAATGTGGCCCTATGCATGCATACTCGGAAAATGCATTGGAAGAAGTGTGGTGCAAAAAGTGGAGGTTGTGAGCTAAGTGCTCAAGGGTATGCTAACGAAGAGGTTTCCTAATCTATCATGGTTATGGTGTTGCCAAAGTAAGGATTCTTACCATGGTGAATGGTCGATCGATGTGTATCTCTTCATATTGTACACCCGCCATTGTGATAACCATGGGTTGGTCTATCTTTGTTGATGAATGCCCTTGTTGATGGTCCACTAATGAGATTCATTGAGCACCTACTCCTGTCCCCTCTCTTCAAAGCAACATTTGCCAAATACTAAGAATTGAATTTCTTTATATTCCTTGACAAACAACATTGGGTAACTATACAAAGCTTAGTTTCACATATTCTCTTTAGCTCACCATAAGTAGGAGTCTTCTCACCTAGTATACATACAAGGATTTGCAAGGTACTAGAACTACCCCTTGCAGATATCTCTTTGGATGCTCTCGTACATATAGTAGTTAAGCATCACTCAAGTTGCAGACCTTCAAGCTCTTCCCTCCTACCATGGTAAGGGGGAACAATAGTTGTGGATGCCATGTTCATGCCAAGTTATGGACGTCTACCAGATAAGGCAGCAATAATATCATTTGCTAGCCGAGACACACCTCTATCCAAACTGATAAATGCCGAGCCACCTTCAACTAAGCATTAATCATTCATGTTCCATGATCCAAACCTGGGAACAAGCTCTCTCTCTTTCCTTTTTTTCAAGAGGAGCAATGTCACAAAATAAGAACAAGATGTTAGTATCAATAAAATAATTTACATATGTCTCATGTGCTTGGGATTCTCACTTGTGTCTATGCATGGCCATGTAGTGTGGCCCTATATTAATGCATACTTTTGAAATGCATGACTTGAGTGGTGCAACAGACAAGGTTGTGCAAGGAGCACATGGTTTTCGCTTGTCGAGGCTTTCAATGTTACTTGCAGATGTTGATGTTGTCTTTGTTGGAGGTATCCATTTGACCTTGAAATGATCTAAGCAATTGATTGTTGAAGGACAACTAATCATTCTTTCTTATGGGGATCCATTTGAGAAGAGCTTTTGATTGTGTAGTGATCACCTTTGGCTGCTTCATGTTTGGATGGTTTCTTGAATTGTGTATCTCTTGTGGTTGGTTCTTTGGTTTTGTAGGGGCCGCTAGTGCTTTTGGCTTCCAAACCCATATCCTTGATGATTGTCTTCTTACTATTGTTGAAGAGGTGAGGTGATCTTCTAAGGCTCTTTTTCTTGGTTTTGACCCTTGCATTTCCTTGACTTCTTTGTTGAGACTTTCTCATGTGGGAGAACATAGGGTTTTGTGCATGTAAGATTTCCTTGGGAACCCACATGTGTAGTCGCCATTTTTGAGTTGCAGCTAATTTCTTACACACCCAAACTTGTCAAATACCTTGTGGTTGAGCTTGTCCTAGTCTCTTCATCCATCCTCTGGTCTGGTTGGCTTCCTAGATGGGAACTGTGGGGGCAAGGCCAGTGGTTGTCGTCCTTTTTCTTACCTAGATCTGCCTCATGCATGAAACTGCTTTCTTGTTGAATGGTTTCTTTCTCTTTGATATAGAAGTTGTCTTGAACTATTGTGCTTGCTTTTGTAGTGGAACTACTATGGTTGCATTATTCTTTGAAGAAGAAGAGAGATCCACTCGCCTTCAAGCATGTCCTTCCATGATTGACCCCTTCTGCATCATAGAGATTTTGACACATACAACATCTTCTTCTATAAGATTAGTCTTAGAAGAACTAAGAGAATGTGTGACACCTAGATTTGTGAGCATGCAGTTCTCTAATTCTAATGTAATGCATTGTTCATGTACCCAAACTTGAAGAAGTTGACTTCTTAGGTTTAAGTTGACTGCATGATCATAGATCCAATCTTGACCCAAGACAAGTGGTTCCATAAGATCCTCATCTTGACACACTCCTATTTTGACTCTCATTAGAACATCTTGAAGATAGATGGGAAGCCCTACCTCACCTAAACAAGGGGTTTCCACACCTCCCAATCCTATGAGATAGGCTTCTATGGGATTGATGTTCAACTGCAAGTCTTGGCAGAATGAAATTCTAATTGCATTAGTTGTTGCACCTGAGTCAATCAATGCTCTCACAGTCCTTACATTCTCTCTATGTCCTACCTCTAAGGTTACAAAGGGACGTTGGTCAATTATTTGAGAAGTGATTGCATGCGATGCTTGGCACATGGCCATGTGATATCGCAAGGCTTTAGGATTGACATCTAGGCCTAGTCACCTTAACTTATTTTTCCTAATGCACTCTCTAGCCTCTACCTATGCTTCTTCTCTAACCCTTATCTCTTCTTCTTTTCGCTTCTTAGCAGTGTTGAGTCTTCTTAGCATATCCTTTGTAAGAGGTTCTTGATATAGCTTGACTCAAAAACCACTAATATAGTTTGGCAAGATGTCACCCTCTAAAGTGGCCAATTGAACTGCACCACTAGTGGAAATTCTATTAATGATCATGGGTCCATATCCTATTTTTTCCAATTTAGAAGCATGTTGTTTGAGTGTATAAACCAACACTAGGTCTCCTTTGTCATGTCTTTTACTTCTACCCACTTTTTGAGGTAATATGTGGCTACAATAATGTACTCTACATGAGAGTTTCTAGCTGGGGGGGTTAATAAGACCAACAAAAGTCTATTTCCCACTTTGAGAATGCGCATTCTCCCATCATTGGTCTCAAAGGCATCTCTTCTCTCCTTATCAGATATTGTGCACATTGGCATGTATCACATTTCTTCACATAGGTATGTGCATCCATATGAAGAGTGGGCCACCAAAGTTCTGAGAATAGAATGGCCTTGATTACTCGATCAGGCTTGAAGTGTCCACTAGCAACACCATTATGTGCAGTTTCTAAGATTTTCAAATAATTTAACTCATGAACGCACAGTATTAAGTAACCATCTTTTCCTTTTTGGTATAGGTTGTCTCCTACTAAGGCATAGTCCTAAGCCTCTTGCTCCATGCCTCATTAGGTAGTGTTCCCGATCTCATATATTCTACCAATGGAGTGCTCCAATCTGGAATTAATGACATGTGATAAAGGATAGCATGCTCCAGCGGGCGTTTTTCCTAGCACACTAGACAATTCTTAATAAGCTCATGTATTTCTTTGTCCATACTAGGCCAATACACTCCTAAACATTTTAGATATTGCAATATTCGTTGTTTAGAGTAGTGATTTCCTAGAAATCCTTCATGGGCTTGTTGCAACCAACTACTACATTCATCATCCTCAACACAACAAGCTAGTACACATATTTTCCTTGGATATTCATCGGAGCAAAAGGGATACAGGTGCTACAATCCGGTGACAAAGGAGTTAGGAGTCTCACAAGATGTGGTATTTGATGAGCTAAGACCATGGTTTGGAGAGAAAGGGAAAGAGAAGATTCTTGAAGAAGATTGCGAAGATGATGGAGGTGTTGTCCAAGAAGAATTTTAGCAAACAAGCACTCAAATGTTAGGTCCAAAAGCTTCTACATCACATGGAGAAAGCGCAACATGGAAGGGGAGACAATGGAGTCATTTCTCATCACCAACATCAGGTTATGAAAGATTTGAAGCTGAAAGTGCTGCCCAAAATAGTGATTCAACTGCAAGTGAAGAAGATTATGAAGAGGTGATTACGCCAAAGGTAAAGTTGAACTGGTTGAGGAAGCAATATTCAAAAGGAAATGAAAGGAGGTCTTTGAGAGCAAGGTATCCAATTCAAAGGCTAAGCTATGATAGTTTTATTGAAAAGCATTTTGCATATATGACACACATGGTCAAAGACAAAGAATCGGATGCATATGAAGAAGCATGTACACAAAAAGAATGGCAGTGAGCTATGCAAGGAGAGATAAAAGCTCTCAAGGACAATCACACATGGGAGCTAGTTCCAAAGGCTGAAGGTATGAAGATTGTTCCAAATAAATGGGTGTTTAAAATAAAGAGAAATGTTGATGGTTCTCTAGCTAGGCATAAAGCTAGACTAGTAGCAAAAGGATTCAAGCAAAGTCACGACATCGACTATGAAGAGACTTTCAGCCTGGTTGCAAATATGAGAACAATTAGAACCTTGATTGTAGTGAGTGTAGCAAGGAGATGGCGATTGTATCAACTTGACATAAAAATGCTTTTCTCAATGGTGAACTTCAAGAAGAGGTATACATGAGTCAACTGATTGGATTTGAAGATAAAAAGAATCCAGATTTTGTTTGTAGATTGAAGAAACATTTGTATGGGTTGAAGCAAGCACCAGATTCTTGGAACCAAAGATTGGTTGAGTACCTCACAAGGTGTGGGTATAGTCCAAGTAGTGCATATCCCTCTCTCTACATGAAGAAAGAAGAAGGCAAACAGGTATACATTTGCATATATGTTAATGATCTCATCATAAGAAGAAGTAATGTTGCAAGAATACAAGAGATAAAAAGAAAAATTAGTAAGGAGTTTAAAATTTCAGATATTGGTGAGCTCAAATACTTTTTAGGCCTTGAGGTAGTCTATGGGAAAGATGGCATCTACTTGATGCAAAGAAAGTACCTGCTAGATGTTCTTTTCAGATTTGGAATGAGTGAATGCAAACCACTCACTCAACCTATGGACACAAATGTGAAGCTATGCTCAAATGATGGAGAGAAGTTACATGATGTAACTACATACAGGAGTATTATAGGTTCATTGATCTATGCTACGATGACAAGACCAAATTTTTGTTATACTATTGGAGTTCTTTCTCGATTTATGCAGGCTCCAACAAGTGAACATTGAAATTCACACAGTCAATCATGCCTTGTTTTATAGATATGATGAATAATTACAGGTAAAGGGATTCAGTGATGTTGATTGGTTTGGTTCGAAGGGAGGTAGAAGATCCATTTCCGGTTATATGTTCATGATAGGTAGCAAACCTATCACATGGAGCTCGAAGAAGCAACCTACTACTGCACTATCATCTACAGAAGCTGAATATAGAGGATTAGCCTTTGCAACTTGTGAATCTATGTGTATTAAGAAGCTCTTGGTTGATCTTGATATGTAGGTAGAGACCATTCCAATTTATGGTGACAACATTTCAAGAATTCACTTGACAAACAATCCTATGTTTCATGCATGAAGTAAGCACATAGAAGTGCATTATCATTATGTTCGAGAAAAAGTTTTGAGCAAGGATGTGGATATAAAGTTCATTAGAACTAATGAATAGGTTGCATACATGTTCATAAAGTCCTTAGATGCTTCTAAAGGTGTAGGATATGGTTGAAGGTGCAAGCTCACATGTGAGCTTGAGGGGGAGTGTTAAAAATAAAGAAGCAAAGTCATATATATTTTGCAAAAGGGATTTTTCTTCAAATATAAGGAAAATACAAAAATAAAAGATGGAAGCATTTACTTCAACAAGTAGTGGAGGCCAATAGAGAATCAATCAAAAGAGAATCAAATCCAAAAACTGAATTGGAAGAGGAGTGACTGCCCAAAGTAGTGGAGAAGTTATGGAGAAGACCTCTCAAAATCATCATAAGAGCTCATGGTCATTTGGCTACAAAAGAGGCAAGGGAGGATACTCAAGAATAGAGGAAGAAGGTGTGGAAGTCCCCTTGTAGGCAATTTATTTGGTTTGAGTCATTTCGTTCTCTTCACTCTCATATACTATGTCCAACCGCATACCAATTTTTGGGTAGCCTACTTGTGAGAGTCATATCTCTCAATGTATGTATCCAATTTTTTATTTTAAAAATTCATTAGAAAGTGTATCTTCAGTACTTCTTTATCTAGGATAGTTTTATCAAATTCTTTATGCTTTGTGAGTTATTCAATTTTTAGTGAAGTCTAGTTTTCATCCTAACTAAGTGGACAAGCAGCTTGTCTTGAGGCAAAGAGTTGCCAATCCAAAACTACTCCAAATTGAGTGTGGGATAGCTCATTTGAATGCTATAAGTGTATAGTTTGAGTGACCAAAGTTTCAAGTTCATTGGATTTTTTAGTTGATACTAGTTGTCATTTGAATGTTTAGTTATTGGTAAAAGTCTTGATCCTGAGAAGGTCTTCTACACTTTCCATTGCAAATAGTTCTCCAACAATTACCACAAAAATTCCACATGAAATATTATGGAGAAGATGAATCTCTCATTCCCACCGATGAGTCCTTGCACCATTAGATTCTCCTCATTATGCAAGCCTTTCAAAATATGTAAGAGATATGATTATTATCAATATTCCATGAGGTCATGTATACTCAAATAGCTTCAGCATTTTTCTTCATAAATTGGTATTTAAATCTTTTGTAGATTATTTTCAACCCTTGAATATGAACTGTAGAAAATTATCCATATGGATTTTCATTATCTATATATGGGAAGAACATGTGGTCAATATATTATCTGGTTATATTTAAATAGATGAGAAATAATATTATGGTACACTATGGAGAAGAAAATATTCTTGTTCTCTTTGAAGAATGATAATGAAATGGAAAAATTGTACTTTAAGATCCTTGTATTGTATTTTATTTTTGAATATAGCACTCCATTGTTAAAGGATTTATATTATAGTCTTAAGTTGAAGGAAACCTACATAGTAAATGTACTTTCTCAAATAATTTTTTTTTATCAACATGAGCAACCTACTTAACATTTATTATTTATCAACATGACTCGTTGATGTATAAAATACTTTTAATTTGATTTAAAATGAATTTAGAAGGCATATAAGATATGATTTTTCTTTGTTTAGTAATAAACATTCAAGTCTCTTGAACACTTCATTTATCCATCAATCTTGGAGATTTGACAAAATAAAAATTACACACACATTAAACATTATAAGGTAGATGCATTCTTTAAATCCCATAAGCAAGTGATGTTTAGCCTCCATATATATATAAAAATGGATATTTCAAGATTGTTGTGTCTCAAATTATATCGATTCCTTTTATACTTAAACCAAGCTTGTAAATCTCACCCCCCTTCTTTCCATTCCTTTTTATATTTCACTTAGCCCTTAGTGTTCAGAATTTGTCAACCTGTAAGAAATTTGGGGATTTTGACTCCAGAGATGCACGCAAAAATCCTAAAAATGGCTCAAGAATCATTTTAATCAAAAACTTGGAGCTCAATTTATGAGTCTCTACAATTTATTCATTCTTATGCACGGATATTTGGAATATGCATGAAAAAGTAACTAAAAAGTAGCACAATACCAACATCCTCCTTGCATGCAAAAAGAAAAATCACATCCTCCTCACTCCCTTTTCCTCCTCTTGAATAAAACACAAAGAAAAAAGAACTTTATGTACTCATCTCCACCTCCTTCCCCTCTCTCTTTCTCTCTTTCTACCCTTTCTCTAGACACCTCCATTATTCTAGAATAATTAAAAGTGAAAATTTTAATTATATGTACATTTTTCAAATTGTGTCCAAACTAGAAAAATGATCAATCTATTTCACTTTCAAGCATTATACACACATTAGCATAGTCAATTTTTTTTATTCTTTATAGTTTGGAATTCATAGATTCTATACCAGGATTTTACCTCATGGATATCAGTTAAATCTAGAGCAAAAAGGGGCAAGCGTACCTAATTCTCATCTCTCTAAGATTATGTATATTTATGAAAGATAAACATGGAACAATAATCATTCCATTGACACATCTTATATAATATAGACTTTTTGTTGTATGCAGAATGATTGGATATGCAAATCATAGATCATGGCACCATAGAGGGTATGCAAGAGGTATCACACATCATGCATCAAATGTACAATCGATGCTATGAAAATTTACTTTTGGTGCAAAGTGAAGACATGGAGTTCTCTAAGTTTTAATAATCTTGAACTAGAAGTGAAATTTTGAGGTGGCAAGGCTCAAGCAAATGAGTTTTGTTTGGGCTTGATGTCTCAACCTTTCAAGCAAACTCGTGAAGCTTGTGCAGTAGAGTGGAAGCATTCTTGCTTCTCTTCCATTAAAGAATTTCTCTTTTTGCTCATTTATCTATTTCCTCTTCTATTAGCTCTTCTTGTATTGCCTTATTGTATTCCTACATGCTCCCTCATCTCTCCTTCTTGATGACCATGCATAAGTTGGAATTCTTTTATCAGTATTCTCCTATTGGGGAAGCTAATTTTGATTGCACCGTGATCTTTTTGGTTCCATCATTTGTATTTCCCTACCTTCACAATCTACCTCAACTCCCCATGTGGAAGTTGAACTTGGGACATCCATCTAGTTCAAGGCTTTTTCCACTATTTCATGCATGCTTACTAGTTTTATATATTTTTAAAAGTTATCAATGCATATTATAAAGATAAAATTTGTCAAAAATCATATTTCCTTTGAACTTTTTCCTCAAATTATCTCTAGAATTTAACATGTTTATTACCCATTTGTTTCACTTAACATATCCAAACTATGTATGTTTTTTGCTAGTGAATATGCATGATGATTGGGGCCAAACATGGAGAAAGAAGTTCCTAGGAATACTTATACTCATTCACTAGGGATGATGGTCATAGCTATCAATGGTGTAAGTTTTCTATTAATATCTAATATTTCTTCAAAGAATAGAAGAGAAATCAATGGAGACATAAGGAGAAGAAGAGAAACAAGTCCATTCTAATATACAAATTAATGAGAAGCAAAGGAAATTCAAACATGGCAATGCACCATGGACACGACATGCGAGGCTGCCACCACTACCACCCATTAGAAGGACGTACAAATTCAAGTCAAGTACCATTGCTCTAGGGGAGATATGAAAATATCAAAAGAGCACGAACCAAGTATTATGAAATCCTCCTTTCCCATGTAGTTAGAGAAAATATGGATAGATACTTGTTCAAAATTTTGAATATTGAGTTTGGCACATTGCAAGCTTTGCAAGATGTGGCAAAGCAAGTGATTACCTTCATCTTTATAGATAGTGTCATTCACCATGTGCATGCCAGAGCTAAACAACCAAAATTTAAAAAAAAAATGTGTTCACCACAATGTGACTCTTGAGGGTTTTACCAAGTCAAGCTTGCAAAAGTCACCCTGTGATACTTTTTGTTTTATGCATAGGATATGTTTTAGACATCACATAACATGCCAAAATTCATTTTAAATATTTAAAAAACATGTTCAGGTCACATTGATCATGGTAATATTTTTTTTTTGTAATTTTGAATATCATTGGACTCAAATAGTTACTCCATAGTGACCATAAAGTAATTGTTCATTGATGAAAAATTTTCACACAAGAGCTATAACATGTTCCTTTTGAACTCAAACTCAATTGAAAGTACCATATATGTTTGTTATTTAAATTTTGCCAATGTAATCATAACATATTTCAAATTTATGTAAATGCATTGATACAATAAAAAGAACCAAATCACCAAAATACAAAAGGTTGAAATAATAAATTATATATTCATCATAAAAGTTGCATGAATGAGTTTATAATGCCCACAGCCTTCTAGGAAACTTTTTAGTTCTCTCATGAGTTGGGAAAATTTCTCTTATTCTTGTAGATACTCTATTAGAATCATCTACCCCTAGGTATATGTCTTTGGAACATCTATTTTGAAATTTGCAACAAAAAGTTTGTAAAATCACTTTTCTACTGACTAAGAAACATTTACTTGCATTGGATGTAAGGGGATCACTACATAGGGATTTTGAGAATGATTTTCACTTGACCATCTATAGTTTTTCCTTTGGTGAAAACTCCATGTGCATTCGTATGTTTTCATCATCAAATGACTTCATATATTGCCACATAGAAGTCCCATTCAATGCTTTCTACTTCAATGCTACCATTTCTTCTCATGAATTGATCCACTTGAATCAAAGACTATAAAGTAAAATAAATAATATAATAAAAATTGAATTATCAACTTAAATTACATAAAATCTAATGCTTCTATAGATACTTACTTTAATTGCTTCATTTGTTTCTATCAATCCCTCTTCTTTGATATTGATGCCCCTAGTAAACTTATTATCTACATGATGAAATACATGTGTGATGGCTTGTTGATAGAAACTTTATGCAACACATTGGTACTCTTCCAAAGTCTTTATTGACAATATTGTTGTCACTATTGGAGCAAAGAAATCCCTAATTGGTGATTATAAAGAAGTTGAAGCAAGTCAAAAATCAAATGAAGTCAAAACAATCATTGAAGGAAGTGACGAGATTTCAGAAATGTAGGTTGTATACATATGTACATTACAGATGAAAATTCTTGTAAAATGGATATAGATGATCATTAGAATGATAAGCAGTAATGTAATAGACATGCGATGAGTCTAGGATCATATGTATATAAGTCAATAATGTAAAGAAATAGAGATAGAGTCATTAGAAAAAAAGTTTCCATGAGATAGATGTGTAGAAAGTCATTTTCCTGAGTTAGCATTGAGTCTTTCTCTAATTTCTCGGCCTGATCATGTGGATCAGGAAATCTTTTGTACACATCTAACCTAAAATCTTCTCAAGCTATATTCAAAGTTTTATGGCGTAATTCCTTTCAATTTGTGTGTATAATCAATAGGAACATGTATATGTAAAGTCTATAGATGGACCTCCCAAAGCTGTGCACTTTTTTGTGTTAGAATTTTTCTTGGATCTCAGTGCACAGTGTAAAGTTTTCTATAAAAAAGCATTCAAAATCTAATTTAGGAGGTAAGGAAGCTATGGCTAAAAGCATTTAGCAAAATAGGATGTGTGCTCTGAGAAATCAAATAGAGAAGTTGACTATATCAAAGTCGCTTGTTCAGAAAGACAATTTCTGACATACCTTTGATCTTAATGATCAAATCAGATTTTTAATGATTCTTTTGAAGTTCTAATCAATGTTATGGTTGCTGAAAGATAGCGTGGAGGTATGTACATCATTAGATTGAAGAAATTTGAAGCTATGTGTAGGTCACGAACTTAAATTCTGAAGTAGACCTCTTGAAGAAGAAGAGACTTCACACAGTGAAGTGTTTCTAAATGATTTTGTAAATCAAGGTAACACGTGTAAAATTTGGTCTATGATTGATATAGAGTTGTTCTTAAATCAGTATATATCAAGCCTTTGGAGATTTAGAGGTCTGCAATAGTGGTATTACAGCAAAAGGTGCAATATAAAGTGAAGTAAAGAGCATTGGAAGTCCCGATTGTTGTAGACATTGAAGTTTTCTTCTAATCAAAGGTGGACAAGATCAAAGTCTTGAAGACAACTTGAAGAAGTGTGAAGATTAAGCCCGAAAGGATCTGAAAGATTGAAGCTTTACATTAAAGGTACTAAGCATACTCATTCATCTTAACATTTGTAGAAGGCAAAGATCAAAGATGGGAGAAAGCTTGCAGATTGATAAGCTAGATAGGGAAACCTATCTAGCCTATTCCATGAGGATGGAGGCACACCTCATGAGCAAAGACTTGATGGCATTCATTACAAGAGAAGAGGATTAATCACCTTAACACTCATTGGATGTCATCTTGATTTTTCAGGAATGTGCAGACAATGACCCCAAGACAATACAACTCAAATTTCTCTAAAATTACTAAATCAAATGAATTTCTAATTTTCACACAAAAAGTAAACAATTATACCTTTCCAATTTGGAGATTTGTAGAGAGAGCAGCAACCTCTACAAGCTAAGTGAGTCTAAGGAAGAAGGAGGAGAGAATTGAAGTGGAAACAAGCAATGATCAAAGAGTATATGTATTGCTGCAAATCAACACTCTACTTAGAGTAAATATTTTTTCAAGTCTTTATATAGACTCTTGAGGATATGACCACACCTTTTCTTCATGAATTTAAATTCAAAATTATGTGCTTCTCGTAGTTTAGATTGATTGGAATCTTTCCCTACAATATAGGAAAAGAGAAAGTTCAAGTCATATCTACTTCTTGATTGATTGATTGAGAATCAATCTCAACCACTTCTAACTCATGGCTCTTATGAACTTTCCTCTTTCCCTTTACAAAGTTCAATACCATGATCCTTACAAGAAATTATCATAAGTGATCAACCAATTAATACAAAGAAATAGTGTGCACATAAGTGCTATTCTACAAGGTACATATATGGAACCATCCAAATGATGGATTTGATGTAGAGCATATCCACCTCAAACATTATGCAAGTTTGGTGTTCCAACAATAGATAAGTGTCTTGCTATGTATATATAAATATATATATGTGTGTGTGTGTGTGTATGTGTGTCTCTGTATGTATTTGTGTGTGTGTGTGCGTGTGGCCTTCTTTTTACCTAGCCTTGCTTTCATCTTTAGGTATTGATACCATCCCCTTCACTCTTATAGATAACAAGAAAAAGGTTACTGTTAAGACTTAATTAAATTTTGAATCAATTCAACTTCTTCACTATATCAAGGTGGATTTATTTACTCTACAAGAGTCAAAAAGAACAACCTATTTCTTTCTTGGATAATCTATTATACTTTCTTATCTATCAAATAGTGCATGAATATTAACATAGTAGTTTGAGGATTGGTCCCAAGTGTTGAGTCAATATAGACTATTTCTATATTTTGATCTATAGAATAAAACCTTATATTTATGGAAGTAGAGTTCCAAGTAAATGCTCACTTGTACCTACTATGAATTGAATAAAATACTTTTACATAGCTTCGAATGGGAAGGTCAGTGAAATAAGACAAGTGATTTCATGAATTAAGAATGACTAAAGAGTTAGAAATACACTTGAGAACTCACAAGTGTGATCCCAATATTATAGATAGTCATAGAGCTCCACTCATATATTTGCACATAGAGCTTAAATATTCAAAATATTGCATACACAACCTCACAAGGGTCTTAGCTTTTGTGAAGTTAGTTGAAATGATCAATACACAAGAAAGAATGGTATTATCTCAATATGATGATAAATCTTGAAGTATATGTATTCAAATGTAAACTACAATTCTTGGAAATGGTGAACCACTCCAAGGACTATGCAAGAAGTACAATGAACACTTTGGAAGTGAGCTAGAGCTCAACTACTTCTTGAGACTATTCAAGTCAACTATATAAAAGCTCTTCTCCTCCATTTTAGTAGGTAGTTGTTGAGTGATTCTACCTAAAGATTGCACTCAATTTTTGGGTACATATTCAAATTTGCATTAGCATATGAGTTATGGCTTTTTTATCTCTTTAGAATTACTTTGATCTTGATTATTCATCCTAAAAAAGAGACTTTTAAAATAGACAAAAATATAGTGATACTTATCCTTTGAAATGAGCAAAAGATATGTGTATACATACACATTGTCTCTGGTAGTCCAATGAAATCCTTTAATATATTCGAGCAATGAGGCATGCTAGATGTACCAATACCTCCCCCTCAAGCCTAAGATGTTTGAGTCTTCATTCATTTGCAAGCTCTAGAAGTCCAACCATTGATTTGAATCTACTTCACTCCATCCAATGCTTTAGTCATCATGTCTACACATTGTTGTTGAGTCAAGATGTATGAAAGTCCATACTCTTTCATTGCAATATTCTCCCTAGCATAGTGAAAATAAACCTCAATGTCTTGGCCTTGCATGATAAATAGGGTTCGTCTATAAGATGCAAAGAAATCATGCTATCACTTAATATGTGTGGAGTAGATGACTTCATCCCTAGTGTCTTGATGAACATGGCTTCTTGCTTAGCATTTGAAAATCTTTTGCGTTCAACTCCTATAGATGAGAGATCCACAAAAGGTTAATACTTTGATGACCAAGAAATGATTTTAGACCCTAAAAATAAAAAATAACTAGAGATAATTCTCCTATCATCTCTTAATCTTGCCCAATCTACATCAGAAAATATCTTGATATCTATATTAGGAGTGTATGAATAAATTGTCTTTATTGATTATGTTATGAATTATGGAATGTGTTGAACAAGTAACTATTGGAGTGTTAATTTATTAATGTATTAATGTGTTTTGATGTTTTTGATATAGAAGTTGAAGGTTCGTGAGGAGCGTGAAAGGCGTGAAAGGGCAGACATCAATAATCTGGATTATAATTTATTTAGTTTTTAAATAAACCCGCATAGAAGGTTCTGTTGTTGAAAACAGTTAGAAAAGTAGTGGTTAGAATAAGGGTCATTGTAGACCACAATTTCTGATATTGAAAGCAAAGGCTTTCTACAAAACTTACCAACTTTTACTTTCATGCATGCTTTTTGAAATTGCTCTCATGTAACCACTCTTTTCGACATAATAAAAAATTCCTATAAATACATGCACTCTATGGACTAACAAAATAGTGTGCATGGGGGGAGATTGCACCCAATGTTGTGTTTTGTATCGTCTCCTTGCATATCTATTTTTGTGTGTTTTCTGGCATTCATAACCTCTATGTGCACGTGAACAAGATCCTAACAACAGTGGTATCAGAGCTCTACACATGTCAATATGGAGGGGTCTGTTCTTTGTTCATGATCTGATATCGATTCCGACTCTGTTTCCATTTTTTATTCTAACTTTGATTTTGATTCTAGTTTTTGTTTTTGTTTCCATTTCTTGTTCTTGTTCCTGATTCAATTTCAGTTTTTGTTCTTGTTCTAGTTCTAGTTCCAGTTCCAAAAC
The DNA here is from genome assembly GCA_020310875.1 of Ceratopteris richardii. NCBI lineage: Eukaryota > Viridiplantae > Streptophyta > Polypodiopsida > Polypodiales > Pteridaceae > Ceratopteris > Ceratopteris richardii. Next base: position 153,088,234 of record CM035414.1, read on the forward strand.
CTACATTTACACCTACGTTTACTCCTTCGGCTTACTCCAAGGCATCGACTAAGGCATAGAACTTAGGCATAACTTAAGGAATAATGAAGGCATAACTAAGGTATTACTTTGGCATCTTTGGCACCCAAGGCTCCCTTGGCAACTGTTGTCTATGCACAAAGCGATTTTAATTTATGAGCGGCAATAAAGAGTTTTAGATTCACCAAGGTGGGAAGAGTTGAACCATAACCTCACTCACACAAGGGAAGTGTTTTACCACTACACTCTCTTTTGGTGTTTTCACTCAAGTTCTCTCCTCTTATATTTAACATAGCTTGCATCTCTTTCTTACTTTTTCAAGTAGGCTTGGGCAAAACGATGCGGCACGTCTCAGGGTACATCTAGTTAGGGTACATCATATTAGGGTACATCCTATTAGGATACATCGTGCTAGGGTACATCCTACTAGGGTCCCCCAAGGTACATTCTGAGAGGGAAGCACTAGATTGAGGACCCAACATACTTGCTTGGGTGAGAACTAGGTTTAAGAGACCAAGGTTGACGGGAAGGAAGGTCTGTACTAGGAGGGTTTTGTTCTCTTCATACCCATGGACCCTAGACTATGTTAGCACCACATAGAAAATCTTAATAATTTAATACCTCCATGAACATTTCCATGCATGTGTTTTTACATGGAACATGCTTATTTTTGTTGAGTGATGGAACATATGATTGGCTATCCATGTTTATTATTTTATCAATTGAGGTTAGTTGCTTTTTCAACTAAGGGGCATGTTATGAATTATGAAGTGTGTTGAACAAGTAATTGTTGGAGTGTTAGTTTATTAATGTATTAATGTGTTTTGATGTTTTTGATATAACAATTGAAGGTTCGTGAGGAGCATGAAAGGTTGGACATCATTAATCCAAATTATAATTTATTTACTTTGTAAGTAAACCTGAGTAGAAGGTTTTATTGTTAGAAACAATTAGAAAAGTAGTGGTTAGAATAAGGGTCATTGTAGACTGCAATTTCTAATATTGAAAGCAAAGGCTTTCTATAAAAGTTACCAACTTTTACTTTCATGCATGCTTTTCGAAGCCACTCTTTTTAACATAATCAAAAATTCCTATAAATGTATGCACTCTATGGATTGTCAAAACAGAGTGAATGGGGGGAGATTGCACCCAATATTGTGTTCTATTGGAAAACAATGATCCAATGTCCTATTGGTCAAATTTGTCCAGAGTATCACAACATGTGTAGCTATACTTTATAACTCCTCTACAACAAAAGCGTAGTGGAATCATGGCTAAGTCGTTGTCCTCACAAAGCCTCCACACGGGTTTGATTCCCAGCGGCAACACAAGGCACAGATCACAAAAATAAAACTTTTAGAAAGCATAGTTTTACATAAAAAACAAATGTGAATGGATGGCACGATCACTGAGTGTTTTAGATGTAAAAGCTTTTGAGGAGAGCTTTATTGATGTTCTTTTGGAGTATTTTTTTTTCAAGGATCACAAAACTATATAAGAAGATCTTTGGCTCATTGTTCAATCATCACATATCAATTTGGAATGCCAACTTTGGTCCCTCATTAGAGGTGTGCTCTAGCACACATGGGGCAGCCATGGTGCACTCTAGGAGCATGTTGAGGAGCAGTTATGGAGTTCTTCTTGGAGAAGAGTGTGCTCACACTCTTGCTTATAGAGAGGACTTACCCATAAGAAGCTTGGTGGTGTGGATCAGACATCTACATGATGTATTTGAAGATTGTCTTCTACATGAAGATTTCGGTGTACTTCAAAGACATTGGATGGAGGTTAACATAAGATTTGCATCTTATGTTAAGAATTCAGGTACATATGCTCTTTATGCACACAGGTACTGTTTGGAGCTTATGGCGGTAGTGGCATCCATATCAGGAGAAGTCCTATTCGGCATATCTAAAGGAGAATTAGTACATGTATGCTTCATGCATAGTCAGATGAGGTGTTAGAGAAGGTATGTTCATATGAGTTTGAGGATTTTTGGTAGCAAACTTGTTAGCATTCTTTGCTACTTTTGTAAGTACGTGATCTTTCACACACATATCTGACTTAGGGTCTTCCATACCCTAAAATCAAATGAGGGTTTGTTGATTATCAATTTTAGACTGATCCTTCCTCTTTTTGTCACTCATATACACCCTTCTACAACCAATCAAGTCATACATCTCATACATATTTAGATTTATGTCCCTACATCTAAATATTCTTGTAAATTTTGTACATTCACTCTTCCATCTATTTCTATTCACATAGAGTGGTTGAGAATTTTGCTCCCACATTGTAAATTGAAATTTGTATATATGATGGTGTGAGTAAGTAGTGGCTTACGTAACACTTTACACATGTTGTCTAATCTTTCTCTATCTTTGTCTCATCATTTGTATGATGAAGTGTGGTATGTTCATGCTTTGTCAATATTGGAAGATTGTTGGAATTTGTGTTATAGATGTTGGAGACCTATGGAACTATGGACCTATGGTATTAGTAATGGGCCTAGTAAATTTCCAACATTTGGAATTAGAGCTTTAGGGCTTCGGTATCAGAGCTCATTCAGGCTCTCAGATTCACAGGTTCCCAGACTTCCAAGTTTACAACATATGACTTAAAAGCATCTTCTAACATTTGACATTTGACATACGCACTTAATCTAGATGATTAGAGATTTGAGAATAAGACAATTCAGTCACATGTTTATTCATCAATGTGGAGTACGAAGTTGATGATCTGTTAGCAGCTGAATACTTTTGCAAGAGTATGAAAATACTTTACAGAAGTATTGTTTTAAGAACAAGACTTAATGAAGAGAAGGCTACTTCAAATTCAAGGAAAAATAATGGTTTGGAGAAGATGAAGGAATCAGATCAACATCAAATCACAAGTATCAATTTCTACTATCAGATGATCATTTACAGGTCATATCTTAGAAGAACAGTTATGAAGAGATTTGAAGGATTCGAGGAGTGCTTTTATACACTTTCATACTTTGAAAGTTAAAGCATTAGCTACATCAAAACAGGTATCTAGAGGTTTCTCTAGAGAGTTTTTGATAGATCTCTTTCATGGCAAGAAAGTTCATCTAAGAAGACAAATATGGAAAACACATTAGTTTTGTTTTTAGCCAATCTTGTGTTGTAAGTTGATTGGAAGTTTTTGCTCACATTTTGTACCTAGAGAGGTAACTCTAGAAAGTTAATTCATCATTTAGACAAAAGGTTGGTGAATTCAATCATTTGAAACAAAATTTTGATTCAGGAGATATGAGGAGATGATAAAACATGATTCTATGTTCACTTCCATTTGTATACCATGATTGTTTTGTCTATTACTCTTAGCATTAGAGGAAGAAAAAGATTTCATTTGAAGAAGTTAAGAGTGCTTGCTACTTCAAGATGAAGAGAACAAACGGTATGGAAGAGAAGTTTGAAGATGTAGACATCATCAGGTGGAAGATAGATGCAGAAGAAGAAAGTCCAATATTTCCAAAAGAAAAGTAAGACTTCCTTTTCTCATATATTTTCCATATACTTTTCCTATTTTATCCTCTACATCCAAAGACAATTCTACAAGAACATCTTGTGTGAAGATAGTTTAAAGAAGAAGTAGTTTCTTGTTTTGCACTATACTTGGTCATGATTTAGTAGATTTGACAAAGAATTGCATTGAGAGAAAGCAAAGCAGTAGATTTTGAAGACAACTTATATGTTTTGACTCATATGTGTATGAGTTATGTTTTAGTTGAATATTTTGACCAAGCAACTGATATGTTCCCTCAAAGAATTCTTGGAGTATCAATACAGAGCTACTTGATATATGACAAGTTGCAGAGAAGTATTTTTTCTTTACCTAACTCTTGAGGTAAAAGAGTAATTGTAGCAGATGTTGGAGACTTGGAGTGAGGTTTTGTGTTTGGAAAAGTTAGCTCATATGCAATATTTTTAGAAAACTTCAGAAAATTCAGATTTTTTGATGTACTCGTCAGATAGAGAATCTACTTTCTATATTTGTCTTGATTTTTAGATACATGCTTGTATTCAAAAAGGTTTTCCATCATATCCTATCACTTGATTCAGAAGTGCACTTAACCAAAAGAAAGTCAAGCAAATATTATCATATTTCACCTAGGTAGAATATGAAGATATGAAGTATCAACTTGCAACTTTTGGAGTTCTCAAGGTGAGAATTTGTCCACTTATGTTTCAGTAGAATTTACACATTCTTGGGAAGGATTTGTTTGAAGAAAGTTTTACAAATTTATGTGAGAAGCATTGACACTTAAAGACATTCAGGTAGTAAATCAAACATTTGTTGGAGAGATCTTGAAGATCTTGAGTATTTATGACTCAGTTATCTGTCCTTTGTTTAAAAAATTATTAGCATTGGAAGAACTAAGTCAAAGATTCAGGTTCTATTAGATTTGTGTTGCAGAGAGATAAAAGAAGATACTTGTGATGTTGCAGAAGGTTATGAATCCTAAAATGCTTTCAGTAAGGTTTTTATGATAGATTGGCTAACCTTATTCTAGACTTTTGGGAAGCTGAAGAACGACAGGGAAAGTTATTGGCATGTGCATAATGCTAATAAAAGGGTTTAGATTATTTGTTTCAGACACAGGTATTAATGTTATGAAAGATCAGATTTATGAAGGAAGATATTCCAAATTTCATAAAGTCTGATATATTTGAAGAATTCTAGATGCTAGTGTTAAATCATCCAAGGGGGATGAAACACGAAGACTTATTTTCAACCATATGTGAAAGAATGCAAATTCATACTTCCAAGTATTCCTATATTTTCTTTGTCAGCTTCTCTTTATGTTCTAGAATTCTATTGAAGAGAAGCTTGATATTTCAGAGAGGTATGTTCTAGAGGTGCACACATATATGTTTATACCAGATTTTGAAGGAAAGAGGTATGAAGGATTTAGAACTTGAACAAGGATGATGACATGATGACATCATAGATTTCTTGATGAGACTCATGAGTTGAGTTGAGTTGAATTGACTTGAGTATAGTCAGAGATGAACCACTAGTCTTCATAATACACTAAGTTGTGAGTTGTCAATCACAAGTCCCAAGATTGAGTTCTTGATTATGTTTGGTGTATTTACATGACACAGTAGAAGTATGTTGAGAAAGCTTTTGTAAGGTAAATGCAAAATAGTGTATGCTTACAGGTTTGAGAAGACAGGAGATAGCAGGTTCAAAGTCAATTCATGCTACATTTGTTGTCAAGCAAATGATTGCTTGGTGTGTACACTATTGGATATCTAGTTTGCATATTTTCTCAAGTTATGGTTCATATTCAGCAAGTTTAGGTGTTCGAGATTTGAAGGAAAGACAAATTTAGTTTTGAAGAAGACTTTTGAAGAAAAGGTTTGAAGGTCAATTTGGGCAGTAGAAGACTGAAGATTATGAAAGTTTGTAGATGAATGAAGTTACATGTTCAGTTCAGTTTGTACCAATCTGACATTGCAGCGGGGATTATTGGAAAACAATGATCCAATGTCCTATTGGTCAAATTTGTCTAGAGTATCATAGCATGTGTAGCTATAAAACACTTTTAAAAAAGTTTTTGAGAATCCCTCCAAAAGTTAAGTGCCACATCGTCAAACTTGTAAGTTTGGTTGCCCCAAAACATGACTTTTTGAAAACAAAACCTATTTTTAGTCTTAAACACTAGGAAAAGTCATTTTGACCTATTCACATACCCAAAAAAACCTTTTTCTTGGAACACAATCGTTGCACCAGACATTCCAGCCATATATGTGGTTCTTTTTATTTGATGCTTGATTTTTGGAACATCATGGTGCTCACATGTATTAAAAACATGACACTAGCATCAATGTGCGCTCCTCCTTCAACAAGTGTACATGTTCATGTTCCAATAGAATTCTCACAAAAAACTAGAGATAACAATGAAAAAGATTCTCAAAATGAATGAGGTGCAGATCGAGAGAAGAATATTGATCTTTAGTTCAATGATGCATTATATCCCTTAGATCAAATGTCTATTTTCATCCTACATTTGATAGTATCTCGGAGTTTCTACAATTCCTTGGTAGTAGTGAAGTTGGAAAACTAGGTTATTGCAAGTGATTGTCTAACCATTCAACATCTATTGCAAATTATTGGATGCAACAATGTTACCACAACAATTTCAAGATACACACTTTAGAAAGTATTGTCAAATCTATGGAAGAGTGCAATACTATACTCCAATAAGATGTGGAAGAAAAGGATGGCACAATTACAAAGTTGAAAGCCAATCTAACACAACTAAAAGAGACTCCACTTGGTATGAGATCCAAGAAACAATCATGATCATCCTTTCAAGCTCTTTCAACTAGTGGTGGAGGACAAAAGCAACGGGTTTATGCACTTAGGTTCCTATTTCACTTGTTTATTTATGTTACAAGACTTTTAGATTGAGTTTCTTATTGTGCAGATCATTTGTTGAAGATACCAATGCTTCATAAACAATACAGGATCAATTTAAGTTTTTGAATTCTTGTATGAGCAACAACCATGTGCTTATGCTTTTGGATTCAACAATAGGAAATCACATCAAGACCCAAGTGATTAAAGATTTTGTAAGAAACTTAGAAGATATTAATACTCCTAGGGAGATGGAAATGGTATGTGATGAATCAGGTGTTAGTACTAGAACTTACATTGCATTGTATAAACTTTTGAAGCATGCAATATAAAACAAAGGTATTTTGTGAAGTATTTGCCCTTACAAGGTATCCCTAAAGAAGAAGAGGACCAATGAGGATTTAACTAATACTCTTTGCCATTGCTTGCATATAGAATATGTTATGCCTGCATCCATTTATCATTCTACTACATCAAAGAAAGAGTTACAAAAATCATCTAGAAAGGGACTCATCTATGCAAAGTACAACATATTTGTCAATTTGGAGAGGCCTCAATAGGAAATGGTTCAATTTTACAAATCTATAATTCAAGCTATATTCATATTTGTGATAATGACATTCATGTTAGTTTTATTAATATAACATTTTTTATTTGATGTAGATTACGGTTCTAAACTCAAGTCCATATTGAAGCTAAATGAATGTCAAATCATAAAGGGACATATGTGAAGGGACTTAGTATGACACTCATCAATGAAGCTATGGCCCCTGCCATTATTGATGAAATTGAAAACTCAAACCATCACTTTACATAAAGTGTTCAATCCGAGAAAGATATATGGTGGTTAGGTGCTATTGAAGTATCTAAATAATCCAATGATTCTTTTTCATGGATTTTGAGTAGGACATTGTGGAGGTGATCACAATCCGGGTGGATCGGGTCCGGTTGTGGCACACGCAGAGTGTATGAAGCTAGTGAGTGTTGGAAGGGTTATGTAATAAAAAATGTGAAGGTGAAGATGAAGTTGGACATGGGTGGAAGAAATGTCATGATTTGATTAGAGAAAGGGAAACATATCAACACAAGATAATCGTATGAACATGAATGATGAGGACAAAAGAAACCATTCACATGAATCAATTCAGAAAGGAAGAATGGTCCAAAAATATGGAGCTTCTTAAACACTTTCCAAATTTAATTCACATTCATAGGTTCTTTTGAATGGAATGAATCCATGATTAGAAAAAAAACTAAAATTTAATTCACATTCACTGGTTCAACGCAATACTGCAGAGCCTTCTCACACATAGAAAGAGATAGAAGGTGACATGTAAAAACATAGAAGAGACAAAGAGATAAGGCACATGAGACATGAATTAGAAGACATTGTTATGAGAAACATATACATGAATGTTGTGCAACATCAACCTAAGCATTCTACTAGTCAAAGGTGGTCTGCACAACCCTCTCACCATGACAGTTCAACCAAATGTCACACGTAAGAGGATAGGTCCCACTTCATTGACCCTATGTCTTTCTAGGATTGTTTGTGTTTCAAAAGAAGTCTAAGACACATAAAACCAGCTCTAACTCACTCACATGCTCCATTGAGGGTGAGCAAAGAAAGAGATATTGGATTTATGAGCCTATCCTAGAGAGGAAGTCTAAAAACTGCATCTAGGAACTATGCTCTTACTAGCCTGCCTTGGATCCTCACACACTCAACTGATGGTGATCATCTCAAGGAAACCATGCGCTAGATATGGCCCCATGGATTCCTAACAATGATGCTCTAGGAGTTTGGAGGGGGGGTTTATATAGTTTTTTGAATGAATTTAGGCCCTTGGATCTAGAGAAATTAACTCTCAACCCTAAGAATGGATGGTTAGGATTGGTTTTTTATATAATATGTAGGGCAAAGGGGAGGAAAATATGCGCCTTCATTCTCCACCATTGGATCTGGAGCTGATATGGACCGTCGGATGAGTGCTGACATCAATTTGGATAAGATAAGCCACTATTTTTGGAGAAACTTTGCATTATTGATCTTTGATCATCAAAAAAGGCTTATCCGGTGAAAAAAACTCGTGGACCCTCCTTTCTTTATGCTTTTATGCATCTCCACCCTTGAATACGAGCTCATCTTGACCATACAACATGGTTCAATCATTGTTTGCCATGTGGCAGCCCTTCAAGCCTTCAATTTTCTTATTCTAGGAAATTGCAGTGACCTTGAAAACTGGATTTTGTGCTCTCTAACCCTTCAAATATCCTTTGATGAAGATAAAAATTTGTAGGGATATGTTTTGAAAGGCATCCTTTAGGAATATGCAGAAAAAACTTCCATCTCAATATCCCTTGTACAAGTTTGACTACATTTTGAAGCTTGCAAGGTGGCACCAAGGTGTCTAGGAAGCTCTGATAGCCTTGAAACTTTGTACAAATATGTAGGCTCATATTCTCTTTATACATGCCAAACCATATGGCTAACAAAAATTCGTATACAAGACTTTGTAGGGTCTAAGTGGAAAAATTACATTTTTTACAAAATGCACATGGCATATCAATGTGCTAGAAAATCCATTTTCATCTAAAATTCAGGCTATAGATTGCCTTTGATAAGCTTTACAAGTGTATGAATTTTCATGTGATTTGGAGACATTGAAATTTTTGCCCTAATTTCCAAAGTTTGACCAACTTTGACCACTACCTTGGATTTTCTTAATTTCTTCCAAAGTTTGCATGTGAACTCCCTTTGACATCCTTGATGCATCTTGGAATTCTCAAGGAATTCTAGCTACCTTCACTGAATGTGTTTCTTGTAGGCCTTCATGAGTGAGAGAGGAGAGAAAATCTCGACGACAGTCGCCCCCACTAAACCTGTGATTCCTCCAGAAGCACCACTCTAGTATCTGTGAAAAACAAAATGTTCCAAGCATCAAATTCTTTCATAGGAAACATAAGAAACATGGAAGGAAAAATTGATCATATGCATGAATGAGTAGGCAATGTGACATGAAGCAAAATTTGCATGAAAGAAAGAATTGAGATACACAACATGAATATGCATGAACAAATAGGCAACATATATGCAAATGAACAAGCAACATTAACAACAAGAAAGAAAACAATCAAGCATCAATACGAGGTGGAAGTGGATGTATTGAGTCATTTTAAGCATCAGTTCCTCTCATCTTAAAGAAAAATATGTACCTTTTTCATAAAGCAATCTACCTTAAATACGATTATAAACAAAGATTTAGGATTTTCAAGAGACATCTTTCATCTTTAGCTTATTTTAGATCAACTCCTTTCCTACATAAATATGAATATGCTCTTTATCTAATAACATGCAAGGAAATCTAACTAAACTCCACTAATGCATAAATCAGCCTATATAGCCCGTGATTTATTCTACTATGCCTCTTTATCTTCCTTTGGCTTGCTCTTTTTTTTTTTATGATGATGATGATGATTCGGCAACTTTATGGTTATGATCACTTTTTTGGGGTGGAAGAAAGTGTAAACTTTCCTAGTAACATGTAGCAGCTTTTTTTTTATGACGGGGAAAAATTAAACCCCGATACAAGGTACAACCATTTTTTATGACAAAGAACAGTCATTTAAACTCTGATACAAGTGCTATGAGATGGACTAAGGATGTAGAAACATGCAATAGAAGGAGCTAGGATTTCAACAATTATGCTTTCGATACAAGATACATATGCATGTTTATATATGAAAGTCATAGCACCAAAATAAACCTCCAAATCTACATGTCCTATCTTTCCATAATCCGAGATTATAACCGATTTCTTAGTAGATAAATTACTACTTAAGATACCATTTTACACAAGTAGTGAAATCATCATTTGCCTTTTTTTTTTTACTCAAGTGATGTGGATATGCAATGCAATGCAAAGACTGAAAAGAAACATGCATGAAACAAGAATGGAAAAAAACTAGAATGCACTTGTAAAAAAAACAAAGCAACATGAACTTGAAAAATTAATGATATATTTATATGTTTTTTCTTTTTTTTTAAAGATGATACTCCTATTTATGAATCGGCCTCATTGTTTTCATCTTCTTCAATGTCATCATCCGAAATGTACTCATCATTATCATGTTTCTTGAATAGCTGTATCCTTTTACCTGCAATCAAAGTTTTTAAGTGCAACGCCATTTAATTCACAAAGAGCATACATACCATTGTTGTTGACTTTTGATACAGTGTATGGCCCAAACCATCGTTGAGTGAGATTTTTGTGTGCATCATATTGAGAGTCAAATGTTCTATCATAAATGAGCACCCAATCTCCTACTTCAATTGGCTTAGGACGCAATTGATGAGTTTTATCAAAATAATGCTTGTTCTTCATTCTAGATTCTCTTAATTTTTCAATGGCATCATCAAGTCTTAATTTACCTTGTTCTAATTGTTTAATGCGCAAACTCAAAAAATCATGAGTAGACATGTTTTCAGACCAAGGTAAATTTGATCATGTAGAAATATGAGACTGAATTGGAAATAATGGTTTTTGATAGTACATGAGTTCAACAAGTATATACCCAGTAGTATGTGTGCACGTCATTCTATCTACCCAAAGTGCAAAAGGTAAGAATCTAGGCCATTGTTTGATTTCACCATTACATGCTTTAGATATGGCTTTCATAATAGGTGGATGCACTCTCTCTATTTTACCATTGGCCTCTGGATTATATGCAGTAGTGAGAGACAAACGAATACCGTGATGTTCAAAGAACTCTTTAGCTTCTCTCACATTTAATTATCCTCGATCGGAAACTACTTTCTCTATGTACCCAAAGCGACTTATGACATCTTCAAGCAAGAATTTGCAAACATTGTAAGTGGTCTTAGATCGTAGTGCACGTCCCTCTACATGATTAATTAAGTCTTCTCTTGCAAGTACAATGTAATGCATTTTGTCAATACCTTTAGGCATAGTTACAAGATCTACTACCCACTTGTAGTGAATACACAGTGGATAAGTAGGATGCAACAGATCTCTATGTTTGACTGATGAATGAAGTTGACAAGCAGAACATGTAGAAACATAGCTACTAATGTCAACATACATCATAGGCCAATAATAGGTACTTTTAATTTTTTCATATGTTCCAAAAAATCCTTTATGACCTGCCCATAATGTCTCATGCATTTCCTTAGCAATTGAAGACCTCGTTCTCCTAGGACTCATTGTGGATTCTTAACCTTACCCTTCGCATGTCTCCAAAGATAACCATTAGAAAAAGTTATAAGCTCATTTCCTAATGTTACGAAATCTATTCATAGTCCAGCTAGGTAATGGTTGTAGTGTACTCATATACTTTCCTATGTCTCTCCATTCATTTTTGTACTCAGACTCATGAAATTGCTCATACTCGTTTCTATGTGGAACATAGTCAACTAAGTTCACATTCTTTATTAGATCACTTTCAAGATCATCATCAAATCTAGCTCTCGATAACATATCAACAACTAAGTTTGACTTATCTAAAATATGAACTAACTCAAGATTTATGAACTTAATATATGAGATCCATCTAAGCATGGCTATATCAGGAGATGAGCAGTTGGCTATCATTCCAATAAGAGGCAAACAAACAGTCTCAACTTTGACATTTGCACCAATGAAATATTCTTTGTCTATTTTCAAAGTTGTTACCATACCCCATAGTTCTCGTTTGATATGTGGATATTTTCATTGTGTTTCATGTAAAATTTTCGCACCAAACCTAATTGCATATCTATTCCCTTCACTATCATCTTGACTTATGACCCAACCTATACCAATGGGACTAGTATCAACAGTCAATATAATAGGTTTGTTAGCAAAATAGTCTACATGCTTAAGGATGGGAGCTTCAAGCAATATTTTCTTCAATTTACGCATAGCTTGAGCGTGTTTGTGAGTCCAAATAAATTTTCGTTTCTTCCTCAATAAGTCATAGAGGCAATCAACAACATGAGCAAAGTGTGGGATCCAAATAACATAAAAGATGCAAGCACCAAGAAATCTATATACCTCACTCACATTGTTACATGTTTCAAAATTCTTACCAATGGCATCAACTTTTTGTGGGTATGTCTTTCGACCATAATGACCACATAAATGTCCAACAATAAGAACCTTGTTGACACTAAAAACAGATTTTTCTATGAAAAATGTGAGACCTACCTCTTCAAATCGTCGAAATATTCTTTCACAATCAAAGATATGGTCAAGAATAAATTTACGACATCCAGATGAATCTAAAGTAATGTCCTTTACATGTTCCTCACTCCCTTTAATTGGAATATCATCAATGAATGGCATAGTTATATGAGGGATAACATCATGTAAGACCATATTCATAGCACTCATCATATGAGCCATAGAATTAGTCACTCCTTGAGGTAAAGTACACATTCGCACTAAGTCTAAAGGAGTTTTCATTGTGTTTATGTCATGACTATCAATTGCTAATTGGAATTGGTCATATCCAAAATATAAATCACCCATTGAATAAATAGAATGTCCTGAAAATGATTTAGCAAACTCATCTAAATGGGCCCTATTCCTATATTCCTTATGGTGACTTTATTGATGGGTTGGAGATCTTGAATAAAATGCATTTTCCCATTTTTTTAAGGCACAGTGAACCATCGATTTGAGTAAGGTGCAAAAGATGGCTCTAAAATTCTCATGTTTATCTTCTCCTTAAGTAGTTTCATTAGCTCAAGTAAGTGAGCCTTTGGAACTGGTATAGGGCGAAGATTCCATGGAATATGTGGAATAGTAAAGATTATCATGGGTGCAACTAGCTTAGGATCTACACAACCAATCTCATGAGGATACATAGTAAAGGCTTTTCCATGGCTATGTATGACTCTCTTAAATTTATCTCTCTCTACTAGCAAAAGAAATTCATCATCTCTACCAATTTTCACCTATTTGATTGTCTCATCCGTGAATGTATTTCCTATGTTTTTCTTATCCCGAAGAATTGGATCATTTTTCACATCAATAATTTTTTCATTACTTCCTTGAGATAATGGTTGAGCTATGGGTTTGATTTTTTTGTCTATAGTTTTCTACTTCATTTCAACTAAGGCATCATGTGTTTAGTTAAATTTTGAGCACTTGTCAACATTGAGAGCATATTCCTGGATAAGAGCATACTCATCAAGGGAAGAAAGAAGAATAATATGGAAATTAGAATTTTGTTGAAGACATAACTCTAACCCCTCAAGAGTAGAGAAACAATGAGATGTTTCGATCACATGCTCAATGTTCTCCTCATGTTCCATGATTTTGTTGTTTTTATAATTTTTTTTGGGTTTTTTGGATAAAAGAATTGGACAATTGAATCTTATGAAGAAAAACTAATCTAGAATGTGGAAAAAAAAGTTACAAACTATTGTACATGTTGGTTGGATGTGAGATGTCAAACCAATATCCATTGTTGTCCTACACAACAATGGATTCTATCCAAAATTTTGATCATATGTAGCTCCAAACATGAATTGAGGTGCACAATCACTACAAGCATGCTCATGACCCTAACTGACAATTGTTGTATATTATTGAACAAGGCATTGTTAAAATGTTAAATTATTAATGTATTAACATGTTTTTGATATAGCAGCTGAAGGTTCGTGAGGAGCGTGCAAGGCGTGAAAGGGCGGACATCAATAATCCGAATAGTTATTATTTAGCTTGTAAATAAACCTGCGTAGAAGGTTCTATTGTTAGAAAAGTAATGGTTAGAATAATGGTCGTTGTAGACCGCAGTTTCTGTTATTAAAAGCAATGGCTTTCTGTAAAAGTTACCAACTTTTAGTTTCACGCCTACTTTTCGAAGCCGCCCTCATGTAACCACTATTTTCGACGTAATCAAAAGTCCTATAAATACATGCACTCTGTGGACTGTCGAAACAAAGTGCATGGGGGGAGATTGCACCCAATCTGCGTACTTTCTTGTCTCTTGTTGTGTTTATTCTTGGGTGTGTTTTTCTGCGTTCGTAACCTCTGTTTGAGCGTGAGCAAGATCCTGACAACAACAATAGGTTTCTTTCTAATTGACAATCAATTCCTAGTATGATTCACTCCTATCGTCATGACTTGAAGTGATTGCATTCCATCCTTAGACTTAATTCTAGCATAGGTAGACCCATCATCCATGGCTTTAGTTTCCATACGACTCTCACAAATAAAGGGTTGACCTAAGAGAACTTCATAGGAGCAATTATCTTGGATAAAAAAGTGAAACTCTTCTATGATTCCTCCTATGGATATGGGCACACTAGCACAAGCTCTCTACAGGGTACCTATACCATTATATGTAGTTCTCATAAGCCATCCACAATCTATATCTATGGGCCATCAAAACTTTTCATAGACTTCTCTTGAAATCACATTGATTTTGGAGCCAGAATCTACTAATGCATTTACAATGATTGCTTTCTTATCATTTCCTATTTTAACATGCATCTTTGATGTACCTCTAGACCAAAATTTTCTTTTAAAGTGACTTTCAAGATTGTTTTCATCATTTTCATGGTTAGGTTGAATAGATCCTAAGAAATTTTTATTAACATTTACTTCATCATCATCAAAGTCCTCTTCATCATATTCATCAAAGTTTAAGGCTTCATTCATAGCTTGATCTTGATCTAAATAATCTTGCATCTCAATATCTAGATTAAGTGGAAACCTCTTTCTTTTAATTTGGCTGATAAAGTTATCTTTAAAAACAGGCTTTGCAATAGATAAAACTTGTTCTAAAGACATAGTCACTTGACTCTTAAGCAAAATGTCATCTAAAACCTCCATAGGATCTATTTTTCTCTCAATTTTTTAAAGTAAGATGGCTTTAGGATTTCTCTTTGGTTTCTCTTGTTTTTTCTCAGGATCTTGTTTTTGTTCATGTTCTCGTGTTTGGTCTTCAGTTTGTTTTGATTGTTCTTGTTTATCTAAAGGCTTTGGTTTTGTTTTTCTTTGCTTTGTCTTCTTCCCTTTTTGTTTCTCCTCTTGTTTTTGTTCATTGGGTTCTGATTCTTGCTTTTTATCTTTGGATTGTGATGTTTCCCCTTGCTCTATGATTGTTTCTATTCCCTCTGAGGTTTGTTTTTGAGTCACTCTTCTTTCACTAGGCTCAGCTTCATCTCTTTTTTGTTTTTCTTCTACATTGTATATGTGAGAAATCAGAGATTGATCTTCTATCGGTGACTCCCAAGCCGTTATTCTCCTAATCTCATCTCGTGCTCTTACTAAAGCCTCTATGGAAAAGTCAACTTCCTTTGTGGGTTTACTTCATTCTACTTGTTCATCAAGAGCTTCAAGTTTCACTCCTCTAGTTCCTACGTCTGTTATGGTTATATTTTCATAGTGTTTTTTCATTCCTCCCTTACCATAATTTCCTTGCAAAGATAGCCTAGATCAGTAGTCATAGAGTTTCTTATCTATGTCTATTACTAGTCATTGCTCCTTAGCAGCCTTCAATAGTTCACAATCTCTCAAAAAGTGCTCTAATGAATCATACCAGCGACACCTACGAGGGCCATGCACAAAACCATTTTGATTTTGAGGATTTTGATTAACTTATGGTGGGAAATTTTTAAATTGAGGATTTTGTTGATAAGGTATTTCTTGAACACAATAATAAGGATTTTGATAAGGCAATTGATGTATTTGAGGAGCTTGGGAAGCAACATGTGGTAATTGAGGTGCAAGAGGATCTTCCATAGATTTCTGATTTTGAGGATTTTGAAAAGCTATTTGAGAGGCTTGAGGATACATGTTTTGATACATTTGAGGATTTTGCACATGAGGATGAGGATTTTGCATTGAAGGATTATGCATTGGAGGAACTTGATATGCTTGAGTAGGAGCTACTTGTGGATTTTGATTGGGAGCTATAACATGTTGATTAGACTCTTGAAAAGACATTGGCTTCATTTGATTTTGGAAAGTTTTGGTGTAATTAGATTGTAAAGCATCTATAGTCTTGGCCAAATTGGATTGTGTAGCAATAAGACTTTCCATTTGCTTAGTGAGAATTTGCACTAGAGATTGTTCAACTACACGTTTATTTGGGTCTACTTTAAAACCTTGAGTAGGCTCCATCATTTGAAGAGTAGGAGTAAAGACAAAAAGCATAGGATGGGATTGTTCTCTACCTTGCTCCTTAGTTTGTGGAAGGCTAGTTTGCTCATAAAGCATAGAATGTCTTTGATGTCTATGGGCTACAGCCTCTACTACTTTACACACTTTTTGCCAATTGTCAGTAAGACCATAGCAGTTATCTGCCTCTTCTAATCGCCGTTCAATTTCCCTATGAGTTTCAGGATGAAGAAGCTTAAGAAAATTGATCACAAGATCAGGTTCCAAAGTTATCTTATCCTCATCAGGAAGTTGTTTATATCATCTAATATACTCATTTTGTAAGTGAGTAATAGAGCTACTAGGCTTTGGGGAATTGACCCATCATAAGAATCCATCTCAATTATGTTGGCTATAATCTTCAAGATAGAATTCTTTGAGCATCTCCTTTCTAAAATCACTCAAAGGAAGACTATCATATTGAGTGACATGGTTTATGATAGAGCTATTAACAATTCGTTCAAATAATGATATCAAACGATCTTCAAGAAGACCAAAAATCATAGCTTGCTCTTCAAACAAATCTAAGTAGCTTGTAATGTTGATGCCATTGAATTTTCCCTTCTCTCTCAACATAGAAGAGACTATTATTTGGCCTTGTTTCTCAGCAATAAGGGATTTGAATCTTTCCTCCATCTTATGTGAATAAGCAAGTGATGCACGATGTTCTAGATCTCTCACAAATGCATTTACTTCATGACGAAGATGTGCACGATATTGTGAGAAATACAGTGTAATGCTCAACAATGATGATGATAATATGATGAGGATGAAAAATATGAAACAAAAAATATGGATCATAACCTCCCAACAAGATCAAAAGCAAATGCCACAAAGCATTTCACATCGGGTTCAAATGTGGAGGTGATCGCAATCCGGGTGGATCGGGTCCGGTCGTGGCACATGCAGAGTGTACGAAGCTAGTGAGTATTGGAAGGTTTATGTAATAAAAGATGTGAAGGTGAAGATGAAGTTGGGTATGGGGGGAAGAGATTACATGATTTGATTAGAGAAAGGGGAACATATGAACACAAGATAATCATATGAACATGAATGATGAGAACAAAAGAAACCATTCACATGAATCAATTCAGAAAGGAAGAATGGTCCAAAAATATGGAGCTTCTTAAACACTTTCCAAATTTAATTCACATTCATAGGTTCTTTTGAATGGAATGAATGCATGATGAGAAAAAAAAACTCATATGCATGGGTGTTTGTGGGTGGTATGAATGCACATGGTTCATGATTTATGAATGAAAAGAAAAGTATTCTCTCAACCTTAATGGATCATCCTCACTGGTTCAACGCAATACTGCAGAGCCTTCTCACACATAGAAAGAGATAAAAGGTGACATGTAAAAACATAGAGACAAAGAGATAAGAGACATGAGACATGAATTAGAAGACATTGTTATGAGAAACATATACATGAATGTTATGGAACATCAAGTTAAGCATTCTACTGGTCAAAGGTCATCCACACAACCCTCTCACCATGACAGTTCAACGGAATGTCATACGTAAGAGGAAAGGTCCCACTTCATTGACCCTATGTCTTTCTAGGATAGTTTGTGTTTCTAAAGAAGTCTAAGACACATAAAACCAGCTCTAACTCACTCACACGCTCCACTGAGGGTGAGAAAAGAAAGAGATATTAGGTTTATGAGCCTATCCTAGAGAGGAAGTCTACAAACTGAATCTAAGAACTATGCTCTTACTAGCCCACCTTGGATCCTCACATGCTCAACTGAGGGTGATCGTCTCAAGGAAACCATGTGCTAGCAAGGGCCCTATGGATGCCTAACAATGATGCTCTAGGAGTTTGGATGGGGTTTATATAGTTTTTTGAATGAATTTGGACCCTTGGATCTAGAGAAATCAACTCTCAACCCTAAGATCAGCTTCTTTTGATTACAACCATTGGATTTATCAAATGGATGGTTATGATTGGTTCTTTATATGATATCTAGGGAAAAGGGGAGGAAAATAGGTTCCTTCATTCTCCAACATTGGATTTGGAGCTGATCTGGACTATCGGATCAGTGCTGACATGAATTTGGATAAGATAAGCCACTATTTTTTGAGAAACTTTGCATTATTGAACTTTGATCATCAAAAAAGGCTTATCCAGTGAAAAAACTCATAGACTCTCCTTCCTTTATGCTTTTGTGCATCTCCACCCTCGAATATGAGCTCATCTTGATCATACAACATGGTTCAATCATTGCTTGCCATGTGGTAGCCCTTCAAGCCTTCAATTTTCTTATTCTAGGAAACTGCAATGACCTTGAAAACTAGATTTTATGCTCTTTGAACCTTAAAATATCCTTTGATGAAGATAAAAATTTACAAGGCTATGTTTTGAAAAGCCTCCTTTAGGAATATGCAGAAAAAACTCCCATTTGAATCTCCCTTGTACAAGTTTGACTACATTTGGAAGTTTGCAAGGTGGCACTAAGGTGTCTAGGAAGCTCTGATAGCCTTGAAACTTTGTACAAATATGTAGGCTCATATGGTATTTATACATGCCAAACCATATGGCTAACAAAAATTCTTATACAAGATTTTGTAGGGTCTAAGTGGAAAAATTATATTTTTTTATAAAATACACATGGCATATCAATGTGATAGAAAATCCATTTTCATGTGAAATTCAGGCTATATACTGCATTTGATAAGTTTTTCAAGTATATGAATTTTCATGTGATTTGGAGATAGTGAAATTTTTGCCAAATTTCCAAATTTTGACCAGCTTTGACTGCTACCCTGGATTTGCTCGATTTCTTCAAAATTTTGCATGTGAACTCCCTTTTACATCCTTGATGCATCTTCGAATTCTCAGGGAATTCTGGCTACCTTCATCGAATGTGTTTCTTGTAGGCCTTCATGAGTGAGAGAGGAGAGAAAATCTCGACGACAATGACATGGATCGTAGACGTGATAACTTCTCAAATTCAACATGCAAAAATCAATGTAGAAAGCCTAGGTGATATTGAGATAGGGTGGCACTTGGGTGGATACTTAAAGACTAATGTTAGAGTTCAAACAAGGAGCATCTTCTCCCTATCCTTCTCAATATTGCACACAAGGTTACAAACCAACAAAGAGAAAACAAAACAATAGAGATGATTTAGATGATGACACATATGCATCTCCATCTACTCAATGGGATATACCTTTAATGAGGTGTCCCAATTTAGGTACACCTAATCGTGAGATGTCAGATAAGGATTGGAATCCCATTATTCCATTTTGTTTATTTAATGTTCACTTTTGCACATTGCATGCCTTCATGAGCATTTCTGAGGGACTATTGAAGCTCCATATAGAATATACATTTCCCATGAGGTGAGTTGATAAATCTGTACAAGCTATAAAACAAATTGGATGAACTCCTTAATTCAATTCGTTATCATGGCAGAAACATAACTAAGTTGTTAAGAAATTTGGGGAATCTCAAGATATTTTACAACAAGTGTCAATGACATGGAATAAGGCAAGACATTTTTTTAACGAGATACTATCAAAATAATGAACATTTTGAGTTGTGGAAAGACATATGGATTATGAGAATAGATAATGATTCTCAAGAAAATCTTTGTAATAAGGGAAAGAAGGTTTGGCCATGCTTATATAAGTTGGTAGGCTTAATGGGTCTTACTAGCTCGAGTGATATTCAAGGTCAATTGGTTCAAGAGACATTAATCGAGTTCACAAAGTGTTTCATTAAACCTTGGGGAGAGAGCAATATAACACATTATATTGTAAGTCTATTGGATATTTCAAACTATTCATTGCACTTACTTTATTTCAATGTACTTAAAAATTTTTAGCATATTTTGTTTGCACATGCAACATTTTTCATGCATCGATATGGGTCATTGGAGATTTTAAGTACCCAAGGAATGGAGAAGTAACACAAGAAAGCTAGAGGTGTGTACTTCAAAAACATGTGACATGGTGGTGGTTCAATGCAATCAAAATATATGGATAAGATATTTAATTGGCTTTATTGCACTACATTTTCAAGAAAGTTTGTTGTGAAGCAAGCTAGGGAGTCACATTTGGCAAATGTTGCAAGAAGGATATAACACAATATTGCTACTCAGATATGGAAGTCATCATTAGGACCTCTATATCATGATCACTAGTGTGCTAAATGACTACAAGAGGGTTTAGCTTGGAAGTAAAGTGAAATCATTATGTGATAAATCATAGGATTGATATGATCTTCGTTTTAATGTGTTATTCTATTTTGAACAAACAATTTCAAAACAAACTCTATGAATAGAGAGAACTCACTCCGTTTCACACTTTACAACTAGAGAGAATGGCAAGCACCAAGAAAAGTGCAAGGAAAGACCACATGGTCTATCCTAGCCATGTTCAAGCAACTCAGTGGCCACCATGGTTGCAACCCCACAAGAGACATCATGTATATCAAAGAAAAAAAGAATTATCAACCACGACGTAGACCTCAATGAAAACCTAACATTCCTCCCAATGAAAAAGATCCATAGAGATGATGGAGACACTATAGAGCATTTGCATAGAACTACAAAGCTATTGTATAGGTTTGTGAGTACAAGGGATAGCACTTGATGCACTTCAAGAGGCAGTAGAGGCCTACCTCATATCCATGCTTGAAGATTCTAACCTATGTGTTATCCATGCCACGAGACTAAACATACAACCCAAAGATATTCACCTAGCTAGAATAATAAGAGGAAATGACACATGGCCTCTATGATTTCAAGCTTTTGCAAAACATATTTGACAATGTACTTCAATGATGAATGGAATGTTTTGGCTTAATCCATATTCTCTCTCTGTCTCTCTCTCTCTCTCTCTCTCTCTCTCTCTCTCTCTCTCTCTCTCTCTCTCTCTCTCTCTCTCTCTCTCTCTTTGACTCTCTCTCCTGTTTATCTTTGTGTACCTAAGTACCGACTTAGGGACTTGTGGAGAAAGAGACTATACCTCAATCCCCCTCAAGTGCATATAGTGGGGACTCACACTTTAATTATCCATCCAAGGAGTATCAAAACCTAACCAAGTGTATGAAGACATGCATTCAAATGATGGTCAATGCAAATGAAGTTTCACAAGGTGCAAATAAGTATCAATCCATCACAAACAAGTTTACAAGATCAGTTATGGCATCGTGACACTTGGAACAACAATCAACAGTAAATTGAGCTTTTCTCTCAGCTTCAAACTCCAAATATAGCAATAGTGGGTTGTTGAGAGCAGTATGGGCACCCAAGGACTGATTAGACAAGGAAGCCAGCAGAGAGAGTCAGAGCGAGGTGAAGGATTAAGTAGACAAAGCAGTCGACGCAAATCTGGCAGATAGGCCCTTCAAATTTTTCCAAATCAACATCTTTATAACAGTGATTCTTATCACTAACAATCATTGTAAATACCATTTCATATTTTTGTAGCTCCATTTTGTGCAAGCCAAGGAGTCCTTGAGCTTGAGGAGCCTTAGAAGTACCTACATATCAATTTTCGTATTTTTTAGACTCCGTTTAAGCCCTCAAATTGGCCCTGGAACCTAATTTTTAACTAGGCCGGACACTAGGTCTGGACAGGGCCAAAACCTAGTCAAAAACTATAAATAGAGCTAGAGAGCTCATTTTGGAGGTTAGATTGTAATTGAAATGAACTTGTAAGAGCTTTTTTGAAAGTAATCTAAGAACTCCATTGCTTCTCACTCTTTGTCTTGCCATGTGTGCGCGTGTGTGTGTATGTGTGTGCATGTTTGTATGCTTCTCACTCACGCACTTGTGCCTCCACTTGCTCGAGGTCTTCATACCATCCTCACGTCTTCCCGGATTGACATTAAAGGAGGTGCTACTCATCACTGAGCTACACCAAATTTTGGCGCCGTTGCCGAGGATCGAGCTTTGAGGACGAGCGTGTGATGGTAAGACGTAGATTTGGGATGTTGGCGTTGTAGGTAACTTCTTCACTTTTCCTTTTTTTTTCTTTTCCTTACCTCATCACCATCTCCCACCTCCATCTCCATCATCGTAAAAATTTCAGTTTTTTACTATATCCCCTTCCTCCTTTCATTTCCCTCATTTCACTTGTGAGAGAGAGCGAGAGAGCGAACTGTTGTGTGCTATTTTCTGCATGCTTTTGGAGTTTCTTGCAGGTTTCAGCATCATCATCCCCTCCAGCACGTCGCGCAGGTACGGAAATGTGCAGAACTGTCTCGCAGTCGCCGACTTCTGTCGATCGCGATTGACAGAAATTTTCACCTTTTGGTAAATCTGAGTGCACCACAGTGGACTAAAGACCCTGCATACCACATTTCCACAAAATTTTTTGAAAAATTTGCAAAATTTCAATCCGTCGCGATTGACTGCCTGTCCATCGCGATCGACACCCATCCGTCACGATTGACTTCCTGTCCGTCGCGATCGACACCCATCCGTCACGATTGACTGCCTGTCCGTCGCGATCGACACCCATCCGTCACGATCGACTGCCTGTCTGTCGCGATCGACTGCCTGTCCGTCGCGATCGACACCCATCCGTCGCGATCGACTACCTGTCCGTCGCGATCCACACCCATCCGTCGTGATCGACTGCCTATCCGTCGCGATCGACTGCCTATCCGTCGCGATTGACTGCCTGTCCGTCACGATCGACACCCATCCGTCACGATTGACTGCCTGTCCGTCGCGATTGATTGCCTATCCGTCGCGATCGACTGCCTGTCCATCGCGATCGACTGCCTGTTCATCGTGATTGACTGCCCTGTCCATCGCGATTGACAGCCAATCTTAGCCAATTTTTTAGGGTTTTTAATTTGAAGAGTTTGGCTAATTTTGGGCATGAACATTTTACTCTAGAGCACATAAGGAGGCTATAGGCAAATAACCCGAGGAAAACCTATTGCCTTGTTGGCCTGTTTGAACCCTGTTTTAATCCCTGAAGCCTGAATTGACATAACTTCCTCATACGAAATTCGTTTGCTGTGATTCTTGTTTTGTTGGAAAGCTTGTGGGGAGTACAACCAAAACTTCCACTGGTTATGTGAAAATTAATATCAGGATTATTAGATAGGGTTTTTTGAAGGTGACCATACCCCGAGGTAGGAAAACTGAGGGATCCTGGGGATTGTTTTCCATAAAAGAAAAGGATAATTTGGTCTGTGAGTTACATGCATGAAAGTGGTCTATTGTGTCATTTGAATCTAAATCTTGAGCTAACCATGGGACTTTTACAGGTCCAGCAAGAGCACTTGAGGGCATTCTAAGCAAGAGTAAGTGCAAGCTTGGGATCACGCGTCCTGGGCACACCAGGGCAACAACACAAAGAAGGAAACTCAAGGTTGGAAAATCCTCAACACCCTCTATCGATTCCTAGCTTAGGCTAAGAACGACTAGTGCTAGGAGTAAGTCAAGGCAACGATAGGCATCAATCAAGTTGAAGACTACCTATGCACTCAAGTTCAAGATTAAACATAATTTCTTCGTAATGTGATAACCTTAAAGGAAAGAATCTAACGAGGAACGATCAACTTACAGTGCGAAAATTAACTCAAATATTCCTGACAACGTGATTTCTGACAAGAGCATAAACACGGTAACCACTAAAAAGAATCAAGTGACTGATACAAAAGAACTCAGCAACGAGGTTGTACTTGGGCAAATTTGGGCTATTCAATTAGGCTTATGAACCTTAGATCAGGGCGACATCTAGGGAGAGATAGACAAAGTCTTAGGTCTTCAGAGGCTAGCGTCAACCACACTGCTAGGTCTTGGGCACAGCAATTGAGCCACCACTCATACTACCCTAGCTCTGAGACCAGTGAATCAGAGATGTCTCAAGGCATGGACCGACCTACGGGAAGTTCAGGAGTGCCATACTTGCACAGGGTAGAAGGCCCGTACAAGACGCAGCTAGAATACCTTAGGACCAACCGATTAGGTGCTAGCATCTATGAGGACGGCCTAGGAAGATCTGTGGTCCAGATTAAAAACCCTGACCAATCCATAGGATTAGAGCACCCAGCTGTCAAGTTTGAAAATGGAGCATACTTGGACAAAGAAGGAACCATATACGTAGTCACCAGTCACCCAGATAGGACGGACGAATTTGGAAATGTGATCCCAGAAGCGGACTTAGGTGACCTAGAGCAAGGAAACATGGGTACAGAACTTAGAACCCCTCGAGGCAAATCGGTTCTCACTAGGATTATCACACCAGAGTGGATTCCCCAGGATAATAAGAGCATAGATTTGCTCCTCAATCGAGAGACTGACGAAGCCTTTTGGAGGTATAAATCTGATCGGCCAATTGATATAGGAACAATCATGATCTATGAGTTTAAAGATCCAGATAGCCCAGGCAGAGTGACCTATCTAGATCACGCTTCAGATAGGATCTTTGTGGTTACAGAACATGATAGACATGCTTACACTTGGAAGGGTGAATTCATTTTCCCCCAACCAAGATAGAATGTGTCCTATGGTCACCCTGGAGCTGGAACATCCCAAGCTCATGGAACTCAAAGAGAAAAAAGTAGAGATAGGCCAGAAGTAAGCTTTGCCAACCCAGGGGGAAGAGAAAGAACGAGGACGGAAACAAACAGAGTAGAACCTGAGGTACTTAGAGCTCCCAGGAATCAAAGAAATATGGATGAGTTCCCTCTAGGTCGTGAGCACACAAGGACTCTGAGACCGACTAAGCTAGTTAAGTCCATGAAGAACTACTTCGATGGCACTGGAGATCCATACGATCATGTGGCTGAGTTTAGGCAAGTCTTGAGAGCTGAACAAGTGGAAGATCTGTTCACCCAATACAATGCCTTTGGTCTAACCCTTAGGAACACTGCCCTGACATGGTTTCAACCACTAAACGAGAGGCAGTTCAGGAGTATAGACCAACTCCTAGAGGCTTTCATTATTGAATTCTCTAAGAGTGGCATAAGACATAATACCTCCTCACTGATTCACAGCTTCAAGCAAACCCCTCAAGAAACCGTGAGACTTGCATGAAGAAGATTTAGGCAATACTTAGAAAGATGCCCTGTTTCGGAGCTACCCACACCAGCTAAGCAAGTGGCTTTATTCTTGGATGGATTGCTAAGTACCAAATTGAGATCTTATGTGTACTTGAAGGACCCTAGGACCATAGAAGAGTGTGTACGCATGTGCATTGACATCGAGGATAACCTAGGGGAGGAGTTAGAGCTTTCCAAGATATACAAAGATTCAGATAGTGCCTCTAGCCTCTCTTCCACGCAATCCACATCAACTGAGGAACTTGCAGAGAAAGTAGCTCAGAAATTAGGTGTCACTAGCAAACAGATCCCAAGGTTTGCCCCTGTGAAAAGATGTTATACTTGTGGTGGCGACTACATGGCGAATGTATGCCCCATTATGGCTCAACCCCAAGTAAATCCTAGTAGCCAGTACTGCACCATAGAACGGAGGTACACCAATCACACCGCGCAAGATTGCCCCTACAATAAGCAAACCGTTAGGCAGACGTACCCACTACCATACCCTCAACAAGGAAGATACCAGAACCAGTACCCACCTCAGCAGTATGCGAGGCCTCAACAAACCTACCAACCCTACCAAAACCAACAAAGGCCTCAGCCTGTGCTAGCACAACAACCCCCTGCTCCAGCTAATGTGATTCCGGTAAAGTATGCTGCTGCAGAAGAAAACCTTAATAGAGCTATAGTCCCCGTAACACCATTGCTTTCAGAAAGTGATCCCAGTGACCATAGCTTCGATTCTACACATGTTGATAGTCCCCAAGCTTACTACATGCAATCTCCTGAACATGAGGAGTCCTACTATAGTGAAGAGCCAAATGAACCTAGTTGGGAGTCAGATTACACAAACGTCATGTATGCAAACCCCAACCCTAGACCTCAACCTAGACAAGTAAGACCCCCATTCCCTAGAGGACCATGCTACAGATGTCAGGGAGATCATCTCATTCGTGATTTTCCCGTGCCTCCACCTACACAACCCCAGTCAGTGACGATCCAGGGCTTTTGCCAAGAATGTGGAAAGGAGCATCTCTTACAAGATTGCCCAAAGAACACCAATAATATGCCAAAAATAACTCCTATCAACGTTATTGGGTTAGTTGTAGACTCCACAGGGAGTGTGACTACCACTGCACCCATACAAGTAGTCACTAGAGCTCAAGCATTGCAACAGAACCAAAGCGTAGGCCAAGAAAAGAGCCCAGATGTTAGTGAAACGGAGAGCATGACAAAGAAGAGGACTAGAGCTTGGAGAGATAGTCGTGAAAGAATGAAAAGGCAATGGGCAAAAAAGATGAGTGAACTCGAGGAAAGCCTTAGAGAATCAAAGGCCAGGATAACTAAGCTCACATCTCAAACTCCCTCTCACACTACCCCACCTCCACCATTCCCAACTCCATCCGACCCGCCACCTTCCAACCCGCCTCACCTAATTCCACCACCCCCTAGAGTAGGATCACTCCTAGCAGATCCCACTCCCGAAGACCTTAATATGATGCTTAAAGCATATCAGGCCAGAATCCAAGAAGGGCCAAACGTAACTGATCATGAAAAGTGTTACCCTAGAGCAGAACTAGAGCTGGAACGAACCAAAATTTGTGCTAAGATGGTGGAATTGGCTCAGACCATGTTTGAAGCCAGTCGCCTATTTAACATCTCTAGTTCAGCGAAGACACAGTTGCACTTTGATGGACTGTTAGAAAGAATAGAGAAGCTAATTGCACAATCAAAAAAGGAACCAGCCTCTCAACATAAGGACAAGGCAAGTGAAGGAGCAGGTCTTCCTGCCCAGGAAGCCTATGTGCCTGAAGCCTATGTGCCTAACTCTACGGAGCCAGATACATCATCTTCTCTGAATCGATTCACACCAGAATTCCTACGCGAGATTCAAGAAGACAAATGGGCTAAAGAGAGTGAAGTCCCTCCTCCTATTGAACTTGTGGCTGATGCACACGACCAATTCCCACAAGACATCCCATCCATTTATGAGGAGCAGGAGAGCACCCAATCTCAGGAAAGATTAGACTTTGAGTCTAACTCTCTACAAGAATTACCCCACTTCACAGGCCCATGGGAAGCTAAGTCTACTTGTATGAGAGCACCCACGGTCATGGTACGAAATGAGGACTCAGTCATACCTAGGAACACAGAGGTAGTGAAAAACACTAAAGTACAATGTAACCTCACCTTAGAAGAGCTACTCAAAGTGAGGCCCGAGCTATGGAAACATGTAGCCAAACAAGTACCAGAGATAGCAAAACCTCGTTCCCAGGTAGGATCCCAGAGAACAGTGCCAGAAATACCATTGGACAAGATAGGAGACATGAGTGAGGGTGAAGAGGGAAACACATATCTTCCTATCACCCATCAAGGATACACCACCAAGGCCATTCTAGACTCAGGCGCAGGTGTTGCAATTGCTACCACTTCCCTATGGAAGCGTTGGGGCAAGCCAGCACTCAGGCCAACGAGAATGAAATTGCAGATGGCCGATGGTCACATAGAGAGACCCTTAGGCTTGCTAGAAGGAATAACTCTCACTACTTGTGGTGTTGAGTTTGAGCATACTTTCGCCATATGTGACTTTAGCAAGAACCATGCCTATGAGATGATTCTGGGAAGACCATTTATGCGACAGTTATAAGTGGTATAGGACTGGGGAACCAACTCCTTGTACCTACAACACTTAGGTGTTACGACCAAAGTAAATCTCAAAGATTACTCTCATAGAGATGTCCCTCCTATCCAATGGAATCCCATCCATAGAACCAAAGATGATACGGAATCTGTGCATTCCATAGGGTCAGGATCCTCATGGATGCATGAAGACACCCACTTATGGATGTGCAAAGTAGCAGTAGAAGAAGAAAAGAGAGAGAAATCCAGAGAGGTAGGTGCAAAAGAAACACATAGATCAATTCAAGACCCAGCCTATGCACCTGTAGCCTTTCCTGACGAAGAATTTGAACCCCACGGCTGGGCAGAAATCCTAGCAACAATGGATGTAGCCATCAATGAAGAACAATGGACACCTCACTGTGATGAGGATGGCTATGACATTTCAGTTTTCTCCATAGAGCCAATCATGGGAGAGGTAGTGTTAGAAGAATGCGAACCTAACCCTGATGCATTTGAGGATGCGAGTGACTCCGATCTAGAGTCAATCATTATGGACCCACCTTTTGCATCAGATGAAGAATACTTCCATAAAGTAGAATTTCAACCCCAGAGGTATGGAGAGCTTACAAGTGATGTAAGACTAGCCACACATGTGACCCCGAAGGAAGAAGGAAAGAAAAAAAAGAAGAGAGAAGTCACACCAGAAGAGGAAGAATCTTTGTTTGAGGTCCCAGAAAATTTTAAGAAGTATGAGATAGATGACAGGAGAGTCATGATCAGAATGCCTAAACGAGAGGCGCAATCAGGGGAGGCCTATGATAACAAAGAGACCACCAAGAAAATAGTGGTAGCCATAGAGGAAGGAGAAGAGAGATGCACTTACATAGGACATGACCTGACGGAAGACGAAGAGCAAGAATTGATAGCCTTGCTAAGGGAATACAGAGATGTATTCGCTTGGAGTTACAAGGATTTGAAAGGTGTTGATCCAGACATATGCTCACACACTATCCCCATGACCTCGGATGCCAAACCTTCTAAGCAAAAGCCATACACATATAACGATAATTACGCTGCCAAGATCAAGGAAGAGATAGATAGACTGGTTGAAGCTGGATTTATCTATGAAATTGAGCACACTGAGTGGGTATCCCCCATTGTAGTGGTGCCCAAGAAAAATGGAAAGCTGCGTGTATGCATTAACTTGAAGAAGGTCAATGCAGCCACAATTCGAGATAACTATCCGCTTCCCATCACAGAACATCTCTTAGAAAGAGTAGCAGGCAAGGAAGTGTACAGCTTCCTTGATGGATTTTCGGGCTACAATCAAGTAGCCATACCTCCAGAAGATCAGCATAAGACGGCTTTTGCCACGGAATGGGGCATTTTTGCCTTTAGAGTAATGCCATTTGGGCTTACCAACGCACCAGCTACCTTCCAGAGGCTAATGTGCCATGTATTTAAAGAGTTCTTGAGGAAGAACTTGGAAGTCTATGTTGATGATCTTTGTGCTCATTCCAACATTAGGCAAACTCATATTCCTGAACTCAGACAAATCTTTGACAAATGTAGAGAATATCAAGTCTGCCTGAACCCCAAAAAGTGCGTTTTTATGGTCAGGCAAGGCAAGATTCTAGGACACATAGTGTCAAAGAATGGCATATCCACTGATGAAGAGAAAGTGAGAGCCATAGCAGAGTTAACTAGGCCAAAGAATGTCAAGGAAGTACAAGCTTTCATGGGGCATTGTGGTTATTACCAACGGTTTATACACATGTATGCCATCATAGCAAAGCCCATGTACGGACTTCTGACTAACTTTGAGTGGACTGATGAATGTGAGAATTCCTTCAATGAGTTTAAACGGCGATTATGTTCAGCACCAATCTTAACCACACCAGATTGGAATAAGCCTTTCCATGTTCATGTGGATGCATCCAATTATGCTATTGGGTGTGTACTCGCGCAACCTACTGGTGAAGGTAATATGGATCTTCCAATTGCCTATGCTAGTAGACAATTGAATGCAGCTGAACAAAATTATAAAACCACCGAACGAGAAGGATTAGGCATGGTATATGCAGTTCAAAAGTTTAAACATTATTTGCTTGCAAATAAGTTTAAATTTTTTACTGACCATCAGGTACTGCTATATCTCGTGAACAAGCCATGCAATACAGGTAGATTAGTAAGATGGTTTCTCTTACTAATGGAATATGACTTCGAGGTTGTGGTAAGGAAAGGTAGGACTCACTTGAGAGCAGACCATCTCTCTAGGCTCACATCTGGAGAAGCCCCACAAGGAGTGTCAGATGACCTTCCTGATGCTTACTTGTTTAATTTGGAAGTGGTGCCGCAGTGGGCTAAGTCATTAGTGCCAGTATTGACATACGGGCCTAACCACCCAGTAGTAAACACACAGGATAGAGAGGTAGTAAAAGCTCAAAAGTATCACATCATGGCAGGTAGTATGTACAAGCACACAGATCAAGGGATCTTGGCTTGTTGTGTGGAAGAGGATGAGTACGCTAAATGGTTGCAATTAGCACATGTAGGTGCATTAGAGCAACACTACTCAAAACAACGAACCCTACAGACACTAAGGAGACTCGGAGTGCATTGGCCAACTATGGAAGCTGATGTCCAAAAGTTGTGCAAGGAATGCCCAATCTGTTGCACTAAACCACCTGTGGAACATGCCACTCTTTATCAAGTGTCCATAATGCCAGATTGGAGTGAACCACTAGTATCCTTCCTGAGGACGAAAACATTCCCTCCAAACATGACTCTGGATAGGAAAAGAAGTCTAGAACAAGAAGCCCTAGAGTATTCACTCATTGGTGATAATCTCTACAAGCTTGGTAAGGATGGTTACCTGAGACTATGTGTCCATGAAAGTGAATATCTCAAGGTCTTGGAAACTGCTCACCAAGGTGTAGCAGGAGGACACTTTGGACAAGATCGGGTGATCAAGGCAATACTATTTGCAGGCTTCTGGTGGCCGACCCTTCACATGGATGCACATACCTATGTGAAACGGTGTGATGTCTGTCAGCGAACTCAGTATCCTATATGCAAAGACGAGATGCCACTGAAACCTATGATGGGTGGACGTGCATTCTCTAAGTGGGGAATAGACTTCGTAGGTCCTATTAATCCCCCAGCTAAGGGTTCCCATGCTGAATATATCATTGTTGCCACGGACTATCTAACCAAGTGGGTAGAGGTAAAAGCCACAACGAAGAAAGCTAAGTTTTTATTTGAGAATGTGTTCACTAGATACGGGCTACCTATAGAGCTAGTTAGTGATAGAGGCACTCACTTCTTGAATGAAGTTATTGAAAATCTGCTTCAAGAATTCTTGGTAGTACACAAGAAGTCTGCCCCCTACCACCCACAAGCTAATGGGCAAGCTGAGAGCACCAACAAGATTCTGTGCAATGTGTTGACGAAATTAGTGAACAATAAACGCTCTGATTGGGACAAACAGCTACACCATGCTGTTTGGGCATATCGAGTCGCCTACAAAACGGTCCTCCAAGCCACCCCCTTTCAGATGGTGTTTGGCCAAAATGCAGTGCTACCATTAGACTTCTTAATACCAACACTGAAAGTAGCACAAGAGCATGAATGGACGGGTCATGAACTCTCCTCAAGACTTTTTGACCTTGAACGATTAGGAGAAACAAGACTGAGAGCGACTGCAAGGATATATGCAGCTAAGAAACGACAGAAGGCATACTTTGATGCCCACGTTAAGGATAAAGGTTTGAAGGCAGGCGATCTAGTACTAGTATACACGTTGAAACAACATGCGAGGAAACTGGAGAAGAGAGGCTAAGGACCCATGATCATTAATAGAATCTCAACGAGTGGGGCGGTACAGCTAGCCACCTTAGAAGGTGATATTCTTCCGAGCTACATAAGTGGATGCAGGGTCAAGCTATATCAAGAACCTCTCACAGAGGAAATGCTAAGTCGACTCAATACTGCTAAGAAACGCAAAGAAGAAGAAAAGCGAATTCGAGAAGAAGCCCAAGCAGAAGCCTTAGAGCGCATACGGAGAATGAAATTAAGAAGACAAGGTAGAGAGCAACCTGTGCCAGATGCATATGCAGATCAAGGATATCACGTGGCTATGTGTGAAGTTTCAGGTATCAGCTCCCATAGGATAATTGATCGACGTCCTTTTATGACCTTAGATATAGGACAAGGAAAGGGTGCAAGGACTGTAAGAGCCTTGATTGACTCACGTGCAGCCACTAGTGCTGTTAAATTGTCTTACTGTCAAGAGTTGAAATTAACTGTTAATCCTATAGAAGCATATCTCATAGGATTGGGAGGTGTGGAAACCCCTTGCATGGGCGAGGTGGAACTTCCCCTCTATATTCAAGACGAAGTAATGACAATCAAAGTACTAGTGTGTCAAGATGAGGACCTCACCGAGCCTCTTGTCTTGGGTCAGGACTGGATCTATGATCATGCGGTCAACCTAAACCTAAGAAGTGGACTTCTTCAGGTATGGGTAAATCATAGTCGAATTACAGTTAAATTGAAAAATGAGGCACTCAAGGAACTAGGTAAGGCACGAACTCCTGGTCCTTCCAGGGCTGCACATGAAGTTGACAATGCTATTCTTGTCCAAAAATGTATTATGCAGAAAGAGGATTGTCTCAACAATGGAGTCAAGAATAAAACGGTACTCCCTTATTTCCCAAAGGCCAGAAGGATGCAGCAGCCAACGACAGATCAAGTACAGAAGAAGCAAAACACTACCTATACTAGAGGCCAAAAAAAGGAGCAAAGCAGATTGTTTCAGCCGATGAAACAAGTATGGAGGCGAAAAGGCGAACACCCTGTTCCGACCAGGCCAACACCACGGCCTAAACCTCTTATTAGTAATCAACAACTCGACACTAATAAGAAGTCCTTCATAAATTCTTCTGCGAAAGTAAAGTCTATTTGGGTACCCAAGAAGTCAATGAAGGCCAGCCCACAATCACGACAAATCTGGGTGCCTAAGGCTTGCTTGCGGGCTCAAATAACTACACCAAGGCCAAACCCTGTACAACATGTTTCACTCACGCGAACATCTGAGGCCCAGTCGTACACATCACGCACTAACACGTATTCTTCCATGAGCACAAGTAGAATCACTTGTAAATGGGTCCCTAAAAAGCCCCATTTTTCAAGTAAATACCCTATCACACTCTCCAGAGCCTCCACAAAGTCAAAATCAAAACCTATCCATTGCATTTGGCAACCTAAACCTTGTAATAAACCCCCAGACCCCAATTGTAAGTCCATGTCCACCTACTAACTACTTCACTCTCACACCACATCATTCCGCTTAGCTCTTAGATCTACCCAATTCCTAACTACACACACAAGCACCGAGCACTTACTAACCCCCTAACCTCTCCCGAACCTCATGTTAATGTTGTAACAGGGGACACAGTGTCATTTTTGTGTCCATTGCAATGTTAACATTTATTCGTATATTCTCACAGAACCAGCTGCGAAGTTTTCAACATGGCTGAGGCAGCAGGAACTAGCTCTCAAACAGAAACGAGCCAGCAAGTGGTGGACTTAGATAGTTTACCCGTTCTGCCTGAAACAAACGAAAGACCAGAAGAATTGCAGGCCATCAAAATCATACCTATAGCGGACCCTCCTAGTGGCCATACCATGCCCGTAGGAAAAACTCCCCACTTGTTTAGTGAAGTGGCAGGACCCTTGGGTGAGGGAACATACCTATGGGAATCAGAGTTGGACTTTAATGGGAAGCAAGGCAAATACCATTTCTTTACAAGAGAATTCGAGAAGTTACAAAATGCAGAAGGTCTACGTTCGGTATGGGAGAAGGCAGGATTGAATGCATATTTCAGTGCACGGCTCCCAAAGCCTGACTTCATGCGATGCTACTATCTCATCAACACCTTGACTCCAAACAAGAACCCAAAAGGTGCAAGCTCATTTGTGATTCCATCTCTGACAAAGGGGAATGAGCTCAAGAGGTTCAGGCTATCAAACAACTTGGTGAGAGAGGCCCTAGATATAAGCAGAATGCATATTCCTACAGAGAAGGAGACCCTAGTGCCTGATTACATGAAGAATCGAAGCCTCACCAAACTCAAGGACATGGTGTCCATGACGCCTAATGTTGCAATACACCTTCGCATGTGCATGCAACACTTTTCTTTTCTTGCCCAAGATAGATTCACCATGCCGCCCAAAAAGATTTGGTTTAGTTTGTATCTGGCAGAGACACAGAGCCTCACCACTCTGTGCAAAGATGGGTATTGTGTGCCCCTATGGGGCTTCCTACAGAGATATGTCTTCAGATATAATACTTTTAATGAAGCTTCTTTCTTGGTTTTCTTCTTCTTTTCTTTTTGCTAGACTCTCCTTCAACATTGCCCCCCCCCTAAACTCTATCATCCCTGACAGGTTTCGGAATGCGGCAGGAGTATGTTCTGTAAACCTTTTGCTCTCTCGTTAAACAGATTAGCTTCATGTATCATAAGTTGCTTCCACTGCTTTCATCCCATCATGTGGTGGCGGTCTATGGTCTACGAAGAAACTCAATTCATATGCCACCAACCTAGCATTCAAATTCATTGACATTTTTAAGAAAATCTCATAATCAATTTCAAAAAATCTAGTAAAAAATGCTTCCTTGAAGGTTTGCATATATGAACTTGGTAAGAACATGAGCCTTGAATAATACGCCATGATTTTTGGGCAGTTGGGCATAATAGATAGATAAAAAATAAGGATATACATGCCCTGGTTAATGCCAATGAAATTTAAAAATGTATATACTACGTGTTTGAACACGTTCAAAACTATAAGTATCATGCTGAGGATTTTATTAGTCATCTTGATAGTTAGATCGGGTACTGTTGCATATTCATGTAGCCAAAATTCAATGGTTTTCACCATGTAATCCTTCGTCGGCAAGTAATTGTGATGCGGACTTGGAAGTAATGGATAATTTAACCATTGTTTATTGATCGTGCCACTCTTTTGCATATCCAAAAATTCGTGTGCTTCTTTGCGATGTGGTGTTGGGCAAAAAGAAGAATTTACTTGTAATAAATATGGTGTTACTTGCCAGTGCACCCACAAAGTAGGATTTTTCTGCAAAACATTTCTTCTCCATAAAGGTTGTACAGCTTTAAATTCTTCTTGAGAATAATTGAATGTGTTTTCCTTGAAGTGCAATTGCTCATCTAGATCCTTTTGTGTGTTCTTCTTTATATATTGTCGTGTTTTCTCTTTCAAGAGCCCATACAGAATATTGAAAGGCTTCATGATTGTATCCAAGTATTTTCCTTTAATTTTGGCTTCTTCCATGACTTTGACAACTTCATTTTCAAAAATTTTTGTCAATCGGGACACCAATAGTGCCCATTCCTTCTGACTTATTTTTGTAGTATATGGCATGGGATGATCATCACATGGTTCCGCCATTTGCTCTTTTATTGGAGAATGATAGATTAGGGGAGATACAAGACATACCTCTACCTCATCAGTAGGATTCTCTGGTTGTGGCTCTACTGGTGTCCCGATGTTAGCTTTGTGTTCTATTTGAGCTTCCAACTGTACAATACGTTCAATCTTTTCTTTAACTTCATGAAGGGCAGTTTAGAGCGCATCTTTGGCCGTGAGAAGCTCATTGCCAATTTTTGCTATTTGATCCGCATCTTTGTTATAGATTACCAAGAGTTTTTCTTCAGTAGCTTTGAGTTGTTTCCTAAGCTCATTTGTGTCTTGGATGTACTTTTGTTCCCATTCTTCTTTTAGGTCTTGCTCTTGTTTCAGCAGGTTTGCATAGTTTGCAATCTGATCGTTCAATTCCTTCTGGTTCGATGTGGTTGCCTCTTGTTTTTTGATTGGTTGGTCATATAGTAAGGCCTTCATCATTTTTTTATTCTTGTTGCATAAATTATTGTTTTCCTCCATGTACACTTTGAGCTGCATTTCTAACATATTGCTTCTAGATTTCATTCTCTCTTTGTCCGCTTCACTCACTTCATGTTGTCTTTGTAGTTCCATAAGTTGTTCCTGGAGTTTGTGATTCTTCTCCATTAATGTGATGCATTGTCTTGTGACTTTTATTATTTTTGCTTCTTTGACTGAAACCACTTGTTGAATTTGGATCAACTATGCAGACAACTGTTCACTCATTACTTGGAATTGATTGTTTTCTTGCATGGCTTTGTCATAATCTGTATCTGTTTCCATCATTTGTTGTTGCATATCCATGGTTTTTTGTATCATTTGTTTGACTATTGGTTTTAGTTGAGTCACATCCACATTTAACCATGTTGTTGGGATGCTAGGTTCTTCACCTGTGGTAACATCTTTTCCTTGTGCCACATGTAATGTCGTGTCGTGGGGCTGCCTAATATGAAGTTGTATCTTTGGCTCAGCCTCCTTACCTTCTATCTTACCTTAGGGCGTGTCATTAGGGATCTCAATCACAATTTGTTCCATATTTTGTTGTAAACACCTTTCTTTTTTCACGCTTGTTTGTATTTCTTCTTTTATGGGTGGCATCACATCTTTATGTGTGATTGAAGCTTCCTTTATGCTGATTTGTGACTTTTTGTTCAATTGAATGAGGTGTGTTTGTTCATGGGATGCTTCTTGGTTTTGTATACATGATTGTTGATTGTCACAAGTGAGTTCGACCTAGTTTATCTCTATCCATTCCTCATTGTTTGTTTATGTTCTTATGTCAGTGTCCAAGGTGTCCTTCTTAGGACTGGATTCCTCATTAGAACTTGAATCTTATAGTCCCAATTCTTTATATCTGGCAGCTAGTTCAGGAGTATGTTCCTTGACCTTCTGTTGCTACCCTTGTCTTGCCTGTCTATATTGATGCCCTTGGAGATTGAGGTTAATTTGACCTCTCATGTACGTATGCATTTCTTCCAGTGCTGTTGACAGATCTCTTTTTGTGATGGGCGGTTATGTCAAAGGGATCTTTGATAGTGTATGTGCTCACTTGGATTGTGGTGTTTCTTGTGCCGCTTCATCTCTAGCGCACTTAGTCCCTCTCATTGGTTTCTTGGAACTTGTTCCCACTTCTTCTGTGGAGATAATTCTTTTATTTTTCTTTGGAATGATAGCCTACTTCACATATTTTGCCATTTTGGTGGAGTTTGGCATCAAACGTAGACACTCTTTCATCTCGAGGGCCTCATAGATTAACAAAGTCAATGTCAAGCTTCCATTCAAAAACTTCTTCTGACTCCATTTCTCCTTAGCTTCGAATAAGCGATCTTGAATATATGGAGTAAGATTGACTTGATTGCCAATTTTCCTCATCGCATGGGAGAGCAATTGAACTATGATTTTTTGAGGTGTTGTATATCTGTGCATACTGGGAAAACAAAAATGTCGATGCACTAATCGAACTGATTCTTCTATATCCGTCCTGTTGATTTCTAGAAAGGTCTTCTTTTTTGCATCATGACATTCATCTTTGACATTAGTAAGACCATCTTGACTCCATCCAAAAGCTTTGTTGATGACTTCATGAGTGAATCGAATTGTTTTTTATGCACCTATTTTGTTGAGCACTTTAGCTTCCAGGATTGACCGCTTATCTGTTGCGGCCTGGAGTGTGTTCATAACTTGTGTGCATCTCTGAAAATCAGATAAATATATCAAAAGTTGTAGAAATGCATCAATTCTTGCTCTTGTCCAAACATTTGTGATGCGTGGTAGTCCTTGTATTATGGTTTGGAAGTCTTGTGATATGATTGAGAAGTAGTGATCCCTATCCATAATTTTGATGGTGGCCAAGAAAAGAAGATCCACCACAGGTTGGTCTTCAAGGAACCAATGACCTCTTGCCTTAGAGATTAATTCCAAGGGAAGAAGCCAGGACCTCTTCCTCTTGTGTAGCCTCAGAATTTGAAGATGTCATCTGCACTCAATACATACTAGTAATCAGTGTGACGATGGTATCATGAGTTATCCTTTACTTATCCTTCATGAATTTGGCAACTCTCCGAGTGATGTGTGTTGTCCCTTTCCCGTGGGTGTGAGAAAGGTAGTATCTAGGATTTTTCTTCATACATATATATTTCTTTTTCTATTTCTTTCTGAAAGAAAACAAAAGCGTTAGTACCTAGCCGAAGCTTTTTTTTTTCTTTTTTGTACCATTAGTTATTTTCCTTGAGATTATTGTACAATCTCTTATTCCCTGAGAGGGAAATGTGCTTAACTATCTAGTAGAAGAAGAATTAGGTGCTGAATGCATGGCCTTGTAATGTGGCCCTATTATGCATGCTCGAGACTCTTGCAACTCAGGATGTGTGCAAATTGACATCTCTAGCCGATACATATAGATTGATCGGCATTTAGGTATTCATATCTGTTTTAATTTCTGGTGGTTGACTGTATTGCCATCGTTTCTAGGGTGGGGTGTAATTCTCAAGTGATACTTCCGCTTTGCCAGCCCTTCGAATCGTTGAATTGTTTTTCTTGCATATTTCTATTTCTAACCATTCATGTAGTTACCAATTTCTTGATTCTTCGTTTTCATGTCGTACTAATCCTTCTGGTTTGTTGATGTTTTTCCCTTGATGATCATCATTGGTGCACATCAATTCTATGTGGATCTTGGAGTCCATCTTGGCTTGGGTCCTTGTACTTTTGTTGTTTCCTGTGTAGAATATAGCTTTGTTGTTGATGATATGCTATCACCTTATCTTTTCTGATCCAAGCCTGTCTAGTGTCAGGAATGAGATAGATTCTCATGCGTGAAAATTTGTGATAGTTTTGCTGACTAGTCCCTCTTGTGCTCAATTCCTCACAAGGGCTTTTATTGGAAACGATGCTAGTAGTGAGGTTCACTGGTTTAGGAAAGTGTGCGAGATTGAGATTCGGTGTATTCTCACATGAAGCACTTGATGGTGGGGTTTCCATAGTGGAGGTGAATGTACATTCATCATCATGCATGCATGAGTGATCTCTCGGGTCTATACATTTGGCTTTGACAGGTCGTTCTTCTAACACGTTGAATACCTCACGGTGCCCTATCTTGGTCGATATGTAACCCAAGGCTAATTGGATAGTCACTTCATATTCATATATCCAATCTTGACCCAACACAAGTTCTTCTATAAGTCTTAATCATGACACACCAAGAGTTTTTTGTTGCATCGTGTTATTTTTGAGATGTAGTGACAAGGTAATCTTGCCTATGCATTTAGTAAATTTTCCCCCTATTCCAATCAAATGTGCTTTAGATGGGTGTAATTCTTCCTTGAGTCTTTGATTCAACGAAGACTTGATATAGCTAACAGCTGCTCCTCTGTCAATGAGTGCATCCACCAAGTGGTACTCTTCTGTTCCAGCACCCAAATTCAAATATGGTTGCTTTGTTTGTTGTCCTAGATTTTCAGAGGCTCTAAAGTTAGCCATTGGGATGAGTTCATCTCCTTGTTGATATCTTTCATCTCTCTCTCTCTTATCCATTCCTTCCTTTTCCTTATTCAATCTAGAGCTTCTTGTCTAGCTTCTTCTTGTATTCTCTCGTCCGCTTCTCGCCTATTTTTTGCTTTTAGAAGTCATGACATTATTTCCTCTGTTAATGGCTCTAAGTACTTTTTTACATGACAACCACTTATATAGTTTGGCAATACTTCTCCATCTAGGATTGCTAGGCTAGTGGCTCCGCTGGTAGATATACAATTGATTATCAAGGGGCCATATCCTCTTTTTTGTAGTTTCTTTGCATGTTGCCTCAAAATATAAACCTCCTTCCTTCAGGTTTTTATCTTTAATATGAGCATCAAAATATGCCTTCTATCACCTTTTTGCAGTGTAAATACATGCCACTAATTGTAATCTTGTCTCATGTAACTTTTTGAGTTGGTCTAATTGAGTTGACAACTCATGTCGAGTCCATTCATATGTTGAAGCCACTCTAAGAGTAGGTACCAGGAAATCGATTGGTAAGATGGCATTTTGTCCGTACACTATGTTTAATGGTGTACTTCCTATGGATGTTTTGTATGTTACTTGGAATGCCCATAAAGCATGATGTAATTGCTTGTCCCAATCGGATCTGCTATTCTTAACAATCTTAGTGAGGACTGTGCATAAGATTTTGTTCGAACTTTCAGCCTGTCCATTGGCTTGTGGGTGATAAGGGGCTAATTTCTTATGAATCACTAAGAATTCATTTATTACGGCTTCTATCACTTCATTGACAAAGTGTGTGCCCCTGTCACTCACAATTTCAATAGGTAATCCAAACCTAGTGAATATGTTCTCAAAGAGAAACTTAGTCGTAGTTGCACGTTTTTCTTGGTTGCTTTGGACTCTGCCCATTTGGTCAAGTAATTCATTGCTACTATAATGTACTTGACATGGGAACCTTTTGCTGGTGGTCTAATAAGTCCTACAAAATATATCCCCCATTTGGTAAATGCTCTAGCACCCATCATAGGCTTTAGTAGCATTTCATCTCTTCTAATACGATACTTCGTTTGTTGACATGTATTGCATCTTTGGATGTAAGTGGCTACATCTTGATGTAGAGTTGGCCACGACATTCTTGCGAAAAGAATCATTTTTTGTAGTTTTATCTGCAGAAAAATGTCCTCCTGTAGGTCCCATATGAGCCATCTCTAAGACAAAAATGTACTCGTCTTCATGAATGCACATTCATAGATGATTGTCTCTTCCTCTCTTAAAGAGTTTTTTTCCTATAAGAACATAATCCTTTCTTTTCTCTGTGAGGGCATGTTTTCTTGCTAGAGTAGTTCCTTCTAGGTACTCCTTGGTTTTCAAGAATTTTACTAGAGGCATACTCCACCTTGGTGCTACAATGGAGTAACACAGAGTAGAGTTCTCTTTTGGCCTTTGTTCTTGATAAGTTGGGTAGGTAGATACATAGTTATGTGTATCCCTTTGCATGGTTCGCTAGTATATGTCTAATCTCTTCAGTGTTTGCCATGTTCCATTCGCATTTAGATGAGTTTTCCATTGATTTACATGTGCTTTTTGAAGCCACATCTCTTGTTCCTCTTCCTCCACTCATCTCAAGAGTAACCCACTTGGATCTTGGTAGTATAAGCTTCCAACGATGATGTGGAGATTTTTGGTCTTCCATAACTCCTGACTTTTGTTTGTAGTGATCCCATGTTTAGGTTCGTATGTGAGGATAGGGATTAACTTTTCTGCCCATTGGGGACATACTTCGAGATTGAAAAGATAA
The DNA here is from genome assembly GCA_020310875.1 of Ceratopteris richardii. Lineage (NCBI taxonomy): Eukaryota > Viridiplantae > Streptophyta > Polypodiopsida > Polypodiales > Pteridaceae > Ceratopteris > Ceratopteris richardii. The sequence continues at coordinate 153,129,701 of CM035414.1, forward strand.
GTATTTGGTAGATCACCTGGTACTCTTGTGGGGGGCTCTCCATGTGTCATTCTTGATAGGTGGTCGGCTCTGATGTGCATATTCCCCTTCTTGACTACTACTTCAAAATCAAATTCCATCAGCAACAGAAACCATCATACTAGTTGTCCAGTATTACAAGGTTTGTTGACTAGGTACAATAGGGCTTGATGATCGATGAAGAATTTGAATTTTTTTGCCAATAAGTAGTGTTGAAACTTCTTTACTGCATACACCATCCCTAAACCTTCTCAGTCTGTAGTGGTGTAATTGTGCTCTGCTTGATTTAATTGCCTACTTGCATAGGCTATAGGATGATCTAACTTTCTTGTATCTGCTAGCTGTGCTAAGATGCATCCAATGGAAAACTTGGAAGCATCCACATGAATATGAAAGGGTTTGTTCCAATCAGGAACTCTGAGCATTAATGCTAAACTTAAGGGACTCTTTGATTCGTTGAAGGCCTTTTCACATTATTCGGTCCAAATAAACTGAGACAATAATGCATAAAGGGGCCTAGCAATTATGGCATACATGTGGATAAATCTACAGTAGTATCCACAATGTCCCATAAATGCTTGCACTTCTTTAACAGTCTTTGGTCTCAGCAAGTCTAGAATCACTTTGATTTTGTCTTCATCCATGGAAATCCCATTTTAGGAGACAATGTGTTCTAATATCTTCCCTTGTGGAACCATGAAGACACACTTTTTTGGATTGAGGCAAACTCTATATTGTCGATATTTGGCAAAGATCTTTCTTAGTTCTGGGATATATTCCAATCGTATAGATGAATAGGTGCATAAGTCGTCCAAGTATACCTCCATGCTCTTCCTTAAGAATTCCTTGAACACATGTCACATCAACCTTTGAAAAGTGGTTGGGGCATTGGTTAGACCAAAAGGCATAACCCTAAATGCATACACACCCCATTCGGTTGCAAAGGTTGTCTTATGTTGGTCCTCAGGAGCAATCGCTACTTGATCATATCCTAAAAAGCCATCCAAAAAACTATAGACTTCCTTTCCTACAACCCTTTCCAAAAGATGATTGATGATAGGTAATGGGTAACTATCCCATATGGTGGTGGCATTTACTTTTTTCAAATTAATTCATACCCTTAACTTGCCATTCTTTTTCGGCACGACCACTAAAGGTGATACCTATTCCGTGTGTTTGATTTCATAAATGAAGCCCGCATCCAACAACTTATCTACTTCTTCCTTAATTTTTGCTGAGTAAACATCATTATAAGTGTATGGTCTTTGTTTGGAAGGTTTGGCTTCTGATGTCATAGGGATTCTATGGGCACAGATAGAGGGATCTACTCTTTTTAAATCCTTATATGTCCATGCATAGACATCCCTATATTCTCTTATGAGTTGTATTAACTCTTGTTCTTCCTCTACTGAGACATCTTGTCCTATGAAAGTGCATCGCTCTTCGCGTTTACCCCATCTAGGTAGATGGGTAAACCGTGTTGATTGGTGTTCACATATTCTAAAGACGTTCGATATTCACCCTCAATAATTGACATCATGCCAATTATTGGTATAGAATTCTGCATGTCTTCTAAGGCCATGAGAGTTTCCTCCTCAGACTCACTCGAGGTTTCAGAGTAGTGTGAATGAATACTTGGTTCGGCTATGCTTCCCACTGAAAAGATTATGCTTCTTTGGCTCCCTAAGGTTCGTCCGGATCTTAGATTCATTCACGTAAAAGCTCTACTTGAGTTTAGATATTTTCCAGCTGCCAATGCTCCTTGCTGAATTTCAGAGTTGTAAGAATTATGTTTTTGAGTTGAAAATTTCCCACTGAAATATCTAAGGATTTCCTTGCATGACACCTGACATTGGCTAAATTCACGACACTCAACACAGGACAAGTATCATTCTCAGAACTCCACAACACTCAACATTCAACACTCAGATGAGTTCCACGATATTCGATATCTATCAAATATCGTGGCACAAAGTCCACGATACTCAACACTTGGCACAGAAGTGAGTCCACGACACTCGATATCCAACAGATGTTGCCAGGCTAAGCCCACGATACTCGATACTCATCAGATGTCGTGAAGCCAAGTCCACGACACATGATATTTGACAAATGTCACGAGGAAATTCCAACGACACACGATATCTATCAAATGTCATGAGAGGAATCTCACGATACTCAATATCCACCAGATGTCACGAGGCTAAGCCCATGATATCCAATATCCAATAGATGTCATGAGGCTAAGCCCATGATACTCAATACTCAATAGATGTCGTGAAGCCAAGTCCACAACTGTTGGGGGATTCTTGGACAAGAAGGGATTTGAGTGTTTGTAGGAGAAAAGGGAAAGAAGCGAAGAAAGATACACATTGGAAGCCTCTGTCAATTGATTATAATAAGACAAATATAATGTGAAGCACAATGCTTCAGTGAAAAATCCCACAGAGTGCTCAATTACAAAATACCAAATATCGAAGAGACTTGTTGCTGCCGGCCTCCTCTGCACCAAACCTCCACCTTCTCCAAGTCTGCACTTGTGCATACCTTGCACCAAGCTTCCGCTAAGGGGGACGATGGATACCTTCTATCGGCACGTGCACACTTCAATGAGACCTTGGGATCCTTGGGGGACTAGCTTAGCACTCCTCTGCACACTTCTATGGTCACTCTTCATGCACACCTTGCACTTCACTTCTCTGCATCGCACACTCTGTGTCTCTTGCACCTCTCTCTTGCTTCCTTAGACTATGCTCACCCTTGCTTACTCTAGGATGGTCCAAGAATAGTCCTTGCCTTGATTTGAGTGTGTCGATTCACGTACGTGCCTAACTACAAGAGTATCTTGGTGCTCACTTTGATGTCCCAAGATTGTCTTTTCAAGTGGGCAGCCAACGACTCCCTGTTTTGTCTTGACTTTGACCAAATTGACTTTGACCAAATTGACTTTGACCTTTTGACTTTGATTGCAGTTGAGTTTGATTGCAATTGACTTTGACCAATATGGCTTGTATGGGCTCAACAACAACACATGATATCTGTCAAATGTCGCGAGAGGAATCTCACGATACTCGATATCCAACAGATATCGCGAGGCTAAGACCACGATACTCGATATTCTTCAGGTTTTGCAAGCAAAACTTCACGATATCTGACGTGGTTAGGTATCGCCACACTCAACCACAGGAGATCACAACATCTAGATATCGTGATACTCAATCACGGGAGAACACGACACTTGGAATTTTTCCAAATTTTTAGCAAGTATTTTTAGATTTCCACTTAATGTATGTATTCCTAGAGCTTGTCTCCCCTCCTTCAAATACCTGAATCAAAGAAAAAACTCTCCTAGCCCCTATAGAACCCTTCACAACACTCATCGCAGGTCATATTTTCTTCCATTAATGGACATTGAAGGAAATTTTTAGAAAGGATGGAATGTGCTCACCTTTCTAGTGTCCTCAAACTCCTTTTTCCACCTTGGCTCACACTACCTCTGCTCCACACACCTCGTTTTTTTGCTCTCCTGCTATCTACCATCTGGGCTCTCTCTCTCGATACTTGCTATAAGACAAGTGAACTGAAGAAGAATTGTTTTTTGGTTTTTATACTTTTGAAAAATTCCTAACTAAAAAGGCTAAGAAAAACAAACTTGAAAACTACCCTATCTTCCTAGCCTGCTCACTTGCTTCCTCCTACCTCTTCACACTCTTCTCTCTACTCACTTCCCTAAACTATCAACTCACTACACACACTTCCAAAAGTGAGAAGTAGTAATTGCGGATGAGAGTGACTTACCAAAGAAGAGAATTTCACAACTCCTCTACTCGCTTCCATGCTAAGAGCTATTCACCATCACACGAATGCCTCGATTTGATTCGAGACTCCCCGGCAACGGCACCAAAAAATGTGTGTACCTAAGTACCGACTGAGGGACTTGTGGAGAAAGAGACTATACCTCAATCCCCCTCAAGTGCATATAGTGGGGACTCACACTTTAATTATCAATCCAAAGAGTATCAAAACCTAGCTAAGTGTATGAAGGCATGCATTCAAATGATGGTCAATGCAAATGAAGTTTCACAAGGTGCAAATAAGTATCAATCCATCACAAACAAGTTTACAAGGTCAGTTATGGCATCGTGACACTTGGAACAACAGTCAACAATAAATTGAGCTTTTCTCTCAGCTCCGAACTCCGAATATAGGAAATAGTAGGTTCATTTTGAAGCTCTCGAGAAGACGCATCCAATGTTCTCTTTTCACTTGATTCTAATGCTCTTGATTCAAGTTATGAGCAAAATTCTGAGTCACGGGAATGATCTTCCTACATTTCAGCACTTCCTACACTTCGCACACACCTTACCCATAGTAACAAGCACTTTCATGGATAGACAACACTTCCAAGCACTCTTTCCACGCATCACACATATATGCAAGCTCATAAGAATGAAGATATAGGGAGGAGAAGACACAAATTCAAAATTATGTGCTCTTGATTCTCACAATGGTAAAACGTCTCTACAAAGAGTCACAAATTGACTTATATAGATGTGCCCTAAAAATGGTCCTTTCACACAAGAGACCGGCATTTTATTAACTAAAAGGCTAATTTCCTACCAATTTACAAGGGTATTGAGAGAAATCTTTACGAGCATGCATCTAGAGGACTCTCTAGTGCATTTACATCAGAAAATATATTAGAAAATGGTTATAATATAAAAATAATGTTTCCAAATCGAAAAAAAATTGGGGCCCATCTTTCTCTCCGCCTCTTTGCTCTTCTTAGCTCTGACACAATCTTTTACCTATGTTTTCAAAACAGAAGTTAATTTTATCTATTTCTTTACACATTATCTTCCATAAGTGCTTGGGGTCTACATATAGAGAAATTAGGGTTTATAGCAAATACTTTTGAGTTCATTCCATTGGTGTATGATTAATTAATGACCATTAAGCCCTCTCCTAAGTATTCAAAAGTTTAAAAAACCCCTAGCCATAGAAAAGTCTGGATTGGCTCTACAAAAAGTTTGTAAGGCTAAATCTTGTGTTTCTATGGCTAGGGTTTTGTTTTTGCTTTTATAAGCCTAGGGAGGGCTAGCCTTGTAGTTTAATGAACTTAAACCAAGATTTCAACAAGCCTAAACTCACATTACTAATAAGGGTTTACATTTAGACTTCTCTTCAATTTATCTGAGTACTTGTTGGCCTCACTCTCTTTGAATATGAACTCCTTATGATTGTAGCAACCTTGGATAGTCATCAAAATTCCAAAAAAGCCTCAATCATAGAAACACAGGATTTAGCCTTGCAAATTTGTTGTAGGCGGGAATCCCACATTTTTGCAGATGGGGCTATTTTAGCATATATAGGCCATGAAGATGCATATGTATGGATATAAGGCCATGAAGTGGCTTGCATAAAATTGCAACAAGTCTAGGCTTACATTATTGTTAAGTGTTTTACACATATACTTCCTATGATGCATATGAGTAGTTGTTGGCCTTATTGTCTTATTATGTGGAGACTTAGTTAGTCTAGAACCCCTTGAATAGTCTTTAGAATGCAAAAACAAAAAAAATCCCCATCCATAAAAACATAGGATTAAGCTTTGCAAAAAATTTGCAGGTCTCATTCCTATGTTTCTATGTCTAGTGCTTTTTAAGCACAAATAGGCCTTGTAGATGCATAGATATGGAGATAGGATTTTTGAAACATTTCTTAACTTACAATGGATTGCACAAAGTTTGAAAAAGACATATTTATTGATTCAAAAGTTTACAACACTTCTCACTTGCCTTCAATTTCTCGACATTTTTTTTTCCATTGGAGAGATTATGGAAGCTCATATATTAATATAGATTTATAACTAACATTGGGGTCTTTCATTCCAAAACCCATGGCAATACCTATTTGTCCTAGTAACTTTTCTCTAAAGTTGACTCTGAGAGTAGTTACAACTAAAGATTTCTAACCAAAATGACACGATTAGTGCCTTTGGTAATTGTATACAAACACAAAAATTTGGTCAAAGACTTCAAGCACTAGGTCATGAAGTGCATGTCAAGACTAAATCTTTATGAACTGTGAAAAAATCATTCTTTGGAAACTTTCCAGTGCCAAGGATGAGCCACTTCCGCGAGAAGATTGATCCTCGTTGGATCTTGCAAAAAGCTTGTCCACTTGAATGGCTTCCTGATGGACAAGAAAATGATAATTCAAGTTCTAATCTTATTCAATTAAATTATGCAATCGCTTAATTACCACTTACATCATGAATCCTATCTTCTTCTTCACCCCTTCTAGGGGCATCAAGATCTATGCTAGAGTAGGGCATCCCACTCTGCTCTATTACTAGGGATGTAGGTACTTTGTTCTTCATTATTCTTCTTTCGTAGTGTAATTCTTATAATCTTTCAAAATTTCTTCACACACCATTGCTATGGTGTCCACCATAGAATCACTCGATGGGATAGATATCTTTTCAAGTACATCGGATGTTTTATCAAGTGGAACATCTGGCATTGTGGAGAAAAAACTTAGGCATTCATCAAGATGGATTCCAAATCACTTTTGAATATCATAAAGGAAAATAAATTCCTCTCCATCCACAAGGATGATGGAGAGATATTCAATCTCCACTTCTAGTAATCTGGGCTCAGAGGGGTGGAGATTCAATCTCTTCAATGCTTGATTTCTTGCACAATTGGCACACCACCAAGAAACTCTCATTACATTATGCCACTCTCTTTGGCTAAGTTTATGACCTCTAATTGAGTTTCATTTCTCTCATGAATGAATCCATCCATGACAAGGTTGGGGAGATCCATGCGTGCAGGCTTTGGATCATCATTCATAATAAATATTGTTGTGGCAATATAAGAAAGGTACCTAGTATCCATCTTGTTCTTTTTGTTAAGTTTTTTTATCAAAGGAATAGTTTCATCCAACAAATGCCTTACATTGTGAGCGATTTCCATGAAGCACTTAAGGTGCTTCATAAAAGCTTCATCACCTATATGAATGTAGATCAAAATGTTACATGGGACCCACTTACCCTCATAAGGTTGGATATCTATAGAGTAGCACAATATGTAGTACTCAAGGAACTCTATGATTTCCTCGAGCAAATAAGAATAAAGTTAGATTGTCTTATCTAGATCTGGGACTCTAGAAACAAGGTCATACAAGTGTGTTTGAACTAGGTACTGAGTTGATTCCAAGAACTCATTAAGGAGTTCTTAAGGACATTTGGATAGGGGGTAGTAGAGGTGGAGGCAGCCATTGTGCATAAAGGAAACATGATTGTTATGGTGTGCTTGCTCTGGGAGTGCTTCAAGCTCTTCTTGGTTACAAAAGTGAGAAATGAGAGAATAAGACATGCTCCTATAGTAGTTTCAATCTTCTCAAGTGGGTGGGACCCATTTGGAGGCAAAAATTATACCTTGAAATATTGAAAACGTGCACAAAACTCAAAACAAAATTGACTCATAAAAATGATTGAATAGATAATCAATTAACATAATATTAAATACGACATCTACATAGTAGAAAAAAAAGAATTCTTGAAATTCTAAAATTGTAATATTGCCATGGCAAAAATCAAATATTGGACAATTTGTACATCATATTGAGATCAAAAAATTTTATAAATTTCATTTTTTGCATGTGGATAATCTTGTTGGAGAAGAAGGATGATGAATGGAAAATTGGTTATGTGTACACTCTAGTACTCAGAAAGTTCATGAGCTATGACAATGAAAGTTGAGATCCATCTAGGCTCCATTCAAGAAGGAATTTAATTTTATCCTCCAACCTCTTAACAATCTCTAGAAAAATAGAAAATTTTAAAGATCATATTTGAATATAATAACATCTATAAATAAAAGAAAAAGTACCATAAATTTTTTGCCTTATGCTTGTATTCTAAACTTGGATTGATAGAGATCCTCAAATCTCATTATTACCAAATATTCTCTCACGTTGACAAGGGTCCAATGATGATTCATTGGAATGAGTTCCATTTCATTGTTGGGCAAGTTTATCTTAATTTCAAATGAGATTAAAAGACCCTTAGAACCTTTGTATCCATTCACCAAGTTTACACATCCAGTTATCATAATAGAATCTAATGTACAATGAAGTATGGTATTTCAAATATGGAAATCCTATGCCTATTGCACCAATTTTACAAAGTTATCTATTTCCTTTGGTGCATCCTTCTACAAGTCCCCAATTTTCACCTAATAAACCCTCCACTTATATGTTATTATCTTTACACATGAACATTGTTGAAGTCTCTAGAATTGTGAATATTTGAAATATATGTACAAAACAATAAACATGAACACACAAATGTAATTCTATAGATCCAAAAATTCATGTGAATTTCAAAGAGTTATGTATGTCCATCACCATCTTATGCTTCAAATATGTCAAGGTCCATATATCATGTTGTGGCCACTCGATCTTGAAAAGAGAATCTACCTTAATCATCTCTAACCTACCAAAATCATTTCATGAAGAGGGTACAACATATGTATGTGTGTAAAAGAAAAACTCTCTCACATAAAAGTTGAGTAGGAGGGGCTTGTGGACAGACTAGTGACCCAACATCTGCATGTGATGCTTGGAAAATACTTGTAGGAATATGAAGCGGTTGCTCCTCCACCAAGGTAGAAGGAAATATGCTTGCAACAAAAAAATGTACATCTTAATCAGGTACATAAAGAAATTAGAACAAGAATCAATCAATACTAAAAAGTAATACTTATAATTGATAGAATATCTCTTTTTTTTTAGTTCAATATCATGCTTGAATCTGTAAAAACATGTTGTACAATGGAAACATTTGCACCATTTTTGAGATTGTTGAAGCCCAATAACTTCCCTTTCCAATGAAGGTCCAAGTTTCTATGATTTCTTACACGATGCGAGCTGACACCCGAGGCTTGCATGTACACCCATGCACCTTTGCAGCCTAACCAATGTCCTTCTTCAACCTTGACATTGTGACATTTTAACATGATAACCTCATCTTTTGGATGCCTATAGGATTTAGATTTCTCCATTGGAGTTCAAGGTATGGAAATGATAGCAGGAATTCAAAGAAGAAGATGCATAGAGAAAGAAAGACAAACACAAGAGCTTCGATAGTGTGCTAGGAAGACAAACGAGTGGAAAGAGATGACTTTTTGGGATCAGGGCATGAAAGTGTGAGGCTTTAGAGGGAGAAAGTTGCATTTTGAGTTATTTTTTAAAAATTCACTTTTCTTAGCTCAATTCATACACATATTTGGTTTAGGAGTCAAAAATAGCACTTTTGATCCTAAAAAGTGGTTGAGGGCCATTGAATGATGTTATGATTAGTTTTAAAACTTTTTGAAATTTTTGGCTCAAGATGGTTATGAGATTCCTTTCTCTCCTTAGAGGAAAAACTTGAACATAGGGGAATCTTGTCCCCTATCATCCCTTCAGCCTAGTAATTTATAGGCTATAGACTTTTTCTACCACCCTCTTCTGATTTGGCCATCACAAATCAGTCCTTCATCCAAAAGGCCCATGTAGGGTCCATTTTTCCCTAATATTCAAAGGTCCGACTAAACTATCTTGATAGTTTATTATCTAATGAATTTTATTTTTTTCTTCTTCAATAGAAATTTCATTCTTAGGAATAATGTGTCCAAGGGTTATTCCTTCTCAAGTCATGAACACATGGGTTTGAGCGAAACTTATATATGGCACTTTCCAAAGATGCACTTGAGCTATAGAATGTGTAAAATTTTATATTTTGAATGAGGAAAGAGATCATCAACATACACCTCTAAACATTTCCTAAGGAATTCTTTACACATATGGCATGTGAGCCTTTGAAAAGTGTCAGGGATAATAATGAGCCCAAAAGGAGTTACTGTCATGGACACAAAGGAAACCATCCTAAATCTCAGATTCTATGTGAGTTTCTTGTACCTCATGTTTGGTTATGATTTTGGAGAAACTAATGCTACCATTGCGTCTGGAACGTGCCAAAACCCCAAGATCGAGTCTTTGTTTGCTGAATTCTGGCACTCGGAGGTCTTGTTTCCAATTGATGACATCATCGATGACATCATCAAATTGTAACGCCCTTGAAAACTTATAAATGGAGGGGTTGCCACATTCATAATTAGTCTTATGGATACCAGTCTTGGGAGCTCAAGGAGTCCTGACCGCCAAGTAAGTACTCTTCAAGTTCCGGTTCTAGTTCTTGTCTTGTTCCTTGTTCTAGTCTAGTTCTTGGACATCCTATCTTGTAATCTCGTAGTACGAGATCCTGTCGAGTTATTTCTTGTATCTAGCTTATCTCGGAGAAGGGAGTTCTTGTAATCCAGACATCTTGTCTCATACTTGTTGGAAATATTTTGCTCTCTGTTATAAGGGCTGGTTCTCCTTCTCTATTTATCCATTTGCTATGATTTTGGTGTCATTGGGTAGCTATTAGAGTGCTCTAAAGTTGACCCAAGTTTGAGATTCATTCTCTGTATAATCTCTGAGAAAAGCTTGCTAGAGTGAAGTGAGGTCTCTGCTTGACTAGCAGTTGTGAGCATTCAACTAGCTCATGTTGTAGACATTGTTTCTCTTTGTGTAAGCATCCATTTGAAGTAAAATTTGTCTTGTTGGAAAGCTCTTGGTGTCTACTACAGGTCTACAAAAGCTCACTGGAGTTCTATGCATAAGCTCTGAGTAAGAGCACTTTTGGTTTGCATAGGTCAAAGAAGGATACATGTGGAGGTCATTCGTGCTTTGTCGTTGCTTAGGGGTTGAGATACTTCCCCCATCAGTGGTATCAGAGCATTTGGGCATCTTGGAGGTATCACATTCAAGCAAGAAGACCTCTTGGAGTTGGTGGTTGAAGATTTGCATCAACAAAAGCTTTTTGGAGGTAGCTCACATCAAGGGGGAGCTATTCTACTCAAAGTTTCAAGAGCACAAGGTGTCCATCTAAGGAAAGCTTTGGATTGAGGTAACCTCAGAGCCTCATTTTCATTTTACACATGTTGGAGCATTAGCCAAGGGCTAGGTCAAGTATCAAAGACTAGATATGGGAGACTTCAACACTCAAATTGAAAAGCTAGACAAAGGGAACTATCAACCATGGAGATTTAGGGTCTCCAACTATCTTATGGGCAAGGGCCTTTGGGGGTTGATTAGTGGAAGTGAACCAAGACCTAGGTTGGATGAGAATCCAACCAATGACCAGAGAAGGGCCTTTAGGGAATGGAATGAAAGAGACAAGAGGGTTATCTTTATCCTTTCCCAACACATTAGCAATAGCATGATCGGCCATATCCAAGACTTGGATTCAAGCATGAAGGTATGGGAGACACTTGAAAGGCTTTATTCAATAAGCACCAAAGCAAGGATGATCCAACTCAAGAATGAGCTCAACAACCTTAGGAAGAGCTCAGGGAGTAGCATAAATGACTACATACTTAAGGTCAAGGAGTTATGAGATGCATTGGGATCCATTGGAAGCCACGTAGACGATGACGATCTTGTGGCTTATACTCTCAATGGTTTGAGAGATGATGAGAAGTGGAAACCCTTTACCACTTCAATATATGTAAGGGATAATCTTCCCGATTTTGAGCAATTGGTTGCTCTCATGGTCACCGAAGAAATGAACATAGGTGGAAGTTCAACTAAAAGCAAGGATGCACAAGTTTTCTATGCAGGTAATCAAAGGGGCAAAGGAAGATGAGGACAAGGAAGGGGCAAAGGAAGGTTTGGAGGAAGGCAAGGCCACTCAAGCAATCAAGGACATGACCAAGGCACCTCATCACAAAGAGGGAGAGGAAGAACAAGAGGAAGAGGAGGACGACATCAACAAAACAGGAATCAAGATGGCGAAGGATGTTACATATGTAGCAAGTTTGGCCACTATGCTAGAGATTGCTACCAAGGAGGAAACCAAAGGAGCTATAATCAAGGTTCTTCATACAAAGGCCAAGGTAATTATGCTTCTACAAGTTTAGAAAATGACAATCTCTTGATGATGCACATGAATGGGAATTCAAGCAAAGTAGATAACACTTGGTATATTGATAGTGGATGTAGCAACCATATGAGTTTCAATTCTTCTTGCTTTACTAATCTACATGTTCCCAAAGGTAAAGGACATGTAGAAACAGGTGATGATACAGCCCATGAGATCTCCCATGTTGGAGATGTAGCTTTGGATGACAAGGAGGAAGGAAGATGTCTCAAGGATGTCTTGCATGTACCTACCATCACAAAGAACTTGGTGTCCGTTGGGCAAATGGTTGAAAGAGGCTATCAAGTAAGGTTCAACAAAGGTGGATGCTTTGTGGAGAACCCTAAGCAAGGTTACAAGGTCATAGCAAGAGGAAAGAAGCAAGGGAGACTCTTCACTTTGGAGGTAAATTCTCATTCCACTCAACATGTCTACTTCACATATGGAAACAAGAGGATTTCGGAATTGGACTTGTGGCACAAGAGGATAGGTCACATCAACATACAAAGAATGAAGGAAATGCAATTCAAGAGGCTAGTTGAAGGTCTTCCCAACTTCCAAGGACAAGGTATGAAGCATTTATGTGAATCTTGTCAACTAGGGAAGCAAGCGAGACTTCCATTCAAGAAGAGTCGCTACATAAGCCAACATCCATTGGAGTTGATACATACAGATGTGTGGGGGCCAACCAAAGAGCAATCCATTGGAGGTAACAAGTACTTTGTCACTTTTATAGATGATTGCACAAGGATGGTTTGGGTTTATTTCATAAAAAACAAATCAGATGTGTTTACATGTTTCAAAGCATTCAAGCCAATGGTAGAAAAGGAAACAGGTAAATATATCAAGAAGCTAAGGTCCGATGGAGGGGGATAATATTTCTCCAATGATTTTTCTGATTTTTTAATGGATCAAGGCATCAAGAGGCAAGTAACATGCAGGTACACACCCCAACAAAATGGAGTAGCAGAGAGAAAGAATAGATACATTGCCGAGATCGCTAGAGCAATGCTTAATGAGATGAATGTACCTAACATGTTTTGGAGTGATGCAGCAAATACTGCCGTGTATCTTATGAATAGGGCTCCTACCTCAGGAGCCATGGCTTGAAACCATATCAAGCCTATTATGGTAAGAAACCTGATCTTTCCCACTTGAAGATATTTGGATGTACTTGTTATGTACATGTGACCAAGTGAATTGAGGCACAAGCTACAACCAAAGGCAGAAAAGTGTGTGTCTCTAGGACATTCAAATGATCATAAAGGTTACAGGTGCTTCAACCCAAACACAAAGGACTTGAGGATATCAAGGGATGTAGCATTTGATGAGCTACTCCCTTGGTATAAGAAGTATGATTGTATGTAGGACTATGAAGAAGAAAAGCATGGACATGATGAAGAACAAATCGACCTAGAGCTAAGCAGCCCAAGGTGTTCCATCAATGAAGATAGTTCAAGCATGAACTCACCATGGAGGGGGAGATCTTCATCAAGCTATGAAGCACAATCAATCAACAAAGGCAAAGCAACATTGGTGGAGTTGGATGAAGAAGGTAATGAAGTTGAAGATGATGAAGGACATATGATGGAGAAAGAAGCCACATCAAAGAAAGAGATCAAGTTCCCAAGGCAAAGGAGGTTTATTCCTCCAAAAGGTGAAGAAAGGAAGTCTTCTAGAGTTAAGTATCCAACTCAGAGGTTTACTTATGATTCATACATGGCAACACATTATGCATATATGAACAAAGTAGTAGAAGATCATGAGCCCGATTGCTATGAAGATGCAAGCAGGTACACCAAATGGAAAGAGGCAATGCAAGAAGAGATCGACGCACTTGAGGAAAATCAAACATGGACTCTAGTGCCCAAGAAGGAGAACATGAAGTTAATAGATGGATCTATTTCTAGGTTCAAAGCAAGATTGGTGGCCAAGGGTTTTGCACAAACCTATGGAGTGGACTTTGAAGAGACATTCAGCCCCGTGGCAAAGATGAGCACCATTAGGACACTCATTGCAATGGCTGCTAGAAAAGGATGGAAGCTTTTCCAATTGGATATCAAGAATGCCTTTCTCAATGGAGACTTGGAAGAAGAGGTATACATGGAGCAACCACTAGGTTTTGTTCATAAAGAGTTTCCACATCATGTTTGTAGGTTGAAAAAGGCACTTTATGGCCTAAAGCAAGCTCCAAGGGCTTGGAACCAAAGATTGGTGGACTATTTGATCAAATGTGGTTACAATCAATGCAAGGCGGATCCATCTCTCTTCATCAAACAAAGAGGAGAACTTGTAGTCTACATGTGTGTGTATGTAGATGATCTTATCATTACAGGTAATGATACAAAGGGCATTGAGGAGATCAAGGCAAAGCTTGGAAAGGAGTTTAGGATATCTGATCTTGGAGATCTTAGGTATTTTCTTGGCATTGAAGTTGTATACAAAGAAGAAGGTATTATGCTCATACAAAGGAAGTATATTCTAGAACTACTTGAGAGGTTTGGGATGCTACATTGCAAGCCTATTTCAAATCCCATGGAAGTTAATGTAAAGCTAAGCTCCATTGATGGAGAGCCATTAGAGGATGTAACTTTTTATCGCTCTATTGTAGGCTCTTTCAATTACGCCACAATAACTAGGCCTGACATAGCATATGGAGTTGGAGTCTTATCACAATTTATGCATAGTCCAAGGACTACACACTTGCAAGCTGCAAGAAGAATGTTACGATATCTCAAGGCCACTATAAATGAAGGATTGTTCTATTCATTTGATGATGATATGCAGTTCAAAGCTTATTCTGATGCGGATTGGGCCGGTTCCAAGGAGGATAGAAGAAGTACAAGTGGCTACCTAGTCATGCTAGGTAGCAAGATCATCTCATGGATTTCAAAGAAGCAACCCACGGTGGCATTAACTTCTACCGAGGCTGAGTATAGAGCTTTGGCTCAAGTCACATGTGAGCTAATGTGGATTAAGAAGTTATTTATGGAGCTTAATTTCCAGGTTGACACATATCCAATTTTTTGTGACAATATGAGTAGCATTGATCTAGCATCGAATCTTGTCTATCATGCTAGAACCAAGCATATTGAAGTGCACTATCACTTCATAAGGGAAAAGATGATATCGAAGGAAGTTTCAGTACATCATATTGGTACCAAGGACCAAGTTGCCGACATGTTTACAAAGGCTTTGGATGGAATGAAGATTTCAAAATTCAAGCAAAGCATCAACATGAAGGAGCTTGGATGAGGATGAAGAATTGAAGCTTGAGGCGGAGTGTTAAAAGTCAAGCTTCAAGCTACAAATTCGTGGGGAATCTTTTATGGACATGTGGAGCGATCAAAGGAAGCCAAAATCCACGAGATTCCATCAAGAAAAGTCACTCAACCACTCCCCAATTCATCTCAATTAAATCCTCCAAGTTAGGAGGCTGACTTGGAAAGGTAGTTCCTAGATTTTAGGGGCACACTTCTCACTATAAAAGGAGCATGTATCCCGACTTCTTTTGGGCCATCTTCTTGGAGTTTTAGCTCATGTAAAGTGAGCACTAAGTTCTGGAGTTGTGATAAGCAAGCCCCTTGCTTAAGCTAGCCCCTTGCTTGCTTGTTTGTTTTCTTTTAGTAGGCATATCTATGTGTGTGCGCAGGCAGTGTTGCAACTCTCTACCCCTGAGTTGTTAGCATTGGTTCTCCCTCATATTGTATCCATTTGATGTAATTCTTGTCTCATTGGATAGCTATTAGAGTCTATTTTATGCTCACAAATTCTCCGGAGCATTCTCTGAGTAATCTGGGAGCAACATTCATTTTAGTGAAGTTGTGTGATTGATATCTCTCTCTGTGTGTAGGCTCTATTAGAAATATTTTGCTCTCTGTTGTAAGGGCTGGTTCTCCTTCTCTATTTATCCATTTGCTATGATTTTGGTGTCATTGGGTATCTATTAGAGTGCTCTAAAGTTGACTCAAGTTTGAGATTCATTCTCTATATAATCACTGAGAAAAGCTTGCTGGAGTGAAGTGAGGTCTCTGCTTGACTAGCAGTTGTGAACATTCAACTAGCTCATGTTGTAGACATTGTTTCTCTTTGTGTAAGCATCCATTTGAAGTAAAATTTGTCTTGTTGGAAAGCTCTTGGTGTCTACTACAGGTCTACAAAATCTTACTGGAGTTCTCTGCATAAGCTCTGAGTAAGAGCACTTTTGGTGTGCAGAGGTCAAAGAAGGATACCTGTGGAGGTCATTCGCGCTTCGTCGTTGCTTAGGGGTTGAGATACTTCCCCCATCAATACTGACAATCTTGGGTTGTGGGACGTCTTGTATTGGCTACATCTTCTTGTATTATTTTCCCTATGTGGGTGATCTTGTAATCAGAAGTACATTTTTGAAATCTTGTCTATTGTAGTCGTAGAGCACAATCTAGTGCTCCCCTGACATTTTGGCAAGACTACCTTCATCAAGACTAGGCCCCATGGATTCCATATGCAAGGAGATCCAATCTACCATAAAGGACTTGATCGAACATGTTCAAGAGATGAAAAGATTGCTACGACAAGATGACCGATCAGTTTCAAGCTATGCCTTGAATATCAAGATGTTGTTTTGTGGAAGTACATATCAAGAAGACTACATGGTTAATTAGTTTCAAAGTGGCCTCAATTCTGAAGTCAAATATCTCTTGCTATCCATGCCTCAAGAAAGTACCTTGGAGGATGTTATCAATCAGGCAGTTCAATGTGAGAATCAATTATTCAAAGAAAGCCAAGTCCAAGAGCTAGAAGTGTTGCATCATGAAGATAGTGTTCCTCAAGAATTCGAATCAAGAATCTTTGAGGCTCGAGAAGTCATTACAAATGATATGGAGTATACAAATTATGAAGATAGCAAGAAGACAAAGGACAAGGAGGAGTTTGTGTTCAATCAAGGAGGTGTGATTACTCAAGGCACTCCATCAAAGATCTTGGAAACACTACAATGCACTGCTAAAAGCTCGAAGGACCTATCTTGTGATGAACCTAAGGAAGCTCAAGGGAGACCCAGTCCTTCAGCGCCCTTCAAGATTAAGGATCATGAAGAATTTGAGGTTGATCATGTCTTAGATTCAAGAATCTCGCGAGGACGATTGGAATGCTTTATTCATTGGAAAGCATATGACATCAATGAACGTACTTGTGAACTTACAGAAAATATGTAGAGAGCAAAAGTCAAGGTTCATGAATTCCATAAGAAGAATCCAATGAAACCCAAGTTACAGATCATGGCCGCTCCTCGTGGAACTCGTCACTTGAGGGGGAGGTGATGTCATGGACACAAAGGAAACCATCCTAAATCTCAGATTCTATGTGAGTTTCCTGTACCTCATGTTTGGTTATGATTTTGGAGAAACTAATGCTACCATTGTGTCTGAACGTGCCAAAACCTGAAGATCGACTCTCTGTTTGCTGAATTCTGACACCCGAAGGTCTTGTTTCCAATTGATGACATCATCGATGACATCATCAAATCATAACCGCCCTTGAAAACCTATAAAAGGAGGGGTTTGCCACATTCATAATCAGTCTTGTGGATACCAATTGGGAGCTCAAGGAGTCCTGACCGCCAAGTAAGTACTCTTCAAGTTCCGGTCCTCGAATGCTATTGATACTTGATTGTACATGGAAATCCATCTAAAAATCTAGGTCTTTTATAGTAGCCCACTCTAGTAGATGATCAATTATCGGTAGGGAATAAATGTCTCTATTAGGGAATAAATGTCTCTAATAGTGTCTTCATTAATGTTCTTTAAATTAATGTACACTCAAAATTTTCCATTTTTTGTGGGAAGGACCACCATAGCTGAGATCTCTCCTCTACCTTATAAATAAGGCGAGCTTCCAAAACTTATCAATATCTTTCTTCTTTTTATATTCTACGAATAGGTATCATTGTAGTTGTACGGTGATTTTTTTCACGGTCATTGTTTCCATTGTTGTAAGGATTGGGTGATTTTCGGATCCAAAAATTTCAAATCTTTATACGACCAAGCAAAGAAATTTGCGTTCTCATAAGAAAAAAAGTAAGTCACTTTCCTCTTTTTTAGGTGAGATCTTTGATGATTTGAGTAAAAACTCCTCACCATCTTCACATGTGCCAACTAGTTTCTTCGAGGTTTCGTGACTATCTTAGGAATCACTCATAATGCCTTCTTTTTTGGGCATTTCTATTTCAATGTATCTATCCTCAATTGTGTATTTTGGAATTTATGTATAACTTTAAAAATAGACATATTTTTTGTTGGAGTTAGACGTCTGTGAAAGCACGCGAACAACACAAGGAAGAAGAAGAACTTGGAGCACAACACACAATATTGAATGTATTACCACTAGAATGTACAAAGATAAGTAGCCCATTAGGACAATATGCCTATATACAAGTCAGGGGAAAAAAGTATCCTGAAGAGGGAAAAAAGTATCTCGGCGATCATAGAGTGTTCACACACATCACTACCTAAATATATCAACAAATCCCCCTTGGGAGTGATGCAGTGAACAAGGAGTTGGCACTCATGTATAATGAAGTGCCAAGCTATGTGGAAATCACTCCACAAAAGGAAGTAAGCCCAAAGCTTTGCAGAAAGCTTCAAACTTCTCCCTAAGCAGAGCCTTCATGAAAAGGTTTGCAATGTTCTCCTGCGTGGACACATATGCCAAGCTGATCTCCCCAATAGAGAACCTCTCCCCTCTCCCTAACACAATGATAATGCACCTCACTGTGCTTAGTGTGAGCATGGAACATAGGGTTCCTCAGAACTACCAATGTGCTCTGACTTTCAGGGAAGATGGTGGTGGCAAAAGACTAACCAACACCCAAACCATCCATAAGGCATCTGAGCCAAAAATACTCAACAGTCGCTAAGAAAGCTACACTATACTCAGCCTCACAACTAGAAGTGGCCACAATAGGCTGCTTCTTGCTCAACCAAGATATGCATGAGCTACCAAGCATGAAGCAAAAACCACTAGTGGACACACGAGTGTCATAGCAACCAGCATAGTTGTTGGCATACAAGTCAGATGAAGAGCATACTAGCACAACAGAGCATTCATGCACAATACGGCAACAAGGCCCAATCATCCTTTCCATGAACCATTTACAACTCAAGTGATTTTAATCACTACACAAACATTGTAAATTCTGTTTTTGGTAGAACAGACTCCATTTTGTTCAAGCCGAGGAGTCCTCGAGCTTGAGGAGTATTAGAATTAGCTACATACCAATTTTCATAATTTTTAGACTCCGTTTGAGCCCTCAAATAGGCTCTAGAACCTAATTTTTAACTAGGCCGGACACTAGGTCTGGACAAGGCCAAAGCTAGTGAGAAAACTATAAAAAGAGCTAGAGAGCTCATTTTTGGGGTTAGATTGTTTGTGAATTGAGCTTATGTAAGAGACTTTTTGACTAATGCAAAGAACTCCATTGTTCCTCTCCTTGTTCTTGCCTTGTGTGCACGTGTGTGTGTATGTGTGTGCATGCTTGTGTGCTTCTCACTCACACACTTGTGCCTTCACTTGCTCATAGTCTTCATACTAGTCCTCACGTCTCCACGGATTGACAATTATGAGGTGAATCTTCTCACGTTGGTACTCACCATTGTGCTAGAGTGACACCAAATTTGGCGTCGTTGCCGGGGAGAGAGCTTCGAGGACGAGCGTGTGATGATAAGACGTCGAGTTGAGACATTGGAGTCATAGGTAATATCCTTTCTTTTCTTTATTTTTCTTCATTTTTTCTTACTTTCGATCACCAACATCACCATCATCATCCCCACCATCTCTCACCTCCATCTCCAACTCCACAAAAATTTCAGTTTTTTGGTCATATTCCACTCCCCACCTCATTTTCCTCATTTCATTTGTGAGAGAGAGCGAGAGACAGCGAGAGAGAGCTTGCATGCTATCGGTTTTTGTGTGTTTTTTGAGCTTTTGTTGTAGGAACTAGTTGTACCACCATCTCCAGCAGCTTGCGCAGGTACGACAGACTCTGCACAGGTCCCGGACGACAACCTCTGTCTGTCGCGACAGACAGAAAAACTTGATATTTTGTGAATGTGTGTTTGGCACGGTAACCTACACCATTAGAGCACTCCAAATCACTAGAAGTTTCTGAAAAATTTGCGTTTTTTCAGTCTATCGTGACAGACACCATCTATCGCGACAGACACGGTCTATTGCGACAGACATCGTCTATCGCGACAGACCGAATTCCACGACAGACCCGATCTATCGTGACAGACCAAAACCACGACAGACGATAGACACCGTCTATCGCGACAGACACCGTCTATCGCGACAGACCAAACCCACGACAGACGATAGACCCCGTCTATCACGACAGACCAATCTATCGCGACAGACACCGTCTATCGCGACAAACACCGTCTATCGTGACAGACACCGTCTATCGCGACAGACCATCTATCGCGACAGACCAAATCCACGACAAACGATAGACACCGTCTATTGCGACAGACTAGTCTATCGCGATAGACACCGTCTATCGCAACAGACACCTTCTATCACGATAGACAGACATTTTCGGCAAAAATTAAGGGGTAAATTTTTTGGAAATTTAGGTTAAATTTTGGGCATATTTGCATACTCAAATACTCATACACTTACAAAGGCCTTAGAAAAATGCATTAAAACTCCTAAAAGGTTCTGTTTGTCTGTTTAACCCTCTAAACCCTGAACGGTCATAACTTTTTCATATGAAATCCATTTTTTGAGCTCTAGGGCTTGTCGGAAAGCTCGTGGCATATACTACACGCCCTCAATTGTTTTCTATAAGAATAATCCGTTGATTTTCAGATATGATATTTTGAAGTTGACACACTGAGGGGTAGGTACACCAAGGGAGCTCTAGAGGAAATTTTTTAGCAATACAAAAGGGGGAACAAGGGTCATTAAAAAGTGTCTGAATTAAATTGTCTGTCTATTGAAGGATCAAATTGAAGCTAAACTTGGGATTCTTACAGGATCATCGAGAGCTTTTGGAGAAAGCAAAGTAAGTGCCAGGGCGAACAAGCTTGGGAACGTGCTTCCTGGGTAGACAAGCATCGCCAGGAGGAGAGACTTGAGGTTGGAACATCTCTTAACCCCTCAGTCTATTCTTAGCATAGGCTAAGTGCGAGTAGTTGTCCTGATTGACTAGGGGGTACGATAGGAACACTCAAGTTTGAAGAGCCTTTAATTTCTCAAGTACAAGGATAGGCTAAATTACAGTCAAGGGATAACTTAAAGGAAAAGAACTTAAACCAAGCGGACGCAGAACATCAAGTACGACACACTAAAGTGCTCCTGATGACGCTTGACTAAAAACAAGAAAACACATCCAAAGGAACTTAAAAGAAACAAGTGATTGGTACCAAAGAATCAGCAACGTACAAAGGGCATATGAACCTGAGATCGGGTAGACACCTAGGGAGAGACCGTCAAAGTGTTAGATCATCCGAGGCTAGCGTCAACCATACAGCCAAATCTTGGGCCCAACAATTGAGTGATTACCCCTACGCTCTAGACTCAGAAACTAGTGACTCTGACATGTCGTATAGCATGGAAAGACCTGTAGGTAGCTCAGGAATGGCATACCTAGAAAGACCTGAAGGTCCCTACAAGACTCAATTGGAATACATCCAGACCAACCACCTAGGTGCGCACATCTATGAGGATGGTCTGAGAAGATATGTGGTCCTAATTAAAAATCCGAATCAGCCCATTGGACTAGAACACCCTGTAGTCAAGTTTGAAAATGGTTCATACATAGATAAAGAAGGAACAATGTATGTGGTCACCAGCCAACCTGAAAGGATAGATGAGTTTGGCAACATAATCTCTGAACCTGAATTAGGTGACATAGAGCAAGGAAACTTAGGAAAGGAGCCGAAAACCCCTCGAGGCAAATCGATCCTAACAAGAATAATCACTCCAGAGTTAGTTCCCCAGAATAATAGGAGCATAGAGTTGCTCTGGAACCAAGAGACGGATGAGGCTTTTTGGAGGTACAAGCCTGAAAAGCCTAATGAAGTGGGAGCTCTTGCCATCTATGAATTCAAAGATCCTGATAGCCCAAGCAAGGTGACCTATTTAGATGATGCTTCTGAGAGAATCTTTGTGGTCTTTGAGCATGGAAGACACGCATACACTTGGAAGAGAGAATTTGTTTTTCCCCAACCTCGATCCAATGTGTCTTATGGACACCAAGGAGCTGGAACATCTCAAGCTCATGGGACTCAAAGAGAAAGGAGTAGAGAGAGACCTGAGGTAAGCTTTGCCAACTCTTGGGGAAGAGAAAGAACGAGAACGAAAACAAATAGAGTGGAACCTGAGGGACATAGAGCCCCAGGGAACCGAAGAAATGTTGATGATTTTCCTTTGCCAAGACCGAGAGAGCACACGAGGACCTTGAGACCGACCCAGCTAGTTAAGTCCATGAAAAACTACTTCGATGGCACTGGAGACCCCTACGATCATGTAGCTGAGTTTAGGCAAGTCTTGAGAGCTGAACAAGTTGAAGATCTGTTCACGCAGTACAATGCTTCTGGTCTAACCCTTAGGAACACTGCCCTGACATGGTTTCAACCACTAAACGAGAGGCAGTTTAGGAGCATAGATCAACTTCTATAGGCATTCATTATCGAATTCTCCAAAAGTGGCATAAGACATAACACATCCTCCCTGATATACAGCTTCAAACAAACATCTCAAGAGACAGTGAGGCTCGCAGGCAGAAGATTTAGGCAATATCTAGAGAGATGCCCGGCCCCAGAGTTACCCACTCCAGCCAAGCAAGTGGCCTTATTTTTAGATGGATTGTTAAGCACCAAATTGAGATCATATGTGTACTTAAAGGACCCTAGATCCATAGAAGAATGTGTACGCATGTGCATAGACATTGAGGATAATCTAGGGGAGGAATTAGAGCTCTCAAAAATCTATAAAGACTCAGATAGTTCTAGTAGCCTCATTTCCTCACAATCCACATCAATTGAGGATCTAGCAGAAAAGGTAGCTCTGAAATTAGGTGTCTCTAGCAAGCAGATTCCTAGATTTGCCCCCGGAAAACGATGCTATACCTGTGGAGGAGACCATATGGCTAATGTGTGCCCCATCATGGCTCAACCCCAAGTGAACCCTAACAGCCAGTACTGCACCATAGAAAGGAGGTACACCAATCACACAGCACAAGACTGCCCATATAACAAACAAGTTGTTAGACAAAATTATTCCCAACCATATCCACAACTAGGAAAGTACTCTAATCAGTACCCACAACAACAGTACGCTAGACCTCAGCAAACGTATCAACCGCCCTACCAAGGGCAACAAAGACCACAACCAGTCCTAGCGCAACAACCCCCTGCCCCCACCAACGTGATTCCAGTGAAGTATGCAGCGGCAGAAGAAAATCTGAATTATAGAGCTTTAGTGCCAGTAACCTCCTTGCTTTCAGAAAGTGATCCAAGTGATCATAGTTTTGACTCCACCCATGTTGAGAGCCCCCAGGCCTATTACATGCAATCACCAGAGCATAGTGAGTCATATTATTATGAAGAACCGAATGAATCTAGTGGGGAGCCAGAATACGCAAACGTCATGTATGCCAACCCCAACTAGAGATCCCAACCTAGGCCGATGAGACCTCCATTTCCTAGAGGGCCATGCTATCGTTGTCAAGGAGATCATCTCATTCGTGATTGCGCTCTACCTGTACCGACACAAACCCAATCTGTGACAATTCAAGGCTTTTGTCCCGATTATGGAAAGGAGCATTTCTTACGAGAGTGTCCTAAGAACCTCGCCAATATACCAAAAATTGCTCCTATCAATGTTATTGGCTTAGTGGTAGACTCCACAGGAAGTGTGACTTCCACAGCCCCAGTACAAGTCATCACGAGAGCTCAGGCACTTAAGCAAAACCAAGACTTAAGCCAGGAAAAGAATGTGGAGGTTAGTGAGACTGAGAGCCAGAATAAGAAGAGGACAAGAGCTTGGAGGGATAGCCGTGAACGTATGAAGAGGCAATGGGCAAGAAAGATGAGCGAACTTGAGGAAAGCCTACGAGAAACCAAAGCCAAAATCATAGAAATCACATCTCAAACGCACTCTCACACATCCCCGCCACCACCATCCCCTTCACCCTCCATTCCTCCACCCATCAATCCACCACACGTAACCCAACCACCACCCCGAGTAGGATTAGTCTTAGCCAATCCCACTCCTGAAGATCTAGACATGATTCTTAAAGCATATCAGGCCAGAATCCAAGAAGGGCCCAATTTAACAGATCATGAGAAATGTTACCCTAGAGCCGACCTAGAGCTTGAACGAACTAAGTTGTGTGCCAAGATGGTGGAATTGGCTCAAGCCATGTTTGAGACCAGTCGCCTTTTCACTTGCTCTAGCCCCACTCGAACACCATTGCATTTTGATGGTCTGTTAGACAGATTGGAGATGTTAATTGCAAAGTCTGGAAAAGGATCCAACCCCGAGGCTAAGAAGAAGGCAAGTGATAGAATAAGCATTCCTCCCACGGAAGCTTATGTGCCTAACTCCACTGAATCAGACACCTCTTCTTCTATGAATCGATACACACCAGAATTCTTGCGAGAGATTCAAGAAGAGAAATGGGCTAAAGAGAGTGAAGTTCCTCCTCCCATTGAACTTGTGGATGACACACACGATCAATTCCCACAAGACCTTCCTTCCATTTATGGAGAGCAGGAGAGTGCCCAATCTCAAGAAAGATTAGACTTCGAATCTAATTCTTTACAGGAACTACCCCATTTCACAGGCCCATGGGAAGCAAAGTCCACTTGTATGAGAGCACCCACAGTCATGGTAAGAAATGAAGATTCAGTCATACCTAGGAACACGGAGGTAGTGAAGAACACCAAAGTGCAGTGCAATCTCACTTTGGAAGAGCTGCTTAAGGTTAGACCAGAAGTGTGGAAACATGTAGCCGATCAAGTGCCCGAATTAGCCAAACCACATTCCCAGGTAGGATCTCAAAGAACAGTGCCAGAAATACCCTTGGACAAGATAGGAGACATGAGCGAGGGAGAAGAAGGAAACACCTATCTCCCCATCACTCATCAGGGCTACACAACCAAGGTCATTTTGGACTCAGGTGCAGGAGTTGCAATTGCTACCACTTCCTTATGGAAACGTTGGGGCAAGCCAACACTCAGGCCAACGAGAATGAAGTTGCAGATGGCTGACGGTCACATAGAAAGACCCTTAGGACTACTAGAGGGGATAACTCTCACTACTTGTGGTGTAGAGTTTGAGCACACATTTGCTATCTGTGACTTTAGCAAAAATCAAGCCTATGAGATGATTTTGGGAAGACCCTTCTTGAGGTAGTTGCAAGCGATACAAGATTGGGGGACCAATTCTTTGTATTTGCAA
This sequence comes from Ceratopteris richardii, assembly GCA_020310875.1. NCBI lineage: Eukaryota > Viridiplantae > Streptophyta > Polypodiopsida > Polypodiales > Pteridaceae > Ceratopteris > Ceratopteris richardii. The sequence continues at coordinate 153,155,178 of CM035414.1, forward strand.
CACTTGGGAGTCACTACCAAAGTGAATCTCAAAGATTCTCTCATAGAGATGTGCCCCCTATTCAATGGAACCCCGTCCATAGAGCTAAAGATGATACTGAGTCTGTGCACTCCATAGGATCAGGATCCTCATGGATGCATGAAGACACTCATTTGTGGATGTGCAAAGTAGCAGTAGAAGAAGAGAAGAGGGAAAAAGCCAGAGAGGTAGGTGCGAAGGAAACACATAGATCAATTCAAGACCCAGCCTATGCACCTGTAGTATTTCCGGACGAAGAATTTGAACCTCACGGCTGGGCAGAAATTCTCGCAACAATGGATGTAGCCATCAATGAAGAACAATGGACACCCCACTGTGATGAGGATGGCTATGACATTTCAGTCTTCTCCATAGAGCCAATCATGGGAGAGGCAGTTTTAGAAGAGTGCGAACCTAGCCCTGATGCATTTGAGGATGCAAGTGACTCCGATCTAGAGTCAATCATTATGGACCCACCTTTTGCATCAGATGAAGAATACTTCTATGAAGTAAAATTGCAACCCCAGAGGCACGGAGAGCTTACAACTGAGGTAAGGCTAGCCACACATGTGACCCTGAAGGAAGAAGGAAAGAAAAGAAAGAAGAGAGACGTCACACCAGAAGAGGAAGAATCTTTGTTTGAGGTCCCGGAAAATTTTAAGAAGTATGAGATAGATGACAGGAGAGTCATGATCAGAATGCCTAAACGAGAGGCACAATCAGGGGAGGCCTATGATAACAAAGAAACCACCAAGAAAATAGTGGTAGCCATGGAAGAAGGAGAAGAGAGATGCACGTACATAGGCCATGACCTAACAGAAGAGGAACAGCATGAATTGATAGCCTTGCTAAGAGACTACAGAGATGTATTCGCTTGGAGCTACAAGGATTTGAAGGGTGTTGACCCAGAAATATGCTCACATACGATTCCCATGACCATAGACGCAAAACCCTCTAAGCAAAAGCCATACACATATAATGATAACTATGCTGCTAAGATCAAAGAGGAGATAGATAGACTGGTAGAAGCGGGATTCATCTATGAAATTGAGCACACTGAGTGGGTATCCCCCATCGTAGTGGTGCCCAAGAAAAATGGAAAGCTGTGTGTATGCATTAACTTGAAGAAGGTTAATGCAGCCACAATTCGAGATAACTATCCGCTTCCTATCATAGAGCATCTCTTAGAAAGAGTAGCAGGCAAGGAAGTGTACAGCTTCCTAGATGGGTTTTCGGGCTACAATCAAGTAGCCATTGCTCCTGAGGATCAACATAAGACGGCTTTTGCCACGGAGTGGGGCATATTTGCCTTTTGGGTAATGCCATTCGGGCTTACTAATGCACCTGCTACCTTCCAAAGATTGATGTGTCACGTGTTTAAAGAGTTCTTGAGGAAGAATTTGGAAGTCTATGTTGATGATCTGTGCGCTCATTCCAACATTAGACGGACCCATATACCTGAACTCATACAGATCTTTGATAAATGTAGAGAATATCAAGTCTGCCTGAACCCAGAAAAGTGTGTTTTCATGGTTAGGCAAGGCAAAATTCTAGGACACAGTGTGTCTAAGAATGGCATATCCACTGACGAAGAGAAAGTGAGAGCCATCGCAGAACTACCTAGGCCAAAGAACGTCAAGGAAGTACAAGCTTTCATGGGGCATTGTGGTTACTACCGCCGGTTCATCCACATGTATGCTGTCATTGCAAAGCCCATGTACGGACTTCTTACTAACTTTGAGTGGACTGATGAATGTGAGAACTCCTTCCAGGAACTTAAACGAAGATTATGTTCAGCACCAATCTTGACCACACCAGATTGGAACAAGCCATTCCATGTTCATGTGGATGCCTCCAATTATGCTGTTGGATGTGTACTTGCACAACCTACGGGTGAAGGTAATATGGATCTCCCTATTGCCTATGCCAGTAGACAATTGAACGCTGCTGAACGGAACTATACAACCACCGAACGAGAAGGATTAGGCATGGTGTACGCAGTTAAAAAGTTTAGACACTATTTGCTTGCAAATAAGTTCAAATTTTTTACTGATCACCAAGCTCTACTGTACCTGGTAAACAAGCCATGTAATACAGGCATATTAGTAAGATGGTTTCTCTTACTAATGGAATATGACTTTGAAGTCGTAGTGAGGAAAGGCAGGACTCATTTGAGAGCAGACCATCTCTCTAGGCTCACATCTGGTGAAGCCCCACAAGGAGTGTCAGATGACCTTCCTGATGCTTACTTGTTTAATCTGGAAGTTGTACCTCAGTGGGCTAAGCCACTGGTGCCAGTATTGACATACGGGCCCAACCACCCAATAATAACCACACAGGATAGAGAGGTAGTAAAAGCCCAAAAATACCACATCATGGCTGGAAGTATGTACAAGCACACGGATCATGGGATCTTGGCTTGTTGTGTGGAAGAGGATGAGTATGCTAAATGGTTGCAATTAGCACATGTGGGTGCATTAGAGCAACATTACTCAAAACATTGAACCCTACAGACCCTAAGAAGGCTAGGAGTGCATTGGCCAACTATGGAAGCTGATGTCCAGAAGTTGTGCAAGGGATGCCCAATTTGTTGCACTAAACCACCTGTGGAACATGCCACTCTGTATCAAGTGTCCATAGTGCCAGATTGGAGTGAACCACTAGTATCCTTCCTGAGGACGAAAACATTCCCCCCAGACATGACTCTGACGAGGCAAAGAAGTCTAGAACAAGAAGCTCTAGATTACTCACTCATTGGTGATAATCTATACAAGCGTGGTAAAGATGGTTACCTGAGACTTTGTGTTCATGAGAGTGAATATCTAAAGATCTTGGAAACTGCTCACCAAGGTGTAGCAGGAGGACACTTTGGACCAGATCGGGTGATCAAGTCAATACTATTTGCGGGCTTTTGGTGGCCGACCCTTCACATGGATGCACATACCTATGTGAAACGGTGTGATGTGTGTCAGAGAACTCAATATCCTATACGCAAAGATGAGATGCCACTGAAACCTATGATGGGTGGACGTGCATTCTCTAAGTGGGGAATAGACTTTGTAGGTCCTATTAATCCCCCAGCTAAGGGTTCTCATGCGGAATATATTATTGTGGCCACAGATTATCTAACCAAGTGGGTAGAAGTGAAAGCTACCACTAAGAACGATGCACAAACAACTACTAAATTCTTGTTTGAAAATGTATTCACAAGATACGGGCTACCTATAGAGCTAGTAAGTGATAGGGCCACTCACTTCTTGAATGAGGTGAATGAAAATCTGCTCCAAGAATTCTTGGTAGTTCATAAGAAGTCTGCCCCCTACCACCCACAAGCTAATGGCCATGCTGAGAGCACCAATAAGATCTTATGCAATGTACTGACGAAATTAGTGAACAATAAACGCTCTGATTGGGACAAACAGCTACACCATGCTGTTTGGGCATACCGAGTCACCTACAAAACGGTACTCCAAGCCACCCCCTTTCAGATGGTGTTTGGCCAAAATGCAATGCTACCATTGGACTTCTTAATACCTACACTAAAAGTAGCACAAGAGCATGATTGGACGGATCATGAACTCTCCGCTAGACTCTTTGACCTCAAACGATTAGGAGAAACAAGACTGAGGGCGGCTCCCGGGATATATGCAGCTAAGAAACGACAAAAGGCATACTTTGATGCCCATGTGAAGGATAAGGGCTTGAAAGCAGGTGATCTAGTACTAGTCTACACATTGAAACAACACGCAAGGAAGGTAGAAAAGAGAGGCTACGGACCTATGATCATAAATAGGATCTCCACAAGTGGCACAGTTCAACTAGCCACTCTAGAGTGTGATATTCTACCAAGTTACATAAGTGGATGCAGAGTCAAGTTATATCAAGAACCCCTCACTGAAGAGATGCTAAATCGACTCATCACTGCCAAGAAACGTAAAGAAGAAGAGAAAAGAATTAGAGAAGAAGCACAGGTAGAAGCGTTAGAACGCATCCGATGTATGAAATTGAGGAGACAAGGCAGAGACCAGCCTATGCTTGACACTCAAGAACCTCTAGGTTATCCCATGGCCATGTGTGAGGCTTCAGGTGGACAACCCCATAGAATAATCGACCGACGGCCTTTTGTAACCCTAGAAGTAGGACAAGGAGAGAGTGTAAGGACAGTGAGAGCTTTAATTGATTCAGGGGCAGCCACTAGTGCAGTTCGACTTTCTTACTGCCAAGAGCTGCAAGAACCTCTTGTCCTAGGCCAAGACTGGATCTATGATCATGCAGTCAGCCTCAACCTAAGAAGCGGACTTCTTCAGGCATGGGTAGGCCAAAACAACATCACAATTGAATTAGAAAATCAAGCACATAGGCCGCTAGAAGAGGCACCGAATCCTGGTCCTTCCAGGAGTCCACCTGAAATGAACCATGCTACTCTTGACCAAAGTTATATGGTGCAAAAGATTGCCACTCATGACGAAGGTACAGAAGTCAACAAGGAGTTCCCTTCTTTTCCAAAGAGAATTCGAGAAAAGCAAGCCGAAAAATACAAGATACAGAGGAACCCGAGGACCAAGAAGAATGAACACCAACCAGTACAATACAGAATACCCCATGGCATGAAGCAGATCTGGATACGCAAAGGTGAACAACCCTCGGCTTTGGAGACAGGATTCCAAAGAGGCATCAAGCAAGCTACAGTGTTGAGGACTACAGCGAAGGAGTACCCTAGGCATCAATCTAGACAAACCATTTCTATTTGGGTTCCAAAGCAGTCAATGAAGGCTATCCCAAAGGCTAGACAAATATGGGTGCCCAAGACCTGCTTACCAGCTCAAATAACTTCACCTCCAATCACTAGATCAAACCAACACTCACGAGTCCTATTGGCTCCCATCCAAAGGCAAACATTTACACTCCACACCACCACATGCTCGGTCACGCCTTGGAATGTTTTGAAATGGATACCCAAAAGGCCCCAAACCCAACACACTCCAGTCCGCAAACCTTCACACATCATTGCCAAAAAAAGCAACGATTCCAGCATCAAAATTTGGAGACCTAAACCCCATATCAGACCCCCTGACCCACCTTTGTAAATCCTTTCCCTCTGATGTAGGTGCATTCTGAGAACTTTGCACAACCAAAGTATGTATCTAGAGTGAACCCTAACCTACTAACCCACTTGTACACACATCATGAGCACTTCACCTACTAACCTCTAACCACTCAGAATGTCATGTTGGTATTGTGGAGGGAACACCATAACATCATGTTTCCAATGCAATGCTAATGTGCCTCTCTCTTCTTCTAGCAGATAAGCATCAGCAACTACAAGCACTCTCATGGCAGAAGCAACAGGTCTGAGCTCACAGGCAGGAATAATGACTGCAGGAATTGATGTGGATAGTCTACCTGTTGATGTGCCACCAACTGAACGACCTGTGGAACTGCAACACCTTCAGTAGATCCCGGTACCGGATCCACCCACAGGGATCACAGAAAGAGTCCATGCCAATTCTCATTGGTTCAATGGCATGCCAGGCCCATTAGGAGAGGCCAAGTATATATAGGAGTCTAAGTGCGAGTATGACAGATCTTGGGTCAGATTCCAATTCTTCTCCAAGGAGTTTGAGACTCTACAGAACACACAGGATCTTCAGACCATATGGCAACGTGCAGGGCTAGTGGAGTACTTCGAGGCTCCATTACCCAAACCAGACCTCCTCCGATGCTATTATCTGGTTTCAACGTTACAGGCTAATGCAGAAAAGGACAAACCAGGATCATTTGTTCTTCCTTCCTTGCTGGGCAACAATGAGCTAAAGAGGTTTGAACTTACCTTGGAGTTGGTGAGCTCTGCTTTGAATATGCATGGCACACATGTACCTTCTGAGAAGGATGCTCTCGTTCCTACAAACATGAAGGATAGGAAACTACTGAAGCTTAAAGATATGGCAGCACTCACACCAAACGTGTCCATCCCTCTCCGTATGTGCATGCAACATTTTGCTTTCCCCGGACAAGACCGCTTCACACAACCGCACAAAAGAATTTGGTTCGCTCTCTACTTAGCAGAGACAGGTGCGTTACCAATCAAGCTTCATGTATGGATTATAGAGCAGTTGTATGAAGCAAATAAAAGGTCTTCTAGGAAATTAGTGGTGAACGGTTGCTGTGCAATCACACGCATTATTTACCGGTGCCTGGCATACGATGTTCCCATTGAGCGTGCCTTAACTTGGGCACAATTACAAATGTTTAAGAAGCTCAAGACGTCCACACATCAATCCAAGCGCATGAGGGGTTGGATCCCTTGTGTCCAGACACGTGAAGTTCTGACTACTCCTGAAGTCTCGCCACGAGGGGAGGCCACTGTACCTCCCTTCACCATTAGAATACCCAGGTCTGGATATGAAATTACAACACAAGCAGCCCCTTTGGCTCCTCCTGCTCCATCTGAATTTGAATTTGTTACAACTGGAGATGTTGAAGGGATGGATCCACAAGACTTCAAAGCATTCTTACAAAGTACACAACTCTCTGATGTAGAGTTTTATTCAGATCCAGAAGAACAAGGCACATCTTCACAAAGAAGGAGAAAATCCACAGAAATCCGCCATGTACATTGGGGTGACGATCAGCAGGGTCAACAACAAGGACACCTAGAAGAAGAAGGAGCATACGAAGAGGAGACCACTGAAGCCCCAGCTTATACAACAGAACTCTGAAGGCTGTATCAAATCATGGAACAAGTGCGCTCACAACAACTGCTCACTGAACAGAGTAGTAGGGTACTCATGACTCAGTTGTTGGAAGAAGCAGGAGTTGCCTCAGAATATAGTGAAGGTCTCTTATTAATGGCAGAGACATATGGGGTAGTAGAAGCAGTTGGAACTGCCATTAGGAGGTCCCCAGTTCAATATGATCCACACAGATTCCAAACACGACCACGGTCAGGTAAAAACATCCAGATCCCCATTACAACAATAGAAGGGCCGATTATTACATCCGAACCCATTGGGACAACCTCCCAAGCAGCAGAAACTGCTAGCCAAGAGCACCCAGTCACCCATGAGGAATCAACCGAGCCACTACCACCCACACCCCCACCATCACCTCCTAGAACAGAAGCCGTGGAGATCACCTCTACCACTCAACCCACCGAACAAACCTTCACCTTCCGTTCTCCCACCTCGAGTGCAACCCTATTCTCCACCCGTGATAACCCAATCTATGAAGCTACCACCACCACTACACAATCCACCGAATCGCTCATAGAGCCTGCCCTAGGACAACCATCCCCCATACCCTCAACCATAGGTCATCCTGACTCCAGATCCATATTCATGGGTTTCCCTACTACTACACCACCCTTCATGACCTTCCCGCCTCTACGACCTCAACCCCCAACCTCCATCAACCCACTTCTCCAATCCCTCCATGCCTTTCTTGCTAGAACTTTTCAACCAAGGCCTCAACCATTCCCTTTATTTTCAGCTCCCAACCCCACGTCTCATCTATTCACCACTTTCACACACCCACCACCTACCATTCCAATGTATATGGTAGACACCACACTTACGTCTACTCTTGAAAGCATGGACATTTCACCACCCACGGCACCTCCCCCACCCCCCACACTTCCACCTTCTCCCATTCCCCCCCCACCAATTTCACCAATACACACATCTCCATTAGACACATCATTCACTCTTCCCCTTCCCCAATTCCCTTCCCATGCATCTTCCATTGTACACACCACCCCCTCATCTATAGGCAATGCATTGGACACCATGCTAGCTTGTATTTCACAGTTAAGGACAGAGTACAATCAGCTCCAGCAACATAACGCACGACTTCAAGAGCACTCGGAGGTGCTACAAAATCGTCTTGCCGTAGTAGAAGAGGAGAATGCTCGCCTCCACACACAATTCCAAACTTTACAAGAGGCGCATAGTGTATTGGAAGTACAGTTACAGAATGCAGACCAAGAAGCAATACAAGTGGTAGAAGGCCATCTAAAAACACAACTAGAACGCAATTCAAAACTTCAACGAAATATGGCACTTCTTAGAAGACACCTTGCAGCTACTCACGAGGAGAATCGACGCCTACAACAATAGAACCAAGAGAACTTAGAAGCAGCCATCGAAAACACACCTGGGGCACCCATCAGTCCCTCAAAGTTTCAAGCCGTGACCCCTGATAATATCAAGATAATCTTGGAAGACTATGCCACCCTACTTGAAGCCCATGACCAGTTATCAGAGGAACTGGGCCAACTAAAGCAGAAACACCAAAAAGAAACCACAGCTGCCTCTCAAACCACCTCCTCTGCGGCCTCACTTCTCACAGACTCCGAGGCCTTAAAAGATCTCCAGAAACAGGTCACAGAATTGCAAGCACGCCTACTACAATATGAGAGACCACCTTCCCCACCTGAGGCTCCCACCGATGAGGAAACAGTACAAATTCCGGTGGAACAAACGTTTGAAGAAGAATATGACCCACAACCATTCCCAGGAGGCCAACAAACAGAAGAAGGTCAGGATACGTTCGAAGCACCACGACCCCCTTGGCTACACCAAGTGGAGGAAATTGGGAGTTCACATGAAGAGCGAACAGTCGTGCAAAATCAGGCCATGAGGGTCATAGAAGATACTGTATTACAATCCAATTACTTCAAGAACCTATCATCTAGACGCCTTATTCTCTCATCCGAACTCCAATACAGGCCATACTATATCATTCTGGCTGATTATAACGCAGAAATACAGAGAGTCACAGGCAAAATTCCTACCTTCGCTACCCAATTTCAACCGGAAGACCTTCCTCCAGATGCACAAAAAGGCAAAATCCATCAACCGACATGGAGGCAGAAACTTCTAGAAACATATCCTGAAATGCTACGCACCTGGAACAATGCGCCATTACATCTCCTCTATAATCCTTGTTATGGCCCTGTTCCACGACGCCGCTCATGGAAAGCCTTCAACATCAAGGTGCAGAATAATGCTCAATGTAAGGAGTGGCTCAATTATCCATACATAGCGCCACCACAGGGACCACCGTCGATACCGTACATGATGGCCACAATTCGACATTGGATGCCTCGATTGAAGCCGATGCCAGATGTGGAAGCTCAAATGATGCTTAAGATTTTAGATATGATGCAGATAGTACTGAAAACCTTTAGAAATGCCGCAGCACCACAGGTACGTCTACCGGGGTTTACTAATGGAAACTATGATTTGGTGTACGACATGAGCACCACCCCCAGCATTCGAGTAGCTTATGCCTGGCATGCACGGATAAAGTATCTTCCCGCATGCTACAAACAGACATTCGAAGAAATGTTCAGATCAGGTTTCTGGGAGTATCACTCGGAGGTCTTCGCACCGAAGCCAACACACTTGCTCCATCTCTTTGCTTGTGAACAAGCCATGTACTCTGAGTACTACACCACACCGCAACCAGAGGTCCCCGGTGCAATAAATTGGGATGCATTGGAAGCTGATTTAGCAAGAGGCTTACGGATAGGAGAACACGAACTTGCCACCAATGTCATCCAATACTATATCGACCACCCGATAGAACAGAGGTCTGTCAGGGGCGACAGATGCTAGGAAGGGGGGAGTGTTGGCATACAAGTCAGATGAAGAGCATACTAGCACAACGGAGCAGTCATGCACAATATGGCAACAAGGCCCAATCATTTTTTCCATGAACCATTTACAACTCAAGTGATTTTAATCACTACACAAACATTGTAAATTCTGTTTTTGGTAGAATAGACTCCATTTTGTTCAAGCCAAGGAGTCCTCGAGCTTGAGGAGTATTAGAACTAGCTACATACCAATTTTCATAATTTTTAGACTCCGTTTGAGCCCTCAAATAGGCTCTAGAACCTAATTTTTAACTAGGCCGGACACTAGGTCTGGACAAGGCCAAAGCTAGTGAGAAAACTATAAAAAGAGCTAGAGAGCTCATTTTTGGGGTTAGATTGTTTGTGAATTGAGCTTATGTAAGAGACTTTTTGACTAATGCAAAGAACTCCATTGTTCCTCTCCTTGTTCTTGCCTTGTGTGCGCGTGTGTGTGTATGTGTGTGCATGCTTGTGTGCTTCTCACTCACACACTTGTGCCTTCACTTGCTCATAGTCTTCATACTAGTCCTCACGTCTCCACGAATTGACAATTATGAGGTGAATCTTCTCACGTTGGTACTCACCATTGTGCTAGAGTGACAATAGTCAGAGTCAAAAAAAGCATGCAAATATGGCAGTAATGATCCCCCTTGGGATACAACAACCCAAGTAGCCAGGTACTCAAGTAGTGAAAGATGCACTTAACTGCCAAACACATGGGCAATGCATAAACTTGCTCATCTGTAAGACAACAAACTGAATATCTGGTCGAGTAATGCATAAGTAAATCAGGCATCCAAGAGCCTATTGATAGAGAACAACATCAAATGTATCTCTAGCATCATGAAGACTCAATCATAAACCTGTCTCCATATGAGTGGCAATAGGTTTATAGTCTTCAAGACCAAAATGTTGCAATAATGTGTCAATATATTTTGCTTGACACAGCCATTCCATCGTCAACTTGCATAAATTGAATGCCCAAATAATGATGCAAATGCCCCAAATCAAACATCTCAAATGAGGCATGCAAATCAGCCTTAAAATCAGCAATATGTTTCTCATGAGGACCAGTGAGCAACATGTCATCAACATACACCACAATTATCAGAAGTACATCACTAGCACACTTAACATATAAGCTCCTTTCAGCTGGATTATTCTCAAAACCATGTGCAATTAGATAGTTGTATCTTTTCATACCAAGCACGTGGTACTTGTTTCAAACAATATAAAGCCTTTCTTAACCTGCACACTTGGTTTTTATGCCCTTTTTTAACAAAGCCATGGGGCTGAAAAACATACACTTCTTCATGCAAGTCACCATTCAGAAATGTTGTTTTAATTTCCAGATGATATACATTCCAACCATGATGAGTTGCAAGTGCACATATGCTATGAGCAGTAGTCATTTGACAAGTAGGAGCAAAAGTTTCATCAAAACCAATGCCTCTTTCCTATGCATAACCCTTTGCAACAAGCCTAGCCTTATACCTATCAACTCTTCCATCAAGTTTACGCTTCAGCTTGTATAGCCACTTAGTTCCAATGGCCTTCTTGCCAAGAGGCAAGTCACATAAAGAACAATTACCATTTTTCATGATAGCATCATATTCAGATTGAACTGCAACCATCAAATGTTCAGAATTTTGTGCTTCATCAAAGAAAACAGATTCAATCTCATCACAGAGACTAGAGGCAGCCATAGCATAGCAATCTGATGCAAAAAATGCACTTTGAGAGCCTCATAAAGTATGATATGATAGAGTTGTATCTAATTTTCTATCATACAAAGTCTGCACCAACCGTTTTGGCATAGTTTTTGCCTGCTTAATATCAACTATCTCATCAACAAGTGCATCATGTAAATCTACATCAGAAATGGAATGATCTACATCATCACATGAAACCTTAAAAGGTTGAGAAGTTGCCTCATTAGGACCGACCTAGATTGTCCACCTATAAAAAGAGGAAGCAAAGTATCATACATGTCTTTGGAGCTAATAGATGTCTCCTTAATACATGAAATTAATGGTTGAATAACATCTTCCACAAAAAAAAACATCACAACTAACCAAAATGCATTTAGGCTATGGATGAGATAGACGATATCCTTTATTTTTCAGAATTATATCCAACAAAAATACATTTTATTTCTTTATCATCCAATTTTCTATGATATTGTTTAGGCACAAATGCATATGCCAAACAACAAAAAATGTGCAGATGAGCAACAAATGGCTTCTGGCCATGCCAAGCCTCATATGGAGTGATAGATTGTAGTGCTTTAGTGGGACACCTGTTAAGTACATATGTTGCACACATGATAGCCTCAAGCTAGAAATTATGTGGTAAAGCCTAACTCTTGACCATACACCTCGCCATCTCCATGAGTGACATGTTCTTTCATTCTGCAACTCCATTCTATTGAGGTATATACGGCACTATAAATAGATGTTCTATCCCACGTTCAACCAGAAATGCATTAAAGTCAGAAGACATATATTCCCGCCTCGATGAAAATGGAGGGTGCATATTTTACATGCTGACACATTTTTAGCCAAAATTATGAGCTTTTTGAAGCACATAAGCACTTCGAACTTTGCCTTCAATGCATATACCCATGCATGCCTAGAAAAATCATTGATGAAAGTCACAAAGTAAAGATAATTCCCAAAAGAAGATGTCTGCATAGGAGCACAGACATCACTATGTACAAGCTGCAATTTTTTAGTAGCCAGAACTGAACCATCTTTTGGAAAGGAAGACCGCTGCATTTTGCCCAAAATACAGCCTTCACAAATATGTTTTCCAGATGCCTCAAGTTTCGGAAAGAGAACACCATTTCAAATTTCTACACGGATAGCAAACTAGCAAAATTCAGGTGAGCAAAGCGTGCATGCCAAAGATTTGCATCTGACATAGCCTGAGAATCATGTACTATACATGCCAAATCATTTACAGATCTTTCATAGTCTATGAGCTTATATAGCCCATGACACAAAATGCTAGAAGCAATAATGATGTCACCATTTAATAGATCATGAATTGTACATCTATCATCAAAAAATTTCACAACCAAGCCAATCTTGGCTTGTTGATATATTTGGGTAGTGATGTGTGTGAACACTCTAGGACCGCCAGGGTACTTTTTTCCCTCTTTAGGAGGTTTTTTTCCCCCGGCTTGGATATACGCCTATTGCCCTAATGGGCTACTTATCTTTGTACATTCTCTAGTAATACAATTAGTATTGTGTGTTGTGCTCCAAGCTTCTTCTCCTTCCTTGTGTGGTTCGCGTGCTTCCGCAGACGTCTATCTCCAACAATTGGTATCAGAGCAGGTCGTCGCTTCATCTAGGGCACTGTTGACACCTGTCTGTTTGCAATCTCAGAATCGCATGAATTTTGGTGAGCATACGCAACATGTTTTCGAGATCAAAACTGCTTTGCTTTGTGGTGTTGAAATCACAATCTGAGCTCGTTTCGGCCTCCGAATGCACTATCGCAATGCTTGTGTAGGCTATTTCATCTTTCTGTGCCAAAGGTATATACCAGTTTCTATTCGCCAGTATAAGCATCTCAAACTCTACTAAAGGTTTAGCAGAATTTGTATGGGTAGTTTTGTTCAACTTTTTGAGATACAGTCAATTTTTTGCATCAAGGTATTTTAGTCACCAGCCATGGCTGAAAGCAATGATGTATTCTATATGTTGGCTACTGAGGATAAGTTGGATGGTACCAACTACCCGTTATGGGCTTATATGATGCGACATGTGTTGGTTGCAAAAGGATTGCGGAACATTGTGCAGCGTGTCGAAAAATGTCCTATCACACCTGCAACTGTTATAATTGCAAGTACTAAAGCTGATGCAGAAGGTGTCGAAGATGATGATATTCTGCATATTCCTGTACATGCTAGGGCTTCTGCTGCACCTACTGCAGAGCAGATTCGTCGGGATGGCAAAGAAGCCTAGGCACATGCTTTGATAGCCTTGTCTATCAAACGTGCCATTATTCCTCACATTCGCTCTTCCAAAATAGCTAAGGATGCTTGGGATACACTTACCACATTGTACCAAGCTAGGAATGAGGCTCGTGTTGCTTACCTCCGAAAACAGTTGGAGAGTGAGCACATGACTAAAGGTGATTCTATGGACAGTATCCTAACAAAGATCAAAGACTTGAAGGAACAATTGATTTCTACTGATGAGGTTATACCAGATAGCTCACTTGTGTAGACTGTTTTGAATGGTCTTCCTGATTCATATCAGAGTTTTGCTTCTACTCTTCGGTTGATGATGAAAGGCAATCCAAATGCCTTGTCATTTGAGGATTTAGTCTCTGTTCTGTTGTAGGAAGATCAGTCCAGGCAGAACAAGTCCATTATGCATGTTATAGATCAAGCTTTCCTAGCTAGTCAGAAGGGCAAAGGAAAATGGAGCTCTTCTACTAGTAAGTAGAAATCTGCAAATGCTGCACATTTGAAGAACCAAGTCAAAGATGAGAAAAAATCAGAAAAGCACAAATTGTTTTGTAAGTACTATAAAGGGAATGATCACAACATAAAGAACTATCCAAAACTAGTTGCAAAAGAGGCAAAGAAGAAAGAGGCTGGAATGGTTGTTGTAGAAGCCTCTACACCCTAATCGTGTGCACGAAGAAGAATGGGTGTTTACTACTGTTTGCAGTTTTGACCCATCTTCTCATGAGCAGTGCATGTCTATAGTAGACTCAGATGTTTGGTACTTTGACAGTGGGGCGACCAAACATATTACCTCACAGCGTAGTTTCTTCTCTTCACTCAAGCCTGCCCCTTCAGGGAATACTATTACATGTGCCAACAACTCCTCTTATCCTGTTATGGGAGTTGGCAAGATCATTTTGACTACTGCTGATGGTAGTTCTTTCACTTTGTCAGATGCTTTATTTATGCCAGGGATCAAGAAGAACCTGTTATCAGTTTTTGCATTAGCTAAGATTGGCTTGGTTGTGAAATTTGTTGATGACAGGTGTACAATTCATTATCTATCAAATGGCAACGTGATTATTGCTTCTAGAATTTTAAGCCGTGGGCTGTATAAGCTCATAGACTATGAAATATCTATAAATGATTTGACATGTGCAGTAAATGATTCTCAAGCTATGTTAGATGCAAAGCTTTGGCATGCACGCTTTGGTCATCTAAATTTTGCTAGTTTGCTATGCCTGCAGAAATCTGAAAGGCTATCCTCTTTGCCCAAACTTGAGGCACCTGGAAAACATGTTTGTGAAGGCTGTATTTTGGGCAAAATGCAGCGTTCATCCTTTCCAAAAGATGGTTTAGTTCAGGCTACTCAGAAATTTTAGCTTGTACATAGTAATGTCTGTGGTCCTATGTAGACACCTTCTTTTGGGAATTATCTTTACTTTGTGAATTTCATCGATGATTTTTCCAGGCATGCATGGGCATATCCATTGAAGGCAAAGTCCGAAGTGTTCATGTGCTTCAAACAGTTTTTTATTTTGGTTCAAAATCTATCAGCATGTAAAATGGGCACCCTCCGTTCTGATTTTAATGCATTTCTGATTGAATGTGGGATAAAACACAAGTGTATAGTGCCATATACACCACAACAGAATGGATTTTCTAAATAGAAGAACAAGTCTCTCATGGAGATGGCGAGGTGTATGGTCAAGAGTCAGGCATTACCACATAGTTTCTAGCTTGAGGTTGTCATCTGTGCAGCATATGTACTGAATAGGTGTC
This sequence comes from Ceratopteris richardii, assembly GCA_020310875.1. NCBI lineage: Eukaryota > Viridiplantae > Streptophyta > Polypodiopsida > Polypodiales > Pteridaceae > Ceratopteris > Ceratopteris richardii. The sequence goes on from CM035414.1 coordinate 153,170,579, forward strand.
CCACTAAAGCATTGTAGTCTATCACTCCATATGAGCCTTGGCATGATCGCAAGCCATCTGTTGCTCATCTGCATGTTTTTGGTTGTTTGGCATATGCATTAGTGCCTGAACAACATCGCAGAAAATTGGATGACAAAGTAGTAAAATGTATTTTTGTTGGGTATAGTTATGAAAGTAAAGGCGATCGTCTATATCATCCATAGATTAAATGCATTCTGGTTAGTCGTAATGTTTTTGTGGAAGATGCTATTCAGCCATTGCTTTCATGTACTAAGGAGACATCTGTTAGCTCGAAAGACATGTATGATACTTTGTTGCCTCTTTTACAGGAGGACAGTCTAGTGCTAGTCCTAATAAGGCAACTTCTCAGCCTTTGCAAGTTTCATGTGATGATGCAGATCATTCCATTTCTGATGCAAATTTACATGATGCACTTATTGATGAGAGAGAGCTGATATTGAGTAGGCAAGAACTATGCCAAAATGGCTAGTGCAGACCTTGCATGACAGCAAATTAGATGCATCTCTGTCATATCATACTCGATCAGGCTCTCATAGTGCCTCTTTTGCATCAGATTGCTATGTTATGGCTGCATCTAGTCTTTGTGATGAGAATGAGCCTATTTCGTTTGATGAAGCACAAAATTCAAAAAAATGGATGGCTGCTATGCAATCTAAATATGATGCAATAATGAAGAATGGTACTTGGTCTTTATGTGACTTGCCTCCTGTCAAGAAGGCCATTGGCACTAAGTGGATATACAAGCTGAAGCATAAACATGATGGTACAGTTTACAGGTATAAGGCTAGGCTTGTTGCAAAGGGTTATGCATAGGAAAGAGGCATTCATTTTGATGAGACCTTTGCACCTACATGCCGTATGACTACTACTCGGAGCATCTGTGCACTTGCAGCCCATCATGGTTGGAATGTACATCAGTTGGACATTAGAACTGCATTTTTTAATGGTGACTTGCATGAAGAAGTGTATGTTTTTCAGCCCTATGGTTTTGTGCAGAAAAGGCATGAGAACCAGGTGTGCAGGTTAAAGAAGGCATTATATGGTTTAAAGCAAGCACCACGTGCTTGGTATGAAAAGATAGATGCCTATCTGATTGCACATGGTTTTGAGAACAGTCCAACTGAAAGCACCTTTAAGTTATATGTTAAGCATGTTAATGATGTACTTTTGATCATTGTGGTTTATGTTGATGATATGTTGCTCACTGGTCCTCATGAGAGGCATATTGCTGATTTTAAGGCTTATTTGCATGCATCATTTGAGATGTCTGATTTGGGGCATTTGCATCATTATTTGGGCATTCAGTTTATGCATGTTGATGGTGGAATGGCTTTGTGTCAAACAAAATATATTGACACATTATTGCAGTGTTTTGGCCTTGAAGATTGTAATCCTATTGCCACTCCTATGGAGACAGGTTTATGATTGAGTCTTCATGATGTTGGAGATGCATTTGATGTTGTTCTCTATTAGCAAACTGTTGGATGCTTGATTTACTTATGCATTACTCGACCAGATATTCAGTTTGCTATCTCACAAATGAGCAGGTTTATGCATTGCCTAGGAGTCAAGCATTCGCAGGTGGTTAAGCGCATCTTTCGCTATCTGAGTGGTACTCGGATACTTAGGTTGTTTTATCCCAAGGGGGGATCACTACTGCCAGATTTGCATGCTTTTTCTTACTCTGATTGGGCTGGTTGCTATGACACTCGTGTGTCCACTAGTGGCTTTTGCTTCATGCTTGGTAGCTCATGTATATCTTGGTTGAGCAAGAAGCAGCCTATTGTGGCCAGTTCCAGTTGTGAGGCTGAGTATAGGGTAGCTTTCAGAGTGATTGTTGAGTGTGTGTGGCTCAGATGTCTTATGGCTCATTTGGGTGTTGGTCAGTCTTTTGCCACCACCGTCTTCCCTGAATAGACTTTGTTTTTGGTGGAGAGGCCTCTACAACAACCATTCCGGCCTCCTTCTTCTTTGCCTCTTTAGCAACCAGTTTTGGACAGCTCTTAATAGCATGATCATTTGCTTTACAGTATTTGCAAAACAATTTTTGCTTTTTTGTTTCTTCTCATCTTTGTCTTCCTTCTTCAAATGTGTAGAAATAGCAGATTTCTATTTACTAGTAGAAGAGCTCCATTTTCCTTTGCCCTTCTGACTAGCCAGGAAAGCTTGATCTACAGCACACATAATGGACTTGTTTTTCCTAGACAGATCTTCCTGCAATAGAATAGAGACTAACTCCTCAAATGAGAAGGCATTTGGATTGCCTTTCATCATCAAATGAAGAGTAGAAGCAAAAATCTAATATGAGTTAGGAAGACCATTTAGAATAGTCTATACAAGTGAACTGTCAGGAAGGACTTCATCAACAGAAATCAATTGTTCCTTCAAATCCTTGATCTTTGTTAGAAAATTATCCATAGAATCACCTTCATTCATGTGCTCACTCTCCAACTATGTTTGGAGGTAAGCAACACCAGCCTCATTCTTAGCTTGGTACAATGTGGTAAGTGTATCCCAAGCATTCTTAGCTATTTTGTGAGAGTGAATGTGAGGAATAATGGCATGTTTGATAGACAAGGCTATCAATGCATGTGCCTAAACATCTCTACCATCCCAACAAATTTTCTCTACAGTAGGTGCAACAAAAACAGCAGCACGAACTAGAACCTATAGAATGTCACCATCTTCAACACCTTCTCCATCAGCTTCAGTACATGCAGTTGTAACAGTTGCAAGTGTGATGGGACGTTTTTCAACACCCAGCACAATGTTCCACAATCCTTTTGCAACCAATACATGTCGCATCATATAAGCCCATAATGAGTACTTGGTACCATCCGACTTATCCTCAACAGCCAACATATGGAATACATCACTAGTGACTAAAATACCTTGATGCAAAAAATTGGTTGTATCTCAAAAAGTTGGACAAAACTACCCAAACAAATTCTGCTAAACTTGTAGCAAACTTTGAGATGCTTATACTAATGAACCAAAAGTGGTATATACCTTTGGCACAAAAAGATGAAATTAGCCTCCACAAGTGCTATGATAGTGCGTTTAGAGGCCAAAACAAGCTCATATCATAATTTCGTGCGATTTTGAGACTGCAACTAGAGAGGTGTCGATGAGGCCCTAGATGAAGCGGTGACCTTCTCTAATACCAATTGTTGGAGTTAGACATGTGTGGAAGCACGCGAACAACACAAGGAAGAACAAGAAGCTTGGAGCACAGCACACAATACTAAATGTATTACCAATAGAATGTACAAAGATAAGTAGCCCGTTAAGACAATCGGCATATATACAAGCTGGGGATAAAAAGCTTCTAAAGAGGGAAAAAAGTGCCTCGGCGGTCCTAGAGTGTTCATACACATCACTACCTAAATATATCAACATTTTTCTATGAGGAGATGGTGTGTAGATTCCAGAGATGAGGAGGTGCTACAAGAAACCTGCTCTACACCTCCAAAATTAGCTTTAGGGATATTTAATATACTTCATCAACTTCACAACAGTGCATTTACAATCACCAAGGCCTTTGGAGCATCACTCTCAATTTTTTGCATCAAAACAAATAAGTTCTATATGCAAGAAGTGAGAAGAACCTTCAAGTTTGGGAATAGAAGGTCTTAGTATTATGCTCAAATATCACAACCTCATATGAATTGACCAAAGAGGTTTTGCATTGAATTGCATAGCTAGATAATACAACTTATTTCATGAATTTAATTGCTTCATACAAGGATAAATGAATTTAACAAGTTAGGGGGGTCATCTAGACTTTATAGGATCTAGAAGGTATGCACACACAGTGAGCTTCCTAGCTTCATATCTCAATATCTACTAAACCAATCTTAATAAAAAATGATATGTGAAGACTAGAACCTTCAACTTAGATATCCGAATTCAATGTATAGCAAATGAATGAGTACATGCAGAGAAATCAATTCCACAAGTTCATTGTAATGATGAAGATGCTAGAGCAAATAATAGATAGAGATGTACTCAATGAAGTGCATCAAAATATGAATGCTATTGCACACATAATTCAAAGGGAGTGTAGAGGACTACGTATGGATAATGTGAGCTCAATGTATGCTCAAGTGTTTAGTTCTATACCTCTCAGAACTACTCTTCTACCTGCAACTAAAACCATATGTATCTATACACATTGTTTGAATTTGAATTTTGAATCTTCTCACCTAAAAGTGATCTTAGACGTTAGGAATGTAAGTGATTTGATTCCTCTACCAAATGAGTCATGGGTTTAATTTTATAACTTCAAGATATTCTTTCTTCTCTTGAATTTTACATTTATCTAAGATAAAACACTAAAGAATTACAGGCATATGTTTATATCTATGTCTCTATGTAAGAAGACAAATGATGTGTGTAGTAATTAAACTTTAGCAAAGCTCTTAGTCTTGCTAAATGCACCTTCAGCTCTCCCTCAAGCCTAAGATGCTTGATTCTTCAATCCTTCAAGATTTCCTACAATCCAATCATTGATTTGAATTCATTTAATTTGCTTCCATCGAAGGCCTTTGTCATCATATAAATACGTTGTTGATGAGTTGATATATATGAGAGTTGTATCTCCTTGCTCATAATCTTCTCTCTAACATAATGATAATGAAACTCTATATGTTTAGTGCATGGCATGATGTATTGGGTTAGCAAGAAGATGTAATGATCTGTTAAACGCGATCAGTCCGTCAGAAACACGTTTAAGATCTTTTGGGTTCTTGGGAGTGGAAGGGGTCTGAATAATCAGAGGCCCTATACTTGATTTTCCCAATTAATTACTCACACCACAGTACCGTAATGTTAAATCTCTGTTAACACGAATTACTATCAATACTCTGATTCGTCCTCTTACAGATTTCCGACTCATACACAGATTAAGACTTTCTCAGTAACCGACGCGCAAGTTAAACACTACCATAACACAGGCTTATAGTAATTAACTTAATCGGAACAGTAACTTAACTTACTGTAAACATTATCATAACCCAGTTCTTACCGTACAGATGCATATAATCAAACAAACACAGAAGACATAGTATTACTCAGAATTTCTCAACACAACACTACGGAAAACTCCACAGAATGTATCGCCCAGACAGACAGTCTGGCAATTCTTCTGGTCGTTATCGAAAGTTTCCTTTCATTAGATTATAAATGGTTACATCTCTTTGCAGCGACCTTTCGGTTCGTGTGGAATATGAAAAGGAAAAAGCATTTACAATTGCCAATCTGGCGGCTTACACTGGCACGCACGGTGGACTTGAACCCGCAAGTATACAAAACTCTATAGCTCATCGATTATACCTTGTAGATACATTGTTCTAGCTAATTTAAATGTTCGAGAAATTTTCTTTTTCAAAGAATCTAACATCTGTTTCAGGATTTTGGGTTCTACTAATTGAGCATCAGTTCTAACTGAACTAGTGGCAATAACCTGGCTCATCAAAATTTCTGCCTGTGTTTGCAGAAAGGCTTCCTGTAAGTAAAAGCCGTTTGATAAAGCTGCATCACAGTTTACCTTCATATTAGCAATCTGTTTATCTATTCTTGATAAGCGTTCTGCTTGAGCTCCAAGTTGATTTTCTCTTCTTTCCAATTCTTGATTCTAAAACTGGATGGTCCTGTAATAAGCATCTCTTTCTTTTCTGATCCCTGCTATCTCCTTCTGTATTTGAGCGACCAAAGTCATCTGCAATTTAAGAGTAGAATTTGATTCAGATAATTGAGAATTTGTTCTCTACAGTTCTTCATTGGTCCGTTTTGCCAAGTCTTCCATCTCCTGTCCTCGTTGCACGACCAGAAGAATCGCCAGACTGTCTGTCTGGGCGATACGTTATGTGGAGTTTTCCGTAGTGTTGTGTTGAGAAATTCTGAGTAATACTGTGTCTTTTGTGTTTTTTTTATTATATGCATATGTACGGTAAGAACTGGGTTATGGTAATGTTTACAGTAAGTTAAGTTACTGTTTCGATTAAGTTAATTACTGTAAGCCTGTGTTACGGTAGTGTTTAACTTGCGTGCCGGTTACTGAGAAAGTCTTAATCTATGTATGAGTCGGAAATCTGTAAGAGGACGAATCAGAGTATTGATAGTAATTTGTGTTAACAAAGATTTAACATTACGATACTGTGGTGTGAGTAGTTAATTGGGAAAATCAAGTATAGGGCCTCTGATTATTTAGACCCCTTCCACTCCCAAGAACCCGAAAGAGCTTAAATGCGTTTCTGACGGACTGATCGCGTTTAACAGATCTAATATTATCTCCAAATATGTGTGGAGTTGAAGTGTTCAACCCTAAATCAAAATATACGATTCTAATCAACGTATCTTCTTGTGTGGAATTTGCAAGTCCTCTATACTCAACTTTTGTTGATGAACACAAATTGTGGGTTTCTTGTTGGAGGACTATAAGAGCAATTATGTACCTACGAAAGTAAAGTCCTTTGAGAAGCTCTAATATTAGAGATCTTAGCCTATAAAAACTAAGGCTTAATGCTTTGGTGAGGGTGGCATGAGCATGATTTGAGAGTGACAATGGAGGGAATTCACACATATCCATGGTGTTGTCAGAAGAGGAAAGCAATGATTGCATGGGAAAATCTGATGGCTACCATTTAAGTCGGCATGAAAGGGATGACAAATACAATGAAGGAAACTCTAAGGAAAGAATTTATCTGATTATGATCTGATCTTTGACACTCCTCCATCAATGCTCTAACACAATTCTCATGGAATCTTGATGCTCTTTTGACAAATTCTTGTCATACTATGTGAATCATTTAACCAAACTTTCATCTTTCTAATTGATACAAGTATCTCTATTTTGATCATACCCAAACACCCTTTTGATTGCCAACTATATTATGGCTTTAATATATACTAACTATCTAAACAAGTATTGTATTCCATTTGTTGTTAACACATTTTGTCAATGAAAAACTATGAAATTTCATCCCAAAGAAGATTAATGTTACTATTGTAAAGTTAAATGCATGATCGTGAAATTTTGTTGATGATTTCACTAAATAATAGAGAAATTTTATGAAGAATTCATTGTGTGACATATGATAAAGATCGATTATGACTGATCATTGTAAATAATCTCAAAACACTCTTCATGCATTAGTTTTCCTATGTCAATACTCTATAGATTCCTTGTTTTTTCTCGTTTGAAGTTGATCCAACTAATCATTGTTGGTTGAACTATTAAGCATCAGATATGGCAAGTCTTATTTTGAAACAAGCCTTTCAAGCAAATGTGGTCATACGAGATCATTGCTCAAACCAATACACAGTCGTTTTCATCCATGGTAGAAGCACCGTTAATAGGTTTCTTTTGTAAGCCTATATTTCAAGTGGATTATGGTCGATCCCATTAAGCAATTCATCAAAAAAACCCTGAACTTGAGCTCATTCTAAGATAATTCATGGAAATGATTGTAAACGAAAAGAGGTTTAAAACTATTTTATCTCATTTTTCATTTGAGTGTTCCTAGTCTTCATTTATAATTTGAATCCTTTGGTTTATAAGAGTGTCATAAAATTCAATTTTGCTTTAAGACACTTGATATTGAGATTTTAATTCTTTTCATGTGACAAACTTGAATTTTCACTTTAGCTTAGTATATGATTTCAAAAGTCAAAAGAGATGGTAAAGTCTTTGAGGAAGAGTGATGAATTATTTATTTCTAAAGCACATCACGAAAAGATGAAATATTTTGCAATTTAACTACTAATAATCTCTCTCCATTTCATTAGTCACCTGAGTTTGCTAGAGTCATGCTATGTGAGCCATTGAACTTGGGAGCTGACCAGATCCACCAACTAAGTGTTCCCATCCTCTCAACATTTGTGAACCTGATGTGAAGATCTGGCACTACAACATAGGTATGCATTATTTCTATTTTTCTTTGCATATGCATATGCATAAACAATAAGTTATAATTGTCATGATTGCTTCACCATCCTTGGGACCAATGGCTTATGATCAAATATTTGAGACAAAAAATTTTAAAAAGTTGAAAGTTCAAGTTAATCCTAAAACTAGTAATCAAACTTATAAACAAAGTGAAATTGAAAAGAGTAAACAAGAAGCTAATGCAAATGAGGATACAAAGAATGAGAAAATACTGAAAGAAAACGAAAAAAAATAATGAAAACATTATCAAACAAAATATAAAAGATATGATGAAGTCAACAAGAACTATTAAGAGAAAAAATAAGTTATCTATGTAGGAAATTTTGATGTCATGCATTCAATTACAAAATACCTACTAATGTGATTTGAATAGCTATTTTGGCAGGACAATGTTTAATGTGTATGTTTGATGAAGAAAGGTAATTATACTTGAGTGTCTAGATGTTGATGATTTTCTATCAGGAATTTGTTGATTATTTGAAGATAAATTGAAGATGAATTAAAGATGATTCAAAGAAGAATTTGAAAATTGAAAATTGAAGTTGAAATTGAATTTCAAGTTGTATTTTTTTATTATATCTATTTCTTGTTTCCTATTATGCATATCATTTGCATTTATGAATTAATAAAATTATTAAATCTAGATTATAGAAATTCTCAAATTATGAAGTAAAACTATTTGGCCAAATTAGGAAAACAGATATTTGATTTTTGTGTTTCAAAACTTTATAAATTCACTTGTGATATAATTGAACAAAAGGATTTTGAAATTCTATTCAAAAGAGGAAATTAAACTTGTATAAATATGAGCATATAGATGCATGACTCATGTCTATGTGAAATCCTAATTCTTGCTTCTCCATGCATCTAAATCCTTAGCCTTGGAATAAGGGGTTAAGCCTTTCCTCTTAAAACAAAGAAAGGTTGAGAATGTAAAAAACAAAAATATTATGAAAAGAAGTTTATACTTTCTTCCACCCCAAAAAAAGTAAATCATGAATTACACCTACATGAAGTTGATGTTGATGAAGTTAATGATGGAACAAAGTTATGAAGCTAATATGAAGACTAGTTGTGGAAAACACTTCTAGTAGTAAAATTGGGTAAACAAGGAGGATGTCTATATGATTAGAGTTAGTTGAATTTCTTTGATATGTATGAGTGTATATATGTGAGTACTTATCTAAGAGGAAATCTAATTTTGAATTAATGGATGATGGGATTTGTTTCTTGACCATCTCTACTAAATTTATAATGTTTTTGAACCTAATCGTGACTATTTTTGATCGAAATGGTTATTAGTAGAGCTTACAATTTGATATTTTCATCAACTAGATTTTGAAATGAAAAACTCATTTGCATCTTGCACAAAATTCAATAAATTTTTGAAAATGATTTGATTCTCTTAAAAGAAATTTGACATTATTTAATGGTTTGTTTTCAAGTTGGCCATTCAAGATGTTGTGTAGGTTTGGTGGGGATGCATGTCGGAGAGATTTACTCTCCCCACTTGGAAAGACAACTGAATAGAAGACTTGATAAGATGTTAGCCTAAGGGATTAGTGAAAGCATCATGGCAAAAGGAATGCTTGATAAGACACTATTTCTTCCTTTCATATTGCATATTTTGAGAGATGATGATGAATGAGCACAATCTTTCATGTTTGTTAGCAAATTGAGCCTATCAATTTACAATCAATTCATTTAGAGTTGATCATGAGCAATGAACTGCACATATCCATGGGGTTTAATCTTGAAGTAAAGAGCAAGTTAATGATCCAACGAGTTTAAACTCTGTGTTATGAATGTGTAAAGACATATTGATGATTTTGCATACAAGCATTTACATTAAGAACATCTTGTGCATTCATTACTAGTGAAGTACAAGTACTATATTCTTTGGTGAATAGAACTATATAGACTGATTGTGAAGCATTATGATGTAATGTCGAAGCTCTTATTGTGCAAGGATAGGTTCTGAGTTCAATACTTGATTCAAACAAAATTGGTCCTTCTTTTGCCATATCCCATTGGAAGTAGCAAGGTCAACAAAAAGAATAAAGGTGAGGCATAAAGAACATCAAAAATACCAAAATTTTCTCGAATCAATACATTTAGCATGTCTTTTCAAATGTTCTAATATTAGAGATCTTATCCTATAAAAGCTAAGGCTTAATGCTTTGGTGAGGGTGGCATGAGCATGAACTGCTAGTGATAACCAAGGGAATTCACACATATCTCTAGTGTCATTGGAAGAGGAAAGCAACGATTGCATGGGAAAATATAACAGCTAGCATCTGAGTCGGCATTAAAGGGATGATGAATACAATGAAGGAAACTTCGAGGAAATAATTTATATAATTATGATCTGATCTCTGACGCTCCTCCATCAAAGCTCTCACGTAATTCTCACACAATTCTAATGCTCTTCTTATAGATTCTTGTCATACTATAGCAATCATTTGACCGAACTTCTATCTTTCTAATCGATACAAGTATCTCTATTTTGATCATATCCAATCGCCCTTTTGATTGCCAACTATATTCTGACTTTAAGATATACTAGCTATCTGAACAAGTATTGTATTCCATTCATTATCAGTGCACTCTATCAATGAAAAACTCTAAAATTTCAATCCTAGAGAAGATTAACATTATTATTGTGAAGTTAAGTGCATGATCACACAATTTTGTTCATGATTTCAATAAAAAAAATAGAGTAATTTTATGAAGAATTTGTTGTGTTGTTAATGAAAAGAGTCTTAATACTATTTTTTATTGAATTTTTGTTTGAATGTTCCTAGTCTTCATTTATAATTTGAATCCTTTGGTTTATAACAGTGTCATACAATTTATTTCCTCTTTAAGAATTGATATTGAGATTTGAATTTTTTTTCATGTGACGGAGTTGAATTTCCACTTTAGACAAGCATATGATTTCAATAGTAAAAAGAGATGGTCAAGTGTTTGAAGAAGAGTGATGCATCATTTATTTTTAAAGAACATTTATTTTTAAAGAACATCTCTCTCTCTCTCTCTCTCTCTCTCCCCTTCTTTGTACCTCTTTCTCTTACAATTTCTATTTCTCTCTCTCTCTCTCTCTTATTCTCTCTCTCTCTCTCTCCATTGTTAGCTAATCAAGAAGTTCACCAAGCATAAAATATGGCAAATTATTGTAACTACAATTTTCATTGTTTTTATATCATTTAAATTGTTTTATTTTCATTAATTAACATACTCACACTTACTTATTCATATGCACATATACACATATACATGAACATGCACGCTCACACATATACACACATATACATATGCACATACACACACACATACATATACACACACATACACATGCACATGCACATACACTTACACATACCCATTTATACACATACACACACATATGCATATGCATATGCACAAACATATCTACAAACACATAAAAGGGTATGCATTATTGCATATACGCATACACATACACATGGATGCAAATGGAGATGCGTGCACATGCACGTGCATGCTCATAATACATACATATGCATATATATATATATATATATATATATATATATATATATATATATATATATATACACACACACTCACTCACACACACACACAAAAATATACACATACACACCTACATATACACATACACACACACAACATACTTATACACATACACATACATATGAACATACATACATATGCACATACATACATATACATACATATACACACACATACACATGCACATACATACATATACACACACATGCACATACACACACATATGCACATACACATGCACATATATACATATACACACACATACACTTACACATACACATGCACATAGATACATATACACACTCATACACATACACATGCACACATATATACACATAGACACATGCATATATACCTACACATACACATACATACACTCATACACATACACATACATGTGCACATACACACATATGCACACACATACACATACATATACACATACACTTACACATACATACACATACACATACACACATGTATATGCATAAATACACACACATATACATGCATATATCACACTTAAATAAATAAAGATAAATACCTACATGTGCATACATACATGCACCTACATACATATATACACACAAACACACATATAATATGAATGAATTATATAATTAAAGTAATAAATCAAATGTTGAATATAAAGACCAATAAAAAACATTAAAATAAGATTTTTCATTAACTAGTATCCTAGACACAATTCAAAACATAATTGAAATGAGAAAATACATAGATATAAAAGAAATATTTATATCAATGTAAAATATATATGCAATGTAATATATTAGTCATCATGATCATCCACGTCCACATCATCATGTCAGTCCTCATCATCATGATCATTGTCATGATTATAATCATGATCATCCTCATCACCATGATCATCTGCATGATCTGATGTATCTGTAGTGGCATCCTGGGTAGAGATATGAGCACTCTATGACGATCAAGATTGTCCCACCTATATTTGTCTCTTCACCTCATCCATATCTGCCTCTCCATAATACCCTTGTATTACATATAACAAACATAAATAAATAGAACATATAAAACATCAATAAAATTAAATTAATTATATGAAATTTAATAATATTCACAAAATCATTTGGATGAACTTGCATGTACTCATTCAAATGTCCATATCTACAATGTGTAGCAAAATCGATTTTCTTTTTTGTAGGATATCGACCATAATCCTTTCACTACATTGAAACAAATAAAAAAGATCAATGGTTAGTGATTTAACTAAAATAAAAAAATATATGTTTTTATTTAATGAAACAAAAATACATAGATTAAATGTAAAACATTTATAAAAAATATGAGACTTATAAGCCACTATAATATAAACTATGAATTTGTATACCTTATACTGAGGAAATGATTCCTAAAAACATAGCTGTCTGCAAAACAACTTCCACATCCCAGGTGGTATGTTAGGTCTTGTCTTATTTTGTTCTACCATACAATATCTCCTATTATTTTAATCTCAAACAACAAAAATGGATTAAAAAAACTATAAATTGATAAATGTACATATACAAATACACATACATACTTATACTTATACACATGTATTTACACATACATACACATACCCACACATACACGCACACACACATACATACTAAATACATACCCACACAGTTACCTATATACACACACACATACATGCATACAACTACATATATACATACACTTACACATACATACATACACTTACATATACATTCATACATACACACATAATGCATACACTTACACATACATACATACCCACACATACATACACACACATATACATGCATACACATACACATATACATACACAAACATACATACTAAATACATACCCACACACACATATATATACACACACATACATGCATATACATACACATATACATACACTTACGCATACAAACGTACACTTACATATACATACATACACACATACATGCATACACATACACATATGCATACACTTACACATACATATATACCCACACATATATTGTCGGGATGAAATCCCACATGGAGTGTGCATCAAGAAACATTTTTCAAAATTATTTCATTGTTTTAACTGGCTATGATGTAATGTTTTGACTACAGAATGATAAAAAGAGTCATAAATTATTTAAATGTTTGATTGATTGGATTGGTAAAGTGATGAAAACATTTTATTTGTACATTGGAATTGTATATTTATTTGTTTAAAGTTCACTAACCCCTCATAAATATGTCCCAAAGCCCTAAAAAACTGACCTTTACCCCTAGCAAAACCTAACCTAAACCCTTGGGAACCCTAGGATTTTAAGACCATAATGTACATATAAACCATTGATTTGATGTGCATTTCTCTAACAGAAAGAAACCCTAGATTATCCCTGATAAAGGACCTAGTTTGGAGCCTTAGAATCAAATTTTATCCTAACTCTAACCCTTAATTTCAATTAAACTTTTTCTACATAGGTTTGAAATGAAGTAAAACCTTAGCCATAGTTAAAAAGAAAAAGAAAAAGAAAACAAAATAGAAAAAGAAAAATTAAAAAAAATATAAAGAGAAAAGAATCAAAATAGAAACAAAAGATTTGATTTCCCAAAATAGAAAAAGAACAAGAAAGAAGATTCTAAAAATAGAATGGATCAGAAAGGAGATTCTCTAAGAATAGAAATGAGAAGGCTAGAAGATTCTAGAGTTCTAGAGAGAGGACCTAGGGGAAAGCTATAAATAGATGCCCAATGCTCATTTGGTTTTCCTCATGGATTTTCTCCAAGTACTCTTTCTTGCCTTTTCTTGTTCATTCATTTTCTTGTTCATGCTTTACGAATATGATGTTGGTTTTTCTCTATGATAATCACCTCTCAAGCTCACCATCTTTGGCTACCATGCCAATACAGGAAGGAGAGAGAGGGGAGAGAGAGAGAGAGAGAGAGAGAGAGAGAGAAAGAGAAAATGGGAGAGAAAGAGAGTCCATCATATCTCTAATCTCCGATCTCATGCGCTAACAAGAAATTGCTTGTCTTTCTTTATTTATGTTACTCCATGCTCATAGTAAGAGAGAAGCGGATAGGAATAATTCATAGAGACTCACATTTTTCTGATTGTTATCTTTAATTGTCGCTAGATTGATGTGTATGTGTGCATGCTCATAGTAAGAGAGAAGCGGATAGGAATAATTCATAGAGACTCACATTTTTCTGATTGTTATCTTTAATTGTCGCTAGATTGATGTGTATGTGTGCGAGAGAGAGCAAAATGATTCTTTTTTTTCACAATTTTAATAGCATAATTGGATGGCGCAGAGAGTGAATTCTCATTTTTCTTGGTTTTATTGTTCTGAGAGCGGAGATGATGATGCATAGCATAGATGCCAAGGAAGCTACTAAATGGAGTTGAGTTGGGGCTTTGTACTAGTACAAAACCATGGTATTCCTATCCGGTGCTGCAGAGAAAAGTGCCTATCTCAATCACTTTCCAAGTTTCTTGAGTTTTTGTTATGCTCACGATCTTATTTATCTGAACTTGCTAGAACATAATGTGAATGAACACTCAAAGTACTACACTAGGCAAGTGTTGTTTCTTGCAGCTGAAGTAGAACAAGATGTGCACTATTTTTTCCTCTCTTGAAACCATGCATGATCTGGGGAGCCTCGATTATCAGATTTACCAACTTCGCAGAGAAGCATGCTTTAGAAAAACTTTGGAGGATCTGCAATTTGGGTCTCAACCTCTGTGCTTTGTTCAAAAGAATACGCAAAGTAGTGTTCAAAGTAGTTATAGATCACATGCACAGATCTGAGAAGATGCTTCAGATGACTATTGAACAATCAACTACTATGGTTTGAGAGAGAGAGAGAGAGATTAATCTTCTTCCCCCCCTCCCAGGGAGTTTCAACTGCTACAAAGAACAGCACAGCTGCGTGAGAGAGAGAGAGAGAGAGAGAGAGAGAGAGAGAGAGAGAGAGAGATCATAGGTGAATCCGAAAGCAGGTACTATGCAGACATTTAGCACTGAGCATTTCCTTAACAACATTCGATCATCTGACCCTTTCATCTGGCACATCATATCTGCTAAGGATAGGTATATCGGATATGGGTCCTCTCAAATGCAAAGTTTGTGAAGATGCCAACTCAAAATACAAGTGCCCAACTTGTCTGTTGCTTAGTATGCATGATTCCATTTATTCATTAACTCCAAGAGAGAGAGAGAGAAACAAAGATGGCAGCAAACGATGGATCGCACAAAAGAATATGAAGAGAGAGAGAGAAAGAGAGAAACAAAAATGGTGGAAAACGATGGATTGCACAAAAGAATTTGAAAAGAGAGAGAGAGAGGCAGCAACAGAGATGCAAGAATATGGCGGCGATGGAGAAGAAAGAAAAACAGAGAGAGAGAGAGAGAGAGAGAGAGATGGGTAAATAACAGTAGCACAGATGCAGGAAGAAGACAGTTACGGAGAGAGAGAGAGAGAGAGAGAGAGAGAGAGCACTTTTTGAGATTAGGCGTATGGTAGATTAAAAATACTATTGAGGAGTGGATGGTCCGCGCCTTTATATGAGAGCATATGGGAACAGGTAGGTAATCACAGTGGCTGTCCATTGAAGATTACCGAGTAAAGTCAATAGTACGTTCACTAGGTAGAATTCAAAAACTTTATAGATGCATTCAATCAGAAGACCATGGATGAACGTCATTTCTTCATAGTTCAATGAAGAATGGACCACAAGGAAATATTTTTTTCTCTCTATCACAAAAGCAAATATGTATGACTTTCATTTCTAATTCCTTGAGTGAATATATTGCAATTTGTTTTCTTAAACTTACTATCTAAGAGAAAGAGAGAGAGAAAGAGGGAGGGACTCAACCTTTGAGAGAAATTGATACACTCTATAAAGGGAGAATAAAAAGAAAAATATAAAAAGCAAAACATGGCAACCTCTGCCACTAGGTGTGGGATCAACTCCTCAAGAGTTAGTAGAGGATCTCTATACAAGATGGTAATAATAAGGGGTTTCCACTTGTCTTCACATCTTAGACCACTAATCATAATTTGCACAAGGTCTTCCTCATCTACTTTGCAGCCAATGGATGTCAATTGCTCCTCAAATCCTTCACCCTCAATGTGTAGTTAACAGTAGATTGACCACTACCCTTCGTCAAAGAATGGAGTTAATTTTTAAGCTGCATCTTTCTCCTTCTTATGGAAGAGGTATATCTTCTCTAAGTCCTCCCAAACATCTCTAGCATGATCAAATTCTCATATATGACCGATCATAGTGTTAGAGATTGCTTGTGATATGTAGAACATAGCTGTCTTATTCCTTTCCTCCAAATCCTTCAACATCTTCAATTCTTGATTGGTGAACTTTGGATCTTTGGGATCCACATTGGGCTATCCATTGGACTCACTTTACTTAACTTGAAGAAAATGCAAATTGGATAAGTCAACTTTGACTTACCATTTTTGAGGATTGAATTAGTTTTGCATAGAACATCTATCTATAACCCTAGCCTTTATTGAAACTAGTTAGATACTCTATATGAGTCACATCCAAAGCATTCAAAAAGTTGATATGAAAACCAAAACTCTATGAAACTAATTTAAATTTCTAAGACACCTCAAAATATTTTGATTCTAGCTCTAAATGACTCAAGAGTTTCACTTTCCTAGATATTCAACAAGGTACTAAAGCATTTTATCTATCTTTAAGAACAATAAACTAGATTCTCAAGACCATTCTTGGAGTAAAGCTTCAAACATCACCCAACCACTAGATACTAGTGTGGTATCCAACATTGATGCCTTGAGCCACCAAAATTTACTGATGGTGTTTTCTTCTTTACTAAAAAATCTAATGTTTCCTTCTTCGAATGCAATTTTGATGCATTATTTTGAGTCAAAAGATTGAATTCGTTGAGTTACACTATGAACTTTGCACTTTCCAGATTATCTTAGTTTGTCTAGCCTTGGTTGAAAGGATATTTACACTTGATCTTAGTGAAGCTATTTAGGCTTGATGTCTCATCTTAATGTGAGAGTAAAACTCTCCTTCATTTCTTTTAGTATAAGTACATTAAATACACGTATTTTCCCAAGAAAGGGATAACTTGATTGACATTTTCTATGAATAATGAGTTCTTTTATTTAATTAAGTCATCAAAGATAAGTTCCCAAAAGAGAGTTAGCATTTCACACTCTCATACAAGTGCATATTTTCTGTAATACACAGAAATACACTTTGTTTTTTGCCTTTTTTCTATGTCTTTTGAGTGCTCTAATGATAATCTCTAATGATCCTATTTCTAATTCTTGTTGGCACAAATTTTGAGATCAAAGAGCAAGGAGTTATAACCTTTCTACGCACCTACTAGTTCATTTGAACAAGTAGCTTGTATTTGGATCCTCCTTTTTGTGTGTGTAGTTTTGACAATTTAAGCCCTAACAAAGACATTTTTAGGTCAAGAATATAGGGTATCTTTAGACCATTGTGCAAGGAGCTACGAATTGTGACCACCACATCCTAGAGAGATGACTCTCCTCCTAACCATATGCATCTATGTATAGCTCTTTCTAGGGGATATCTTTCTTGGGTAGGTGGATTCTAACCATCCATGTGTCAGCCATGTAACTGCATGAGCACCAAGTGTCCTAGTTAATTTTGTTTAACTCAAGCAAATGATTCTAGAAGGCTCTATATCTCTTTGGCCAAAGTACTCTCCTCCTGTACCCCATGGGGTTTGAACCCAAGACCTCCTCCTTCACACCCTTGAGACTTAACCACTAGGCTAAGTGGATCCCTTGTTTATAAAAGCACATGGCCTCCTAGTAAGTCTAGACTCAAGATCTTTGGTCATACATGTGTGTTGATATATTTAGGTAGTGATGTGTGTGAAAACACTAGGACCGCCAGGGCACTTTTTTCCCTCTTTAGGAGGTTTTTTCCCTCGGCTTGTATATACGCCTATTGCCCTAATGGGCCACTTATCTTTGTACATTCTCTAGTAATACATTCAGTATTGTGTGTTTGTGCTCCAAGCTTCTTCTTCTTCCTTGTGTTGTTCGTGTGCTTCCGCACACATCTATCTCCAACAGTTGGTATCAGAGCAGGTCGTCGCTTCATCTAGGGCACCATCGATACTCCTCCATTTGCAGTCTTAGATTCGCACGAAATTTGGTGAGCATACTTAGGGTGTTTCAGAGATCAAAAGAGCTTCATTCTGTGGTGCCGAAATCACGATCTGAGCTCGTTTCGGCCTCCAAACGCATTATCATAGTGCTTGTGCAGGCTATTTCATCTTTTTGTGCCAAACATATATACCAATTTTTGTTTGCCAGTATAAGCATCTCGAAGTCTACTATAGGTATAGTAGAATTCGTTGGGGTAGTTCTGTTCAACTTTTTGAGATACAATCAATTTTTTGCATCAAGGTATTTTAGTCACCGGCCATGGCTGAAAGTAGTGATGTATTCCGTATGTTGGCTATTGAGGATAAGTTGGATGGTACCAACTACCCATTATGGGCTTATATGATGCGACATGTATTGGTTGTAAAAAGATTGTGGAACATTGTGCAGGGTGTTGAAAGATGTCTTCTTACACCTCTGACTATAGGTACTGCAAATACAGGTGCTGGAGCTGATGAAGATGGTGTCGAAGATGATATTCCGAAGATTCTTGTTCGTGCTGCTATTTTTGTTGCACCTACTGTAGAGCAGATTCGTTGGGATGGCAGAGATGCCCAGGCACATGCATTGATAGATTTGTCTATCAAACGTGCCATTATTCCTCATATTCGCTCTTGCAGAATAGCTAAGGATGTTTGGGATACACTTACCACATTGTACCAAGCTAGGAATGAGGCTCATGTTGCTTACCTCCGAAAACAGTTGGAGAGTGAGCACATGAATGAAGGTGATTCTATGGATAGTTTCCTAACAAAGATCAAAGACTTGAAGGAACAGTTGATTTCTGCTAATGAGGTTATACCAGATAGCTCACTTGTGCAAACCATTCTGAATGATCTTCCTGATTCATATCAGAGTTTTGCTTCTACTCTTCGGTTGATGATGAAAGGCAATCCAAATGCCCTGTCATTTGAGGAGTTAGTCTCTATTCTATTGCAAGAAGATCAGTCCAAGCAAAACAGGTCCATTATGTGAGTTGCAGATCAAGCTTTCCTGGCTAGTCAGATGGGCAAAGGAAAATGGAGCTCTTCAACTAGTAAGTAGAAATCTGCTAATTCTGCATATTCGAAGAAGGAAGATAAAGATGAGAAAAAATCAAAAAAGCAGAAATTGTTTTGTAAGTACTATAAAGGGAATGATCATATCATAAAGAACTATCCAAAACTTGCTGCTAATAAGGCAAAGAAGAAAGAGGATGGAATCGTTGTTGCAGAGATCTCTACACCAAAAACGGAATCTGCAAATCTTGTGCAGGAAGAAGAATGGGCATTTACCACTGTCTGCAGTTTTGACCCATCTTCTCACGATCAATGCATGTTTGCAGTAGACTCAGATGTTTGGTACTTTGACAGTGGAGCGACCAAACATATTACCTTGCAGCATAGTTTCTTCTCTTCACTCGAGCCTGCCCCTTCAGGGAATACTGTTACATGCGCCAACAACTCCTCTTATCCTGTTATGGGAGTTGGTAAGATCATTTTGACTACTACTGATGGTAGTTCTTTCACTTTGTCAGATGCTTTATTTGTGCCAGGGATCAAGAAGAATCTGTTATCAGTTTTTGCATTAGCCAAGACAGGCTTGGTTGTGAAATTTGTTGATGAGAGATGTACAGTTCATGATCTGTCAAATGGCGATGTTATTATTGCTTCTGGTATTTTATGTCGTGGGCTGTATAAGCTCATAGACTATAAAAGATCTAAAAATGATTATGCATGTGCAGTAAATGATTCTCAGGCTATGTCAGATGCAAAGCTTTGGCATGCATGCTTTGGTCATCTGAATTTTGCTAGTTTGCTACGCTTGCAGAAATCTGAAATGGTGTCCTATTTGCCCAAACTTGAGGCACCTGGAAAACATGTTTGTGAAGGCTGTATTCTGGGCAAAATGCAGCATTCCTCCTTTCCAAAAGAAGGTTCAGTTTAGGCTACACAGAAATTGCAGCTTGTACATAGTGATGTCTGTGGTCCTATGTAGTCACCCTCTTTTGGAAATTACCTTTACTTCGTGACTTTCATTGATGATTTTTCTAGGCATGCATGGGTGTATCCACTCAAAGTAAGTCCGAAGTGTTCCTGTGCTTTAAACAATTTTTGGTTTTGGCTGAAAATCTATCAGCATGTAAAATGGGCACCCTCCGTTCTGATCGAGGGGGGAAATATATGTCTTCTGATTTTAATGCATTTCTGGTGGAGCATGGGATAAAACACCAGTGTACAATGCCATATACACCTCAACAGAATGGAGTTGTTGAACGAAAGAACAGGTCACTCATGGAGATGGTGAGGTGCATGGTCAAGAGTCAGGCTTTACCACATAGTTTATGGCTTGAGGCTCTCATGTGTGCAGCATATGTACCGAACAGGTGTCCCACTAAAGCGCTGCAGTCTATCACTCCATATGAGGCTTGGCATGACCGCAAGCCATCTGTTGCTCATCTGCGTGTTTTTGGTTGTTTGGCATATGCACTAGTGCCTGAACAACATCGCAGAAAATTGGATGATAAGGCAGTAAAATGTATTTTTGTTGGGTACAGTTCTAAAATTAAAGGCTATCATCTGTATCATCCACAGACTAAACGCTTTTGGGTTAGCCGTGATGTTTTCTTTGTGGAAGATGCTATTCAGCCATTGCTTTCATGTACTAAGGAGACATCTGTTAGCTCCAAAGACATGTATGATACTTTGATGCCTCTTTTTACAGGTGGACACTCTAGTGCTGGTCCTAATGAGGCAACTTCTCAGCCTTTGCAGGTTTCATATGATGATGCAGATCATTCCATTTTCGATGCAGATTTACATGATGCACTTGTTGATGAGAGAGCTGATATTGAGCAGGCAAAAACTATGCCAAAATGGCTGGTGCAGACTTTGTGTGACAACAAATTAGATGCACCTTTTTCAGATCGTACTCGTTCAGGCTCTCATAGTGCCTCCTTTGCATCAGATTGCTATGTTATGGTTGTGTCTAGTCTTTGTGATGAGAATGAGCTTGTTTCTTTTGATGAAGCACAGAATTCAGAAAATTGGATGGCTACTATGCAATCTGAATATGATGCTATAATGAAGAATGGTACATGGTCTTTATGTGACTGGCCTCCTAGCAAGAAGGCCATCGGCACTAAGTGGGTATACAAGTTGAAGCGTAAACCTGATGGTACAGTTGATAGGTATAAGGCTAGGCTTGTTGCAAAGGGTTATGCATAGGAAAGAAGCATTGATTTTGATGAGACCTTTGCACCTACATGCCGTATGACTACTGTTCGGAGCATTTGTGCACTTGCAGCCCATCATGGTTTGAATGTACATCAGTTGGACATTAAAATAGCATTTGTGAATGGTGACTTTCATGAAGAAGTGTATGTTTTTCAGCCCCGTGGGTTTGTGTAGAAAGGGTATGAAAACCAAGTGTGCAGGTTAAAGAAGGCATTATATGGTTTAAAGCAAGCACCACGTGCTTGGTATGAGAAGATACATGCCTATCTAGTTGCACATGGTTTTGAGAACAGTCCAATTGAAAGCACCTTATATGTTAAGCATGTTAATGATGTGCTTCTGATCATTGTTGTCTATGTTGACGACATGCTGCTCATTGGTCCTATTGAGAAGCATATTGCTGATTTCAAGGCTGATTTGCATGCCTCATTTGAGATGTCTGATTTGGGTCATTTGCATCACTATTTGGGTATTCAGTCTATGCAAGTTGATGGTGGAATGGCTTTGTGTCAAACAAAATATATTGACACATTATTGCAGCGTTTTGGGCTTGAAGACTGTAAGCCTATTGCCACTCCTATGGAGACAGGTTTACAATTGAGTCTTCATGATTCCGGAGATGCATTTGATGCTATTCTCTATCAACAAGTTGTTGGATGCTTGATTTACTTATGCATTACTCGACCAGATATTCAGTTTGCTGTCTCACAGATGAGCAGGTTTATGCATTGTCCAAGAGTCACGCATTGGAAGGTTGTTAAGTGCATCTTTCACTACTTTTGTGATACTCGGCTACTTGGGTTGTTTTATCCCAAGGGGGGATCACTACCGCCAGATTTGCATGCTTTTTTGCACTTAGATTGGGCTGGTTGCTATGACACTTGTGTGTCCACTAGTGGTTTTTGCTTCATGCTTGGTAGCTCATGTATATCTTGGTTGAGCAAAAAGCAGCCTACTGTGGCCACTTCAAGTTGTGAGGCTGAGTATAGGACAACTTTCACAGTGATTGTTGAGTGTGTGTGGCTCAGACACCTTATGGCTGATTTGGGTGTTGGCCAATCTTCTACCACCACCATCTTCACTAACAGTCAGAGTGCATTGGCAATTGCGAGGAACCCTATGTTCCATGCTCGCACTAAGGACATTTAGGTGCATTATCACTATGTCAGGGAGAGGTTCTCTGCTGGGGATATTAGCTTGGCATATGTGCCCATGCAGGAGAACATTTCAGACCTTTTCACGAAGGCTCTGCCTAGGGAGAAGTTTGAAGCTTTCCGCAAAGCTTTGGGCTTACTTCCTTTTGTGGAGTGATTTCCACATGGCTTGGCACTTCCTTATACATGAGTGCCAGCTCCTTGTTATGGCATCACTCCCAGGGGAGATTTGTTGATATATTTAGGTAGTGATGTGTGTGAACACACTAGGACCGTCGGGGCACTTTTTTCCCTGTTTAGGAGGTTTTTTCCCCCGGCTTGTATATACGCCTATTGCCCTAATGGGCCACTTATCTTTGTACATTCTCTAGTAATACATTCAGTATTGTGTGTTTGTGCTCCAAGCTTCTTCTTCTTCCTTGTGCTGTTTGCGTGCTTTCGCAAACATCTATCTCCAACAATGTTGAGATATCAAGCTCAACATGTGATGATCCAAGATGACACATATCACTTTTTTATTCTCTGACATGTATAGTGGATCGGAGTTTAAGAGCCATCTCAACCTCCATTTCGAGCCCATAAGGTGGGACCCATAGAAAAACCAGGTCAATTTGCAAAACTGTAACTTGCATTCTGTTTGGCAACACTCATGTACTCTAGTTCCAAAAATTCAAGTGATTCTATGTACTGTTGATACACAAAAACTATGTTTTTCTAAGATCAAATTATCAGGTCATAGTGCAATAATGTTCAAGCAGAAGTGCTACTTGTAGTGTTTTGCAGTGTTTAACTATAGAAATGGTAAACGCAGATGGAATGAATCAGTTTATGAGTGATAAGCTAGACAAGAATAACTTCCATGCTTGAAGATTTAGGATGACCAATTTCTTGATGGGAAAAGGCTACTAGAAGTACATCGACGGAGAGAACGAAAATGCTTTGTAGTTTCGAGAGAGGAATCAAACTACAGACCAGTTAAGAGCATATATGGAGCATGAAACGTAGTGTATTGGCTATCTGTTAGCATAAAAGATAGCATGATTGGACACATATAGGATGCCAATACTCCGAAAGATGCTTGGAATAGTTTGGTCACTTTGTATGATACCAATACAAAGGCACAAAAATTGCAACTCAAGAACAAGCTACATACTTTGGAGAAAAAGAGCATGTCGGTAAGTGACTACACCCTGAAAATCCAAAACCATATGTGAGTCACTTGCACCTATTGGCATGAATGTAGATGATGATGATAAGGTGGAAGTGTGCCTTTGTGGTTTAGGAGTTGCATATAATCACTTTAG
The DNA here is from genome assembly GCA_020310875.1 of Ceratopteris richardii. Classification (NCBI taxonomy): domain Eukaryota; kingdom Viridiplantae; phylum Streptophyta; class Polypodiopsida; order Polypodiales; family Pteridaceae; genus Ceratopteris; species Ceratopteris richardii. The sequence goes on from CM035414.1 coordinate 153,194,991, forward strand.
AACATCTATTCAGACCAAGGAAAATATTCTTAATTTCGTTGATCTTGTGTCCATGTTGATTATTGAAGAAAAGAATCTTGGTGAGGACTCCAACTCCCAAGGAAAACCTAGTTCTGAGTCGGTATTCTACTCTAGCAGAGGAAGAGGTAGAGATAGAGGCTTCAAAAGTGGAAGAGGACAGAATGACCAAGATCAAGGTCAACAACAGAATCATGCAGGAGGTAGATGACACTTTCAAGGCAAGGGGAGCCAAAGAGGCCACACAAATTTCAAAAGAAATCATTGAGGTAATGATAGTAAAGGATGTTGGAATTGTGGTAAACCTGGACACTTTGAACGTGATTGCAGGTTAAAGAATCAAAATAACAAAAGGTAGCAAAACAACTATGCATCCACAAGTGCAAATGATTCTAAGAAGCTGTTCATGATTCAACATCATATGATGAATATGATGTCTACTAATGCTTCAAAATCAAGTGGTAATGTCTGCTATGTTGAGTCAGGTGCTTCAAATCACATGACCAGTCATGTGGAATGGTTTAGTAGTTTACAAAAATTGTTAGTTCTTGGATATGTTGAAATAGGTGATGACACATCACATCCTATCAACCATACACGAAACATAGCACTATCTATGGAGGATGGAAAGGTAAAACCTTATTGATGTGCTACATGTTCCAAATATAACAAAGAATCTAGTTTCTATTGGACAAATGGTTGACCAGGGATTACAAGTCAAGTTCAATGTTGATGGATTATATGTAGAAGAGTATAAACAGGATGGAAGATTGATTGCCAAAGGAAACAAAGTGGATAGGATGTTCACATTAAATGTGAAAATTCATGAAATGAATGCAACCATGTTTACAAAAAGTGCAGGAGTTATTGTTGATATAGAGATGTAACATGCACGAATTGTACATGCAAATTTGCAGATGCTAAAATTGATGTAGTCCAAGGAGATTATCAATGGACTACAAAATTTCAAAGTTGCAAAAATGCAAAAGGTATGTGCAACATGTCAATTTGGTAAACAATCAAGAGCATCATTTTTGCATGAAAAGCATGTAAGTGAGAATGTACTAGAAATAGTACATACAGATGATTGGGGTCCTCCAAAGACCACATCTATGGGCAGTTCCAAGTTTTATGTTCCTTGATGACCATACACGGAAACGGTGGGTATATTTCGTGAAACAGAAGAGTGAGGTGTTCACTCACTTCCAGAATTTTAAAGCTATGGTGGAAAAGTAGATAGGGAAGTATACTTAGACATTAAGATCTGATGGAGGAAGTGAATACATGTCAAATGAGTTCAACAATTTTCTATAAAGTCATGGAATTTGACATCATTTTTCATGCAGGTACACACCACAATAGAATGACATTGCTGAATGTAAAAATAGACATATTGTAGAACTAGCAAGAGCCTTGGTGGTTGAGAAGAATATGCCTCATTGTTATTGAGCACAAGCTATGCATGTGGCTATATACATCATGAACAGAATTCCAACTGCTACTATATATTAAGTTACACCTGAAGAGAAGTTCATAGGTAAAAAGCCAAACTTATCACATATGAAAGTTTTTGGTTGTATTGCATATGTACATGTTCTAGATGAATTGAGGATGAATCTTGATCCAAAAGCAGACAAATGTGTCTTAATTGGATACTCCCTTGAGCAAAAGGGATATAAATGTTATAACCCACTCACACAACAGGTGAAGGTGAGCAGAAATGTGGCACCTGATGAAATGTCAAGCTTCTATGAAAATGCCAAAGATGGAATTAATCTTGAATCAAATGACAAAGAAAATGTTGAAACATCAAGTGCAAAATCTCAAGTTTTTAGTGGACTAGATGAATCACCAAGCAATAGTTCCAACCCAAATCCATGAAGTGGAAGATTGCGTGGAAATTTTAGTCTAGCAAATTCATCAAATACATCCAAGAAAGGTAAGGAAAAGCTTTTTGTTGGTAGTAAAACATGTGTAGATTTTGAAGACGTTGATGGAGATTCAAGCAATTCATAAAAGAGTCTTGATGAGAAACTTTGATTGCCCTCTGTGAAGACTCTAGGAGTAAGAAAGGCACATGCAATGATTGACATATGATAGTTACATGGCTAATCATTATGCCTACATGACAAAGGTAATACAAGATGTTGAACCCTCTTGTTTTGAAGATGCAATTGGAAACGCAGATTGGGAAAAAGCTATGGATGGCTGCACTTTATGGAAATTATACATAAAAGCTAGTTCCATTGCCCAAAGGAAAGAAACCCACAGGCTACAAGTGGGTTTACAAGGTAAAGCACAATGCTCAGTGTAGCATAAGCATGTACAAAGCACGATTGGTAGCAAAAGGATATGCACAGACATATGACATCCATTATGAGGAAGCATTCAACCCTGTAGCTAAAATTTCTACTGTTAGAACACTTGTTACATTAGCTACAACAGAAGGATGGACTTTGCATTAGATGGATGTGAAGAATGCTTTCCTACATGGTGAGTTACAGGAAGAAGTATACATGGACCAGCCACAAGGATATGAATATTCAAAGCATCCAAAATATGTTTGCAGATTGCAAAAGGCTTTGTATGGGCTTAAGCAAGCTCCTCATGCATGGCATGCAAGGATTGCTAATTACTTAACCACCATTAGGTTTTCTATGCGTGATGTAGATCATTCACTATATGCAAGGAAGGGTGATGATGGCATCACAATTGTGGCTATTTATGTTGATGAATTGATTGTAGGTGGTGATAATGAAGAAAGCATTGAAGAGGTAAACCAACTTCTTATGTAGGAATTTGACATGAAAGAACTTGGTGTGCTGCGCTATTTCTTGGGCATTGAGTTTATACATATAGAAACAGGTATATGGATGTCACAAAGGCAATGTGTCTTGAGTATGTTGAAAAAGTATAATATGACTGATTGTAAGACAATTTCTATGCCATTAGATTAGAATTTGAAGTTGAATACTACATCAGGTGAAGCATTGGAAAATGCTACTATGTACAGGAAAATTGTGGGAAGTTTGATATATCTCACAATTATGAGGCCCGATCTTAGTTACATTGTTCGACTTGAAAGTCAATTTATGTAGGTTCCCAGGAAACCATATTTAGATGCTCTTAGGCGGCCTCTACATTATATGAGTGCTACTTTGGATTATGCATTGTTTTATGAAGCTAGTGTAAATTTTCTAGTTCATGTATACATCGATGCAGATCGGGCTAGTCGCATTCTAGATAGAAGATCTACTAGTGGCTTTCTATTCTCACTTGGGAGTGCAACTATTACATGGAGTAGCAACAAGCAACCCACTCTTGATTTATCAAGTACAAAGGATGAGTATAGAGGTGCTACAATGGCAGCATGTGAAGCATCATAGCTGGAGATGCTCCTTGCACATTTAGGTGTGGAAGTGCAAAAGCATATCACCATTTATTGTGATAATCTTAGTAGCATATAGTTAGCACAAAATCCTATTTTTCATGCTCAAACAAAGCATATCAAGGTGCATTATCGCTTCATCAAAGAGAAGGTACTTGCAGGAGATATTGATCTTGCTTATGTGAGGACAGATGAGAAGGTTGCTTATATTTTTACTAAAGCACTTGGACAAAAAAGTTGAAGAAGTTTTGGAAGCTGATTGGATTAGAGGACATGACGTTGAGCTTGAGGGGGAGTGTTGAGATATCAAGCTCAACATGTGATAATCCAGGATGACACATATCACTTTTTTAATCTCTGAAATGTATAGTGGTCACACTGGTATATGCTAGGGATACTTCATTGAGTGTTAGTAGATTTATCTATCGAGAGTGATGGCACATTTATTTCTTGCTAGCTCACTCATTTGTGGACATTCAGATTTTCCTTATGTATTGTTCTTTATATATTGCACTTATTGTATTCTTGTTTTAGGTCATTCTTGTACATTTCTTTTTATGTAATAGAAGAAGAAGAAGGAGATCATTCTTCGTTGCCTCAATCTGTGTGTGCTCCTCTTTGAATGTGAGAGTGTGTGTGTGTAAGCTCTCTTCCTTATCTCCTTCCTCATGACAATACACACGGGTGACCAAACGCTATCTGATTCCAAATCGATTTGAATTGGCTAGACCCTTAGACCATAAAATTACTTCATTACATTCTACTCCCCTTGCAATATATTTTTTTCCTCGACAATAGAGCTATATAACTAGTATAGGCAACCTCCGAGGTTCATGTTCTAAAATCAAAATAACATGTCTCATCTCTATGGCGGGATCCCTACCCAAATGATTCAAAGCACCATCTTGCGTTGTAATTTGATGAACTGGTCAAAGTACAAAGTAGGGAATGAATAATAAGGGTGGATATGAAAACATCCCTACCCAATTCACTTGTGTCTCAATGTGCGATCTAGGCTCAAACATGTGAAATATGTGGATTCCAAATACTAGATCAAATCTGGGCATCATTGGTGCATGAACATAGTACCTAAGGTGGGATTCTTATCTCTCACAAGCCTTTGAGAACTCTTGATTGGCTTGAATTTGATTTGGAAAACTAAAACTTTGGTTGGCACAAACATAAAACTTGGATGTTTGTACTATGGTTCACTTTCAACCAATATCTACTTGATTTCTTTCGGCCGACTAGAGGACTGTTGTGTCTTAATGGGCCTAAAAAAATCATATGCAAAATGTATGAGAAAATATGCCATTTACATTTGGTCAACCATACTTAATCTTGACCAAGTCAAAAGGAAAATGAAAATTATCCAAGTTAGGACACTTTTCTCAAAGAATTTATCTTTAACCTCTTGGGAATTGTCAATCTTATGAGCATTCCTTATTTCTCTTTTCTAGAGTATTTTGGACTCTAGAAGTCATTAGAGTTATGTTAGATAATTGGAAGCAAACTCAAATGCATAAGTCAATTTTAGAACTTATTATCTTTTAAAGATTGAAAGGGTTATTGTACATAACATTTATCTGTGATGTTTAATTTAGTTGCTTGATTCTAATCAGCTAACCCTCGACTTTTGTGAAAAGAATCAGATAGCATATCTGAGTCAAATCCAACTAAAACTCTATACAACCATTTCAAACTTTGAAGATATGTAACCTTACGAAGAGTCGATTTCTAGATGATTCAAGACTTTAACTATTCAACGATCTATTTCAACAAGTTATTGAAGTATTTTTTGTGTCTTTAAGAGAAATTAACTTAATTCTCAAAAAGACTCATAGAGTAAATCTAAAATATCAGACCACAAGATACTAGTGTGGTATCCAACATCAGTGTGTCGACCCATTGAGGTCCTATTGATGAGTTTTTACTCAAATAATGCTTCACTTGAGACTTATTCCATGCCTCTATTCATTATTTATGACTTCTTACTGGGAATGCAATTCTTGTGCATTTCTTCAAGTCAAATGATTAGATTTACCAAGTTACACTATGAACTTGGTGCTTAACTTAGTCAGCCTATCCCTTAGTTGAAAGGATCATTTCAATATCAAAGTCCTACCTCTTCATAAATTTATGAAATATTTTTTAATCAACAACACTTTGTCTTGAAGTGTTCCATAATTCAAATAACAGAAAGTCTTTGATCTATTTGAAAAAGAAGGTCTTGGAAGTTACTTACGGTGAATCTTCTTACTTACTTAGTCTTGAAGTACCTTGAGATCATACTTTTATCCTTCTTGAATTTAAACTCATCCTCTCAAGTTTTAATTCCCTTGAGGATAAAATCTCACTTCAAGCTTCATTCTAGGACTAAACGATAATTATCATCCCATGGTCTAATGTCCCATACCATCTTTTCTACATTAATTTGAGTACAAAATCTGGTGTTCCATACCACCCTATTTTATATTCACATTGATGTGTGAGTGATACTTACCATGAAGTCTAAACATATGTTGATAGAGTACATTCTTTCTTTAATTCTATGAAAGAATTTTGAAGCTTGAGGTGATATTTTAGGTTTTGATTCCTTTACAGGATCATTTCATGATCTCATGCTTTTACCATGGAAATTAGAAAATCTTTGGATGGAACATCCATCCTTAGCTTTTAGGGTTTTCAACAAGAAATACCATTTATAATTCCAAGTTATTGAATTTTTCAAATTCAAGTCCAATTGGTTATACTTGATCAATTTATAGTGACAAGAGTTGTTAGTTCTTGTCTTTAGATTCCTTTATTACTATCACCTTTAAGAAATCCCTTTGAGGGTAGGTAAACTTTACATTGTACCTCCCACAAACTTAATTACCTTGACACGGTTGTAGACTACATACTTGGAATATTTTACTTTTTTCAAACTTGGAGCATCTTACTCTTTTCACACTTTTCCATTGGATAAATGAAACTTGAATGAAAATTCCAAAAAGGAATTTGATTGCCAAATGAAGAAAACTCTACCAAAAAAAGTTGTGATTAGACTTGAGCCAAAACATCTCATTTGCGCATATAGATAGCGCACACATCTTTAGTCACATTCATCTGGGCTCGAGTCTTTCGATTGACAATACACACAAAAACAACCTCATAAGCCTTTATGAATACATCCGTATTTTGTTGCAAACAACATTTGATCTACTCATATTCGCACATATTTTACTCTACGTTCATATAATGCAAATGGTTGCGATAACTAGTTCTCACATAACAGACAAAAGATTGATTCCCCCATGAGAACCAATATAACTTTTTCCATTTTAAATAATGGAGGAAAGGCACAGAGCAGAGATGTCCTCGGTTAAGATAATACAAGTGCTGGAGTTAGACGTTTATGGAAGCACGCAAACAACACAAGGAAGAAGAAGAAGAAGAGGCTTGAAGCACAACACACAATACTAAATGGATTATCACTAGAATGTACAAAGATAAGTAATCCATTAGGGCTAGAGGCGTATATACAAGCCGGCGGAAAAAACCTCCTAAAGAGGGAAAAAAGTGCCTCGATAGTCCTAGCGTGTTCACACATCAGTACCTAAATATATCAACAAATCCCCCCTCGGGCTGATGTGATGAACAAGGTGTTGGCACTCATGTATAAAGAAGCGCCAAGCTATGTGGAATCAATCCACAAAAGGAAGTAAACCCAAAGCTTTGCGGAAAGCTTCAAACTTCTCCCTTCGCAAAGCCTTCATGAAAAGGTCTACAATGTTCTCCTACATGGGAACATATGGCAAGCTGATCTCTCTAGTAGAGAACCTCTCCCTGACATAATAACTCAATGTGCTTAGTGCGAGCATGGAACACAGGGTTCGTTGCAACTGCCAATGTGCTCTGACTATCAGTGAAGATGGTGATGGAAAAAGATTGACCAACACCCAAATTAGCCATAAAGCGTCTCAAGCACTCACACTAAACAATCGTTGTGAAAGTTGTCCTATACTCAACCTCACAAATGGAAGTCACCACACTAGGTGGCTTCTTCCTCAACCAAGATATGCATGAGCTACCAAGCATGAATCAAAGACCACTAGTGGACACACAAGTGTCATAGCAACCAACCCAGGTAGAGTCAGAAAAAGCATGAAAATTTGGTAGTAGTGATCCCCCCTTGGGCTAAAACAACCAAAGTAGTTGGGTACAATTCAAGTAGCGAAAGATGCACTTAACCACCTGCCAAAGCTTGACACCTGAGTAATGCATAAACTTGCTCATTTGTGAGACAAAAACTAAATATTTGACCGAGTAATGCATAAGTAAATTAAGCATCCAATAGCATGTTGATAGAGAAAAACATCAAATGCATCTCCAACATCATGAAGACTCGATCGTAAACCTGTCTCCATAGGAATGGCAATAGGTTTACAGTCTTCAAGGCCAAAACACTACAATAATATGTCAATATATTTTGTTTGACACAAAGTTATTCTGCCATCAACCTACATAAATTGAATGCCCAAATAATGATGCAAATGCCCCAAAGAAGACATCTCAGATGATGCATGCAAATCAGCCTTGAAATCAGCAATATGCTTCTCATGAGGACTAGTGAACAACATGTCATCAACATACACAACAATGATTAGAATCACATCATTAGCACGCTTAACATATAAGGTGCTTTTAGTTGGAATCTTCTCAAAACCATGTGCAATCAGATAGGCATGTATCTTTTCATACCAAGGACATGGTGCTTGCTTTAAACCATATAATGCCTTCTTTAACCTAAACACCTGATTTTCATGCCCTTTTTGCACAAAGCCATGAGGCTGGAAAACATACACTTCTTCATGCAAGTCACCATTCAAAAATGTTGTTTTAATGTCCAACTGATGTACATTCCAACCATGATGAGTTGTAAGTGCACAAATGATATGAATAGTATCATTTGGCAAGTAGGTGCAAAGGTTTCATCAAAATCAATACCTCTTTCCTATGCATTGCAACAAGCCTAGCCTTATACTTGTCAACTCTTCCATCAAGTTTACGCTTCAACTTGTATACCAATTTAGTGCCAATGGCCTTCTTGCTAGGATGCAATTCACATAAAGACCAGGTGTCATTTTTCATGATAGCATCATATTCAAATTGCATTGCAACCATCCAATGTTCAGAATTTTGTGTTTCATCAAAGCAAACAAGCTCAGTCTCATCATAGAGACTAGAGGTAGTCATAGCATAGAAATTTGATGCAAAAGAGGCACTTTGAGAGTGTGAACAAGTATGGTATGATAGAGGTGCATCTAATTTGTTGTCACACAAATTCCACACTAGCCATTTTGGCATAGTTTTTGCCTCCTCAATATCAGCTCTCTCATCAAAAAGTGCATCATGTAAATCTATATTAGAAATGGAATGATCTACATCATCACATGAAACTTGTAAAGGTTGAGAAGTTGCCTTAATAGGGCTAGCACTAGACTGTCCACCTCTAAAAAGAGGAACAAAGTATCATACATGTATTTGGAGCTAAGTAATGTCTCTTTCGTACATGAAAGTAAAGGTGAATAGCATATTCCACAAAAACAACATCATGGCTAACCAAAATGCATTTAGTCTATGGATTATACAAATGATAGCCTTTGCTTTCAGAACTCTATGCAACAAAAACACATTTTACTGCTTTATCATCCAATTTTCTATGATGTTGTTCAGGCACCAATGCATATGCCAGACAACCAAAAACACATAGATGAGCAACAAATGGCTTGCAACCATGCCAAGCCTCATATGGAGTGATAGACTATAGTGCTTTAGTGGGACACATGTTAAGTACATATGCTGCACACATGATAGCCTCAAGCAATAAACTATGTGGTAAATCCTGACTCTTGACCATACACCTTGCCATCTCCATGAATGACCTACTTTTTTGTTAAACAACTCCATTCTATTTAGGTGTATATGGTAAAGTATAGTGATGCTTTATACCATGTTTGCCCGGAAATGCATTCAACTCAGAAGATGTATATCCCCCCCTCGATCAGAATGGAGGGTGCCCATTTTACATGCTGATAGATTTTTAGCCAAAACCAAAAACTGTTTGAAGCACATGAACACTTCAGACTTTGCTTTCAATGGATTGTTGATATATTTAGGTAGTGATGCGTATGAACACTCTAGGATCGTGGAGGCACTTTTTTCCCTCTTTAGGAGGTTTTTTTCCCTCGGCTTGTATATACGCCTATTGCCCTAATGGGCTACTTATCTTTGTACATTCTCTAGTAATACATTCAGTATTGTGTGTTGTGCTCCAAGCTTCTTCTCCTTCCTTGTGTTGTTCGCGTGCTTCCGTAGACGTCTATCTCCAACAATTGGTATCAGAACATGTCGTCGCTTCATCTAGGGCGCCGTCGACACTCCTCCATTTGCAATCTCAGAGTCGCACGAATTTTGGTGAGCATACTCAGCGTGTTTCCGAGATCAAAATAGCTTCGCCTTGTGGTGCCAAAATCGCTATTTGAGCTTGTTTCGGCCTCCGAACGCATTATCGCATCGCTTGTGTAGGCTATTTTGTCTTTTTGTGCCAAAGCTATATACCAGTTTTTGTTCTCCAATTTAAGTGCCTCGAAGTCTTCTACAGGTCTAGTAGAACTTGTCTGGGCAATTCCGCTCAACTTTTTGAGATACAGTAGATTTTCTGCATCAAGGTATTTTAGTCATCGGCCATGGCTGAAAGCAGTAATGTATTCTGTATGTTGGCTGTTGAGGATAAGTTGGATGGTACCAACTACCCATTATGGGCTTATATGATGCGATATGTGTTGGTTGCAAAAGGACTATGGAACATTGTGCAGGGTGTCGAAAAACGTCCTATCACACCTGCAACTGTTACAACAATAGGTACTGAAGCTGATGCAGAAGGTGTCGAAGATGATGATATTCTGCATATTCTTGTTTGTACTACGGTTTCTGTTGCACCTACTGTAGAGAAAATTCCATGGGATGGAAGAGATGACCAGGCACATACATTGATAGCTTTGTCTATCAAACGTGGCCTTATTCCTCACATTCGCTCTTGCAAAACAACTAAGGATGCTTGGGATACACTTACCACATTGTACCAAGCTAGGAATGAGGCTCCTGTTGCTTACCTCCGAAAACACTTGGAGAGTGAGCACATGAATGAAGGTGATTCTATGGACAATTTCCCAACGAAGATCAAAGATTTCAAGGAACAGTTGATTTCTGCTAATGAGGTTAAGAAGACTGTTTTGAATGGTCTTCCTGATTCATATCAGATTTTTGCTTCTGCTCTTCGATTGATGATGAAAGGCAATCAGAATGCCTTATCATTTGAGGAGTTAGTCTCTATTCTATTGTAGGAAGATCAGTCCAGGTAGAACAGGTCCATTATGCGAGTTCCAGATCAAGCTTTCCTAGCTAGTCAGAAGGGCAAAGGAAAATGGAGCTCTTCAACTAGTAAGCAGAAATCTGCTAATTCTGCATATTCGAAGAAGGAAGATAAAGATGAGAAGAAATCAGAAAAGCAGAAATTGTTTTGTAAGTACTCTAAAGAGAATGATCATATCATAAAGAATTGTCCAAAACTGGCTGCTAAAGAGGCAAAGAAGAAAGAGGCTAGAATGGTTGTTGCAGAAGCCTCTACACAAAAAATAGAGTTTACTAATCTTGTACAGGAAGAAGAATGGGTGTTTACTACTGTCTGCAGTTTTGGCCCATCTTCTCATGAGCAGTGCATGTCTGCAGTAGACTCAGATGTTCGGTACTTTGACAGTGGGGCGACCAAACATATTACCTCGCAGCACAATTTCTTCTCTTCACTCGAGCCTGCCCCTACAAGGAATACTATTACATGTGCCAACAACTCCTCTTATCCTGTTATGGGAGTTGGTAAGATCATTTTGACTACTGCTGATGGTAGTTCTTTCACTTTGTCAGATACTTTATTTGTGCCAGGGATCAAGAAGAACCTGTTATCAGTTTCTGCATTAGCCAAGATTGGCTTGGTTGTGAAATTTGTTGATGGCAAGTGTACAGTTCATGATCTGTCAAATGGCGATTGATTATTACTTCTGGCATTTTATGTCGTGGGCTGTATAAGCTCGTAGACTATGAAAGATCTGTAAATGATTTGGCATGTGCAGTAAATGATTCTTAGACTATGTTAGATGCAAAGCGTTGGCATGCACGCTTTGGTCATCTGAATTTTGCTAGTTTGCTACGCCTGCAGAAATATGAAATGGTGTCCTCTTTGTCCAAACTTGAGCCACCTGGAAAACATGTTTGTGAAGGCTATATTTTGGGCAAAATGCAGCGTTCATCCTTTCCAAAAGATGGTTCAGTTCGGGCTACCCAGAAATTGCAGCTTGTACATAGTGATGTTTGTGGTCCTATGTAGACACCTTCTTTTGGGAATTATCTTTACTTCGTGACTTTCATCGATGATTTTTCCAGGCATGCATGGGTATATCCATTGAAGGCAAAGTCCGAAGTGTTCATGTGCTTCAAACAGTTTTTGGTTTTGGCTGAAAATCTGTCAGCATGTAAAATGGGCACCCTCCGCTCTGATCGAGGGGGGGAATATATGTCTTCTGATTTTAATGCATTTTTGGCTGAATGTGGGATAAAACACCAGTGTACAGTGCCGTATACACCTCAACAGAATGGAGTTTCTAAACGAAAGAACAAGTCACTCATGGAGATGGTGAGGTGTATGGTCAAAAGTCAGGCTTTACCACATAGTTTCTAGCATGAGGCTGTCATGTGTGGAGCATATGTACTTAACAGGTGTACCACTAAAGTGCTATAGTCTATCACTCCATATGAGGCTTGGCATGATCGCAAGTCATCGGTTGCTCATCTGCGTGTTTTTTGTTGTTTCACATATGCATTAGTGCCTGAACAACATCGCAAAAAATTAGATGATAAAGCAGTAAAATGTATTTTTGTTGGGTATAGTTCTACAAGTAAAGGCTATCGTCTGTATCATCCACAGACTAAACGCATTCTGGTTAGCCATGATGTTGTTTTTGTGGAAGATGCTATTCAGCCATTGCTTTCATGTACTAAGGAGACATTTGTTAGCTCCAAGGACATGTATGATACTTTGCTGCCTCTTTTTACAGGTGGACAGTCTAGTGCTGGTCCTAATGAGGCAACTTCTCAGCTTTTGCAGGTTTCATGTGATGATGCAGATCATTCCATTTCTGATGCAGATGTACATGATGCACTTATTGATGAGAGAGCTCATATTGATCTGGCAAGAACTATGCTGAAATGGCTGGTGTAGATCTTGCGTGATAGCAAATTAGATGCACCTCTATCATATCGTACTCGTCTAGGCTCTCATACTGCCTCTTTTGCATCAGATTGCTATGTTATGGCTGCATCTAGTATGTGTGATGAGAATGAGCCTGTTTCGTTTGATGAAGCACTAAATTCAGAAAATTGGATGGCTGCTATGCAATCTGAATATGATGCAATAATGAAGAATGGTACTTGGTCCTTATGTGACTTGCCTCCTGGCAAGAAGGTCATTAGTGTCAGGGGAGCACTAGATTGTGCTCTCTGACTACAGTAGATAAGATTTCAGAAATACACTTGTGATTACAAGATCACCCACGAATGGAAAATAATACAAGAATACGTGACTGATACAAGATGTCCCACAACCCGGGACTGATAGGTATGAATAACTTGACTAGAGATGATACATGAGATCCCACAACCCGGGATCGTAAGTATAAGACAAGATATCTGGGTTACAAGAACTCCCTTCTGGGAGATGAACTAGATACAAGAAAGAATTCGACAAGATCTCGTACTACGAGATTACAAGAGGACAAGACAAGATGTCCTGGATACAAGACTAGACAGGACTCGAACAAGGAACAAGACAAGAATAGGAACTGAAACTTGGAGAGTACTTGCTTGGTGGTCATGACTCCTTGAGCTCCCAAGACTGGTATTGGCAAGATTGAGACTGAATGTGGCCAACCCCTCCTTATATAGTTTTTCAAGGGAGATTAGCAAAGGTGGTTACGGCTTGATGATGTCATCGACTAGAAACAGGATCTCCAAGTGTTAGAATTTAGCAAATAGACAGTCGATCTTGGGGTTTTGGCACATTCCAGATGCAATGGAAGCATTAGTTCCTCCAAACTCTTAACCAATCATGAGATATGAAAAGTAACATAGAATCTAAGGTTTCATATGGGTTCCTTTTCCATGACATCACCTCCCCCTCAAGCGATGAGTTCCACGAGGAGCGGTTATGTGACTATTAGCCCACAATTTGGTTGATTTTTATGCACTAATATGTTTATATTTGGCAGGAAAATATTGTTTGATTGCAGGTACTTGCAGAGTTAATCAATTGGATGAAAGGAGATTGCACTCATGTCTACAAAACTTCTGCTTGGAAATGATACAACCAGCAAGGCAGGAAGCAAAAGTGGACAGCAATACAACTAGTAATATGACCATCCACAAGTAGTGGACAACCATGTGCAAAGGCAGCAGCACGTGGAGGAGAGGAGGAAAGTACAAGGAGGAGCGACTCGACAGAGATAGTGGAGTTTTTTTGTTTTATGCTTCAATACCTACGCAGGGATACGTTTTCTTGTGGGAAGGGAAATGCAATAGGCTGAGGGAAAGGTTCATCATCTGTGATTACCTGTAAGGGGGAAGATCTCTTCTTAGAAGTGAAACATGCAATGAAGGTTTGTCCACATTTATGGGCAAGGGTTCACAAGAGGTTTGGGGGCCTGGGCCCAATCACATCTTGGGAAAGAGGAGGTTCTTGCTTGTAAGAGGAGGAGGCTTCTGTGAGTAGCCTGATGAGGCACACGAAGGAAGGGCTAAAGGAATATGAGGAAAAGGATAGCTCTAGATTTTCAAGAGCTCATGATGAAGATACTATATGTATGATGGATCTTACGAAGGCAAAATAGAGAGGAATTATCCGTCGTTGAAGTGAAATGCACTACATGAAGTTCCTGAGCTACTGGATTCCAAGACATCACATCAATCACTGTTTATGGCTTCTCCATTCATATCAACATGTGTAGAAAGATATGGGCTTTACTTCTTCATTGACGGATAAAATAAGAGAATATGGATTGGAGGTGCATGGATTCCATGAACACAAAGCGCTGAATTGAGCATATACAGTAATAGTGCTACAAAAAGGAACTTCAAAGAGTTGGTGAACTTGCTTAGGATAATGTTCGCATCTACTACAAGCTTTCCACGTCATTTCCAAGTTCTAGTCTATGTGATGGAGCTCTTACTTCATTAAGTAATGGGAAGGGATGCATGGAGAATGAATTCGTGCTTACAACTGGCTGTTCTGATATTAGCAGAGGATGGAATTCATGATTAGTTACAAAGTCTGAAGCTAAAAAAAGCTGAAATGCTAGATAGGAAGGGGGTCTTTTTTTGAGCGGTGGAGGGAAGGCACAAATTTCTCGTCCTTATCCGTGCGTGTATACGAGAAGGACTCTCTCTCTCTCTCTATCTATCTCCGCCGGCTTCATTGGGGGTGGACACCTTCCTCTCTCCAGCTCTATGTTCTTGAGGGGTTTTCGGTGCAGAGGACGGGGAGAACCAGGTCACTTTGCTGGGGAGTGTCCGGGCGGTGACGGAGGCAGTGGTAGAAGCTTCGGAGGTCGGGGGTGTGGCCGTGGTGCAGGAGGAGGCTCAGCATGTTACTCCTGTGGGAAACCTGGACACTTTGCTAGGGAGTGCCCGCAAGCAGAATGAACAACGGCCTGTTTGGACTGCCGAAAACTATCCTTGATTGGGTCAAATGAGAGCGCCACACTGAGGTGCTGTTTCCGTCTCGAGTAGAGCGATTGCTCAGACAGAGTTTCAACTTTTGCTTCTGCAGGTATATAGTTTGTGCACGGTAGGTTCTTCGCCGCGGTCGACTATTTTGAGGCATAACAGAATGATGGGCACCTCGGAGCTTGTTGCCCACGGGGGTGGAGACATGTTATGACTGTTTTTTTTTTCTTGCACAAGTTAGTACCGTTTCTCCCCGCCAGTCCGTGAGGTAGCGATGTTTTGGTTTCACAGGCCCGTGTGTTTCTCTCGTACTGGGTCCTTTCGATGTTTAGAAACAGTTCATCAATGTTGATCGTTGTTTACTACTATGCTTTCAATTCAGGTTCTATGTTTCAGTGGTAGCGGTACCTTGTGTTTGGTGTATGGAA
Source organism: Ceratopteris richardii (assembly GCA_020310875.1). Lineage (NCBI taxonomy): Eukaryota > Viridiplantae > Streptophyta > Polypodiopsida > Polypodiales > Pteridaceae > Ceratopteris > Ceratopteris richardii. The sequence continues at coordinate 153,210,639 of CM035414.1, forward strand.
TCTGTAGTACTCTGCTTTCCTATCTCGAAATTGGGGCTCAAAATACTTGCTTGTTACATTTCTGTGTAATCTACATTCACGAAGATCTTCTTGTTGAGGGTAGAAGGTTTAGAAGGAAACATGCTGAACAGGTGCTTCATCTCGGAAGGAGATTCAGATTTTTTCAGGCCTTATTTTCATTTGGAGTGCTAAAACAAATGAGGAAGAAGTGTGCGTCGTGGCTGGCTGGTGAGAACTGCTGCATTTTAAGGGTTGATGTTTGACATTTTTGCTGCAGTTGTTGGAGCTGAAGGTCACTAGTGTTCAGCGAAATGGAACTTAGAATTTTGTTATTGCAAATTGTTTGCGATTAAGCACACATATAGACTAAATGCAGGTATGATGAATAATTACGAACAGTATTAATGTTTGCTAAATGCACCATCTTGTTATGCGAACTTATAATTTCCTTGACTATTTGGTTGACCTCAACATTTATGATCGGTTCTTATGCAATATCTTGGTAAATTTGTTTGCATATTGCTAGCACTTATGAGCCATATGCTTGGGCTTTCACTCTCTGACAGTACATCTGTCTCTTCTTCTCCAGTGCAAAATAAAATGTCAATGTGAAAAAAAACAAAAAATGGGGATGTGAGAGAAAAAGAGGGAAATAGAGAGCGGACATGGGTGTGTGACATGTGGGTGTGCATATGTGGGGTGAGTGAGAGAAAGGAATTAGCAATAGAAGAAGAGAAAGCGACAGGAGGAGAAGGTGATTAAGGAGGAAGTGAAGGTGAATCTCGAGAGGTACCCCTTGTGGAGCGGATCTCTGAGTGCATGTGCATTAGGGTGTGCAAAATAAGAGAAGGTCGGCTTATACAAGTAGGTTGAGCAAATTATCACTACATACAAGTAAACACCTGTATCTTTTTCCTTCGGTTTAGGAGCCCAAACATTTCGGTGCAAGCATATGAGCTAGTGCATAGACATAGGAAGAATCCATTGCGAGATAATTGTGGGCTCTAGGTAATCCAATTGGACCGATTCCGAGAGATTTAAACCGAATAAAGTCTCGTACAATCATCTTTTCCGTGGGCTTAAGAGCCTTTCATTTGGTGCGTTTGCCGGGAATTGTCTTAGCACATCTCATCGAGAGTGCTACGAGTTCGCTTGGTGCCCCAATCGTGTGGCACAGCCAAGTCGATCCCAAATCTGCTTTGATCTTCATTAGAGAAATGGCCCAACAAAGACAAGCCTCTAGTTTTGAGAAAGCGAATATAAGGCAACCGAATTTTGGACAAAAAAGGAGATGGATAGATTCTCATCCGACCATGAGATATAATGTGAACCGAGGGTGGCGATTTGGCCCGATATCAAATTATGTGAGATGCTGGTGTTGCGAGCAGATTGGGCATATAGCCAAATATTGCCCTCGTGTATGCTCCCCGTTGGATTTTGTCCCCACATGTGCGGACTGCAGGAAAAAGAGACTATGCGAGCACGTGTGTGGCTCAAAAGAGGTGATTGACCTAAAGGTCGCAACGAATAAACCAGATAGGTGCTTATCCTCCTTGTATGTGGAAGTTGACAAAGGTGGAGTTACTTCATCGACGGAGACTGCGAGAGCAAGTGGAAGCAAGAACACTCGATCTCATGATCGAGACTTGGTAGAACTTGTGAAGAGCTTGGAATGTCAAGTAAATTGGTTGCATGTGGAGCGAGATAACGAGAGGATCAAAATAGAGAAATTAGAGGAAAATCAAGTGAAAATGGCCGAGGTCCTAGAAACTTGGGAAAAGCAAGTACAAGTGTTGAAAAGCGAAAACAAGGAGTGGAAAAGAGTAAACAAAAGCTGGAGGCAAGATCTTGTGAGACCTGAGAGTGAAAACGTGGTCTTGGACTTGAGATCCGGCTTGATGGTAGCCAACTGCTTTGGAGTTGCGATCGAAGAAGAGCTCTCAAGAGACGAGGATGACCTAATGAGGAGAGTCGAAGGAATGGAGCATGAAATCGAGAAGGTACAAAGCATAATCCGTCGATATAGTGATCAAGCGGGAAAGGCATGTGACGAGTTCCACCTGGAGTTAGAAAGAATGAAGAGTGCCCAAGCAGAGAGCGATGAGAAAATGAGACATGTAGAAAAAGAGAATTCAAAGCTGAGTAGCAAGCTCGGTAGGTGGATGAATCGGAAAGACGACGAGATGCGAGGACAGGTGGAGGATCCGAGAGCGAGGAAAATGGAGGAAGAGCTGAAAGCGGTGTTGGATAGGTTGGATGCGTTCGGAACAGAGTTAGAAAAGGCGAAGGAGTTGTCGAAAAAAGTGGATGATCTAGAAGTAGAAAATATGAGTAGAATCTGGGAGGAGAGGTCGATTCGAGAAGAGGTTGAAAAGTTGTCTGGCCAAGTCGAGAGGAGCGAGGAGGTTCCTTTGGAAATAGAAAGAAAGATGATCCATTTAGAAGAGGAGAAGAAGAAAATGTGGGTTCGGTTCCATCAAGTGGATGATGAGATTTTTCGACTCCAAGGTAGTGATGAGCGAAAGGAAGAAGGGATAAGGGATTTAGCTTTGAAGCTCGAGGCATTAAGAGGTGTAGTAATGAATGGTGGCCTTCCAGACCGTATCGCCTGGTTAGAGGACAATATCAGCAAGCTGTCGAATCATGTAGAAGCTCTGCGAGGCAGAGGTTGGAGATGAAAAGAATAGACGAGGCGATGGATGTTGGTGAGTACGGCTGTAGTCAGACTAGGGTTTGCTTTGAGGATTACGAGTCTGAGATGTGAGGACGGATGGACCAAGTGTGTTGTACACTTAGGAACTGAAGTGACACTTTCTGAGGTTTCAGGTCGGCAAAGTAATTAGTGTGTGTGGGTTTTTGCGAGGACGGGTTGACCATGGCATTAGTGACTGGATTTTGGCTTGAGTGGAAGCAGAGAGGAGATATGTCTCATTGGGATGTCCACGAGGGGATATATGTGTGTGTGTCGTGATTGGGATGGTTGGGAAAAGATCCTTTCTTTTGTCTCCTAATTCTCGAGATGTGGGAATGAAAAGAAAATGAAAAAATATATGTTTGTGTATGTGTGAGTGTGGCTACGCGCCTATGTGGGCCGATAGGTGGGTGGACCCACTTTGGCCGGGTGGTCAAAGCCACGAACCGACGTTGGTTTCACATAGGGCTAGCTGTCTGTGTGTCGCGCGCTGCGTTGGGTTGGTAGATGGGTGGAACAAACTTGATCGGGTGGTCGAGTCCACGAGTCGCATCCAGCTTCGGCGTAGGCCGGCAAGTGTGAGTAAATATGTGAAAAAAAATGATGAAAAAAGAGAAGAAAATGTGTAAAAAAAATGAATGAGAAGAATTCCTCGCTCGAGGGGGGACATAAGAGAGGTGAGAGAGCATGATGCTCGGATGGGAATATATGTGTTTGTGTTGTGGGGATTTGGGTTATGTGTGGACTCCCGATGAAACATGTCAAATTGAAGCTTAAGCTCGGCTAGGATTTTGGTTACGATGTGTCTATGGAAAGCTTGGACTTGAGGGATCCAATCGTGCTAGTTGCATTGTTTGTCTGCAAACCTTCCGGAAGTGTTCAGTTTGGCTCTTAGGTGGTGCAATGGCTTGTGAAGTTCGGAATCGCGTCAACGATGAGTGATCCTGTCGAGGTGATCTCGTGTTAGGCTTGAGTGGTCTTTGCGGTGTGTCCATCAATTTAGGAGAGGTGGTGGCGACCAAGCATAGAATTTGATTGATGAACGAAAGAGCACAGAATAGACCAAAAGGTAAGTGGGAATAGGAAACCCTAGGTGGGAAGGAATTGGGAAATTGGCGAGAGAACCCAGTTAGAAACGAGAAAAAGGAATCAAGAAAGCGATCGTGTGGTTGGGAAGAGTATCGAAACGGAACTCGGAAATGGTTTTTGATGGTGTGTGGAAAGTGTGTTGAGTATGCATGTGGAATAGGGATTCGTGACGTGTTGAATGAATAGTCGAGAAGAGTAACGAGAACGAATGTGGACATGTCTTCTGTTTGCATGTATGTATGTTGTGTGTGACGAGAATGTATGTGTGATGCGGGATCGTGATGTGTGTGTTGAGTATATATGTGTGATGTGTATGAAGGATATAATTGTCTTTTCATTTTGGTTGTACATATTGTGATTTGATGACGAAAAGTTCTAATGTTTTAATGAAGTTTGCAGACAGGTGGACATGTCGATGAAGATGCGAGAAGATGGACAAAGATGGTAAGTGAAATGATTGGATTTTGGTACTGACCAACGATTGTATGAAGGGTGATTGCAGGTGCTTCATTGAGGAAGAAAAGAATAGATTTGGCTCGTCGAGGACGACTTCGCAATTAAGAAGAGGGGAGTATGTTAGCCCACAATTTGGTTGATTTTTATGCACTAATATGTTTATATTTGGCAGGAAAATATTGTTTGATTGCAGGTACTTGCAGAGTTAATCAATTGGATGAAAGGAGATTGCACTCATGTCTACAAAACTTCTGCTTGGAAATGATACAACCAGCAAGGCAGGAAGCAAAAGTGGACAGCAATACAACTAGTAATATGACCATCCACAAGTAGTGGACAACCATGTGCAAAGGCAGCAGCACGTGGAGGAGAGGAGGAAAGTACAAGGAGGAGCGACTCGACAGAGATAGTGGAGTTTTTTTGTTTTATGCTTCAATACCTACGCAGGGATACGTTTTCTTGTGGGAAGGGAAATGCAATAGGCTGAGGGAAAGGTTCATCATCTGTGATTACCTGTAAGGGGGAAGATCTCTTCTTAGAAGTGAAACATGCAATGAAGGTTTGTCCACATTTATGGGCAAGGGTTCACAAGAGGTTTGGGGGCCTGGGCCCAATCACATCTTGGGAAAGAGGAGGTTCTTGCTTGTAAGAGGAGGAGGCTTCTGTGAGTAGCCTGATGAGGCATACGAAGGAAGGGCTAAAGGAATATGAGGAAAAGGATAGCTCTAGATTTTCAAGAGCTCATGATGAAGATACTATATGTATGATGGATCTTACGAAGGCAAAATAGAGAGGAATTATCCGTCGTTGAAGTGAAATGCACTACATGAAGTTCCTGAGCTACTGGATTCCAAGACATCACATCAATCACTGTTTATGGCTTCTCCATTCATATCAACATGTGTAGAAAGATATGGGCTTTACTTCTTCATTGACGGATAAAATAAGAGAATATGGATTGGAGGTGCATGGATTCCATGAACACAAAGCGCTGAATTGAGCATATACAGTAATAGTGCTACAAAAAGGAACTTCAAAGAGTTGGTGAACTTGCTTAGGATAATGTTCGCATCTACTACAAGCTTTCCACGTCATTTCCAAGTTCTAGTCTATGTGATGGAGCTCTTACTTCATTAAGTAATGGGAAGGGATGCATGGAGAATGAATTCGTGCTTACAACTGGCTGTTCTGATATTAGCAGAGGATGGAATTCATGATTAGTTACAAAGTCTGAAGCTAAAAAAAGCTGAAATGCTAGATAGGAAGGGGGTCTTTTTTTGAGCGGTGGAGGGAAGGCACAAATTTCTCGTCCTTATCCGTGCGTGTATACGAGAAGGACTCTCTCTCTCTCTCTATCTATCTCCGCCGGCTTCATTGGGGGTGGACACCTTCCTCTCTCCAGCTCTATGTTCTTGAGGGGTTTTCGGTGCAGAGGACGGGGAGAACCAGGTCACTTTGCTGGGGAGTGTCCGGGCGGTGACGGAGGCAGTGGTAGAAGCTTCGGAGGTCGGGGGTGTGGCCGTGGTGCAGGAGGAGGCTCAGCATGTTACTCCTGTGGGAAACCTGGACACTTTGCTAGGGAGTGCCCGCAAGCAGAATGAACAACGGCCTGTTTGGACTGCCGAAAACTATCCTTGATTGGGTCAAATGAGAGCGCCACACTGAGGTGTTGTTTCCGTCTCGAGTAGAGCGATTGCTCAGACAGAGTTTCAACTTTTGCTTCTGCAGGTATATAGTTTGTGCACGGTAGGTTCTTCGCCGCGGTCGACTATTTTGAGGCATAACAGAATGATGGGCACCTCGGAGCTTGTTGCCCACGGGGGTGGAGACATGTTATGACTGTTTTTTTTTTCTTGCACAAGTTAGTACCGTTTCTCCCCGCCAGTCCGTGAGGTAGCGATGTTTTGGTTTCACAGGCCCGTGTGTTTCTCTCGTACTGGGTCCTTTCGATGTTTAGAAACAGTTCATCAATGTTGATCGTTGTTTACTACTATGCTTTCAATTCAGGTTCTATGTTTCAGTGGTAGCGGTACCTTGTGTTTGGTGTATGGAATCTGTAGTACTCTGCTTTCCTATCTCGAAATTGGGGCTCAAAATACTTGCTTGTTACATTTCTGTGTAATCTACATTCACGAAGATCTTCTTGTTGAGGGTAGAAGGTTTAGAAGGAAACATGCTGAACAGGTGCTTCATCTCGGAAGGAGATTCAGATTTTTTCAGGCCTTATTTTCATTTGGAGTGCTAAAACAAATGAGGAAGAAGTGTGCGTCGTGGCTGGCTGGTGAGAACTGCTGCATTTTAAGGGTTGATGTTTGACATTTTTGCTGCAGTTGTTGGAGCTGAAGGTCACTAGTGTTCAGCGAAATGGAACTTAGAATTTTGTTATTGCAAATTGTTTGCGATTAAGCACACATATAGACTAAATGCAGGTATGATGAATAATTACGAACAGTATTAATGTTTGCTAAATGCACCATCTTGTTATGCGAACTTATAATTTCCTTGACTATTTGGTTGACCTCAACATTTATGATCGGTTCTTATGCAATATCTTGGTAAATTTGTTTGCATATTGCTAGCACTTATGAGCCATATGCTTGGGCTTTCACTCTCTGACAGTACATCTGTCTCTTCTTCTCCAGTGCAAAATAAAATGTCAATGTGAAAAAAAACAAAAAATGGGGATGTGAGAGAAAAAGAGGGAAATAGAGAGCGGACATGGGTGTGTGACATGTGGGTGTGCATATGTGGGGTGAGTGAGAGAAAGGAATTAGCAATAGAAGAAGAGAAAGCGACAGGAGGAGAAGGTGATTAAGGAGGAAGTGAAGGTGAATCTCGAGAGGTACCCCTTGTGGAGCGGATCTCTGAGTGCATGTGCATTAGGGTGTGCAAAATAAGAGAAGGTCGGCTTATACAAGTAGGTTGAGCAAATTATCACTACATACAAGTAAACACCTGTATCTTTTTCCTTCGGTTTAGGAGCCCAAACATTTCGGTGCATTTGCCGGGAAGCATATGAGCTAGTGCATAGACATAGGAAGAATCCATTGCGAGATAATTGTGGGCTCTAGGTAATCCAATTGGACCGATTCCGAGAGATTTAAACCGAATAAAGTCTCGTACAATCATCTTTTCCGTGGGCTTAAGAGCCTTTCAGTGACTCTGAGATCTTCTAGGACTTGAATCTTCATAACTCTTGGTCTTTGTAGAGTTCTTGATATGTGGTACTGGAACAAGATGATGATGGATATCCATGATGAAACTGAAAAGGATTTGTAGTATATCGAGGTACAGAATCAAGGGTATGATTCTCATGATGAACTATATTCTTCTTTTGACTTTGATGATGGTCCTTCTGATGTGGGATGGTGATTGTGGAAGTTCTAATACCAACTTGTTTCTTCTTCTTAGGGCATTTGAATACCATATGATCATTCTCTCCACAATAAAAGCATAATCCATTATCCTTTCGATATTGTCTTTCCTTTGTTGTAGTCATCTGACCATGATGTGATCCAATTGCATGGGTTCTGGTTGAGTTTCCTCAAGCATATGTTGTTGTGGAATAGAAGTAAAGTTTTATTCTGGATCTCTAATAATCATGTAAGCCCCATTGAAATTGGTTGATAAAATAATCCTCATGCCATGTGAGATCACAAATGATTTTCTTGAATTCCAATGCATAGGTAGATGCATGCCTATTTCCTTGATGTAGCTTTCTTAACTTTGTCTCCGCAACACGTGAACAATTGGTATCCCCAAAAGAAGATGTGAACTCTTGAACAAAGGCCTTGAAACCATACAAAATATCCATGTTCTTCTCCAGGATAGGTACAAACCATGAAAGAGCAGGACCACATAATAGAGTTCCCATGAGTCCCACTTGAGAAGCATCATCTAGGTACCTCTCAGGTTGCATTTTATGAAGAGCTTCACTTGTTGTCGAAATCCTCGAAACTTAGATCTTGTCCCATCGAATTTCTCAGGCATGCTCACTTTTGGACTTTTCTTCATATTGATTGTCATCGAGGTACATGAAATAGATTGATTTACAATGATCTGCAACTCCTGAATTTTCCTTTGAAGTTCTGTGATTACATCTTGAATATTTTGTTGTTGAATCCTTTCTTGATTTTCTCGTATCTCTTGGACTTGTTGTTGAATGACTTTAAGTGCAGAAAAAATTTCTTCTCAAATAATCTCCATGGTCCCTAGTCTTGATTGAGGTAGTCTTGACAAAATGTCAGGGGAGCACTAGATTATGCTCTCTGACTATAGTAGACAAGATTTCCGAAATACACTTTTGATTACAAGATCACCCACGAATGGAAAATAATACAAGAATACGTGACTGATACAAGATGTCCCACAACACGGGACTGATAGGTATGAATAACTTGACTAGAGATGATACAGGAGATCCCATAACTCGGGATCGTAAGTATGAGACAAGATATCTGGGTTACAAGAACTTCCTTCTAGGAGATGAACTAGATACAAGAAAGAACTCGACGAGATCTCGTACTACGAGATTACAAGAGGACAAGACAAGATGTCTTGGATACAAGACTAGACAGGACTCGAACAAGGAACAAGACAAGAACAGGAACTGGAACTTGGAGAGTACTTACTTGGTGGTCACGATTCCTTGAGCTCCCAAGACTGGTATTGGCAAGACTTAGACTGAATGTGGCCAACCCCTCCTTATATAGTTTTTCAAGGGTGGTTAGCAAAGGTGGTTATGGCTTGATGATGTTATCGACTAGAAAAAGGACCTCCAAGTATCAGAATTCAGCAAATAGACAATCCATCTTGGGGTTTTGGCACATTCCGGATGCAATGGAAGCATTAGTTCCTCCAAACTCTTAACCAATCATGAGATATGGAAAGTAACATAGAATCTAAGGTTTCAGATGGTTTCCTTGTCCATGACAATTAGCACCAAGTGGTTATACAAGCTGAAGTGTAAATCTGATGGTACAGTTGACAGGTATAAGGCTATGCTTATTGCAAAGGGTTATGCGTAGGAAAGAGGCATTGATTTTGATGAGACCTTTGCACCCACATGTCGTATGACTACTGTTCGGAGTATTTCTGCACTTGCAGCCCATCATGGTTGGAATGTACATCAGTTGGACATTAAAACTGCATTTTTGAATGGTGACTTGCATGAAGACCCTGTGGCTTTGTGCAGAAAGGGTATGAAAACCAGGCGTGCAGGTTAAAGAAGGCATTATATGGTTTAAAGCAAGCACCACGTGCTTGGTATGAGAAGATACATGCCTATCTGATTGCACATGGTTTTGAGAACAGTCCAACTGAAAGCACCTTATATGTTAAGCGTGCTAATGATGTGCTTCTGATCATTGTTGTCTATGTTGACGACATGCTGCTCACTGGTCCTATTGAGAAGCATATTGCTGATTTTAAGGCTGATTTGCATGCCTCATTTGAGATGTCTGATTTGGGGCATTTGCATCATTATTTGGGCATTCATTTTATGCACGTTGATGGTGGAATGGCTTTGTGTCAAATGAAATATATTGACACATTATTGCAGCGTTTTGGCCTTGAAGATTGTAAGACTATAGCCACTCCTATGGAGACAGGTTTATGATTGAGTCTTCATGATGCTGGAGATGCATTTGATGTTGTTCTCTATCAACAGGCTGTTGGATGCTTGATTTACTTATGCATTACTTGGCCAGATATTCAGTTTGTTGTCTCACAGATGAGCAAGTTTATGCATTGACTAGGAGTCAAGCATTGGTAGGCAGTTAAGCACATCTTTTGCTACTTGAGTGGTACTCGGCTTCTTGGGTTGTTTTATCCCAAGGGGGATCACTACCGCCAGATTTGCATGCTTTTTGTGACTCTGATTGGGCTGGTTGCTATGACACTCATGTGTCCACTAGGGGCTTTTGCTTCATGCTTGGTAGCTCATGTATATCTTGGTTGAGCAAGAAGCAGCCTACTGTGGCCACTTCTAGTTGTGAGGCTGAGTATAGGGAAGCTTTCACAGCTACTGGAGTGTGTGTGGCTCAGACGCCTTATGGTTGATTTGAGTGTTGGTCAGTCTTCTTCCACCACCATCTTCACTGACAGTTAGAGCGCATTGGCAGTTGCGAGGAACCCTGTGTTCCATGCTCCCACTAAGAACATTGAGGTGCATTATCATTATGTCAGGGAGAGTTTCTCTGCTGGGGAGATCAGCTTGGCATATGTGCCCATGTAGGAGAACATTGCAGACCTTTTCATGAAGGCTCTGCCCAGGGAGAAGTTTGAAGCTTTCCGCAAAGCTTTGGTCTTACTTCCTTTTGTGGAGTGATTTCCACATAGCTTGGCACTTCCTTATACATGAGTGCCAGCTACTTGTTCACCGCATCACTCCTAGGGGGGATTTGTTGATATATTTAGGTAGTGATGTGTGTGAACACTTCACAAAGTAAAGATAATTTCCAAAAGAGGGTGTCTGCATAGGACCATAGACATCAATGTGAACAAGCTGCAATTTCTGAGTAGCTCAAACTGAACCATCTTTTGGAAAGGAGGAATGCTGCATTTTTTCCAAAATACAGCCTTCATAGACATATTTTTTAGGTGCCTCAAGTTTGGGCAAAGAGGAAACCATTTCAAATTTATGCAAGCATAGCAAACTAGCAAAATTGAGACAACCAAAGCGTGCATGCCGAAGCTTTGCATCTAACATAGCCTAAGAATCATGTATTGCACATGCTAAATCACTCATAGATTTTTCATAGTCTATGAGCTTATACAACCCAGGACATAAAATGCCAGAAGCAATAATCATGTTGCCATTTGGCAAATCATGAATTGTACATCTATCATCAATAAATTTCACAACCAAGCCAATCTTGGCTAATGCAGAAATTTTTCTTGATCCTTGGCATAAATAAAGCATCTGACAAAGTGAAAGAACTACCATCAACGATAGTTTGAATGATCTTACCAACTCCCATGACAGGATAAGAGGAGTTGTTGGCACATGTGATAGTATTCCCTATAGGGGTAGGCTTGAGTGAAGTGAAGAAACTATGCTGCAAGGTAATATGTTTGGTTGCCCCACTATCAAAGTACCAAACATCTGAGTCTAGCGCACACATAAATTGTTCAGGAGAAGATGGGTCAAAACTACAAATAATAGTAAATTCCCATTCTTCATTCTGCATAAGATTAGGAGACTCTATTTTTGGTGTAGAGGCCTCTCCAACAACCATTCAAGACTCTTTTTTCTTTGCCTCTTTTGCAGCCAATTTTGGTCAATTTTTTATAACATGATTGTTTCCTTTACAATACTTACAAAATAATTTTTTCTTTTCTGATTTCTTCTCATGTTTTTCTTCCTTATTCAAATGTGCAACATTTGCAAATTTTTGCTTACTAGTAGATGAGCTCCATTTACCTTTGCCCTTCTAACTAGCCAAGAAAGATTGATTTGCAACATGCATAATGGACCTATTCTGCCTAGACTGATGTTCTTGCAATAGAACAAAGACTAACTCCTCAAATGAGAAGGCATTTGGATGGCCTTGCATCATCAAATGAAGAGTAGAAGCAAAACTCTGATATGAATCAGGAAGACCATTCAGAATGGTCTGCACAAGTGAGCTATCTAGTATAACTTCATCAATAGAAATCAATTGTTACTTCAAGCCTTTGATCTTTGTTAGAAAACTATCCATAGAATCACCTTCATTCATATGCTCACTCTTCAAGTATTTTCGGAGGTAAGCAACACAAACCTCATTCCTAGCATGGTACAATGTGGTAAATGTATCCCAAGCATCCTTAGTTGTTTTGCAAGAGCGAATGTGAGGAATAAGGGCAAGTTTGATTGACAAGGCTATCAATGCATGTGCCTAAGAATCTCTGCCATCCCAACGAATTTGCTCTATAGTAGGTGCAATAGAAGCCGAAGCATGAATAGGAATCTGAAGAATATCAGCATCTTCAATGCCATCTACGTAAGCTTCAATACTTGTATTTACAGGTGTAATAGGAAGTTTTTCAACACCCTACACAATGTTCCACAGTTTTTTTGCAACCAATCCATGTCGCATCATATAAGCCTACAATGGGTTATTGGTACCATCCAACTTATCCTCAACAACCAACATACAGAATACATCACTGCTTTCAGCCATGGCCACTGACTAAAATACCTTGATGCAAAAAAATGACTATATCTAAAAAAGTTGAACAGAATTTCCCTGATGAGTTTTGTTAAACATGTAGGAGACTTTGACATGTTTATATTGGCGAAGCAAAAACTATATATATCTTTGGCACAAAAAGACAAAATAGCCTACATAAGCACTATGATAGTGCGTTTGGAGGTCAAAACGAGCTCATATCATGATTTCGGCATGAAACAACAAGATTGTTTTGATCTGCTAATCACCTTGAGTATGCTCACCAACTTTCGCACAATTTTGAGACTATTGATTGGGGGGAGTGTCTATGATGCCCTAAATGAAGCGACAAACTACTCTGATATCAATTATTGGAGTTAGACATTTGCAGAATCATGTGAACAACACAAGGAAGAAGAAGAAGCTTGAAGCACAACACGAAATGCTGAATGTATTACCACTAGAATGTATAAAGATAAGTAACCTGTTAGGGCTATATGCATATATACAAGCTGGGGGGAAAAAACCTCCTAAACAGGGAAAAAAGTACTCCAGTGGTTGTAGTGTGTTCACACACATTAACTATATCAACAACAAAGCACATGAGAAATTAAAAGAAAGAGAATCGAGAGCATAAAATATGAACAAAATGATGGTCAATACTTTCTAGCTCTTCATGAGAACTTAAGGAAGATGATGAGAACAAGGCCTCCATGAAAGCTTTAGCTCTGATACCAATGCAAGAAACTAAGAATTATGACCACCACATGCTAGAGAGTTGACTCTCCTCCCAACCATATACCTCTATATATAGGTCTCTTGAAGGGACAACCTTCTTGGGAAGGTGGATTCTAACCATCCATGTGATGGCCATGTTACCATGTGTGCCAAGTGTCCCAGATTACTGTGGTTAACTCAAGTGGATGCTTCTAGAAGGCTCTAGATCTCTTTGGACAAAATAATCTCCCCATATACCCCACAGGGTTTGAACCCAAGACCTCTTCCTTCACACCCTTGAGATTTAACCACTAGGCTAAGTGGATCACTTGTTTACAAGAGCACATGACATCCTAGTAAGTCTAGACTCGAGATCTTAAGTCATACATATGGGTGACCAAACGGTGTTTGATTTTAGATCTTTCTAAAATGGTTGGACCCTTAGACCATATACTTACTTTACTACACCTTGTACCTCTTTATGCATTATTTTTTGAAAAAAAGGTGATTCCAAAATTCAATCCTACTCATGATTTTATACTTTAAGAGGTAAATATTTTCTTATCTCATGAGTCATTCATGAGTTTAATGTCATCATTTTGGCAAAATCTCTAGTAGTTCCAACCGCAACTACTTGGACAAAGCCTTTCCAAGATTCATCAATTCTTGTTGACCAAGCAACAATGATAAAGACTTAGTCATTATCTTTAAGATATGTTTCATTGTCTACAAATCTCAATGTCTTACCTCAAGCGTTTCTGAGAGATCTACCCCTCTCATATTCCAAAGCTAAGAATGTCTTAAGATTGATACCCATTTGGGTTATACCAATCACGAGGCTTAAGTACCACTAGGCTATGTGGATTACTTGTTTTGGAGAGAAAATGAACATATACTTAAGTCGAACCTCAAGGAATTCGGCCCTTCACAAGAAGAACCTAACACTAAATCTGTGTGAACCATCTCGATACTCATGTCATAGACTTACTTTATAACAACTTCCAAGTTGTATATGAAGGATGAAATGGATTTAAGGGGAAAGAAATGTTGTAGGTATGGTGTTGAGCCTTAGTAGATGGGGACTAGGTTCCTTGTCGTTGGGATCCACTCTTTGTAGTATAAATGTTGTCTTTGTAGTATAAATGATGAGCCTTAGTAGATGAGGGTTAGGTTCCTTGTCCTTGGGATTCATTCTTTGTAAGAGTGGTGGTTGGAAAAAGCAAGGGATGTATAGCTATAAAAGTAGAACATGTAATGGCTTGCTACTGTGGGCTTTTAGTCCATCAAGAGTCATCATGGTACTCATTTCTTTCAAGAGAGGGGATTGCAAAAGCAATTGGAGGGTCTGTAAGTGATTTCGAGAGTGATGTCATTCATATTTTAACGTGTTGTCAACATGGAGATGAGGTTTGGATGTGAATGAGGTTACTCTCACCTCTCGATTACATGTATAATGAACAAAAGTAAATCATGATTTAGATAATAAGAAATAACTTTGATGAAAGCACTTTGATACTTCATATCTTCATATTCTTCTGGGGTGAAATGTGATAGTATCTGCTTGACTTTTCTTTTGGCTAATTCCTCTTCTCAATCAAACGATAGGATCTGATGGAACACCTTTTTTTTGAATATAAGCATGTACCCAAAAGTCAAGACAAACATAGAAAGTAGATTCTCTGATTGGTACATCAAAAAATTTGAATTTTCTGAATTTTTCTAAAAATATTGAATTTTTTGAATTTTCCTCCTAAAAAACTCTGAATTTTCTGAGTATACTTAATATACTGAATATGAGGTAACTTTTCTAAACAAAAAAACCTCACTCCAAGTCTCCAACATCTGCTACAAATATTCTTTTACCTCAAGAGTTAGGTAAAGAAGAAAAATACTTCTCTCTAACTTGTCATATACAAAGTAGCTCTGAATTGACACTGCAAGAATTCTTTGAGGGAACATATGAGTTGCTTGCTCAAAAGCTTAAACTAAAACGTAACTCATACACATATGAGTCAAAACATATAAGCTGTCTTAGATATTTGCTGCGACAACAATTCTTTGTCAAAACCTACTAAAACATGACCAAGTATAATGCAAAACAAGAAACAGCTTCTTCGTTAAACTATCTTCTTCACACAAGATGTTCTTGTAAACTTGTCTTTGGATGTAGAGGATAAAAGTAGGAAAAGTATATGGGAAATATAAGAGAAAAGATGGAAGTCCTACTTTCCCTTTGGAATTGTTGGACCTTCTTTTTCTACATCTTTCTTTCACCTGATGATGTCAACATCTTCAAACTTCTCTTCCATACTTTTGTTCTCTTCATCTTGAAGTAGCAAGCACTCTTAACTTCTTCAAATGAAATTTTTTTTTCCTCTAGTGCTAAAAGTAAGAGACAAAACAAACATGGTATATAAATGGAAGTGAACATAGAAGCATGTTTTACTGTCTCCTCATATGTTGAATCAATACTCTGCTTTAAATTTGACTGATATGATTGGATTCACCAACGTTTTTCCTTGAGTTAGTTGAATGCTGAATTACCTCTCTAGGTAGAAAATCTGGTAAAAAAACTTCCAACCTTGTGCTGGCTGAAAACAAAATTGATCTAATCTCCAAAGTTGTCTTCTTAGATGAGGTTTCTTGCCATGAAAGAGATCTTCTATCAAAATTGTCAAGAACAATCTCTAGATACCTGATTTGGTGTAGCTGATGCTTTAACTTTCAAAGTAATGAAAGTGTTTGAAAGCGCTTCTTGAATCCGTCAGATCTCTTCATAACTACTCTTTTATGATATGACCTGCAAATGACAATCTAATAGTGGAAACTAGTACTTGTATTTTGATGTTGATTTGGTTTGGACATCTTCTCCAAACCATTGCTTTTCCTTGAATTTGAAGTAGCCTTCTCTTCATCAAGTCTTGATCTTCATGCAATGCTCTTGTAAAGTATTTGCTAATTGATCATCAGCTTCATACTTCACACTGATGAATAAACATGTTAATTGTCTAATTCTCGAATCTCCACTCATCTAGATTAAGTGTGTATGTCATATGTCATATGTTGGAACCTGATTTGACACCGAATGTTGGAAATTAGGTAGGTCCATAACTACAAACACAGATTCCAGGATCTTCCAACATTGACAGACATGAGCATACGTCACTTAATCATATAATGATGAGACAAAGATAGAGAGAGATTAGACATATGTTGGAATCTGCTCTGACACCAAATGTTGGAAATTAGGTAGGCTTATAACTACAAACACAGATTCTAGGATCTTCTAACATTGACAGACATGAGCATACATCACTTAATCATACAATGATGAGACAAAGATAGAGAGAGATTAGACAACATGTACAAAGTGTTACGTAAGCTATTGCTTACTCACACCATCACATATACAAATGTCAATTTACAATGTGGGAGTCAAAACCTCAACCACTTTGTGTGAACAGAAATAGATGGAAGAGTGTATGTACAAAATTTACAAGAATATTCAGATGTAGGGATAGAAGTCTGAATATGTATGAGGTGTAGGACCTCATAGGTAGTAGAAAAGTGAATATGAGTGATTGAAAGAGGAACGATCAGTTTGAAACTGATATTCAACAAACCCTAATCTGAATTTAGGCTATGGAAGACTCTAAATCAGATGTATGTGTGATAGATCATATACTTACGGAATTAGCATAGAATGCTAACATGTTGCTGACAGAAATCCTCATACTCATGTGGAAACACCTTCTCTAACATCTCATCTGATGCATGTAGCATGCATGTACTGATTCTCCTTTATGGATGCCACTGCCTCCATGTATCCCGAATAGGACTCCTCCAGATATGGATGCCACCGCCTCCATAAGCTCCAAGTAGTACCTATGTGCATAAAGAGAATATGTACCTGAATAATTAACATAAGATGCAATCTTATGTAAAGCTCCATCCAATGTCTTTGAAGTACTCCATAATCTTCATGTAGAAGACAATCTCCAAATACATCATGTAGATGGATGATCCACACCATCAATCTGCTGATGAGTAAGTCTTCTCCATCGACAAGAGTGTGAGCACACTCTTCTCCAAGAAGAACTCCATGGCTTCTCCTTATCTTCTTCAAGGTTGTTCCATAGTTGCTCTACACATACACCATGACTGCCCCATGTGTTCATGAGCAAGACCTTTAGAATATGAGCCTAACGGCTGATCCTTAGATGGTAGAGGATATATCTACAAGTGCCGATATGACCTCTTTATATAGACTTGAAAGCCATGCAAAAAACTCATCATAAAAGCTGATCACAATTTTTTATTGTTAATCGCTGTTTTATTTTTTATCGCTAAATTTTAGCGTAGCTTTTATTTATCGCTATTTTTAACTTTTTTAATCGTTAATTTTGAGCTTTGGTTAGGATTTTCTCCCAAATCTGATGTCACATGATTGAATGTTTTATACCATTAGATAGCTCTCATCAAGCTCTATAAGATTTGATCATAATAACTTTACCCAAATTTTGTGCCAAAAATGACTAAGTACCAAAATTAGGGTTTCTGCCCTAATAAGGATTTGGATTAATATGAAATTGTTTTCCAAGAACGGCTATGAGAGAATCAACTTTCTCCTGTCACATGGTGGGAGAAATATGGAGTTAGTACTCCTATATTGATAAGTGATGTTTTAGTAAATATTTCATTTTATTATCAAAGAATCAAGTTTAATAATTTAAGTACGTGCGAATCGCAGAGAAAACTTGCCTTGCGAATACTTTTGCAAGATTGTAGTATATTGTACAAGACTTACAAAGAGGAATTGGAGCACATGGGCTCTATTCCATACAAAAAAGAGGAATAGGTTGAGCCCAATGCAACTTGAAAAGTTAGTGTATTGCCATTGCAATCTCAAGTTGCGAAAGACTAAAGGACATAACATTGCTCTTTTACAAGTAAATAAATTCTTTGATATTTAGTCATTCATTTAAAATTTATTATTGTATTTAGTATACTCTAATCTATAATTTTGGAATTTTTAAATTGCAGGTTAATGTAGTTTCGATTGATATCGGCCTTGTCAAAGATATTCCTCAAATCCCTCAAGAGGAGAGAGAGATCTTTGTCATGCTTGTGATGGAGTTTGATAGGCATATGCATGAGACTCATAGTCACACCCAAAGGGATAGACCTCACATAGGTACAAAGTTCAAATTATAATATATAGATAAGAATATTTTTCATTCTACACTCTATTTTTCTAAATTCTAATATATTGTTTTATGAAAGTATTGTGTTATGTGTAGATGATCCATCATTGCCATCTATTAGTCAACCATGGAAGTATTATTCGAGATGAGGTAGACGAGCTCGAGGTAGTGGATAGCGTGGTGGGACATCTAGTGTTTGTGATATTGATGGCCTTGAGACTTCTACAGAGCATGCACATGATTGGGAGGAGTTATTGGCCTCATCTTCTATCGGAGATGATCTTTGCCCCGATGTTGCAGCGATTGAAGCTAAGTTTGGGCATTCAGAGTCAGATAGTACATCATCATGGGCTAGTACATTTGATGAGGATCCCATAGATGATGACTCCATGGATGACATTGAGGAGTCATGACTCATGATTCATCTTAGATTATAGTCTTGTAATAGTTATCACTCTATGCTTTTTTGTATGACATTGCCACTTGTTCTATGGTTTTTGTGCCATCCGCTATTGACATTCATGTATATCTTTTATTTTTCATCATTCATGTAACGAAATGTCATTGATCACTGTTTCATTTATGGTGTAAATTGCAGTGTGAATACTATGTTCATGATTTATCATTCATTTAAGTTCTATGATGTATGGCTCATTGATGTAAATTGTAATGATGTAATGGGGAGGGGTTCTAGAGTAGGTAGTTTATGTGTTTTTGGCACTAAAATGTATACATGAGTAGATAGGGATTGTGCATACCTCAAATATAAGAAAAAAATAAGAATCTCACTTGATGAATAAAAATCTCGATTTTTATTTCTATTTTAAAAACCTCTATGATTTAAAGGATTTAAATCCCGATTTAAATCTACGATTTAAATCTCTACTTTATACTATGGTTCTGAGTCAATTCAGTTGTTAGAAACATTGAACAATATAGATTTGATTTAATCATATTAAGGCATCAAGTATGTGGGACATATTTTCCTAACAGTTTGGCTACTGCCTAATGTGGGAGTTAATGCATAGTTTGTTAGTTTGCTTCAATATATCATTATTTATTTGTGCCTCTATCTATTTAGGATGAACTAAATATGTACCAGAATTAAACATGGTATGATATTAAAGGGCCAATGTATGGCTATAACATTTTATCTAGTTATTGATAAGATTTAGACCAAGAACGAAAATTTGAATGTTATTGGTAAATAAAATGTTAGTGTTCATTTTGCTTGGGAATTTTGTCCTTAGCAGAGCATGAAAAATTGAAGAAGGCAACTGTTGGGCCCTTACCTGGTGTCACATTGAATCTGCAAGGTTTCAAGGTAATCAATACTTTTTATATTTGTTAGCTCAAGTGGCAAATTTTACTCTGACTGACTATTTTTGCTTTGTTTTTTTCAATAGATTCATAGCAAACCCAGCATTTTCATCCCTGATACACCTGGGGTACTAGTTCCAAACATGAGTGATCTGGACACTGGGCTGAAACTCGCTCTTACAGGTATCTTTCATAATATTTTTGTAAGTTTCATACAGAGAGGGTGATTAAGTGAGGTGGAATGATAAGTAAAATGTTTCTCCGTTGAAGGAGCTATAAAGGATTCTGTTGTTGGGGAGGAGAGACTTTGCCGATATCTTTTGGCATTTCTCAACAGTCGTCAAGCACCTCTCAAGTGGAAGAAATCCATAGAGGAAGCAAGGGCTAAAGAGGAGGAAGCAAGGAAATTACTTGTAGAGAAAGCAAAACCTAAAACACTACTGGATCTCAAGAGGCAAGCATACCTTGCACAAAAAAGATTGAGTAACCCAAAGCCAGAAAGGGTCTTCGATCACAAAAAGATATGTTTTTTTTTTATTAGTGTGCAGGTCCTACTACCTGTGATGTTTGTCCTACATGTTGTGTAGGTTTGTGTATGATTATTGTCATAATATACGATTGATATTTATCATAACATATTCACTACAATTTGGCTGTGTGTATGAGCAGTATCTGTTTGTACTTTGGTTGTCACTCCTGCATGAATTCATCTCTGTGATGTTTATGTATCCAAGGTGCCTAATCTGTCATTATTGTTGCCCCCCTATGCTTGAACGTCTGCCCTCTTCATACTATCACCTTTTTATAAAAATCTAAACGTGATCAATTTTCTGTACAAGAATGTATGCTGTAAAATTTTCTGTTGTATGTATATCATACATATGTTCGTGTTAAAAACATGTTGTATCTCATCTTTAAAAAGATTCAATCTTTGCGCTTGAACTTGCAGGACAGTGTTATACTCTCAGTACGTGAAACACTTTTGAGCTCATTTTCAAGTTTCAGTGGTGATCTTGAAGATGAGAATGATATGGAGAGCCTTGTAGAGATTCAAATGCATGAACTAAGGAAGGTGTTGAAGGTCTCCATAGAACTGGGTGACAAAGGCTGGGAGATTCTGGGTAGGAAAATTCTGAATCTCTACACGATATGTCGTCTAGGTAACTACTCTTTGGATGCACTTTCTGATGAGGCTGAGAAGCAAATTGGGCACACAAAGGTTTGAAATGGAGACCTTATTGTCGCAGTTGAGCTAAGTTAATAGCTACATTACCTGTAGCTTTAGTGCTCTGAGCTGTATTGATATTTGGTGTCGCAGCTGTGTTTGTTTCAGCAATATCTTTGCTGTCTTACAAATATGTTGGTTCATTTGAGGAGATGGTTTTCCACAGAGCTTGATGGAGACATATTTTGTCTTTGGAGTTCTGCATCTAATTTATTCCAAAGTTTGGGGCTTTGGAGGTGTATATTGGTTAGAGGAAGATTAAATGTAAAGCAGTCCAGCATGCTTTGCATAGAGAGTCTACTAACTCAAGACTGTTCTTTATAAGCTCATGGTTGAGAGCCTTTTTTTGGATTTATTTTCGAGGGCATATTTTCTTAATGTTATCACCTAAAAGTAAGATCCTGTATATAAATGTTAAATTTGTGTTTTTCTTTTGTGCGTGTGTTAAGTCATGAGTGCACATTCTCTATCTTCTGCTTGGATTTCCCAGAATGGAACACTCTTTCAGTAGACATTGTGGATCGCACAGTCAAGAACATGTGCAAGCTATATGGCGTGTTAAAACTTTCTGCTCTTATCTTTTATGCACTTGCTAAAGTGATTCTTTTTTGAGATGGATGTTGATGCTAACAGGAAGGGTTTGAACATTTTTCTGGTGTTCTGTTCAAGTTTCTTGTACCCTGGTTCATACTAACTTCAGCTGCATTCAGATTTCAGAGTGTCCTTGAGGTATGTGCAGGAAGGAAGAGGATTGACAATTATCAGTGTGCAGAGATCGAGGGATTCATCTTGTTATAGTAAGATGAAAGGCCTTGATCACATGTTATCGAAATCAGGGAAATTGTGATTGGATTCTTACATTGTTTTATGCAATATGAAGGTAAAAGCTTTGCCATCTCATTTTTTTAGTTGTTACAATTAGGAAAATCATTATAGGGATGTTGTCTTCACCTCTTCATATTCAATTGATAGAGAATAGTTTGCGATATTGCTTTCTACAATTATTTTTGCATCGAGTAAGTGAAACTAAATGTTGGTGAGAAAAAGTGATTCAGCCAGAAATGTTCTTAAAAGAAAAAAGAAAAACTACAAAGAGACGAGAATTCTAGTCATAGATTATTTGTACAAAATTTTGTAGCGACAGTAACCTACAAGCATCACATGTCCCGTTGCTGGATAACCTTTGTAGAATCTATATGCAACCCTTAAAGATAAAACTTTTGTCTGAACACTTTTTTACTTTGAAAATTTTTATTTTTACCTGGTCTTTCTAGTGAAAGACGTTTGGAACTTGTGTGTGGATGGACACATCACCCAATGTGCTTATAGTTAAATGGCATTGTCAAGTGCTTTGGAATAATTGAGGGTCTCTTTTTTTTTATAGCACTTATATTCAATCACACATGTTGAAGCTGTAGGATTTTTCCCATGTTTCTTCCATATTTTCTATTTACAAATGAGAAGAAAAGATCAAAATATTCTGTATCCATTATGCATCTTTAGCTTGAAGGTAACCCAATCCCTAATCTGTTTCCTATTATTTTGGTCTGGATCTCCCTATGAATAATGTGACATGGAAGTGTTGATTCTTGTTTTCTATAAGAGGATAGAGAGGCTATGGGATTTGAGTTCCATTGGATCGGAGTCCGATTGCAATTCCAATTTAGATTTAGCTAGACTCATAGACAGATTCATTTGCAAAAATTGATGACATTTGGAAGATCATTTGCCCCTTTTACACTGATTCTTGTCCAGTTGTCTCTTGGCAGCTTTTGGATGCCCATTTCATGTCCTCATCATTTTCCTCATTCTATTCCTTCGGAGTAACCAATTCTGAAATTGAAATTTGGAATAAATGAATATCCGTGAGGATGTCATTCATATATAACCCTTTTTTGTTGATCTTTTGCATGAAAACAAGGTTGATCTTGATGGTAAGAACGTACATGTTTCTCTAGGTAATATGTCAATTGGATTCTTGAGGTTTGATTGGATTGTATGTACACTTGTCTTATTGCAAACTTGAAAAAAGAATTGAACCGTCCCCAATCTTGTGATCTTCAAAAGTAGAATTTGAGGATGTGATGCTCATGCATTTTCCATCTGTGTATACGAGAGGATCACTCGAAAACATATTTATTAATAATTTGGAGAAACAACATTCAACGACTTGATATCAATTCTTAGCCATTCGCTTGATCAAGATTCGTGTTGCATTCTCACCATGTGAAGAATGACCATGTTTCTTTTGTATATAGGAAAGGAACAATTTCCCATTTGACCTTGGGCATTCTTCTCTTGGTAAAACCCCTTGACAAAGGAAAGCTTGACTTATGGGTTTTCAACTTCAAGTTTGGCCAGTGTTGAATATGTAGGTTTCAAGTGGCTGAAGGTTTAAAGTGAAGGAAGGACGTTGAATTAGCATTCAGACAAAGCTATCTTTGCCCATCTTAATTGGCATTCCCTACATCTATTTGATTTTACTTTCCCTTTTATTAGGTGCCCAATGTCTTCTCTACTTGATATTCACGTTGAAGCTTGTTAGGATGCCTAAATCTTTGAATATTGTGATTCTTGGCTCCTTGGATCCATGTTTTTGGATCTATCCTTTCATTGGTTCCTTATTTAATGGCCAATTTTTTGGGCGTTGAGGCAATACATAAGTCCTTTGGGAACCTTTGAGTTTGACATGTCCATTTGTAACCATCATATTGGTATCATTTGCAAATGCATGGATATTAAGACTTTCTTTCTCATTTTGGAGAACCTTTGAATTGTATTGTAACTTGTTTACTTGATGTGACATCCCAAATCATTGGCTCCAATAGCTATCAAACTAGAGGGAGGCTTTTCTTGATAGTCTTTAATATATAATGCACTCAATCTATGAGTATTGATAGATAAGGTGCTTAGTATGATTGTGACTATTGATTCTAGCCACCTTTTTTAAATGGATTGCAAAAGAACTTAATGCCAATATGTTATATTTGTTAGTCATTCTCAATCTTACAATGTCCTTCCACATTGACAATGGCTTCTAGAATGCATTTTTCTTTGAGGGAAGCTCTTTTTTTCTTCTTCAATCCATTGATTGTTGAACATTCTTATCCTTTGGCCATTAACTACAATAATTGGAACACAATTTTTAACCCATGTTGCTTTTGTGGATGACTTTGTGACACCTTTATCTGTAATTATTGGTAAAATAGCTTCTAATGTTGTCATCTTGATCATCCTTGTTTTTAGGCTTGCTTCTACGTTTCTTTCTATGGTTAGAATGTTGCAAATTTCATGTGTCTTTGTTATTTGTGGAAATCATAGGCCTTCTGATAGTTATTTCACTCAAAAGTGCAACATATTGTAGAGAAACTGTCTAGCAAATAATGTACTATATCTAATGGTTTTTCAAAAATCTCATAATGATGCTTGAATGTGTAATGAGACATTGACATGCATTGCATCATAAATATTCACTTTATGAGCTTAGAGATTGAATTCCATTGCATCATCCATATTCACTTTTTGAGCTTGAAACTGTGGAAAAAGAACAACTTGAAGAATATGAGTTGCAACCCTATGTATGTACTCATGAAAAAATAATAAATCTCTCTCATTCTTTTCATAAGCGTTGCACAATTTCTTCCATACTTGCTCTAAAGTCTCAAGGTCCAAGAAAAAGAGAGCAAATATCCAAGTGCAAGCATATAGTAGTTGTAGCCATCTCATCAATCTATTTTCAATCATCATCATCCATGTGAAGGGGTTAGTTTTTCGGATCACTTAATGCTCTCCTTTGTCTCCTTTGAAATCATGCATCTCATATTTGATTCTTTTGTAGAAAAAAGTTAAAGCCATTATTTCATGTCTAAGTGTTGAAGATAAGAAATTTTTTGGCAGTCTTTTGAAATGGAGTGTATTGTCCACAAAGAAAATTGATAATGATCATATCCAAGAAACAATATGATCCATGACTTCTATCAATCATGCTTGCATAATAAATGTATGGTTGCATAAAATAGGATCAAATAAAATAACACATATAACATACATCACTTATGGAAAGAGTGGATATGCGTTTATCACTAAAGAGAATATTTTCGTGTCTTGTAGCTAGGAAAACCTCAGTGTTAACCTCTCTTAAGCATATAAGGCTTAATGAAAATCGCAAAAAATATTATGCTCAGATCATAAAGTATACATAGGTAGTATCCACAAACAATACATATTGAATATGTTTACAAGATATAAGCACAAGAAAACAATGTGTACATATGTGGATAAACTTTAGTAAAGTAGTATGTCAACATGTTTGCTTTGTCATTGAATCTAAATGCTTGTGTGTAAGTGAAAGGTTGAATGATTAAAAGAATCCCATGAATGGAATATCAACTAACATAATTGCATGATAAGAGTAAAGTTGTGCCTATTCATTTCGTTTGAAAGAGTTCTTATTTACGCAAAAAAGGAATACCTTTTTGCAAATGAAATGGAGATAAGGAGAAGGTAAATCTTCTCTTTATTAGAGGAGGTTCACACATAAGCTATTACAAGTTCATTTAGAACAATCCCTCTCTTTTAGCTTGATTGTACATAGGTCTTTAGGGACTATCCTTTCCTCACAACTAGGCTTATTGCGATACAAAAAGTATGTTTCTTTCCCATGTACAAGGAAGGTGGTACAATGTTTATATCCTTGAACAAACTTATGGGCGATACAAATTCTTCCCTATATATATGATGGTACAAAGGGGATGTTTTACAACACATCATCATAGGTGAAATTGACTTGAGGAGCTTCTTCATTGGTTTTCTCCGCTACATTTACATTGCTTGGCCTCTTGTTGAAAGCACCTTTGTTGTTGTTGTTGTTATTGTTATTGTTGTTATTGTTGTTGTGAAGTCAACAATGCTTCGCAACATGGTTCGTTTTACCACATATTTTGCAAGAACTATCTTGAAAACAATCCTTTTATAAATAAATTGTTTGGTTACAATAAATGCATTTTATACTTTATAACCAAGGCATTTGTTTTGAATTCATCATGCATTTTCAACTTATTTTCATGTTGCTATAGAGAATTAATGACATACTCTAGTATGGGGATAGGATCCTTTTCTTTAAGAACAATTACAATTTGTCCAAGCTTATCATCATGCATGGCTTTGAGTAGGATTGCTACTTAGTCTTCATTTTACAATTTGTCCAAGCTTATCATCATGCATGGCTTTGAGTAGGATTGCTACTTAGTCTTCATTTTCAATGTCCAAGCTTATCATCATGCATGGCTTTGAGTAGGATTGCTACTTAGTCTTCATTTTCAATGGGGAATTACTTAGTCTTCATTTTCATAAGCTAATTGGATAAAAATAATCTTTAGCTTGTTTACAATTGTAGGTATATCTTCTCTTTGAAACATGGTGAGAGAATAAAGATGCATTTTAAGTGCTATTTAGGAGTTTCTAGAAATAGCTCTAGAGTTTTTCTGTAGAGCAATCCATGGTTGATTTGTGGTAGTGCGAACATCCAATAAATATACATAGTTATCATCCAGAGAGATGAGTAAAAATTCCAAGTGCTTACTCATTTCTTTGAAATGTGGTAGTCCTCTTCTATGCTCAAGTGTTTCATTTGGTGCTAATGGTTTAGTGACGGATCATAATTGTTTGGTCATAAGATGTTTTCTGTGTGTTGAAACCTTGGCCATTGAATCTATCTAGAGATTTTTTTAGTCATGATGGAGAGGTCTTAGCAAAGTTGCTCACTTTGGTAGTGTTTAAATCCTTATGACAATGTTTTAATTGATGGATTTATAGTGACAAGAGGGTCTTATCACTCAACAACAATGAGGGAAGTGTCTAATCCCATGGAAATTAAAGCTAAACATATATACATGGCATGCTAAGACCTTTGAAAAGTAGGAGTGATTATAGAGCACTAAAAGTTGGGTTTCCTCTCCTCAAATCTATCCAAGTTGGGTGTTAAAAACTATTAACCCTCGTTCTCATATTTAAAGTGCCACCATCTTCACTCAATATAATCAGTCACTAAAAAAAATATCCACATGACAGACTAAAAGGTTAGTCAGAGTTCTTGGCTCAAGGAAAAATTGAGTAAGATGCCATCCTAGAGCTTTGAAGAAAGTTCAAGAGAACATGTATGAACATGTACTCCAATTCAAATCTAATATTCAAGGTACAATTATGGGTCCTCATGGAATTCATCAAGTGCATCTACGAGAATGTCAATGGTTTGAATCATAAGATTAATAGAATCTTGAAATGCTTACCACCATCTCACTTTTGTGAGATTTTAGAAGATCTTGTGATGGAGATTCTAGGAAAAATATCATCTCTAAAGAGATGTGTTTCCATTTGTTTTTTCCCAAAGCCAACTCAAAGATCAAAGAAGGTAATTAGAGTGAACAATAATAGTGACTGTTGGAGACCTCTAAATCTCCAAAGTCTTGATCTATACTGATTTAAGAACACCTCTATACCAATCATAGAACAAAATTTACACAAATTTTACTTAAACAATCATTCACAAATACTTCACTGTGTGAAGTCTCTTCTTCTTCAAGAGGTGTGGTTCAGAATTTAACTTCTTTACCTGCACATAGCTTCAAATCTCTTCAATCTAATGATGTACATACCTCCATATCTCTTCAATCTAATCTTTGCGCAACCATAACATTGATTAGATCTTTAAAAGAATCATTAAAACTCTGATTTGATCATTAAGATCAAAGGTATGTCAGAAACTATCTTTCTTTTTTGACATAGTCAACTTCTCGAGTTGATTTCTCACAAGGCAAGTCTCGTTTTGCTAAATGCTTTTAGCCATAGCTTCCTTACCTCCTAACTTAGTTTTTGAATGCTCATTTATAAAAAAAATTTACATTGTGCACTGAGATCCAAGCAAAACTCTGACATGAGAAAGTGCACGACTCTAAGATGTCTATCTGTAGACTTTACAAATACATGTTGCTATTGATCATACACGCAACCTAAAATGAATTAGGCCATAAAACTTTGAACATAGCTTAATTAGCTTCTAGATTAGATGTGTACAAAATGTTTCTTAATCCACATGATCAGACTGAGAGAAATCAGAGAAAGACTCGATGCTAACTCAGGAAGATGACTCTCTACACATCTATCTCATGGAGACTTTTTTTCTAATGACTCTCTCTCTATTTCTTTACATTATTGACTTATATACATATGATACTAGACTCATCCCACATCTATTACATTACTCCTTATCATTCTAATGATCATCTATATACATTTTACAAGAATTTTCATCTATAATGTACATATGTATACAATCTACATTTCTGAAATCTCTTCACTTCCTTCAATGACTTCTTTGACTTCATTATGATTTCTGACTTGCTTAAAGTTCTTCATAATCACCAATTAGGGATTGCTTTTCTCGAATAGCTTCCCCTCAATCACTTATTGTGGTTATGCCATTCTTCTTTATTCTTGTCATCTCTTTGAACTTCTGTAGCTTAGGTCCATCTAAGCTCTTTGTCAACATATCTGCAACTTGCTCTTTTGTTGGTGTATACAAAACTTCGATCTCTTTTTCAACTACCTTTTCTCTGAAGAAATGATACTGAATCTCTATGTCTTTAGTCCTAGCATGAAAAATAGGATTAGCTGCCAAATATAATGAACTCATGCTATGTCCAAAAATAAGTGGAATACTCTGATCAGTTCCAAAACTCTTCAATAAGGTCTTCAACCATATTAGTTCCTTTTCAGCCTCTACCATTCCTTTATACTCAGCTTATGTGGATGACAAAGCAACTGTATGTTGCTTCTTTGAGCACCAAGAAACTAACTTATCTCCAATATAATAAAGATAACCATGAGTAGATCTTCTATCATCTGAATTACCTACCCAATTTGCATCACTAAACACCTTGATTCTTGTGTCAGAAGTAAAACCATAATACAAACCTTCACTCAAGGCTCCCTTGATATATTTAAGTACCCTCGGCATATGATAGGTATGATCTTGTCAAGGTAGCATAGATCAAACTACCTACCAAACTCTGATATTTATTCATATCATTAAATTTTCTTCTCCTCCATATCTACTCAATTTATGATTTACCTCCAATAGTGTGGTTGAAGGCTTGCAATCTTCCATGTTTAATTTGACTAGAAGATTCTTCAAGTATCTGTTGTGTAACATATGCTCCATGTTGAGTATACACAATTTGCATTCCTAAGAAATAAGAAAAGTTTCCCAATTCACTTATCTTAAACTCGTTTTCTATTTGCTTCTTAAGCTCCTTGATTCCTTGAGCATCCGTACCTGTCATAATAATATCATCAATATAAATACACATATATATGAACCCATCTTCATTTGCCTTCACTAGCAAGCTACTATCTGCTTTTGAAGCTTGATATCCACATTCATTCAAGAACTTAACAAGCCTGTAATTCCATGCCCTTGGGGCGTGCTTCAAACCATACAAAGCTCTCTTGAGATTGCATACATAATTTGATCCAATTGAATCCATGAAACCCTCTGGTTGCTCCATGTACACCTCATCTACAATATATCCATTCAGAAATGCATTCTTCACATCTAGTTGTGACAACTTCCATCCTTTACAAGCAACAATAGAAATTAGGATTCTAATTGTAGACATCTTAGCAACTTGACTAAAGGTTTCATCATAATCTACCCCATAAGTTTAAGCATAACCTTTAACCACAACTATAGTTTTATACCTAGACACCTCACCATTTGCAAATCTCTTTGTCTTATACACCCACTTACATCCAATCACCTTCTAGTTCTTTGCTCTTGGTAGCAATTCCCATGTCTCATTCTCAAGTAGAGCATCATACTCTTCTTGCATTGCCTTCTCCCAATTCTTATTTCCTTTAGCTTCTTCATATGTGATTGGATCTTCATCTCTCTTCACAATATAAACATAATCTTTTGTTGTTAAGAAAGATGTATCATAACTATACCTGATAGGTTCCTTTCTTTCTCTCAAAGACCTTCTGACCTTTGTACTTCTTGAAGTCTCAGTCACATTTGATTGTGGATAAAATCTTGAACTATCTTCATTATTGCCTTGCAATTTACTTTTACAATCATCATCATCAATATCTCTTCATACACCTTTACTTTTGTCTTCCCTTTCCTTTGTATTTCTTCAAAATCTACATGAACATTACTTGACCCTCTATACCATGTGATTTGCTAATCAAATGTTATATCTTTTGTGACAAGAAAGTGCTTTGTAGATTGACTCCACAATCTCTATCCCATCTATCTTTCATCATACCCAATAAACACACACTTCTTTGCTTTGGGTTGTCGGTTATGTCTTAATTGAGAAGGAACATAAGCATATGCCAAACATCCAAATACCTTACAATGATCAAGAGTAGGTTTCTTACCCCACCATGCTTCATTAGCTGTTCTACCATTCAAAGCTTTTCAGGGTAACCTATTCGCAAGATATGTTGCAATGTTGATAGCTTTTGCCCACAAGTAGTTGGGACAATTCTTTTCTTTCATCATTGATCTTGCAAACTCAACAAGATTTCTATTTCTTCTTTCTGCAACTCCATTTTGTTGAGGGGAGTACCTGCAAGTTACTTCTCTTTTTATACCTGCATTCCACAAATAGTCATCAAATTCTATAGAAAAATATTCTCCCCCTCCATTTGATCTTAACCTCTTGAGCTTTTGTCTTGTAATCCTTTCTGCATAAGCATGATAATGCTTGAATATCTTAAACACTTTAAATTTGTCCTTGACTACATAAAGTGTAATCCATCTTGTTGCATCATCAACAAACAACACATAATATCTGGATCCATTTTACTACGGTCCCTTGAAGGACCCCACACATCTGTATGAACCAACGAAAGCATATTTGAATACTTGTATCCTGATTTATTGTATGAACTTCTGTGATCTTTACCTAATTGACAAGCTTCACACTTGTAAACCATGTGTTGACCTTCAACATTTGGTAATCCAAGCACTGCATCATTCTTTGATATTTCTTTTATGTCTCTCTCATTAAAATGACCTAGTCTTTTATGCCATAAGTCTAACTCAAACATCTTTTGACTTCCATAAGTAAACAATGCATATCCTACGTTACTTTAGTCATTGAGAGTAAAAAGCCTTCCTTCTTTTTGACCTATAGTGATATTTCTATATCCTTGATTTGGATCTTGCACATAAAGACTATCATTTGTGAATTTGACTTCATATCCTTTCTCCACAATTTTTCCTACACTTATCAAGTTTGTAGGAATAGTAGGAACATAAAGTACCTTGCTTAAGAGTGTGCTTCCACTCTTTGTCTTCACTAATCGAATTCTTTCCACCTTATGCTTGGTGTTGTCTCCTGTTTGAATTGTAAGTCCACTCACCTTTGCTTCCATATCAGTCATCAATGATATATTGCCACTCAGATGATTGCTACATCCTGAGTCAATATAGAATACCCTTTGATCTTCTCCTATTGCTTCATGTGTTGCATTCAAGATGAGAGTCATGTCATCCTTTTGATCTAATGCATAATTATAATAGTTGTTATTGTAGGACTGAGATTGAAAGCTTCTTCCACCTCCTCTAGCATATGAATTCTTGCCACTTCTTCCTCAGAAGTTACCCCTTTGATTTTTGCCTCCTTTACCTCTTTGATTGAAACTCTGATTAGGACTTCCACCATTTTGATTGTTATACCAACAATCATTTGCCAAATGATTTGTTTTGCCACAAATCCAACAAGGTTTAACATTATCTTTATTCTTACCTCCTCTTCCTTTACCTCTTGAATTCATCTTCCCGCTTGTGAAGTTAACTTGGCTTGAAAATCCTTCATCATCATTGTTGACGCGGCAAGAAGGCTTGAAACTCAACAAGACTGCTAAACTCACCACGTCATAAGAACTAAGCTAGAGTGATATTAGAACACCTTTATAATCATCATTAGCTTAGCAACCTTTCTGAAACTAAAAGCTTTATAACTGTATTTAGTGAAATCTGAAAAATTCACTTTACAAAAAACTTTGCCTTTCCTTCAGGCTTCAATTCTGAACTGATTTATTTCAATCTTTACAATTCTTTGTATGCTTACTGTTGATATTCTTTTCGTCACTCAGATGTGCCAAAACTGAGTTTTGAACTCACCAGAATATCACCGAAACTTTATTGGACTGTTACCGATCTGTCACCGTAATCTTACCTGAATGTTACCAGAATTAACTGCAATTCTATTTGTAGTTACTTCAAATGTGTGTAAATGAAGTAAGGAAGTAATACTTGAGCTTCCTTCAGTGAATGAACTCTATTTGAAGTTCGAGAAGAAACTTCACTAGTTTTGGATGCCTTTAATGTCAGACATAGTACTATGTGTACATGTCCCATTTCACAAAATTCTTTTGATCAGTTTGTAGTTGAGACTACTAGCTTCAAGATAAGCTATCAGTCATGAAAAACTTTACACTATACTATGAGATCTAACTTGTAGAAGTACCGTAAAATGTGTACGAAGAAAACAGTAACTGTTAACTGACTTTCATAGTAACATGAAAGCACTTAGATTTCTACACACATAAAGAATGCGCTCAGATCTTTCCACATAAATATGTGTTTTATATTAGAGAAGATGTGTATAGAATGGCTTGGTCTCACTTTGCTCATAGTCATGAGAACTCTCCTATGCTGAGTAGTTTCTCCTTACCATCTCTCTCTCTCTCTCAGATGAATCGTGATTGTTCAGGTTCTATTATTCATCTCTACATACGCACTCTTGCGTCTACTACACATACACCCTTCTTCTCTCATTCTAAATGCTCTACTAAGCACTCTCTACTAACTTATATACATTTTTGATCGGAGACTCAAAACTCGTAATTCTGGAAGTTTCTATGAACCACATTACAGTCGTGAATTTGTTCCTTCACTAAGGTTTGATTTTTTGAATGCTTTGTTTCTTCTTTTCTTCATTTTCCTTCATCCTTCATATATCTTTGGGTCTTTATGTCTAATTAGTGACTGGATCTCCAACAATCATTTGACTGCTTTCCTTTGACATTTGTTTTCTTATCCTTGGAGTCCATAGCTTGGCTTTCATCCCTATCATTATCTCCCTTAATGTCTTGCTCAAAAGTTAGCATGTGTCTTAACAATTGATTAAGATAAGAAGTAAAATGATCTAATGACAGTTCTATGGACAATATGAAAGGTTTCCATTTCTCATCTCCTCTTAGACTTGGGTCCTCTTCAATATATTCATCTACCGCGCCCAAGCTATCTGCAATATCCTTCATTCTTACCACATAATTAGAAATTGATTGTGAACTCTTCTTCTTGAAGGTTGTGAACTCAACCCATAGTGAGGACTCCTTGACTTGGTTGTATTTTGAAAATGCTCTTGCAAAGAATTCCACACATATGTTGCACTTTGTAATCCTTTAATATGAGGTAGAAGATAATCATTTACAGCCACGTAAATGATGCTCCTAGCTTGACCTTCTTCATCCAATTCTTCAAATTTGCAAGTTCTTTCCTAGTTGGAACACTAGGATCTTCAAACTCAAGCTTTTCTTCTTCTCTTGTGATGAATGCCATCAAGTCTTTGCTCATGAGGTGTGCCTCCATCCTCATGGACCAGGCTACATAGTTTTCCCTATCTTGCTTATCAATCTCCAAGCTTTCTCCCATCTTTGATCTTTGTCTTCTGCAAATGTTAAGATAAGATTCAAATTTTCAGATCCTTTCGGTCTTAATCTTCATAGTTCTTCAAGTTTTTTTCTTCAAGACTTTGATCTTGTCCACTTTTGATTAGAAGAAAACTTCAATGTTTGCAACAGTCGGGCTTCCAATGCTCTTTACTTCACTTTATATTGCACCTTTTGCTCTGATACCACTGTTTGAGACCTCTAAATCTCCAAAGGCTTGATCTATAATGATTTAAGAACACCTCTATATCATTCATAGACCAAAATTTAAACAAATGTTAGCTTGATTTACAAAATCATTCACAAACACTTCACTATGTGAAGTCGCTTCTTCTTCAAGAGGCCTGCTTCAGAATTTAACTTCATTACCTGCACATAGCTTCAAATTTCTTCAATCTAGTGATGTACATACCTCCATGCTACCTTTGTGCAACCACAACATTGATTAGATCTTCAAAAGAATTATTAAAACTCTGATTTGATCATTAAGATCAAAAGTATGTCACAAACTATCTTTCTGAACAAGTGACTTTGACATAGTCAACTTCTCAAGTTGATTTTGTCATAGCACACATCTCATTTTGCTAAATGATTTTAGACATAGTTGCTTTATCTCCTAACTTAGATTTTGAATGTTGATTTATAAAAAAACTTTACACTGTGCACTGAGATGCAAGCAAAACTCTCACATGAAAAAGTGTGCGACTCTGAGAGGTCTATCTAGAGACTTTACATATACATGTTCCTATCGATCATACACACAACCTAAAAGGAATTACATAAGAATTTGAACATAGCTTGATTAGCTTCTAGATTAGATGTGTACAAAAGATTTCCTGATCCACATGATCACCCTGAGAGAAATCAGAGAAAGACTCGATGCTAACTTAGGAAGATGACTCTCTACACATCTATCTTGTGGACATATGTTTTCTAATGAATCTCTCTCTATTTCTTTACATTATTGACCTATATACATAAGATACTAGACTCATCCTACATTTATTACATTACTTCTTATCATTCTAATGATCATATATATCCATTTTTCAAGATTTTTTATCTGTAATGTACATATGTATATAAGCTACATTTCTGAAATCTCTTCACTTCCTTCAATGACTTCTTTGATTTCATTTTGATTTTTGACTTGCTTCAAGTTCTTCATAATCACCAATTAGGGATTTTTTTGCTCCAACAACTCCCCCTCAATCACTTATTGTGATTATTGTATTCTTCTTTATTACTGCCATCTCTTTGAACTTTTGTAGCTTAGGTCCATCTAAGCTCTTTGTCAATATATTTGCAACTTTCTCTTTCGTTGGTGTATACAAAAATTCAATCTCTTTTTCAAGCACCTTTTCTCTAAAGAAATGATACTAAATCTGTATGTGTTTAGTTGTGGCATGAAAAACAGGATTAGCTACCAAATATAATAAACTCATGTTGTCTCTAGAAATAATTGGAGTACTTTGATCAGTTCCAAACTCTTCAATAAGGTCTTGAACCATATCACTTCTTTTGCATCCTCTACCATTCCTTTATACTCAGCTTCTATGGATGACAAAGAAATTGTATGTTGCTTCTTTGCGCACCAAGAAACTAACTTATCTTGAATATAACAGAGATAACCATGAGTAGAACTTCTATCATTTGAATTACCTACCCGATTTGCATCTCTAAACACCTTGATTCTTGTGTCAAAAATAAAACAATAATACAAACCTTCACTCAGGGTTCCCTTGATATATAAGTACCCTTTGAGCTACAATCCAATGAGCTTTCTTTGGACAATGCATAAATTGTGATAAGACACCAACTACATATGATAGGTTTGGTCTTGTCAAGGTAGCATAGATCAGACTTCCTATCAAACTCTCATATTTCTTCATATCATTAAACTCTTATCCTCCATATCTACTCAATTTATGATTTACCTCCCATGGTGTGGTTGAAGGCTTGCAATCTTCCATGTTGAATTTGACCAGAAGCTTCTTCAAGTACCTCTCTTGTGTAACATATACTCCATGTTGAGTATACACAATCTGCATTCCTGAAAAATAAGACAAGTTTCCCAAATCACTTATCTTAAACTCGTTTTCTATTTGCTTCCTAAGCTCCTTGATTCCTTGAGCATCTATACCTGTGACAATAATATCATCAACATAAATACACATATATATGAACCCATCTTCGCTTGCCTTCACTAGCAAGCTACTATTTGCTTTTGAAGCTTGATATCCACATTCATTCAAGAACTTAACAAGCCTGTAATTCCATGCCCTTGGGGTTTTCTTCAAACCATACAAAGCTCTCTTGCGCTTGCATACATAATTTGATCCAATTGAATCCATGAAACCCTTTGGTTGCTCCATGTACACCTCATTTGCAATATATCCATTCAGAAATGCATTCTTCACATCTATTTGTGAAAACTTCCATCCTTTACAAGCACCAATAGCAATTATGGTTCTAATTGTAAACATCTTGGCAACTGGACTAAAGGTTTCATCATAATCTACCCCATAAGTTTGGGCATAACCTTTAACCACAAGTCTAGATTTATACCTAGACACGTCACCATTTGCAAATCTCTTTGTCTTATACACCCACTTACATCCAATTACCTTCTGGTTCCTTGGTCTTGGCACCAATTCCCATGTCTCATTCTCAAGTAGAGCATCATACTCTTCTTGCATTGCCTTCTCCCAATTCTGTTTTCCTTTAGCTTCTTCATATGTGATTGGATCTTCATCCATCTTCACAATATAAGCATAATCTTTTGTTGTTAAGAAAGATGTATCATAGCTATACTTGATATGTTCCTTTCTTTCTCTGAAAGACCTTTTGACCTTTGGACTTCTTGAAGTCTCAACCACATTTGATTCTAGATCAAATCTTGGACTATCTTCATCATTGCCCTCCAATTTACTTTTATGATCATCATCATCAATATCTTCTTGATACACCTTTACTTTTGTCTTCCCTTTCCTTTGTATTTCTTCAAAATGTGCATGATCATTTGTATACCATGTGCTTTGCTCATCAAATGTAACATCTTTGTAACAAGAAATTTCTTTGCAGATCGACTCCTCAAGCTATATCCCATCTATCTATCATCATACCCAA
Source organism: Ceratopteris richardii (assembly GCA_020310875.1). NCBI lineage: Eukaryota > Viridiplantae > Streptophyta > Polypodiopsida > Polypodiales > Pteridaceae > Ceratopteris > Ceratopteris richardii. Next base: position 153,247,368 of record CM035414.1, read on the forward strand.
TAAACACATACTTCTCTGCTTTCGGCTCTAGCTTGTGTTAATTGAGAAGAAACATAAGCATATGCAAAACATCCAAATACCTTACAATGATCAAGAGTAGGTTTCTTACCCCACCATGCTTCATAAGGTTTTCTACCATCCAGAGCTTTGCAGGGTAACCTATTCACCAGATATGTTGCAATGTTGATAGCTTCTGCCCACAAGTAGTTGGGACAATTCTTCTCTTTTATCATTGATCTTGCAAACTCAAGAACAATTCTATTTCTTCTTTCTGCAACTCCATTTTGTTGACAGGATACCTGCAAGTTACTTCTCTTTTTATCCCTGCATTCCACAGATAATCATCAAATTCTTTAGAAAAATATTCTCCCCTTCCATCTAATCTTAACTTGTTGAGCTTTTGTCCTATAATCCTTTCTCGATAAGCTTTATAATGCTTGAATGTCTTGAACACTTCAGATTTGTCCTTGATTACATAAAGTGTAATCCATCTTGTTGCATCATCAATGAACAACACATAATATCTGGATCCATTTATGCTATAGTCCCTTGAAGGACCCCACACATCTGTATGAAACAACTCACGCATATTTGAATACTTGTATCCTGATCTATTGTATGAACTTCTGTGAGCTTTACCTAATTGATAATCTTCACACTTGTATACCATGTGTTGACCTTCAACATTTGACAATCCAAGCACTACATCATTCTTTGACATTTCTTTTATGGCTCTCTCATTAAAATGACCTAGGCTTTTATGCCATAAGTCTAACTCAGACATCTTTTGACTTCCATAAGTAAACAATGCATGTCCTACATTACCTTGGACATTGAGAGTAAAAAGCCTTCCTTCTTTTTGACCTATAATGATACTTCTATATCCTTGATTTGGATCTTGCACATAAAGACCATCATTTGTGAATCTGACTTCATATCCTTTCTCTTCCTACACTTATCAAGTTTTTAGGAATAGTAGGAACATAAAGTACCTTGCTTAAGAGTGTGCTTCCACTCTTTGTCTTCACTAATCAAATGCTTTCCACCTTATGCTTGGTGTTGTCTCCTATTTGAACTGTATGTCCACTCACCTTTGCTTCCATATTAGTCATCAATGATATATTTCCACTCAGATGATTGTTATATCTTGAGTCAATATAGAATACCCTTTGATCTTCTCCTATTGCTTCATGTGTTGCATTCAAGATGAGAGTCATGTCATCCTTCCGATTTGATGCAGAATTATAGTAGTTGTTATTGTAGGACTGAGATTGAAAGCTTCTTCCACCTCCTCTAGCATATGAAGTCCTACCACCTCTTCCTCTGAATTAACCTGTTTGATTTTTGCCTCCTCTACATCTTTGATTGAATCTCTCATTAGGACTTCCACCATTTTGATTGTCATACCATCAATCATTTGCCAAACGATTTGTTCTGCCATAAATCCAACAAGCTTTAACATTATCTTTATTCTTACCTCCTCTTCCTTTACCTCTTGAATTCATCTTCCCTCTTGTGAAGTTAACTTGGAGTGAAGATCCTTCATCATTTTTGACTGCTTTCCTTTGACATTTGTTTTCTTATCCTTGGAGTACATAGCTTGGCTTGCATCCGTATCATTATCTCCCTTAATGTCCTACTCAAAAGTTAGCATGTGTCGTAGCAATTGATTAAGATTAGGAGTAAAATAATCTAATGACAGTTCTATGGACAATATGAAAGGTTTCCATTTCTCATCTCCTCTTAGACCTGTAAGTATTTTTCTTACCAACTTGTCCTCTTCAATATCTTCATCTACTTCTCCCAAGCTATCTGCAATATCCTTCATTCTTGCCACATAATCAGGAATTGATTGTGAACTCTTCTGCTTGAAGGTTGTGAACTTAGCCCATAGTGAGGGCTTCCTTGACTTGGTTGTATTTGGAAAATGCTCTTCAAAGCATTCCACAAATCTATTGCACTTTCTAATCCTCTAATATGAGGTAGACGATAATCATTTACACCCATGTAAATGATGCTCCTAGCTTGAGCATACTTCTTCATCCAATTCTTCAAATTTGGAAGTTCTTCCCTAGTTGGAGCACTAAGATCTTCAAACTCAGGTTTTTCCGGGTATTATTGCACTAAATAAAATCTCACATGGTCTAATTTGCATATCCAAAGAGCTAGGGCTGGTCATATGCTAGTATGTGGGATGAACTTTACCACTTGACAACTCAACTTTCCAAGCCTCTCGAAGCTTGTCCAACTTCTTTCAGTGGTATTAGAGAAACTTCAAGATGGGAGATGAATTTCTATCAACAATTGAGAAGTTTGATAGACACAATTATGCTCCATGGAAAATTAGAATTGAGGCTTATTTGCAAAGAAGAAATCTGTATGGGATTGTATCAGATGATGAAGCAATACCTATTCGAAGATCAAAAGGAGGACCTATTCAAGAAGAAATAGATAAGTTCACACTTTGGTGCAGAAGAGATGCTCAAGCAAGGTCATATATACTCACTCTATCTTTGATTTTCTATTGCCATATATTAGAGGATTCAAGGCATCTCAAGAGACTTGGGATACCCTAGAGATTTTCTTTTCTACTAGTACAAAAGCAAGGAAGAACCATCTTTGGAATGAGTTCAATTAGATGAAGAAGAATTCAAAACAAACCATCACTGAGTTTGTTATAAAGGTCAAGGAGGTTGGTGATCAATTGGCATAGATTGGAGAGCGCATTGAAGAAGAGGCCATCATGAGGCAAATGTCAATGGGATTAGAGGTGAAAAGCCATGGCAGTATTTCACCAGAACATATGATCTTATCATGGATGAACAAACTCTAGATTTCAACATCTTTCTTGGACAAATCTTCAATCAAGAGGCCAACAATAGCATAAAGGAAGGTAATTCCTATCATGCTAATTCAATTAGTGCTCTATATGTAGATAAGAAGGACAAGAAGCTGAAAGTCAAGAAGAAGGATGTTATGAATTATGGAATATGTGGAACAAGGAATTGTTGGAGTGTTAATTTATTGATGTATTAATGTGTTTTGGTGGTTTGATATAGCAGGTGAAGGTTCTTGAGGAGCGTGAAAGGCATGAAATGGCAGACATCAATAATCTGGCTTTAGAGCAGACATCAATAATCCGACTTATAATTTAGTTTATAAATATACCCGCATAGAAGGTTCTATTGTTAGAAACAGTTAGAAAATTAGTGCTTAGAATAAGGGTTATTGTAGACTGCAATTTTTAATATTTAAAGAAAAGTCTTTCTACAAAAGTCACCAAATTTTATTTTCGCGATTGCTTTTTTTCAACAAAATAAAAAATTCCTATAAATACATGAACTCTATGGATTGTCGAAACAGAGTAAATGGGGGATATTGCACCTAATATTGTGTTCTATCTTGTCTCTTGTCGTGTTTATTTTTGTGTGTGTTTTCTACATCCCTAACCTCTATGTGTGTGTGAGTAAGATAATGATAATAGTGGTATCAGAGCTCTACATGCGTCACTAAAAAGGGGCATGTTTCTGTTCATTTTGGCGATTGATCTCTATTTCACTATTCTCTATTCGTGAACTAATTCCGATTCCAATTTTGTTTCTGTTTTCGTTTTTTATTTCAATTCCTTTTTTGTTTCCAATTCCGATTCTTGTTCTTGTTCCAATTCTAGTTTTTGTTTCTGTTCCAGTTCCAGTTCCAAAACCAAAACTAGAACCTATGTTTACACCTACATTTACTCCTACGTTTACACCTGCATTTACTCCTTCAACTTACTCCAAGGCATCAGCATCGACTAAGGCATAAAACTTAGGCATTACTTTGGCATCTTTGGCATCCAAGGCTCCCTTGGTGATCCTTGGCAGCCATTGGCTATGTGCAAACCAATTCTAATTTATGAGTGGAAATAAGGAGTTTTACATTCACCAAGGTGGGAGGATTTGAGCCCATAACCTCACTCACACAAGGGAAGTGTTTTACCACTACAATATCTCTTTGTGTTGTCACTTTAGCTCTCTTTTCTTGTATTTAATACAACTTTCATCTCTTTGTTACTTTTTCAAGAAGGCTTGGGCAAGACGACGTAGCGCCATGCGGTAAGTTTGAGCGTACATCCTGTCAAGGTACATCAGGATACATCCAGATAGGGTACATCCTATCAAGGTACAACACGCTAGGGTACATCCTTCTAGGGTAGATCCTGCTAGGGTACATTTCCCCAGGGTACATCTTGAGAGGTAAGCACTAGATTGAGGATCCAAAATAACTTTCATGGGTCAGAATTAGGTTCAAGAAACTAAGGTTGAGAGGAAGGAAAGTCTGTAGTTTTTGTTCTCTTCATATTCATGGACCCTACAAACACCATGGAAGATTTTGGTAATATATGTTATTTTATTGACTTATTTAAAGACTATGTCAACACCTCATAGATAATCTTAATAATTTAATGACTCCATGAACATTTTCATGCATGTGTTTTTACATGGAACATGCTTATTTTCATTTAGTGATGAAACATGTGACTCATCATCCATGTTTATTTTTTTATCAACTGAGGTCAACTTCTTTTTCAACTGAGGGGCATGTTATGAATTATGGAATATGTGGAACAAGGAATTGTTGGAGTGTTAATTTATTAATGTATTAATGTGTTTTGATGTTTTGATATAGCAATTGAAGGTTCGTGAGGAGCATGAAAGGCATGAAAGGATGGACATCAATAATCCAAGTTTAGGGCGGACATCAATAATCTGACTTATAATTTAGTTTGGAAATAAACCCAGGTAGAAGGTTCTATTGTTAGAAACAATTAGAAAAGTAGTGGTTAGAATAAGGGTCATTATAGACTGCAATTTTTGATATTGAAAGCAAAGGCTTTCTACAAAAGTCACCAATTTTTATTTTCATGCTGGCTTTTTGAAGGCGCTCTCATGTAACCTATCCTTTTTACATAATAAAAAATTCTTATAAATACATGCACTTTGTGGACTGTCAAAACAGAGTGCATGGGGAAGATTGCACTCAATACTACATTCTATCTCATCTCTTGTTGTGTCTATTTTTTTGTGTGTTTTTTGCATCCGTAACCTTTGTGTGCATGTGAGTAAGATCTTGATAACAAAGGAGGAAGATGGAGAGGAGATTTCCCAAGCCAACTTTGTAGGCAAGAGCAAGTGGAAAGGGAAGAAGAAAGGACAAAAGCATGAAAATACCAAAGGCTAAGACCAACCATACCACTTAGAATTGTTGGATCAATGGGAAGACCCAAAAAAGAAGTGGAAGAGTTGGATATGGCAACAATAGAGGTAGAGGTGGACACAACTTCAATAATAATAATAGAGGCCATAATAAAAGAGCCTACAACAATTATTCTTAAGATCAACAACATGAAAACTCATTGCTTTTGATGAATCAAACCATAAGGAAGGTAAATAAGATGATCATTTATTCTAAATAGATTCAAGATGTTCAAATCATGTTGCAGGCTACATAGCTCTCTTATGTGATCTAGAAATTCCAAAGCATAGACATGAAATTAAAATATGGGATGACACAAAGTATAGTGTGGAGAAGATTGGTAATGTGAAAGCTTCCAATGGCAGGAAAAATATTCTGAGCAAGTACTCTATGTTCCCACTATTAAAAAAAATGTAATAAGTGTAGGCCAAATACTTGAGAAAGCCTTGCAAGTTAGATTCACCCAACATGGAGCTTTTGTGGAAGATCCACGTCAAGGCTTTAGGAAGCTAGCAAGAGGTGAGAAGCATGGTAGGCTCTTTACTTTTGAACTAGGAGAAACCTAATACATAGCTATGTTCAACTTTGGGTCTCAAACCCTAAGTGAGCTTGAAGTGTGGCATAAGAGGCTAGCTCATGTGAATGAAAGAACCTTGAAAGATATATGCAGGGATCAAAGTGTTCTTGGATTGCCAAACATGTCAAACAACATATGATCAACAGATGTGTTGCATGTTAGATTGGGAAGGCACAAGGACAATCATTCAACCAAAAAGGCTACATCCACAAGAACATATTGGACTTAGTACATACATATGTATGGGGGCCAAGCCAACCACCTTCATTGGTAGGATCAAGGTATCATGTCTCATTTATTGATGACCATAGTAGATGGACTATTCTATACTTTATCAAGAGTATGAATGAAGTGTTTGATTGTTCCAAAATGTATCTAGCAAATGTGGAGAATCATATAGGTAGATCACTCAGGAAGCTCAGATCTAATGGAGGGGGAGAATATTTCTCCAAAGAGCTTGATGAATTTTGCAAGATAAAGGTATCAAAAGGGAAGTGACTACCAATTACTCTTCTCAATTCAATGGAATTTCAAAGAGAAGAAACAAGACATTGGTTGGATAATCCAGAACAATGATTGAAGAGAAGAGATTTCCACATTATCTATGGGTAGAGGTTATTTCAATTGCTGTGTACCTTGTCAATAGACTACCATCCAAATAACTTGAAGGCATGAGTCCTTATGAAGAATGGCATGGAAGAAATGCTAGTGTTGGATATTTCAAGGTGTTTGGTTGTTTATCTTATCTTCATGTACCATCATAAATAAGTAGTAAGCTAAATGAAAGGACAACAAAAGCAATGTTCATTAGGTATGATTCAACTCAAAAGAGTTACAAGTTCGATAATCCTTCAATCAAGCAATTCACTACAAGTAGAGATGTTATGTTTGAAGAACAAAGGTCTTGATATCATGAAGATAAACAAAATGTAACTCTACCATATGATCTTGATTTCAACTCTCATCAATTAGAAAGTAAACATGATACACAAGTCTAAGATCCAAGAAGTGATACAAGTGATGACCAAGATGAATGTGAAAAGGATTACAAGGTATGGAAGTCAAGAGGCAAAGCAAAGATGCAAGAGTGTGGAGATTGCTCCAAGCAAGCACCATTCACCTTGCCCAATAGCTTGCCCTTGTGCACTCCTTGCAATCAAGCTTTGAATAAGGTTGGAGGCTTGGTCACTTATATTCTCGACCTACAAAACTTCCTTGATGATACTTTTTCACACTTTACTTGCTCTCTATGCACTCCCTCTGCATACTTTATGACCTTCTTTGCACACTTGGTCTCTCTCTTTGCACACTTTAACCCTCTCCTCACTACCTAAGTGTGTGTCTCTTACTCTCTCTTGCTCTTGTAGTGTAGTGTATGCTCTTGGTCTTTTAGACTATCTTCAAGAATGCTCCTTTATGGTGTGGATTCCTCTTAACCCTCAACTACTTGTCTCTCTTGATGCTTATTTTGTTGTCCCAATGCCCTTATGTAATAAACAACGACACCCTATTTTGACCTATAGTGACTTTATGAGAAAAACAAAAATTTAAATGGGGACCACACATTAGCTCTTATGTATCGTCTTCAATTCCTATATTTTCCACTTTTGATTTTAGTTTTCTACATAATGTGCACATAAGGGAGGGTTATCTAGACTGTTGATAACAGCTTAAAAGCCTTAAAACCCCTTCCAAAAAACTTTTTTGCAAATTGCATTTAACTTTTCTTGCAAGGACATTGTGAATAAACTACTTGTGCACTACCTATGCATCAATGTCCTTCGCCACTTGTGCATCACTTTGCTCAACAATAGGGTTTATGAACATTTTGTTTTCTTCTTACCCTCTACAGATAGTGGTTGAGCTTTACAATGTTGACATTAAGGAGCTAGGGGAACCCTTTCTCTCCCCAACAATTGCTCTATTCATGAGAGAATTTGTGAGGACATAGTCTAAAAAGAAGTGAGGCCTATAGGGCAGCAAATAAGCAACAAGATATTGTATAAGAAGACATGAGGCACTAACCAATGACATAGAAAACAAAATACATGTACACGTAAAGGAAAGAGGTGATCAACTGCAATGAACGCCTAATCAATCATTGAAACCTTTGGCAAATTCCACTCAATAGAAATATGAATAGAACCATGACCACCAAAGTTTGGTACCAAAGAATTTGATATGCTAAAAACCTAATGCAACATGCATTTGGGGTGCCTAAATCTTGCTTGGTCACCAAATCCCTACTTTCTAACCTAAAAGGTTTCATTTTCCTTCTTCTTATTCTTCTTCACACCCTATGTCTCCTCTTGACCTTCTGAACCATCTTATAGCAAGATAACATCTCATTAGCTTCAAGCAACGTTGGAATTGGGTTACTTTCAAAAAATCTACATAACCTTGTAATAAACATAAGTAACCATCATAAATTATTTGTTATTTTTTAAATAAGTTAAGCATAAATATTTCAATAAGGCTTGTAAAGGGTCTCTCCCTTCTTTCCCTTCAAGTTTTTATTGAGAACTTAAATTACATAATAGAATAAGCACGCGTTGTAATAAATAGTTGAACTTTCCCTTGATAGATTCGCACCATGATGAGTATTTTCTTAACTTGAGTGTACATACAAGACTACCTATCACACAAGGATAAGGCACAAAGTGAGCCCAATCGAATATTGCAAAAAAATCGGCTAAAACTTTTGGGGCCATCATCAATGATGGATACGAACCATGATCTTATGCGCATCCTTCCTCTCATACCAATTGTTGTGGTAGCTCATAATAAACTCATTCATTTTGAATGGTCCTTGGAATAAAGGTTGATGAGTAGGAAGATGAAAGTTTCCCAGACAATTAAATGGAGTATTCCTTATGCATTTCCTCCCAAACATGCATCTAGTATATATGTATCTTTTTCCTATAGTGGAAATCCTTGGTGGCTCCTCACATGGGTGCAACATCTAAGGGTGGATTCACACCCTTCTTATAGATCACATATAGCATTTTCATGCCACAAGTTTATTTCAAGCCTTAAGTAGGTTCTAAACCCCTTGAATGTTTTTTAACACTATTTCAAGCCTTAAAGAAGTTTTGATCTTTCATAACATCTTTCCTACACAAGTAGATGAAAGGATTAATGTCCAAGATGGATATGTGGATGATGTATATTCAAACTTCTAGATACACCACTCTCTCTTTATAGAGTTCCCTTTGATCAAACACTTGGTAAGGACTCCTACATTTACTCAATCCATCTAAATGGTTATATTAGATCTTGTTGGAACATCAAGCTTACACTATGCTTGAGGTGGATTTGATCTACATCAAAAACTATGGCTTGGATTACATTGAAGGAATATCCGTTGGAGAGTTCTTTTTTCTTATGCTCACTTATTGTATTTTTAAAAAAAATTTCTCATGGATCTTTTACCATTGTAAAAGCCTAGAGCTTTACACATGTAAAAGTAGAAAGAGAGAGCTAAAATTCCATGAATTTGTGGTGGTTGAGTTCCAATCAATCAATCATCTAAAAGTAGATCAAACTAGATCTTCACTTCTCCTAGATTATAGGAAAGTGAAATCCCTCCAACAACCACCCTTACTACCTTCATTTGAATTCAAAATCCACTTTTAGAAGCCATGGAGCACTTGAAAATTCTATATAAAGACTTAAAAACACTTGTACAATATATGGAAGCAATATACATACACTTGTGACCATCATTGGCTTGCTCCTTCAATTTTCTACATCATCTTCTTCAACAAGAGTAAACTTGTAGAGGTTGCTCTGGTCCCTAGAGAGCTCCAAATTGGATGGAAGATAGCTCATTGGAAAGTTACAAGTGTCTAATTTATGCATGTAGAGAAGCAAAGCATTTGATGTAGTAGATTGGGAGGAATCTTATTTTTTCCTATCTCGGGGTCAATCTTTGCATATTCCTAAAAAATAGGGGGTACCACTGTTGAGTGTTTGATTCATTCCAATAACATATTTTGCTTTTTTTTGAGCTAGTTGATGCGCAAACCTATTTGTTTTGTATCATCTCTTTCTCCTTGACACTCCAAAGTAAATAGTGCATTTTTTTTGGAATTATCACATGCTTTTAAGGTCTATTTGAGTCTCCATAGGTTCAAGGGCTGGTCTTGTGCCGGTTGGCTGGACCAAACTTTGTCGGCTCACAACTCACTTTTCTACCTCCTACAAGCTTCTCCAAGTTCTTTCAGTGGTATCAGAGCTAGATCAAGGTGGGTGGCAACTTCCCCTCAATGATTGAGAAGCTTGATTGACACAACTATACAACTTGGCAAATGATACTGGAGGCCTATTTGCAAGGTAGAAGTGTTTATGGAATTGTAGCAGGTGATGAAGTGCCTATTCCAAGATCCAAAGGAGGACCTACACAAGAGGAGATAGATAAACTCACACTTTGGTGTGCAAGGGATGCTCAAGCGAGGCGGTACATACTAAACTCTATTTTTGACTTTCTATTACCACATATTAGAGGATGCAAGATATCCCAAGAAAGCTTGAAGGATAAGAGAGCTTGACGTGTGGCATAAGAGATTTGATCATGTGAATGAAAGAACCTTGAAGGATATATGTAGGGATCAATGTGTTCTAGGACTACCAAACATATCAAAGCAATGCATGATCAACAGGTGTGATGCATGTCAGATTGGAAAGGCACAAAGACAACCATTCAACCACAAAGGCTACATCCACAAAACCTTTGGACTTAGTACATACAGATGTATGGGGACCAAGTCAAGAACCTTCACTAGCAGGATCAAGGTATTGTGTCTCATTTATTGATGACCATAGTAGATGGACTATTCTATACTTCATCAAAAGTAAGAATGAAGTGTTTGATTGCTTCAAAAAGTATCTAGTTCATGTGGAGAATCATACAAGTAGATCACTTAAGAAGCTCAGATCTGATGGAGGGGGAGAATACTTCTCCAAAGAGTTTGATGAGTTCTTGCAGGATAAAGGAATCAAAAGGGAAGTTATTACCAAGTACTCTCTTGAACTAAATGGAATCGTAGAGAGGAGGAACAAGAAATTGGTTGGATGGGCCCAAAGAATGCTTGAAGAGAAGAGGTTGCCACCTCATCTATGGGTAGAGGCTATTTCAATTGTTGTATACCTTGTCAATATATGACCATCCAAATGACTTCAAGGTATGAATCCTTATGAAGCATGGTATGGAAGAAAACCTAGTCTTGGACATTGTGAGGTGTTTGGTTGTTTAGCTTATTTTCATGTACCATCACAAATAAGAGTAGGCTAGATGAAAGGGCGACAAAGGCAATGTTTATTGGATATGACTCAACTCAAATGGGTCACATGTTCTATAATCCTTAGACCAAGCAATTCACTACAAGAAGAGTTTTTGTGTTTGAAGAACATAGATCTTGGTATGATGAAGACAAACAAAAGGTAACTCTACCATATGATCTTGATTCTGATTCTCATCAATTAGAAAGCAAGCATGAAACATAGGTCTGGGATCCAAGAAGTGATATAGATGATGACCAAGATGAAAAGGAGAAGGATTACAAGCTATGGAAGTCAAGAGGCAAAGCAAAGCTGCAAGAGTGTGGAGAATGCTCCAAGCAAGCACCTAGAAGATCAACAAGAGAGAAGAAACAACCAAAAAGGTATGGATATGATTCCACATTTGTTAGAAAGCATTCAATCTACTTGGCAAAGGACTCAATTTTAGAGGAATCCTCAATCTATGAAGAGGAAAAGGGAAACCATTAGTGGGAAATGGCATGAGAAAAGAAATAGATGTATTGAAGGAGATGGAAACTTGGTATTTGGTTCCAATATCATCTAATCAAAAGCTAATTGGTTGCATATGGGTATAGAAAGGTAAAAGAAACTCAGATGGATGAGTTTGCAAGTACAAGGCAAGATTAGTTACCAAAGGATGCTTACAAAATCATGGTATAGACTATGATGAAACATTCTCAATAGTTGCAAAAATGACTATAATAAGAACATTGATAAGTGTAGTTGCTGCAAGAAATTGGAGACTCCTCTAACTTGATATAAAACATGCATTTCTGAATGGTTGGATAAGTGAAGTGGTATACATGTCACAACCACCAAGTTTTGAAAACCCTAATAATGCATCTTATGTTTGCAAACTTTAGAAAGCATTGTATGGATTCAAACAAGCTCCTAGAGCTTGGAATTACAGGTTTGTTACATATCTTCAAGATCAAGGGTTCATACCTAGTAACTCAAATCCTTCTCTATTCATCAAAAGGGATCACAATGAAGTTATCTATCTATGTGTTATATGTATATGATACTATTGTGACATGTGATGATTTGAATAACATTCAATGGATCAAGATACAAATGCAAGAGGAGTTCAAAGTCAGTGACTTAGGCGAGCTCACATATTTCCTAGGTATGTAAGTGATATACATAGATGAAGGAATGTGTTTGAATCAAAGAAGATGCATTCAAGATATACTTCTTAAGTTCAAAATGGAAAAGACTAAACCTATAGGTACACCTTTGGAGATGAATAATAAACTTAGTGTTTATGAAGGTGAGAAAATTGAAGACATTAAAGAATATCAAAGCTTGGCAGGTAGCTTGATGTATGATACTCATACAAGGGTAGACATCTCATATGGCATGGGAGTGATTAGTCAATTCATGCACTCATCAAGACACACATGGATGAAGCTAAGAGAGTACTTAAGTATCTCAAAGGTACAATCAATGAAGGTATATTCTAGCTTTACTTTTCAAATTTGGATATCAAAATCTATTTAGATGTAGATTAGGCAGGAGCTAAGGATGAAAGAAGAAGTACCTCTGGTTAGTTAGCATTTGCAGGTTCAAAGATAGTGTCATGGAGTTCCAAGAAGCAACCAACAATTGCTTTACCCTCAACTGAAGTAGAGTATAGAGGTTTGCCGATACCTTTAGATGCATAAAATCCTAAACATTGTATCATAATCCTTATAAAACATTAGGAAATTAGAGTTAGTAAATAAAAGTGCCGGTCTCTTGTGTGAAAGGACCATTTTTAGGGCACATGTATATAAGTCACTTTGTGACTCTTGTAAATAACTTTTTGCCATTGCGAGAATTGAAGACAATTTTTTATTTTGCTTCTTTCCTACTGATTTCGTCCTTCTTGGAGAGCCCTTGTGTGTGTGTGTGTAGTGGTTGAAATGTGTGTGTAGGACTGTTGCCTACCCTATCCCATCACTTTTGAACTATTGTGGCATGTGTCTAAGCCATAATGAGTTGTGGAGTAGGTGTTGGTGTTTCCCACCATTCACTATTTTGCTCATAACTTGAATTTTGTGAGATTCAACTCAAAGTACTACCATTAGATGTGTCTCCTTGAGAGCTTCGAAAGAACACTATTATTCATCATATTTGGAGTTTGGAACTCAGAGAAAAGTTTGAATTTGTGCTTATTGCTGTAAATGGTATCACAGCATGCATTTTCAGAGGATTAATGAGTTGGAGAGGTAGTTGAGACTACTCACATGCATTGTAGCTTAGATAATTCACTCACGATCATGTGTGCACATGTCCTCGTACACTTGGTACATTTGGTTCCTCGAATTGATAATTAAACGTGTATTAATCCACCACTATATGCACTTGTGGGGCGATTGAGCTATAGTCTCATCAACACAAGTCCCTAGGGCTTCATGACTTAGGTATACACGTTTTCGGCACCATTGCTAGTGAGGAAATACCAGCCAAGGTGCCTTAATGATGGTTATAGATCTAGAGTGAAGGAATCATACTTGTAGAGGTGAATTCATTCAGTGGCAAGTCATTAAGTATTTCAACACTTGTTACTTCACACTCTTGGAGTGTGTGTAATGAGTTTTTAGGTTTAGGGTTAGGATTGAGGAAGAAGAGAGGAGTTAGGGTTAGGTAGGAGAGAGGAGTAGTGTAAAGAGAAGTAGAACATCTCAATGAAACCCCAAAAAATCTATCAAGTTTAGTTCAATTCAAGAACTTGGCAAACCAAGGCCATAAAACCCAAAAAATTTAGTTCATTTAGTCAGTTGTTAGAACAAGTATCATAGGAGAGTAGTGGATGGTATTGTCGAGGTGATAACATTCCAAGCAACTAAGTAGTAGACTTTGTGAGCACAAGACTTAGTCAAGGCATCCTTGAAGGTGAGTTCTTCAAATCTAGTACCTTAAAAACATCACAAGAACACACACAAACGTGATTAAAGTCACATCCGGTATTGCGGTGTCGGGAAGAAGGAGGTCGTTGTTATCGTTAGTGTCCATGTCAAAGGCCAAATGGCCACCGGACACTTCTTTGTATATGTTCTTTAATAAAACATATAGTGGCCTGATCAGTCACAGACTGTAAGTTCGACCGCATTTGTAAGACCGAAGAAGTCTGTCTTCGTGCTCCCTGTGTACTGTGTTTTCTGCGTATTCTACAACCTCTGTGCGGAGTACTGTGTGCGGCGTCAGGAGCTCGGTTTTCTACTCCGAGCATATCGTCGTGGAGCTCTCGAGAAGGAGAGTGCAGTGCGGTGCATTGCCATCGAATTACTTCACTGGTATCAGAGCAGTTCGAGGGAAAAAGCTTTGTTCCTTTTGTGCGAGCGAAGCGAGCACCCCCCCCCCCCTAGGCTTTCTCCAAGGCTTACGACTAAGGTGGCGACCAAGGCATAGACCTTGGCATACCTTGTCATCCGAGTCACCGAAGTCACCATTGGTGCCGTTGGCTGCGCGCGAGGGAGGACCTCAACGATCAAGGAATATAGAGGTTCCCAGTACTTCCCGGGAGGTCACCCATCCCAGTACTATTCCCCCCAGAGCTTGCTTAACCGTGGCAATCTCTTGCCACTAAGCTACACTCTTGTGGTGTTTGAAGAAGGGGAAAGACTAAGGTTGACATTACCCTGAACAACTTTTGGTCCCTCAAAGCTTCATTTTTGCTTTTAAAGCCTATTTCTGAAGCAATTTTGGGGTGTTTTTGGAGCCATTTCGGAGTACTTCCACACGTAGTTCTCTTCACACAGGTCCAAGAACATCAAGAGGAGTGTTTCTTGTACTTCTCAGACAATAAATATCAACCTTTGGGGCTGTATTTTCAGCCACACTCGTAAAACTATAGGTTTCTCGAGGGGTTTTCAGTTTTGGTGGGAGTAGTCGCTGCAAATTTATGCAGGTTTTTAGAGCCTAAAACATCAGAGTTGACACACACTTGCAGGTGTTATTGGCTAGTTTTTGGGCTGTGTATTCAACCTTTTAGTGTCATTTTACTGCATATATTGAGCACATACACACCATGTACGCTTCTGTGGATACCGCTTATGTACGTCCATGTGGGCATTGATATAGCGGTTACGTTCTTTGCATAAAGCCTTTTACGTTTGATAAAGAGGGTCGTGGTGAGGTTTTCTTAACTGGGAGACACCCAGATGTCGAGGTCTCTTTGGTGATGCAGGTGGAAGACTTAACCAGCCTCGCCATAGGAGATGTATGATAGTTGTTCATAGGTGCTGGATAAGCCTAGTTGGCTTCTATTGGGTAACTGATTATATGCAGTGGAGTCAATGATTCACTATGTAGGTAGACATGTCAGTACTTGCAGTTTTATGATACTTTGACACTGGTCATATGCTAATTTTGCAGAGGATACTCTGGCAAAATTTTTCTAGATTTCTGGTTTAGTCAACTATATAGTGGTCGATTTACTCCTTGATACACTTATTTGTTGGTGTTTGGACTCTTCTAGCTCCATTATCATTCTATTCAGTTCTCTACGATCATGGCATCAGAGGTCTCAGGCACATCCGGTGGATCAGGGTCTAGTGCTAGCGTTCCGAGGAGGAGCTATAACTTGCAGGGCAAAGACCATTTTGAGATCCGAAAATTTGATGGCACAAACTTTGCTCTATGGAAGAATCAGATTAAAGATGTGCTGATTCAAAGAAGGCAATGGAAGCCAGTAAATGGGATTTCAAAGAAGCCTGCTGACATGGATGAAGATGATTGGGATGAGTTAGATGAAATGGCCAGGTCTACCATTCACTTGCACCTGGCAGATAATGTTTACTTTACAATATTAGACTGTGAAAGTGCAGAGGAGCTTTGGAAGAAGTTATGCAATACATATGAAAAAGAGACGGCATCAAATAAAGTATATTTGATGAGAAAATTATACGACCTTCGTATGAAGGACACAGATAGTGTTGCTGCTCATCTAAATGAGTTTGATGCCATATTCTCCCAGTTACAGGCTCAGAAAATGGATATGGACAATGAAATGAAAGTAGTATTGTTGTTATGCACCCTGCCATCATCATGGGATACATTTTGCACAGCTATTAGCAATAGTGCACCAGGTGGTAAACTCGTCTATGATGACATCTGTGGAGCACTCTTGAGTGAGGAGATTCGTAGAAAATCTATGGTTGGCACTCAGAGTGGAGATGCATATAATGTTCGTGATTCTTACCAAGGAAAGAATCAACAACGTGGCAAGAGCAAGAACAAGGAAAAGAATGGTCAACGGAATAAGAGCAGAAGTAAATCAAGGAAGAGGGATATTGAATGCCATTATTGTCATAAGAAAGGACACATGAAGAAAGACTGTTATGCATTAAAGAATGCTAAAGGTAAAGGACAGAATGTTGATGGGCATGTTAAACAGTTACCTGCACCATCTACTTCGAGTGTGAAGATTGAAGAAATTAATGCTATTTCTGATGATGCTGATGTGTTGACACTTGATAGTACTATGCCATCTGAGGCACTTATGGCTGATTCTCTTTCCCACACCTGGCTGCTAGATTCTGGTGCTTCTTTCCATGTGACACCACATAGAGAATGGTTCTCTAATTATGCAGCAAAGTCTCTTGGTACCGTGAGACTTGGTGACTCTTACGAGTGTGATGTTGTGGGGATTGGAGATGTGGTTGTGCAGTTCATTGACGGTTCAAAATTTACTATGCATAATGTACGCCATGTACCTCAGTTATCACGTAGTTTGATGTCAGTTGGTCAACTTGATGACCTTGGTTACAAGGTGGTCTTCTATGCTCAGTCCTTTCGTATATCAAAGGGCAATATGGTTATTGCAAAAGGAAGGAAAGTTGGCTCACTTTACCCTTTATTTGTATCACAGAAAGAACACTTGTTAGCTGTTACTGAACAACCTATGGCTTGTATTTGGCATGGTCTTTTGGGCCATATATCTCGTAGTGGAATGGAAAATCTTTCTCATTCTGGCTACTTACCTGTGTTATCTTTCTCTGATTTTTCATTTTGTGAGCATTGTCAATATGGAAAGCAAACCAGAAATGTGCATAAAACGCACATTGACTCTTCAATTCAGCCTTTAGATCTTGTTCATACAGATGTGTGTGGTCCTATGCCCACTAGGTCCTTAGGTGGTTCTCTTTACTTTGTCACTTTCATAGATGATGCTACTAGAAAAGTCTGGGTATATCCTATCAAATCGAAGGATGATGTATTCCCTACTTTTAGAAAATGTCTTGCTTCAGTTGAGACTGAAAAAGGAACTAAGCTTAAGGCTTTACGTTCGGATAATGGGGGTGAGTATACCTCACATGAATTCAAACTTTTCTGTCAGTGTAGAGGGATTCGTAGAGAGTTTACAGCTCCTTATACCCCAGTACAGAATGGTGTAGCTGAGAGGATGAATAGAACTATTCAAGATAGAGTAGTCTCTATGTTGCATCATGCAAACCTCTCACAAGGTTTTTGGGCAGAAGCAGTATTGACTGCAGTTCATGTGATTAACCTTTCACCTAGTACTGCCAAAGGTCTGAAAGTGGCACAAGAGTTATGGACAGGGAAACCACCATATTATGATCATCTTTGAGTTTTTGGGTGTGAAGCATATGTTCATATACCCAAGAATCTTAGACAGAAGTTGGACCATAAGTCAAAGAAATGCATTTTTCTTGGATATGGTCGAGAAGGACAATTTGGATATCGCTTATGGGATCCTGAAACACGGTCAGTGATCAGAAGTAGTGATGTCATTTTTAATGAGTCTAAGATGCATAAACAACCGATTAAGGAGGTTGAAGTGAGAAGAGTGGTGTTTGAGGATACTAGTCCTCCGGTTAGCATGCATAAAAATGCTGCACATAGGGATGTTCAAGAGAATGTCCATTTAGATCAGTCTACACATGTTCCTGTTCAGCAACCATTGAGATGTTTTGCACGTGTCTCATATCCACCTGATAGATATGTTCCAGGTTTAGATTTTGTTATGCTAACAGATGCCGGTGAGCCCTCTTGCTACAAAGAGGCTATGCAGACAGAGGATCATGTCAAGTGGGAGCGTGCCATGAAGAGTGAGTTGGATTCTATTCACAAGAATGGTACTTGGGACTTAGTACCTTTGCCAAAGGGCAGGAAAGCTTTACCATGTAAATGGGTATATAAACTGAAATTCACATCAGATAGTGCTTCTCCAAAATATAAAGCATGACTTGTTGCAAAGGATTTTAAGCAACAACATGGTGTTGATTTTGAGGAAAGCTTCTCTCCAGTGGTCAAGATGACTACTTTGCGCATGTTGCTTGGATTCGTTGCAATGGAGGACTTAGAGCTAGTCCAAATGGATGTGAAAACAACTTTCTTGCATGGAGATCTTACAAATGAGATCTATATGCAACAACTAGAGGGTTATGTAGTTCCTGGCAAGGAAAGTCTAGTTTGTAAGCTCAAGAAGAGCTTGTATGGACTTAAACAGTCTCCTAGACAATGGTACCAAAAGTTTGATGCTTTTATGAAGTCCCAAGGCTATTCTCGGAGCAATGAGGATCATTGTCTCTACACAAAGAGATGTTCTAATGGCAGCTTGATATGCTTGATACTTTACGTCGATGATATGTTGATTGCTGGGAAGTCCTCTTATGATTTGTCAATTCTCAAAAAGAAGTTGAGTCAGACATTTGATATGAAGGATTTGGGGGATGCCAAACATATTCTTGGCATGCGCATTACTCGTGATAGGAGTAAAAGATGCATATACTTGTCTCAAAGTGAGTACATATCCAAAGTACTTCACCGATTCAATATGCAGGGTGGAAAGGCATTGAGTACACCTTTACCCACATATGTGAAATTGAGCAAGGATGACTGCCCCAAATCAGATGAGGAAAAGGAATTCATGACCAAAATTCCCTATCAGTCTGCTGTTGGTAGTCTCATGTATGCTATGGTAGCTACGAGACCAGACATTGCATTTGCAGTGGGAGTTGTGAGCAGATATATGTCTAATCCTGGCAAGAAACATTGGGAAGCGGTCAAAATGATTTTGAGATATCTGAGTGGCACTAAGGACAAGTGTCTATGCTTAGGTAGAGGGAAAGCATCCATTATTGGTTACACAGATTCTGACTACTGGTTGTGTAGACAATCGTAAGTCTACATCAGGGTACATTTTTCATTTTGCTGGAGGTGCTATCTCTTGGAGATCTCGTCTTCAAGAATGTACAGCTGTTTCCACCACAGAAGCAGAGTATGTTGAAGCAAGTGAGGCATGTAAGGAAGCATTGTGGCTTTCTCGTCTTGCTTGTGATATGGGTTTGCCTCAGCATGTACCTCACTTGCTCAATGATAGTCAGAGTGCCATTGCTTTGGCTAAGAATCCGGTCTATCATGCAAAGACCAAGCACATTGAGGTGAGGTATCACTTCATTAGAGATTGCTTAGCCACTGAGAGCATTATTCTTGAGAAGGTTCACACTCGAGATAATGCTGCAGATGCTTTGACTAAAGCTCTACCACAGGATAGCTTTCGACACTGTTGTCACTTGATGGGGGTTACTTGATTCTTGATCTTACACAGTCACTTGTATACTGTGTAACATGCCCATCAGGTGGGAGGTATAGTTTGTATACTTACACTCAGGTATTCTTTATCATTCTTTCTTTTTTCTCCCATAGTTACTATGGCCATATTGGCCTTTAGTTGGAGATTGTTATCGTTAGTGTCCATGTGAAAGGCCAAATGGCCACCGGACACTTCTTTGTATATGTTCTTTAATAAAACATATAGTGGCCTGGTCAGTCACAGACTGTAAATTCGACCGCATTTGTAAGACCGAAGAAGTCTGTCTTCGTGCTCCCTGTGTACTGTGTTTTCTGCGTATTCTACAACCTCTGTGCGGAGTACTGTGTGCGGCGTCAGGAGCTCGGTTTTCTACTCCGAGCATATCGTCGTGGAGCTCTTGAGAAGGAGAGTGCAGTGCGATGCATTGCCATCGAATTACTTCAGTCGTGGCAGGAAGCCGGTGCTTGGGGTTGGATCAGGCCCCTCTCTGGTGCACCGTTCTTGCTGTCCTGCGAGCGGCGTCTGCGCGCTAGGTGCCTTGCCTGTGCTCTCTGGAGCGTGCGCGATCCTCGTAAGGTCCCTTGCCCCTCCGAAGTGTCGAGACGTGCGTGCGTACGCGTGGGACCGTGGGCGTCGGAAAGAGACGATTGGATACCGCAGTGATACATGGAATGTAGAGGAAGCCCAACGATACAACGGAAATGAAACTGAAGCCTCCAATAAAATGAATGATACAAACAGGCCGCTACAGTGCGGGCCGATGGTATAATAAAACCGCTACAATGCGGTGCGATGATACAATATGAAAGCCGCCGCTACAGTGCGGGCCGGCTAGTATATTTTAGATCCCTCGCTACAGTGCGAGAAATCGCCCACGGGATTCCGCTTCGGTCTTCGCGGTCCAAGCTTTTCTTCAGGTCTTCGGTCCGGTCTTTACTTCAGGTACCCTTAGCAGTGGCCTTCCTTCTCTTTACTTCACATAATTAGAAACCGCATAAACCTATAGGAAGGTTCCACAAGAAAGACCAAGGGGTGGGGATTATCATTAGTACCATTGAAAGAATAGTCTTTACTCATTATGCTTTGAAAGTCTATCATGGTTTATTACAATTATAACAATGCTAGAGTAGAGTAGATGACTATGCTCCAACCATTATCTCTCTATTTGTCTTTTAATGTGTGGTGATCTTTCTTAGATGATAGTAATGCATAGGAAGCAACATCTAATAGGTTTATGATAAGGGGACTTCAATCACAATAACTCATGGTCCTTGATGTTTAGAGAAAATTGTCACAGTCAAAACAAAACTCTCATCCATAATGCTTCAGTCAATACTCTTCATTTCCCTTATTAGCAGACGTTTTCGCAATCCATTTATTGATTGAGAATTATAAGTGATATAGTTATATTTTTATTTTTGTTGCATTTCACCTTATATGTAACCACGGTGAGCCAAAATCCAAGTTAGAGAGGAAAAAAACTCGAGAAACTTCTTTAACCGCCTCGAATTCACCTCTCTCTCTACGATTCTGTCGAGCCTCTCTCTCTGTCTCTCTCTCTCTACGATTCTGTATCCCAACCGTCACCAATTTCTCTCCATATGGCTCTCTTCTCTCTCTCTCTCACGACAATCTCCAGCGGCGCATCCTTTTCTCTCTCCCCGGTGACCAGATTATCCATAGCGACGCCATAACACCCTTTCTCTCTGAGCTGAATCTAGCGCGCCGCCAACACGTCTCCACGTGGCTCTCTATGAACAAGCCCCCAACCCCTCTCTCTCGGAAGTTTCACCTGTCGCCGCCAACCAACACAACCTCTCTCTCTATCTCCTCGTGTCATCTACGCGCAGCGCCGCCAAATATCGCTTCCCTCTCAGCATGTCCACGTGCTTCCCTCTCGACTGGCCTCAGTCATCGCCACAAAACCCGTCTCTCTCTTCCGACCCATTCCAACAACGGCTTATCTACTCAACCAATCTGTACATGGTCTACCGCACGCCGCAATAGCGCTACAATCTCCCCCCCACGCAGCCAGCAACGGATCCAAGAAATCCTCTCTCTCTGACACGGAGCGCCACAAAATCTCTTTCTGTAAAATTCTCATGTGGTGCCGTCAATACTACCACTCTCTCTCTGCGGATTCTCCAGATTCTAGCGCCGCCTTCTATGCATCTCTCTCCGAACCTATGCTGTCAAATCTCTCAATCATGCAGACATGGTATCTATGCGCAAGAAAATCTCTCTCTTTCTTCCAACCTTCTCTGCTACCGATCAGACACCCATCTTGACCAATTGAACAAATCGCCACCATAATGAAAAACATGATGCAGAATAATCACATGCTTTCGAGTTACTAGGATGCAATTTCCCCATGGAGGAGTTTAAGACATCTAAAGACTTTATGACAAAGCTCTCTCTCCCTCTCAATGGACTACCGTAATGAATGAACAAGAACATGAATGAACACAAACGAACAAGGAGCATACCTAGAGGAGACGATCCACAAGGGCAATCCACAGGATGGGGAAGAAACAAATGAGTTTGGACTTATTAATAGGCCCCTCCGTAGGACTTCCTTCTAGAACATTCTAACCTCCTCAATGAACTTTCTATTTTTGGTAGTCTTTTAATTTTCCCCTAGACTATGGTTTCGATTTCACACTGGATATTCACAATTTAATTGGGTTTTAGGGTTTGACCTAGGATAACCGCCAATTTCAAGGGTCCGACCTAGGGTTTTGGGTCGGGAAGTTTAGGTTTTTGCTCACAGTTATCTCAAGCTCGTCAATTTAATGGTTTATTTACAAATTCGGCCTAAACTCCAAGGGTTTCCAAGGGTTCAAGTCCAATTTTCATGAAGTAAACTCAGGTTTTCAGGGGTTTTGAAGGATCAAACCTAAGGTCTTCATGGGTCTAATGTCAATTATTTACACGCACGGTTCTAACGCACATCTCTAACATGGTTTCTTATCACACAGGTGTAGCTCAGTGATGAATAGCACCTCCTTTAATGTCAATCCGGGAAGACGTGAGGATGGTATGAAGACCTCGAGCAAGTGAAGGCACAAGTGCGTGAGTGAGAAGCACACCAACATGCACACACATACACACACGCGCACCCACGGTAAGACAAAGAGTGAGAAGCAATGGAGTTCTTAGATTACTTTCAAAAAGCTCTTACAAGTTCAAATCAATTACAAGCTAACCCCAAAAATGAGCTCTCTAGCTCCTTTTATAGTTTTTGACTAGCTTTGGCCCTGTCCAGACCTAATGTCTGGCCTAATTAAAAATTAGGTTCCAGGACTTTTTTGAGGGCTCAAACGAGATCCAAAAAATATGAAAATTGGCAGGTAGATACTTCTAAAGCTCCTCAAGCTCAAGGACTCCTTGGCTTGCACAAAATGGAGCTACAAAAATACAAAATGGTATTTACAATGGTTTTTAGTGATTAAAATCACTATTTGAGTAGGGATTTTCTCTGTTGATTTGTCGTACACATCTTTGAGCTCCCTACTTGCTCTTTCTTCTTGTGTGCTCCACTCCTTGATGTCTGAAAAATTTAGATGGCCTACTTGCCAGATCTTCTTTGGCTACTGTGTCTGCTTGTGCTATCTCTTCGTTCCGACCCTCTTTGTCTTGTGGCTCCTTCGGTTCCCTGACTGCTGCCAACACCCCCCCAGTCTCGCGTCTGTCGCCCCTGACAGACCCTTGTCTCGATGCTCGTTGAACATAATATTGGACAACGTCGGAAGCGAGGTGATGTTCTTCTAATCTGAGCCCCCATGCTAGATCTGTTAATAATGCATCCCAATTCACTGGTCCTGGTACGTCCGGATGTGGCACCCGCAGTTGTTCTGAATGGATGGTTCTTTCCACAGCGAATAAGTGGAGGAGATGTGAGGGCCTGGGTACAAATATTTCTGAGTGATATTCCCAGAATCCCGTTATGAACATCTCCTCGAATGTCTGTTTAAAACAAGCTGGGAGGTACTTTATTCTGGCGTGTCAAGCATATATTACCTCTATGGATGGGGCTGTGCTCATGTCGTATACCAGATCTTGGTTTCCTGTAAGAAATCCGACACCTGAGAAGTGGGGGTCTTTAATATTCTTGAACGTCCTGAAGGTGATTAGCATTAGTTCAAAGATTTTCATACACATTTGTGCCATCACATCGGGGGTATTCCGTAATCGAGTGCTCCAGTGTCTGATGGTAGAAATCATGTAATTTACAGTGGGAGGGCCTTGTGGCGGTGCTAGATAAACATAATTTAACCACTTTGCACAACCCTTGACGTTCTTGACAGCAATTGTAAACTCTGGCCAAGTGCGCCGTCGGAATACTGGAACATAACAAGGATTGTATTTAATAAAAAGGGGCATGTTAGTCCAGGTACGAACCATTTCCGTGTAGGTTTCAAGAAGACGGATTCTCCAGGTTGGTTGATGAATGGAGCCTTTCTTCGCACTTTCTGGGATATCCTCTGGCCCAAATTGTGTGGCAAAAGTTGGAGTTTGCCACAACTGCGTTTAATCTCTGCATTGTAATCCGCAAGGAGCACACAATATGGCACATATTGATCATCGTTGGTGCCGATCCATCTATGATGAGACATGCTTCGAAAGTATTCAGACTTGATGATGGTGTTTTCTAACTTTGCCATAGATTGGATTTGAATGGCCACTCTATCTTCATGGGTTGTTGCTGTCTTCTCGAGTGTTTGGAGCCATTCAGGTACTTCAACTTCCAATGTGTCCATTCCTTCTGAGGTCTGTGCACCACCTGGCATCGGCATAGGAACGTATGGTTCCTCATATGTTTCATCCACCTCAATGGGTACTAAATCCTCCGGTTTGGGTTCTACAACTAGGGAGGGCTGCCTTCCATATTCTAATAACTTTTTCTGGAGTTCAGCCACCTGCTCTGTCAATGCCTTTACTTCCTCTGAAGTCGAGGCCGTTTCTATTACCTTGGTTGGAGCCTCCTTTTCCCTGAGCTGGCTACGTAGCTCATCTCGTTCCCTTTCCAAATCATCATGTGCGTCTAATAAATCCGCATAACTTTCCAAGATGGTTTTCATTGTTTCTATGGGAACCGCTTTGAACTGTTCTGGATCGATCTCATGGGGGGACCCTTCCATGGCTACTTCCAGGTTTTCTTCATTTTGTTTCTGCAACCGTTTATTTTCTTCAAGTGCTGTAGCCATATGCTTTCGAAGTAGAGTTAAATTACGCCGGACTCTCAGGTTATCTGTTTGGTACACCTCCAGCAAGGCTTCGAGTTGTTTGACACCGGGTTCTGCTGATGGTTGGGGTGTCTCTAGGAGTGTTTGATGGGCTTGCTCGAGAGTGGTGTGGCGTTGGTTGAGTTCCGCATTTTCTTCTTCTAGCCTTATGAGTCGTGTTTGTAGTTGCTGATGGTTTGTTGTCAGCTGATGATGGCGGCCTTCTAGTTCCCTGTACTCCCGCTGAAGTTGATATACGCATTGATGTAATGACAGGAATATACTATTTACATTAAGAGATGCAGTTAAAGATGAAGATGCAGGGGGAATGGGGAAGGGGAAGGGAGTTGTGAATGCGGTGGAGTCAAGTGGTGAAGTAGTGGAGGGGGTATGGGAGATTGAGGTTGTGTGGGGGGTGGGGGTGGTACTGTGGCGGGTGATGTTTCCATTGTGTCAAATGTGTGTGTGACTGTAAAGATGGGGACAGTGGGTGGGGTGGAAGTGATATTTGTGAAGAGTGTCGTGAAGGTGGGCATGGAAACTCCTCCAAATTGGAGACCGGGAGAGAGAGGAATTCCCATGACAACTGTGGTAGTGGTAGAAAAGGGCGTGGTCGTGCCGGTTGGTGAGGTGAATTGTGTAGCAAGAGGTGAGGTGGGTGGGGAGAGTGGTGCCTCCTGATGTTCTTCTGTTTGTGTGTTGCCTTCCAGTTCTGATACATTGATGTGTATTTGTTTTCCAGATCGCCTGGGGCGGGCAGGCACACGTTTCTCAAATCGATTAATGTATGTCATGGCCTCATGTATGGCCTCATCTAGGCCGATTGCCTCTGCGTGTAGGTTCATGGATTCGATAAACATATCGTCCACGCCTTCCTCTGCCAATAGTTGGATCATGAGCACCTTGCCTGATTCAAGTGACATTTTGTGTTGTTCCTGAACTCGCTTCATGGTTTGATACAATCTTTTTATTTGTGCTGAGTATGCTGGGGCACTTGCTAGCTCTGAAAGTTCCTCATATTCTTGATGCTGCTCTTCGTCGGCTTCTTCTTCTTCTTCTCCTGCTTCTTGTTGCTCTCCTTTGACTTCTACGATGACTGGTTGTGTCGGGGCTGGTGTTGTTGTGGTGGGATGTGGTTCCTGGGTTTGGTCTGCTTCTGTTTCAAGATTAGATTCGTAGATCAGCCTGGCAACTTCTTCATCCGTGAGGTCATTGAGGGTAAATCCCTGTGGAAATTCCAAGTCTGATGGAATGGGGGGAAATACCAAGTTGGGTCCTTCTGTACTTAGTCTGGGAAGACGAATGGTGAATGGCCGAACACGCCTAGTTTGAGGAGGAGTCACCGCAGGTGTGGTAGTGGCTCCCCTTGGTTGAGCACATGGTAATTGGACGCCCCCTCTCATCTTCTTCCAGGGAGGACCCGCTGTTGATAGTCGCCTTTGGAATTCTTGGGCCTTGGGCCACACTAGTGCTCTTTGAATGGGCACATCATATGCTAGGCACCGGTAAATTATTCTTCTTAGGGCACAACAGCCATGAAGTACATTTTTTTGCTTCTTATTCCAGCGCTGATGGGCTAGGTGTATCTGATCGATGACCCAGTGCGGTATGTTGAGGGTGAGGTTCTCTGTTTCTGCCAAGTATAAGCTGAACCATATTTTCTTAGGGGGCATAGTGAATCGTTCTTGTGTGGGAAAAGCAAAATATTGCATAACAGTTCGTAAGTGGAGAGCAATGGTAGGCGTCATTGCCACCATGTCCTTCAATTTATTGAGATCCTTATGCTTCATCCTACCGGGACCATTGTTTCTTTCTCGGTGGGAATGTGCATACCTTGCATGTTCAATGCCTCCCGTACCAGATTGAGGGTCAGCTTGAATCTCTTGAGTTCGTGTCCTGGCAACAATGATGGTAGTACAAAAGTACTATCGCCTCCCTTGACCCTGCTAGGAGTTATGGTACTTATGAAATAGGAGCAGCGTAGAAAATCAGGTTTAGGCAAGTGTGCCCTGAAATATCTATCCAGGCCTGCCTTGGTCCAAACTGATCGCATTACCTCTGCATTCTGATAGTTCTCGAATTCCCGAGTGAAAAAGTGGTAGCGTGCCCATTTGCCATTAAATTCAATTTCTGCTTCCCAGAAGTAGGTGCCGTCACCCAATGGCCCTGCTACATCACTAAACCAATGAGCATGTTTCCCCACTTGAGAAGTGTGTCCCTGAGGAGGGTCCTGGATAGGAAGGACATGCACCGCTTGAAGCGCTTGAGGCCTTTCAGTGAGTGGCGGTTCCAGAAGAATGGTTTCAATGTCCAGAATCTGTGCGCTGGACCCTGCCTGGGAACTGGGGCCTCCAGCTTCTGCCATCGTTATTGCTTGCGAGTTGGTTCTGTTGAGAATACAAAGCATGTAAGGGACAAGATAGAACGCGTGTTGCCCCCGTTACAGTATTATTGTGATGTGAGTAATGGGTTAGTGGGTTAGTAAGTGCATGATGACCGTGTGTGTAGTTAATGAATGGATAGTCCTATGAGCTAGATGGAAAGGTGCAGTGTGTGACTGATGCGGTTAGTAAGTGGAGATGAATTCACAAATTGGGGTCGGGGTTTTATTACAAGTCTTAGGTTGCCAAACACCATGGATGGTTTTTGGTCTTGGTTTTGTGGAGACTCGAGAGGGTTGCATGAGTAATTCTGCTTGGGGGTGATGTGTCTTTGGGACCCATTTACGAGTGCGTCTGTGCGTGCTTCTAGGTGGCAGTGTGTTCGAGTGTATCAGACAAGAGTGGGTGGCGGCTACTTGAGTGAGTGAACCCTGTCGTGTATGATGTGATTTGTTTGGGGCAAGTTGCACCCGCAAGCAAGCCTTAGGCACCCAGATTTGTCTTGATTGTGGGCCAGCCTTCATCGACTTCTTGTGTACCCAGATAGTTTTCACTTTCTCAAAAGAGGTTTTGGAATTCTTCTTATTAATATCATGTTGCTGATTACTAATAGGAAGTTGAGACAGTTATCGTGACTTGGCTGCAGTAGGCAGCTCGCCTTTTTGCACCCACATTTGTTTCACTGGCTGAGTTGTTTTGCTTCGCACGTTCTTCAATAGTTGTTCTGCCCTTAGTTGCTGCCTCCTTCTCGCCTTTGGAAAAGAAGGGAGTTCCGCCGACGCCTTGACTTTTCTATTGAGATCTCCATTCCTCTACATCACATAGCTTTGGACAAGAACAACATGGTCAACTTCATGTGTACCCCTGGAGGAACCAGGAGTCTGTGCCTTTCCTAGTTCCTGGAGTGCTCCATTATCTAACTCAACTGTAATTCTACTCTGATTCACCCATACCTGAAGAAGTCCACTTCTTAGGTTTAAGTTGACTGCTTGGTTGTAGATCCAGTCTTGACCCAAGACAAGAGGTTCAGTGAGGTCCTCATCTTGACATACTAGTACTTTGACTGTCATTACCTCGTCATGAATATAGAGGGGAAGTTCCACCTCGCCCATGCAAGAGGTTTCCACGCCTCCCAATCCTACGAGATATGCTTCTATAGGATTGACAGTTAATTTCAACTCTTGACAGTAAGACAATTGAACAGCACTAGTGGCTACACCTGAGTCAATCAAGGCTCTTACAGTCCTTGCACCTTTTCCTTGTCGAATATCTAAGGTTATAAAAGGACGTCAATCAATTATCCTATGAGAGCTGATACCTGAAACTTCACACATAGCCACATGATATCCCTGATTTGCATGTGCATCTAGCCTAGGTTGCTCTCTGCCTTGTCTTCTTAGTTTGATTCTCCGTATACGTTCTAAAGCTTCTGCTTGGGCTTCCTCTCGAATTCGCTTTTCTTCTTCTTTCCGTTTCTTAGCAGTATTGAGTCGACTTAGCATTTCCTCTGTGAGAGGTTCCTGATACAACTTGACTCTACATCCACTAATGTAGCTTGGAAGAACATCACCTTCTAAGGTGGCTAGCTGTACTGCTCCACTCGTTGAGATCCTATTAATTATCATGGGTCCGTAACCTCTTTTCTCTAGTTTCCTCGCATGTTGTTTCAAAGTGTAGACTAGTACCAGATCTCCTGCTTTCAAGCCTTTATCCTTAATATGGGCATCAAAATATGCCTTCTGTCATTTCGTAGCTGCATATATCCCTGTAGCTGCCCTCAGTCTTGTTTCTCCTAATCGTTCAAGGTCAAAAAGTCTAGAGGATAGTTCATGACCCGTCCATTCGTGTTCTTGTGCTACTTTCAGTGTAGGTATTAGGAAGTCCAATGGTAGCACTACGTTTTGGCCAAACACCATCTGAAAGGGGGTGGCTTGGAGTACCGTTTTGTAGGCGACTCGGTATGCCCAAACAACATGGTGTAGCTGTTTGTCCCAATCAGAGCATTTACTGTTCACTAATTTTGTCAACACATTGCACAGAATCTTGTTTGTGCTTTCGGCTTGCCCATTAGCTTGTGGGTGGTAGGGGGCAGACTTCTTATGTACTACCAAAAATTCTTGGAGCAGATTTTCAATAACTTCATTCAAGAAGTGAGTGCCTCTGTCACTGACTAACTCAATAGGTAGCCCGTATCTTGTGAATACATTCTCAAACAAGAATTTAGCAGTTGTCTGAGCATCGTTCTTCGTTGTAGCTTTTACCTCTACCCATTTCGTTAGATAGTCTGTGGCAACAATGATGTATTCAGCATGTGAACCCTTAGCTGGGGGATTAATGGGACCTACGAAGTCTATTCCCCACTTAGAGAATGCACGTCCACCCATCATAGGTTTCAGTGGCATCTCATCTTTGCGTATATGATACTGAGTTCTTTGACAAACCTCACACCGTTTCACATAGGTATGTGCATCCATGTGAAGGGTCGGCCACCAGAAGCCCGCAAATAGTATTGCTTTGATCACCCGAACTGGTCCAAAGTGTCCTCCCGCTACACCTTGGTGAGCAGTTTCCAAGATCTTTAGATATTCACTCTCATGAACACAAAGTCTCAGGTAACCATCTTTACCACGCTTGTATAGATTATCACCAATGAGTGAGTAATCTAGGGCTTCTTGTTCTAGACTTCTTTTCCGAGCCAGAGTCATGTCTGGAGGGAATGTTTTCGTCCTCAGGAAGGATACTAGTGGTTCACTCCAATCTGGCACTATGGACACTTGATAAAGAGTGGCATGTTCCACAGGTGGTTTAGTGCAGCAGATTGGGCATTCCTTGCACAACTTCTGGACATCAGCGTCCATAGTCGGCCAATGAACTCCGAGTCTTCTTAGTGTCTGCAAGGTTCGTTGCTTTGAGTAGTGTTGCTCTAATGCACCTACATGTGCTAATTGCAACCATTTAGCGTACTCATCCTCTTCCACACAACAAGCCAAGATCTCTTGATCTGTGTGCTTGTACATACTACCTGCCATGATGTGATACTTCTGGGCTTTTACTACCTCTCTATCCTGTGTGTTTATTACTGGGTGATTAGGCCCGTATGTCAATACTAGCACTAGTGGCTTAGCCCACTGTGGCACCACTTCCAAATTAAACAAGTAAGCATCAGGAAGGTCATCTGACACTCCTTGTGGGGCCTCTCCCGATGTGAGCCTAGAAAGGTGGTTAGCTCTCAAATGAGTCCTCCCTTTTCTCACCACTACCTCAAAGTCATATTCCATTAGTAAGAGAAACCATCTTACTAATCTACCTGTATTGCATGGTTTGTTTACCAAGTAGAACAATGCCTGATGGTCAGTAAAAAATTTAAACTTATTTGCAAGCAAATAATGTCTAAACTTTTTAACTGCATATACCATGCCTAATCCTTCTCTCTCTGTAGTGGTATAATTTCGTTCAGCTGCGTTCAATTGTCTACTAGCATAGGCAATTGGAAGATCCATATTACCTTCACCAGTAGGTTGAGCAAGCACACATCCAATGGTATAATTGGATGCATCCACATGAACATGGAAAGGCTTATTCCAATCTGGTGTGGTTAAGATTGGTGCTGAACATAATCTTCGTTTAAGCTCCTGGAAGGAATTCTCACACTCATCAGTCCACTCAAAGTTAGTCAGAAGTCCATACATGGGCTTTGCAATGACAACATACATGTGAATGAACCGGCGGTAGTAACCACAATGCCCCATGAAGGCCTGTACTTCCTTGACGTTCTTTGGCCTAGGTAACTCGGCTATGGCTCTTACTTTCTCTTCATCGGTGGATATGCCATTCTTTGACACTATGTGTCCTAAAATCTTACCTTGCCTGACCATGAAAACGCACTTTTTTGGGTTTAGGCAGACTTGATATTCTCTACATTTGTCAAAGATTTGTCTCAGTTCAGGAATATGGGTTTGTCTGATGTTGGAATGAGCACAAAGATCATAAACATAGACTTCTAAATTCTTCCTCAGGAACTCCTTAAATACATGGCACATCAGCCTCTGGAAGGTTGCTGGTGCATTGGTAAGCCCAAATGGCATTACCCGAAAGGCGAATATGCCCCATTCTGTGGCAAAAGCTGTCTTATGCTGATCCTCTGGAGCTATGGCTACTTGATTGTAGCCCGAAAATCCATCGAGGAAGCTGTACACTTCTTTGCCTGCTACTCTTTCTAAGAGATGCTCTGTGATAGGAAGCGGATACTTATCTCGAATTGTGGCTGCATTAACCTTCTTCAAGTTAATGCATACACGTAATTTACCATTCTTTTTGGGCACCACTACAATGGGGGATACCCATTCAGTGTGCTCAATTTCATAGATAAATCCAGCTTCAACCAGTCTATCTATCTCCTCTTTGATCTTGGCAGCGTAATTATCATTGTATGTATATGGCTTTTGCTTAGAGGGTTTGGCATCTGAGGTCATGGGGATGGTGTGTGAGCATATGTCAAGGTCCACACCTTTCAAGTCCTTGTAACTCCAAGCGAACACATCTGTGTATTCTCTTAGCAAGGCTATCAATTCTTGCTCTTCTTCTTCCGTCAGGTCATGTCCTATGTAAGTGCATCTCTCTTCTCCTTCTTCCATGGCTACCACAATTTTCTTTGTGGTTTCTTTGTTATCATAGGCCTCTCCTGATTGTGCCTCTCGTTTAGGCATTCTGATCATGACTCTCCTGTCATCTATCTCATACTTCTTAAAATTTTCTGGGACCTCAAACAAAGATTCCTCCTCTTCTTGTGTGACTTCTTTCTTCTTCCTTTTCTTTCCTTCTTCCTTAGGGGTTACATGTGTGGCTAGCCTTACGTCTTTTGTAAGCTCTCCGTGCCTCTGGGGTTGAGATTCTACTTCATAGAAGTATTCTTCATCTGATGCAAAAGGTGGGTCCATAATGATTGACTCTAGATCGGAGTCACTTGCATCCTCAAATGCATCAAGCTAGGTTCGCACTCTTCTAACACCACCTCTCCCATGATTGGCTTTATGGAGAAGACTGAAATGTCATAGCCATCCTCATCACAGTGGGGTGTCCATTGTTCCTCATTGATGGCTACATCCATTGTTGCTAAGATTTCTGCCGAGCCATGGGGTTCAAATTCCTCATCAGGAAATACTACATGTGCATAGGCTGGGTCTTGAATGGGTCTATGTGTTTCGTTTGCACCTATTTCTCTGGCCTTTTCTCTTTTCTCCTCTTCTACTGCCACTTTGCACATCCATAAGTGGGTGTCTTCATGCATCCATGAGGATCCTGATCCTATGGAATGCACAGATTTCGTATCATCTTTGGCTCTATGGATGGGATTCCATTGGATAGGGGGGACATCTCTATGAGAGTAATCTTTGAGATTCACTTTGGTCGTAACACCTAAGTGCTGCAGGTACAAAGAATTGGTTCCCCAATCCTGTACCACTTGCAACTGTCGCATAAAGGTCGTCCCAAGATCATTTCATAGGCATGGTTCTTGCTAAAATCACATATAGCAAATGTATGCTCGAACTCGACACCACAGGTGGTGAGAGTTATTCCTTCTAGTAATCCTAAGGGCCTCTCAATATGACCATCGGCCATCTGCAATTTCACTCTCATTGGCCTGAGTGCTGGCTTGCCCCAACGCTTCCATAGGGAAGTGGTGGCAATTGCAACTCCTGCACCTGAGTCCAAAATTGCCTTGGTGGTGTACCCCTGGTAGGTAATGGGAAGATAGGTGTTCCCTTCTTCACCTTCACACATGTCTCCTATCTTATCCAAGGGTATCTCTGGCACTGTCCTATGTGATCCTACCTGGGAATGAGGTTTCACTATCGCTGGTACTTGTTTGGCGACATGTTTCCATAATTCAGGTCTAACCTTGAGTAGCTCTTCTAACTTGAGATTGCACTGCACTTTAGTGTTTTTCACTACCTCTGTGTTCCTAGGTAAGACTGAGTCCTCATTTCGTACCATGACCGTGGGTGCTCTCATACAAGTAGACTTAGCTTCCCATGGGCCTGTGAAGTGGGGTAATTCTTGTAGAGAGTTAGACTCAAAGTCTAGTCTTGCCTGAGAGTGGGTGCTCTCCTGCTCCTCATAAATGGATGGGATGTCTTGTGGGAATTGGTCGTGTGCATCATCCACCAGTTCAATGGGAGGAGGTACTTCACTTTCTTTAGCCCATTTGTCTTCTTGAATCTCTCGTAGGAATTCTGGTGTGAATCGATTCATAGAAGATGATGTGTCTGACTCCGTAGAGTTAGGCACATAAGCTTCAGGCACATATGCTTCCTGGGCAGGAAGACCTGCTCTTTCACTTGCCTTGTCCTTATGTTGAGAGGCGGGTTCCTTTTCTGATTGTGCAATTAGTTTCTCTATTCTTTCTAACAATCCATCAAAGTGCAATTGTGTCTTCGCTGAACTAGAGATGTTAAATAGGCGACTGGCTTCAAACATGGTCTGAGCCAATTCCACCATCTTAGCACAAATTTTGGTTCGTTCTAGCTCTAGTTCTGCTCTAGGGTAACACTTTTCATGATCAGTTACGTTTGGCCCTTCTTGGATTCTAGGCTGATATGCTCTAAGCATCATGTTTAGGTCCTCGGGAGTTGGATCTGCTAGGACTGATCCTACTCTAGGGGGTGGTGGTATTAGTTGAGGCGGGTTGGAAGGTGGCGGGTCGGATGGAGATGGGAATGGTGGTGGTGGGGTAGTGTGAGAGGGAGTTTGAGATGTGAGTTCAGTTATCCTGGCCTTTGTTTCTCTAAGTCTTTCCTCGAGTTCACTCATCTTTTTTGCCCATTGCCTTTTCATTCTTTCACGACTATCTCTCCAAGCTCTAGTCCTTTTCTTGGTTATGCTCTCAGTTTCACTAGCCTCTAGGCTCTTTTCTTGGCCTACACCTGGGTTCTGCTGTAAGGCTTGTGTTGAAGAAACACTCACGAATTTGACAAACAGACATAAAAAGAAAGAAAAAAGGAAGCAGCTTCATCCAGTGAATTTAGAGCGCAATCTTTTATGTTGAGCGCTAGACTTTGCTAAGCTATTGGTTGATTACAGAAGTGTTCTGAATCACTCTAGCTTAGTTCTTCTTGGGCGTGGCGATTTCCGCAGGCTTACTAAGGTTCAGCCTTCGTCGCTTCGACAAGGAGTGGTATCAGAGTAAAGAAAGTATACCACATTTCCGCAACAGTGGTATCAGAGCCAGAGCTAGGCATATCTAATCAGAGCCAGAGCCAGGCATATCTAATCAGAGCCCAGAGTATTCACCATTATTGGAAACAAGAGCCGGTTAACCACAACGAGTGGAACCAGAACGAGAAAGATTTTGAAGAGCAGAAAGATTCTCAAAAGCTCACCGGAAGTAACAGAAACAAGAAGATCATGGCAGACCACGTTACTATTGATAAGTTGGACAGAGATAATTATCCCGCATGGGTAATGCGCATGGAAGCCTTACTTATGAGTAAGGACTGAATGATGTACGTGACTGGAGAAGAAAAGAAGCCGACTTTTGAAGATGATAGTCAACCGGAAAAAGAAGAATTAGAAGCCTTGAAGCTGTGGCAGAAGAAAGATGCAACGGCAAGAGCCTACATCTATAATACCGTAACAGATCATCTACTACCACATATTAGAGGTCTGGAGAAAGCAGAGGACATATGGAGTGCATTGGAAGATCATTTCCAAAATACTACAAAAGCCAGGAAGGCTAGTTTATGGTCCGAGTTTACGACATTCAGAAAGAAGTCGAGTCAAAGCATAAGTGACTATGTCACTAAAATGAAGGATCTAGCAGATAGTCTTGGATCCATAAATGAAGAAGTCGAAGATCATAGATTGATAGCGCAAGTGCTCACAGGTTTGAGAGGAGATGAAAGGTGGAAACCTTTTGTACTATCAACTGAACTTTCTTTAAATCATTTTGTGCCAGATTTAAATCAGTTGCTTGGTTTGATGCTCACATATGAGCAAGACCTGAAAGGAGATGCAGATAAAGGACAAAGCTCTGCAATGTATATGAAGAACAAAAAGAAAGAAAAAGGTAAGACAAAAGACGAAGAAGAGTCGAGTTCTCAGGCCTATTACGCAAGAGGTAAAGGCACTGGCAGAGGTAGAGCAAGAGGCTTTGGAAGAGGAAGAAGTAGCCAGAATACCAACAAGAAGGCTTGCTGGATCTGTGGACTCAGTAATCATTTGGCTCATGATTGCTGGCACAATCAACAAGGATCAAATCAAAATCAAAACAGTAATAGCAGAGGCAGAAGCGGAAGATATCAAAGAGGAAGACAAAATCAAAGAGGAGGCTATGGTAGAGGTGGAGTAAGAAGTTGGGGACATAATCAATCCTATAACACCACCTACAACAACTACGCAAACGACACGCAGAATGAAATTCATACATCGTTGATGATGAACTCTATCAGCACATCGGAAAACGAAGACCTAAAGGTATTTTACATTGATTCTGGATGCTCTAATCATTTGTCAGGAAATATAGAACTGATGTCAGAACTAGAAAAAGGTAGTTCTAGTCACACTGTTCAAACAGGTGACAATACGAGACATAGCGTACACTCAATTGGAAAAGTGAAATGCAAGAGTGGAGCAGATTTGCTAACCAATGTCTTGTATGTTTTAACAATACCGAAAAATTTGATTAGCGTGGGACAGATAGTTGAGAAAGGTTTTCAGGTCAGATTTACAAATAAAGGTGTATTTGTAGAAGATCCCGAGAACGGATACAATCAGATCGTCTCTGGTAAGAAAGAAGGCAGACTCTTTACTTTAAGAGTACAAGGGAACATTGGCCAAGCGTTACTCACACATGGTGAAAAGGTAATTACAGAACTTGATCTCTGGCATAAGAGATTGGGTCATTTCAATGAAAAAGGAATTAAAGCTATGATAACGAATCAGTCAGTATTGGGATTACCAAATATACAGAATCAACATATGATTCACAAGTGTGAAGCATGTCAGTTGGGAAAAGCCCACAGGTTACCTTTCCAGAAGAAAGGATTCAAACATGATGAAGTACTCGAGCTTATTCATACAGATGTATGGGGGCCAACGAAAGAAGGATCAATCAGCGGATCAAGGTACTATGTTTTATTCATTGATGATGCAACAAGGTGGATAACTCTTTATGTTTTGAAAGAGAAATCAGAAGTATTTGGAGCTTTCAGGCATTTTCATGCATATGCTGAAAGACTTACCAGACGAAAACTTAAAAGACTGAGGTCTGATGGAGGGGGAGAATACTTCTCTTGAGAATTCAATGACTATCTTTGGAATGCAGGTATTAAGAGAGAAATAACCTATAGATATACACCACAACAAAATGGAGTAGCAGAAAGAAGGAACTGAGTTCTAGTTGAATTTGCACGAGCCATGCTAAACGAAAAGGATTGTCCAAATTATCTTTGGGCTGAAGCTGTAAACACAGCCACATACTTGGTAAACAGATTACCATGTACAACATTGAAAGGAATGACCCCTTATGAAGCATGGTGGGGAAAGAAGCCAACACTTGATCACTGCAAAGTGTTTGGATCAGTAGCGTATGCTTATGTACCGTCTCAACTCAGACATAAGCTTGAATCGAAAGCAGAGAAATATGTGTTCGTTGGATATGATGAAAAGCAGATGGGTTACAGGTTATGGAATCCTCTAACCAAACAATTTACTGTGTCCAGAGATGTTACATTTGATGAACAGAAAAGTTGGTATGCAGATCAAAGTCATACGACTGAAGAATTCGAAGAAGAAATAAAAAGAAGAGAGAAAGGGAAATCAATTGTGCAGGTGAACAGAGATGAAAATCATATGCAGGCAAGTACGTCCAGGAACGGATCAGGTATGAGAAATGAAGACAATGAAGAAGTGCATTCAGATACATATGAAGAGTTTGAACCAAGAAGGTCAAACAGGAATAGAAGACAACCAGAAAGGTACTCGTATGATACGTCATACATAACTCAGAAAGACTATGCATATATGGTCAAAGATGATGAAGAACCACAGAGCTATGATGAAGCTAAAGACAAAAAACAATGGAAAGAAGCAATGAAAGAAGAAATTAGCGCACTGGAGGAGAAGACATGGGAACTTGTTCCGAAACCAAATGGTAAGAAAGTAATCGGAAATAAATGGGTTTTCAAAATAAAGAAGTTTGCAGATGGAAGGATAGCCAGATACAAAGCGAGACTGGTGGTCAAAGGCTATGCCCAGACGCATGGCATAGATTATGACGAGACGTTTAGTCCGGTGGCAAGGATGTCAACCATAAGGATAGTGAATGCTGTAGCAGCATCGAAAGGATGGAAGCTAAGTCAGCTAGATATAAAGAACACATTTCTGAATGGATACATTTCTGATGAAGTGTACATGGAACAACCTGAAGGATTTGAAAATTCCAGAAACCCAAACTTCGTTTGCAGGTTAAGAAAAGCACTTTATGGACTGAAGCAAGCTCCAAGAGCTTGGAATTACAGACTTGTGAAATATCTAAATGAACTTGGATACCAAAGTTCGAAGGCAGACGCAAGTCTACTTATAAAGAGAATAGAAGAAGGAATGATCTACATTTGTATTTATGTAGAGTACTTAATAATCACAGGAACATCAGATGAAGGGATTACAGAAGTAAAGAAACTACTCGAAAGAGAGTTCAAGATTAGTGACCTAGGAAAGTTGTCATACTTTCTAGGAATGGAAATCACATACACAGATCATGGTGTATATGTGACACAAGAAAGGTATCTCCTAAACTTACTGAAGAAGTTTAATATGGAGAATTGCAGAGAAGCTTCAACAACGCTTGAAGTAAATCATAAACTCAGCAGATACAGTGGAGCAGAGTTTAAAGATATGAAGAAATATCAGTCAATTGTAGGAAGTCTAATTTATGCTACGCTAACAAGACCGGATCTTAGTTATGCAGTAGGAGTTCTCTCACAATTTATGCATTGTCCGACAGATCAACATTGGGTTGCAGGACAAAGAGTTCTTAGATATATTAAAAGAACTGTAAAAGAAGGATTATATTATCCTTTTACGTCCGACATAAAGCTCAGAGCATACAGTGACTCAGACTGGGCTGGAAGTCAAGATGACAGAAGATCAACACACGGGTATATGATATACCTAGGAGATAAGCTGGTTAGCTGGTGTTCAAAGAAGCAACACACAGTAGTGTTATCGTCAACAGAAGCAGAGTATAAAGGACTTGTAGAAGCAGCTTAAGAAGTAATATGGATGCAGACCTTGTTCAAAAGCATGGGTATTGATCAAGGTATACCTATCATACATGGAGATAATATGAGCTCTCTATATCTTGCAGCAAACCCAGTATTTCATGCAAGAACAAAGCACATAGAAATTCAATATCATTTCCTGAGAGAAAAGGTAATGGAGAAGGAGCTAGAAATTGTATACACTCCGACAAAGGATCAGATTGCAGATATGTTAACAAAGAGTTTGGATGGAACGAAGACAAGCAGATTCAAAGACATGGCAGGTATAAAAGAAAGAAAGATATATGAAAGAGCGGAAGATGTCAAATTAGTGATTGAGGGGGAGCTGTTGAAGAAACACTCACGAATTTGACAAACAAACATAAAAAGAAAAAAAAAAGGAAGCAGAATCAGAGAAAATCAAAAACCTTAGTGGAAGGACAAATCCACGACCGTTATGTACAGTACAGAATCTCCCAGGATCAGAATACGTTACGCCAAATCAAACTCTACATAGAGAGAACGTGCATAGGAATAATAGAAGGGAAGTGCGAACAAGAACGTGCGCGGAGGAGCATGGAAGAATGAGGACTATATATATATCAATCAAGAATCGGAGAGAGAGGTGAATAGAGATATAGAGAATGAGAGACTGAGAGCTTTAGTTATGAAGAAGATGCCAGAGATCACGTATGTAGAAGAAGACGCCAGAGATCGCGTATGTAAAGATGAATAACAAAAACCTGAAAGGTCACGTATTCATCTGAGAGAGATGGTAATAAGAAACTACTCAGTATAGGAGAGTTTCTGTAGCTTGAGCAAGAAGAGGCCAAGCTCACTTGTACACATCTTCTCTAATAGAAAACACATGTTCATGTGGATGTTTGTGCGTACTGTTTGTATGCGGAAGAAACAGAGTATGTTTTAAAGTTAGTTAACAGTTAACGTTTTCTCAGTAAACGCATTTTCGGTCAGTTAGAGTTCTTACTGTAAACGTGTTTTTCGGTAGAAGAACGAAGTAGATCTCACAGAGTAATGCGAAGTTTTGTATGAGAGATAGCTCATTCTGTAGCTAGGCATCTCTATTTTTAGTTGATCAAGCTTTCCGGTGGAAAAGATATCCACACATAGTACAAAGTCTGACCGGAAAGAGGTTGTCTGAACTGGTGGAGTTTTCTCTTAAACTTCAGAAAGAGTTCAGTAAGTCAAGAAAGTTCATGCGTCACCTCCTTACTTCATGTATGTTCACTTGAAGTAATTATAAATAGATTTGAAGTTCATTCCGGTACAATTCCGGTACGATTATGGTGTCAGTCTGGTGACAGTCCGATGAAGTTTCGGTGAAATTTCTTCCAGTGAATTTAGAGCGCAGTCTTTTATGTTGAGCGCTAGACTTAGTCGCTAAGCTATTGGTTGATTACAGAAGTGTTCCGAATCACTCTAGCTTAGTTCTTCTTGGCGTGGCGATTTCCGCAGGCTTACTAAGGTTCAGCCTTCGTCGCGTCGACAAGGAGTCGTATCAGAGTAAAGAAAGTATACCACATTTCCGCAACAGCTTGGGCTCTCGTGACCACTTGTATTGGCGCAGTGGAAGTGACACTTCCTGTGGAATCTACCACTAACCCAACAACATTGATGGGAGTGATTTTCGGCATGTTATTAGGATTCTTTGGGCAGTCTCGTAAGAGATGCTCCTTCCCACAATCTTGGCAAAAGCCTTGAATTGTCACTGACTGGGGTTGTGTAGGTGGAGGTAAGGGACAATCACAGATGAGGTGATCTCCCTGACATCTGTAGCACGGTCCTCTAGGAAATGGGGGTCTTACGTTCCTCGGTTGGGGTCTAGGGTTGAGGTTTGCATACATGACGTTTGTGTAATCAGACTCCCAACTAGGTTCATTTGGCTCTTCACCATAGTAGGACTCCCCATGTTCAGGAGACTGCATGTAGTAAGCCTGGGGGCTATCAACATGTGTAGAATCAAAGCTATGGTCACTGGGATCACCTTCTGAAATTAATGGTGTTACTGTGACTATAGCTCTACTCAGGTTTTCTTCTGCAGTTGCATACTTTACAGGGATCACATTGGTAGGAGCAGGTGGTTGTTGTGCTAGCACTTGCAGGGGTCTCAGTTGGGCCTGATATTGCTGTTGGTAATTTTGCTGAGGCCTAGTATACTGTTGTGGTGGGTATTGACTCTGATATCTACCTTGTTGAGGGTATGGCTGAGGGTAGGTTTGCCTAACTGCTTGCTTATTGTAAGGACAGTCTTGTGCTGTTTGATTTGTGTATCTCCGTTCTATGGTACAATATTGGCTACTCAGATTTACTTGGGGTTGAGCCGTAATGGGACAGACATTCGCCATATGGTCGCCTCCACAAGTATAGCATCTTTTCACAGTGGCAAACCTTGGGATTTGTTTACTAGTGACACCTAGTTTCTGAGCTACTTTCTCTGCAAGTTCCTCAATTGATGTGGATTGCGTGGATGAGAGGCTAGAGGCACTCTCAGAATCTTTGTATATTTTGGATAGCTCTAACTCCTCCCCTAGGTTATCCTCAATGTCGATGCACATGCGTACACACTCTTCTATGGTCCTAGGGTCTTTCAAGTACACATAGGATCTCAATTTTGTACTTAGCAATCCATCCAAGAACAAAGCCACTTGCTTAGCTGGTGTGGGGAGCTCTGAAATAGGGCATCTTTCAAGATATTGCCTGAATCTTCTTCTTGCAAGTCTCACGGTCTCTTGCGGGGTCTGCTTGAAACTGTGAATCAATGAGGAGGTATTATGTCTTATGCCACTCTTAGAGAATTCAATAATGAAAGCCTCTAGTAGTTGGTCTATGCTCCTGAATTGTCTCTCATTCAATGGTTGGAACCAAGTAAGCACTGTGTTCCTAAGGGTTAGACCAAAGGCATTATATTGCGTGAATAAATCCTCCACTTGTTCAGCTCTCAAAACTTGCCTAAACTCTACCACATGATCGTATGGATCTCCAATGCCATCGAAGTAGTTCTTCATGGACTTAACTAGCTGAGTCGGTCTCAAAGTCCTTGTGTGCTCTCTAGGTCGTGGTAGAGGGAACTCATCCGCATTTCTTTGATTCGTGTGAGCTCTAAATACCTCAGGCTCCACTCTATTTGTTTCCATCCTCGTTCTTTCTCTGCCCCCTGGGTTGGCAAAGCTTACTTCTGGCCTATCTCTACTTCGGTCTCTTTGAGTTCCATGAGCTTGGGATGTTCCCGCTCCATGGTGACCATAGGACACATTAGATCTTGGTTGGGGGAAAATAAATTCACCCTTCCAAGTGTAAGCATGCCTATCATTTTCTATCACCACAAAGATCCTCTCTGAAGCGAGATCTAAGTAGGTCACTCTGTCTGGGCTATCAGGATCCTTAAACTCATAGATCATGATTGTTCCTATATCGATTGGCCAATCAGATTTATACCTGCAAAAGGCTTCGTCCGTTTCTCGGTTCAGAAGCAGATCTATGCT
The DNA here is from genome assembly GCA_020310875.1 of Ceratopteris richardii. Classification (NCBI taxonomy): domain Eukaryota; kingdom Viridiplantae; phylum Streptophyta; class Polypodiopsida; order Polypodiales; family Pteridaceae; genus Ceratopteris; species Ceratopteris richardii. The sequence continues at coordinate 153,289,390 of CM035414.1, forward strand.
CTTGTTGTCCTGGGGAACCCATTCTGGTGTGATAATCCTAGTGAGAACAGATTTGCCTCGGGGGTCCTCGGTTCTACACCCATGTTTCCCTGCTCTAGGTCATCTAAGTCCGATTCTGGGACTACATTCCCAAATTCATCAGTCCTTTCTGGATGACTGGTGACTACATATATTGTCCCTTCCTTGTCGAAGTACGCTCCGTTTTCAAACTTGACAGCTGGGCGCTCTAGTCCAATGGATTGATCAGGATTCTTAATCTGTACCACAGATCTTCCTAGGCTGTCCTCATAGATGCTAGCACCCAATCGGTTGGTCCTAAGGTATTCCAACTACGTTTTGTAAGGGCCTTCTACCCTGTGCAAGTATGGCACTCCTGAACTTCCCGTAGGTCTGTCCATGCCTTGAGACATCTCTGATTCACTAGTCTCCGAGCTAGGGTAGTATGAGTGGTGGCTCAACTGCTGGGCCCAAGACCTAGCAGCGTGGTTGACACTGGCCTCTGAAGACCTAAGACTTTGTCTCTCTCTCCCTAGATGTCACCTTGATCTAAGGTTCATAAGCCTAATTGAATAGCCCAAACTTGCCCACGTACAACCTCGTTGCTGAGTTCTTTTGTATCAATTACTTGATTCCTTTTTTTAGTGGATTACCGTGTTTATACTCTTGTCTGATATCATGTCGTCAGGTATACTTGAGTGTATCTCCGCACTATACGTTGATCGTTCCACGTTAGATTCTTTCCTTTAAGGTTATCGCCTCACGAAGAGATTATGTTTAATCTTGAACTTGAGTGCATAGGTAGTCTTCAACTTGATTGATGCCTATTGCCGCCCTGGCCTATTCCTATCACTAGTTGTTCTTAGCCTAATCTAGGAATTGACGGAGGGAGTTGAGGATTTTCCAACCTTGAGTTTCTTTCCTTGTGTTGTTGCCCTGGTGTGCCCAGGATGCGTATTCCCAAGCTTGCACTTACTCTTGCTTGAATGCCCTCAAGTGCTCTTACTGAACCTGTAAAAGTCCCACGGTTAGCTCAAGTCTTAAATTCAAATGACACAATAGACCACTTTCCTGCATGCAATTGGATTTTGTATGAGGAAGTTATATCCGATCAGGGTTTTGGTGCTAAAACAGGGTTCAAAACAGTTTACTCAGGCAGACAGGAATTCTTGAATTACTTGGGTTGCGGCCTCACAATGCACTGCTAAACCCTTAAAAGTTCCCCAAAAAATTAGACCACTATTTTTTTTTTTGCCCTTAAAAATTGGCCAAATTTTCCCTCCTATCACGTTCGCAAGTTCTGTCAGTCGCGATTGACAGGTCAATCGCGATTGATGTGTCGATCGCGATTGACAGGTCCGTCGTGGCTGTCAGTCCCGATTGATGGGTCAATCGCGATTGACACGTGGCTCGAAAAGTCAATCAGTCATGGTCAAAGGGTCGTTGACTCTGTCAGTCGCGATTGATGGGTCGATCGCGATTGACAGGTCGGTCGCGAGGATCTGTCCATCGTGGTCAAACAATCGTTGACTGTGTCGGTCGCGATTGACAGAGCCGTCGTGGGTTATCAGTCACGATTGATGGGTCGATCGCGATTGATGACTCGATCGCGATTGACACGTGTCACGCGTATGATCTATCCGTCGTAGTCAATCGGTCGTTGACTCTGTCGGTCGTGATTGACAGAGCCGTCGTGGGCTGTCAGTCGCGATTGACTGGTCGATCGCGATTGACAGGTCTGTCCGTCGTGGTTTGTCGATCGCGATTGACAGAGTGATCGCGATTGACAGAAATCTGATGAATTTCAAAAATCTAAACACAGTTTTGGGAAGCTCTAGGCCTGTAGATCATGGTTTTGTACTTTGTTTGGCAAATGGAGCATTTTTTCTGTCGGTCGCGATTGACAGACGTCGGCGACACAGAGACAGTTGCCAAGATTTCCGTACCTACGCGGAGTGCTGGAGAAGATGATGCAGCATGTATCTGCAAGACAGCTCAAGAAACATGCAAAAACTGCACACACAATATCGCTCTCTTGCTCTCTCTCACAAGTGGAATGAGGGAAATGGAAGGAGGAAGGAAATATAGTCAAAAAATTGAAATTTTTGCGATGATGGAGATGGAGGTGAGAGATGGTGATGATGATGATGGTGATGAAGAAAACAAAAGGAAATAAATAAAAGTGAAGAAAATACCTATAACTCCGACGCTTCAACTCTACGTCTTACCATCACACGCTCGTCCTCAAGGCTCGATCCCCGACAACGGCGCCAAAATTTGGTGTAGCTTAGTGATGAGTAGCACCTCCTTTAATGTCCATCCGGGAAGACGTGAGGATGGTATGAAGACCTCGAGCAAGTGAAGGCACAAGTGCATGAGTGAGAAGCACACCAACATGCACACACATACACACACACGTGCACCCACGGTAAGACAAAGAGTGAGAAGCAATGGAGTTCTTAGATTACTTTCAAAAAGCTCTTACAAGTTCAAATCAATTACAAGCTAACCCCAAAAATGAGCTCTCTAGCTCCTTTTATAGTTTTTGACTAGCTTTGCCCCTGTCCAGACCTAATGTCCGGCCTAGTTAAAAATTAGGTTCCATGACTTTTTTGAGGGTTCAAACGAGATCCAAAAAATATGAAAATTGGCAAGTAGATACTTCTAAAGCTCCTCAAGCTCAAGGACTCCTTGGCTTGCACAAAATGGAGCTACAAAAATACGAAATGGTATTTACAATGGTTTTTAGTGATTAAAATCACTATTTGAGTAGGGATTTTCTCTGTTGATTTGTCGTACACATCTTTGAGCTCCCTACTTGCTCTTTCTTCTTGTGTGCTCCACTCCTTGATGTCTGAAAAATTTAGATGGCCTACTTGCCAGATCTTCTTTGGCTACTCTGTCTGCTTGTGCTATCTCTTCGTTCCGACCCTCTTTGTCTTGTGGCTCCTTCGGTCCCTGAGTGCTGCCAACAATAGGCAATCAAATCAGTCAAATCATGCACAAAATATACCCCTCTTTAGATCAAAACATCACACAAAACTCATAAATTTATGAGCTTTTGAAAAAGAATCATGCACACTCCCTGCGGGATTTCATCCCGATAGCGGGGCACAAAAGATTTTGAAGTAGTTTTTGAGTGATACAGGAGGTTAAGAGTGAAGGGCAGAGCGAAATATGTACATTGCACAATAAATTTTTTAGTTTTAAGCATTTTTGGTTATAGTATTGCAATCGATTGAGTTTTGGTATCACGATACCAAAATTCCCTAGTATCACGATACTTTTCTGGTATCGTATCATGCATGCCCAGTTGAGGTATCGTGATACCATCAAGGTATCGTATTTTCAAGTGTTGGTATCACAATCATGGTCACCGGGTGGTGTGATACCATGATCCACCTAGTATCGTATCGTGTCGGTCAAGGTATCCTATTGTTGACCAAGCGGTATCATATCGCGTGCATGTTGGTATGGTATCGTGTTCAACTTGGTATCGTATAGAATTCCCTAGTATTGTATTATGTCTTGGTTTGGTATCATATCGTGAGGATTAATATCGTATCGTGTATAAAATGGTATAATATCATTGGTATCGTATCATTTGCAAACCTGATATCGTATCGTTGAGAGAACTAACTGGTATGATATTGTATCATTAACAACCTTGGTATCATATTGTGGGTTAATCAAGTATCATATCGTCAATTATCCTAGTATCGTATCATGAGGGCAATATCGTATCGTGGGTTGCAAAGGTATAGTATTGTCCACAAATCCAATATCGTATAGTGCCACCCAATAGTATCGTATCATGGTAGACCCTTGGTATCATATCATGCCAAGTGTGGTATCGTACTGCCAATCTGGTATTGCCAAAAGTGGTATCATCCAAAACAACTTAGACAAATTGAAGGTAAAATTTGAAGTGATTGAGGAGATAATTAAGGGGAAAAGGAGAGAAGATATAGACCCAAAGGGTGAATGAACTTAAGATTAGGATGGGTGATAAGTAGCCAGATAAGTGTCATCTCATCGGTAGGAAGTGCAGCCCAAGCGAGCCATCACTCGATCTACTCAGACACCTCTAGTGACTCAGAGGAGGAACTACCCATGGCCTCAGAGGACATGTATGATCTTGTTTCAAGGGAGACTTTTATGTCAATTGTAGAGGGTGAATACTGTACCTCTTTACAGTATATGTGCACAAATTGGCAAGGAATCCCTATTTACCTTGATGGCATAAATAGGTCTGTCACGAGAATGGTAAACTCTATCGAGTGAGCAATAGTGCCCAAACCCATAGTTAAGTACGAAGGAGGAGTGTACATGGACAAGTTAGGTCAAATCTATGTAGTGATGGAAAACCCAGATCAGATCAACAAGAGAGGAGAACTAGAAGGACAAGGAACTTGCGAGAGATCCAAACCTGAAGAACTCGTGACTACCCCAAGTGGAAAGTCCATGATGACACAAGCCTTGAGAGGAGATTTGATACCTCAAGATGATTACCAATTGGATGCCTACCTAATCCACGGGTTAGACCTATTGTTACAAACTCATTCGCCCACACAAGGATAGGAAGTAAGCCCAATGAACTTTTATGAGTTGAAGGATCCAAAAGATGAGTCTAGAATCACATATCTAGAACAAAACCAGAGAAGGTATTGGCCAATATATGAAGTCGATAGGTCTCAATTGAAATACATGGGGTTGCTTGTATTCCCTCCAACGAGCAGGCAATGAAGTATCCTCAACCAAACACATGTGCAATTCACAATGCTAGGAATACATTCACACAACCAAACCAACTCAAGGATAGGTAACATTACTCGACCACCGGTTAGACCAAGGCCACAACAAGGGGTGCAACCAAGAATGCTTCCAATTAGACCAGCAATTCCTGTAATGCCTAGACCCGCAGAACCCATCAGAAGGTTGAGACCAGTTCAAGTTGCTAAATGTATGAGAAATTACTATGATGGTATAGGAGAACCATGATCACATAGCAGAATTTAAGGAAGTGCTACGAGTAGAACAATTGGATGACTTCTTTGTGCAGTATGAGTCCTTTGGACTAACCCTCATAGGAACAACCTTGACTTGGTTCCAACCATTGGATCCAAATAATTTTGGAAACATTGAATAATTTTTCCAAGATTTTATTGGAGAATTTACCAAGCAAGGGATTAAACACAACTCGTCATCCTTAATTCATAGTTAAAAAAACCCTAATGAAACTATAAAAATACCTTCCCAAAGATTTAACCAATATGTCGAAAGAAGCCCAATAATAGAAAGACCCTCCCAACAAAAAATGATATCATGATTCTTAGATGGATTGACTATTAAAACCTTGAGAACCCTAGTCTATGTGAAATGGCTTTATACATTGGGTGAGTGCCTCCAAGAATGCATTGATCTAGAAGACAACCTAACGGATGACCTCAAAACTTCACCAAGCTCTACTAAATGAGAGGACACTAGGAGTACTATGACTAATAGTTCTAGTAATATGGAGGAGCTAGTAGAACTGGTAGCCAAGAAGTTAGGAGTTCATGGATAGAGAAATTACCAGAACCCACCCATGAGAATGCCAATGCTAAGGAGATACAGCCTGTGTCGTGGAGATTATCCATCTCATATGTGTACGAGAGAAGGTTCATGCATGCAACAACTTTATCCATAAAATAGACAGCCATCACAAGGACCTAACGTGTATTGTCACATTGAGTAGAAATATACCAACCAGGTTACCGAAAACTACCCATTTAACAAGAAATCAAGGCGAGTGAATCAACCCCAGTATAGGCCTTACATATACCCTCCCAAGGAACAAGGAAGAGAGATCCCGAGATACAATGCTTATCTGGGGCCATGAGGAACACCCAGACCTTATGGACAAGGAGGATATGGACAACCACAACCAGTGTTAGGACAACAACTATCCATTCTATATAATGTAGTGCCAGTCAAATATACTCAACTAGAGGAGAACATGGAAAGAGCCATAATGCTAGTTGTGCCTTTAGCCAGTGCAGAAACAATGAATCAAGGATACAAGCCAACCCAAGGAGAATACTATGCCTATGAAACAAGTCTTGTGGAGTATGACTAACTTTATGACCAACACTATTATGGTTATGAAGGATACGACAATCCCTATGGACTAGAGTATGTGAACCTAATGTACACTGGACCTAAAGCACTAGCATCTATGAGACCACCTATTAGACCACCTGTGCCAAGAGGACCATGCTATCAATGCGGAGGAGATCACTTCATAAGAGAATGCACTCTGCCATACAACCCACCACCACAGAGAACATGGGAAGGGTATTGCAATGAGGGTGGAAAGGAACATATATTTAGAGATTTCCCGAAAAATCCCAATAAAACTCACAACGCTACATAGATCAATGTGATAGAAGTGATTGAATCATCGAGAAGTGATAAAGAGTACACAATTGTTGGTGTAGTACAATAAAAAATTGGTGATTAGGACAAAGGCTTGAAGACAAATAATAAAGTAAAGATGAAATTTTCAGGCTTGAAGATGAGTACATGATCAGAACATGAAGACTTGTATATACATGTACATTAAACTTGTAATTAGTTCACATATACCTTTATAATGGTTAAAAGTTTGTACATATATGACTATACATATAAAAGTATAAAGTTGGGACATAGAGAGGAATGATGAGTGATAAGTTTTAGATGTCAGTAGACACTTTAGAAGAGAGAAGAATATGAATAATCAATTAGATGTAATGTTTTCTTCAATAGAAGAAAGTTGCACCTTGATCTTTTGGGCAGTGCTCATTCTATGCTTATCCTCTTGAGGAATGCTTTTGTACAAGTCTAATTGTATAGTTGAGTGACCTCTATACAAGTTTTGAGAATCTAGTTGTAATCACACTGAGAGAATTAAGTAGGAACATTTACATGTGTAAATGTGAAGAAGTGAAGACAACAACAAGCGCAAATTTGATTATAATGTTTTGGTCAGATCTCCCTCCACGGTGTAAATGTTTGAGCAAGTAAGCACTCATTTCTTTAGTTTGGAAGGTAAGATACTTGTGGCTAAAAGCATTTGAATAAATACGCTCTAGTTTGTGAGAATTATGCATCATAAGTTATAGGTGTCAAAATCAATTATACAGAAGAACAGTTTTAGACCTAGGTGTATTGTTTGGAGTAAATCTCAAGATTTAATAAACCTTTTGAAGAGTTATAACTCAGAGGAGGTGCAAAATCTTTATCCAACATTCTATATAAAGTTTCATTACAAACTTTACACATTTGGTCAGTCAATAAGTGGATTAAGTGAAGCTGATTTTTCTATGTATTGAGTTTGTTCACATTAGTTAAAATCTTGATGATTTGGCATTGATCTTCCAAAATTGGTTGAGGTATTGAGTTTTTATTGATATAAAGGTGATCTAACATCAAGAATAACTTATTATTTTGGAGATTAACACTCTCCATGAGTGGTATCAAAGCAAGAGTCATCAAAATTAAAGAAAGGAGGATCCCGACTGTTGTAGTTATCTAGAAATCAACCTTTGAAGATTCAAAAGGTGAAATTTCAAAGTGAAAGCTAGAGAAGGAGACCTAAATCTATCAAGAAGATAAAAAGGAACTACATTCAAAGCAAAGATACATTTATTATGCACAAAGCTTGAAGAATTTATTACATAAGTGAAGAAAGGATGGGATATTCTCTTCAGATAGAGAAATTGGATAGAGAAAACTATCCTGCTTGGTCTATGAGGATGGAAGCTCATCGTATGAGCAAAGATTTGATAGAATACATTACAAGTGAAGAAGAGAAACCAAAATTTAGGGATCTTAGTGTTCCAACTAGGGAAGAGCTCTCAGATTTAAAGACATGGATGAAGAAGGATGCTCAAGCAAGGAGCATTATCTACATGGGAGTCAATGATTACTTTCTACCTCACATTACAGGACTTGAAAGTGCTAGTGAAATATGGAATGCTTTGGAGGAGCATTTCCAAAATACTAAAAATTCAAGGAAGGATTCTTTATGGGAAGGATTCACCACATTCAAAAAGAAAGCTTCTCAATGTATTTTTGATTATGTATCAAGGATGACGGACATTGCAGATGCATTAGGAGTAGCTAATGAAGATACTTAAGAGGACAAATTGGTAAGACAAATTCTCACAAGTTTGAGAGGAGCCTTATGACAACAAGGAACAAACTAAGAAAGTGAGGGTGACCATGGAAGAAGGAGAAGAAACATGTACATATATTAGAAAAGATGTGTCACCGAAGGAGCAAGAGGAACTGATAACCCTAATAAGAGAATATCAAGATGTATTTTCATGGACCTACAAAGACCTCAAAGGTGTAGATCCATCCATTTGTTCCCATAGAATTCCAATGACACGTGATGCAAAACTGTTGAAACAATACACTTACACTTATAATGATGTCTATTCGACAAAAATCAAAGAGGAGATAGACAAAATATTAGCTACTGGATTCATTTATGAGATAGAGAACATAGAAAATGGATGTCACCATTAGTGGTAGTATCGAAGAAAAATGGAAAATTAAGAGTGTGTATTAACCTAAAGAAAGTGAATGCAACCACTATCCATGATAGCTACCCATTACCTATCACTGATCATCTCTTGGAAAGAGTTGTAGGCAAGGAGGTTTATAGCTTCTTAGATGGGTTCTCTGGGTATAACCAAGTAGCTATCACTATGGCGGATCCACATAAGACAACATTTGCAACTGAATGGGGAGTCCATGCCTTTAGAGTGATGCCATTTGAGCTCATCAACACCCCTGCTACTTTCCAAAGGTTGATGTGTCATGTATTTAAGGAATTCCTAAGGAAGAGTAGTATACATAGATGACTTGTGCACATACTCAGGTTAGAGAAACAAACAAATTCCATAATTACAAAGGATATTTGAGAAGTGTCGACAATATCGAGTGTGCCTGAATCCTGAAAAATTCATCTTTATGGTGAGACAAGGAAAGATCCTAGGACACATCGTATCTAAGAATGGGATTTCCACTAATGAGGATAAGATTAAAGTAATCCTAGAACTACCAAGAATGAGAAATGCAAAGGAAGTGCAAGCTTTTATGGGTCATTGTGGATTCTATCATAGATTTATCCACATGTACGCTATAATCAATAAACTACTATATGGATTATTAACTCAGTTCACTTGGATAGATGAGTGTTAAAAAAGCATTTAATGAATTGAAGTGACATTTTAATACAACACCTATATTGAAGATACCCAATTGGAATAAACCATTCCATATCCATGTAAATGCCTCTAATTATGCAATAGGATGCATTGTAGCTCAACTTGTAGATGAAGGAAAACTAGAACACCTTATTGCATATGCGAGTGGACAACTGAATCAAGCAGAAAGAAATTATACCACCATGGAATGAGAAGGGTTAGGAATGGTGTATGCAATCAAGAAATTTAGACACTACCTTCTAGCTAACAAGTTCAAGTTCTTCATTGATCATCATGCCTTTGTCCCAAGTGGGTAGAAAAGTTGATTCCAATACTCACACATGGACCACATCATATAATGAACAAAGATGACAGAAAACGATTTCTGCAATCACGTAATTTGCACATTGTGGTAGGAAATGTGTACTATAAAGAACCCAACGGTGTATTGTTAAGGTGTGTAGGAGAGGTTGAACAAAAGAATTTAATCAAGCAAGCTCATGTAAATCGATGGAGAATGCATAAGGGGGCTCATGGAACACTAAGGGAATTAAAACAATTAGGAGTGTACTGGCTAGATATGCCAAAAGATGTATTGGCTAGATATGAGTGTACTGGCTAGATATGCCAAAAGATGTTCATGAGTACATTAGCAATTGCCCAGAATGCCAAGAAAGTACTCTAGAGGACCATTCATCATTACATTTCTCTACAATAGCACCATACTGGAGTAGGACATCAGTTAAGTTCTTGAAAACATGCAAGCATGAGGAAGGAGCGAGTCTAGCAAGAAAGTGATCCCTCGAAGAAATGAGCAAAGACTATATTATAATGGGAAGGAAACTATTCAAAAGAGGGAAGGAAAATCAACTACTGCTATGTGTCCACAAAGGAGAGTACTTACCCATTTTAGAGATGGCACGTGCAAGCACCACAGGGAGACATTTTTCAACTGAAAGAATGGTCAAAATGATTTTCTTCGCAAGATTGTGGTGGTCGACTCTACATATGGATGCAAACACTTATGTATGGAGTTGTGAGGTTTTCCAAAGAGCCAAGTATCCTATTAGAAGAGATGATATGCCTATAAGACCCATGATTTGTGTGAGAGCCTTTTCAAAATGGGCCATTGATTTCATAGGATCTATTGACCCTCCAGCCAAAGGATCACATGCTGAGTACATCCATTATGCCAAAAACAACACCATGAACAAAAGATGAAGTAGACTAGATTAAATTGATTGCATATTTTGAGAGAAAACACCATCCTAAAAATTCTTATCAGCATACATGATTCTTTGGTGTCTAGTTATCCAACTGGAATATCAAAATTAATGACATGATAATAATGATGGCAAGATGTGCTAGAGAAGAAGAAAATATCATAATATCCTAGTTACTACTTAAAAATTTCAAAGGAAAGGAATGAATATGAAAATGAAAAAGATTGTGTATTGATGGAATGATTTCTTAGATTAAAGACACTATTCTGAATCAAACTTGACAAACGTGCTTCAAGTTATGAGTAGATTAGCGAATGGTGAGAAACACCAACACCTGCTCCACAACTCGTTATGTCTCTCTCTCTCTCTCACACACACACTACAACAGTTCAAGCGCGATGGAAAGGGGTAGAGAACAGTCCTACACACACATTTCAAGCATTACACACACACAAAAGCTCTCCATGAAGAAGCAAATCAACAAGAAAGAAGCAAATTCGAAAATCTTCTTCAATTCTCGCAATGGCAAAAAGTTCTTTACAAGAATATACACGTGCCCTAAAAATGGTCCTTTCACACAAGAGACTGGCACTTTTATTGACTAACTCTAATTTCCTAATATTTTACAAGGATATGATACAATGTTTGGGATTTTATGCACCTAGAGGACTCCTCTAGTGCATTTACATGGCTTCATTAGGTTTTCATAGGAATTTGAAGAAGAAAAATTGTGCACATAATTTTGAAAATTTTTGGGGCTCCTCTTTTGTGCTCCTTTACTCCGTAACACTCTTCCCCCTCTTTGCCTTTGTCCTCCCTTGATAGGCTTTGCTTCTTATCACATGCTTTGTGCCTGTAGTAGATCTGAACCTTTATTGATTGATAAGATCTTTACTGTTGACCACTGCAATCTCCTGTGGAAGTACTTTGACATTAGTCACCTTTCACTAGAGGTATTCAACCTCATTAGAGTCCTTGAGCATCCAATTGGGTTGAACTTGTATTTCCTTTGGCTATGCTTGGGTCTTCCCTGTTTCTCATTGAAGCCTGATATGTTCCCTTGCGGGGCTTTGGGCAGAGGGTGGTTCTTCTTATTGAGATGTTTTGTTCTTTGATCTTCTTCTTTTTCTATTTTTGCTTGATTCTCCCTCCGTGCGTCCCTCCTCTTGAACTTTGTCATCCTCGACAGGATTTTTGTGGCGATATGAGTAAGTTTATATGACCTTCTACTCTCTATGATTTAGCAAATTGGCTTCGCATATCATGAGCTCTTTTCACTTTGCTGACTTTACTCCATCATCTGGTGCCTGCCTATGATCTGCGAAGAACCTGAGCTCGTAGGCAAGGCATTTAAATTGGAAGATATTTTGACAAAAATATCTAAGTCCATTTCAAAAAATCTCATGAATAATGCTTCCTCAAACGTTTGCATGTATGGACTTGGTAAAAACATTAACCTTGAGTATATTTCCATTATGGTTAATTGACTTGGAGTAGTAGATAAATCAAAGATGATTGCATCTGCACCTTGATTAATGCCGATAAAATTCAAAAATGTATATTGCACATGTTGGAATACCTTTAGAATTGTAAGGAGCATGCTTAGTATTTTATTGGTCATCTTGATGGCTAGGTCTGGCACTATCACATATCTTGATAGCCAGAATTTGATTGTCTGCACCATGTATTCTTATGTCGGTAAATAATTATGTGGCGGACTTGGTAGTAGTGGATAGTTTAGCCATTAATTATTTAAAGTACCCCAATTGCATCCCGGTTCATCTTCGAGGGATAGGGCAAAAAGATGGATTTATTTGCAGTACTATGCTGTTGATTCCCATTGCATCATTAATGTTGGATTCTTTTGTAAAAACTTCTATCTCCACACAGGATCCACCTTGTCAAATTCTTTGTGAGTATATGAAAAAATGTTCATGTTGAATTGGAGATCATCATCAGGCTCTTTATTTGTAGTTTTCTTGATATATTTTTGAGTCTCCTCTTTTAATAGCCCGTAAGGTATATTGAATGGCCTCAAAATTTTTTCTCAACTTTTTATTTCAATCTCTACCTCTTCCATGAATTTCACTACCTGATCTTCAAATTGCTATGTTAGCTAGGACACTAGTAGTGCTCGCTCACGTCAGCTTAGTTCTGCAATAGCCTGATTATGGCATTCAGTGCTTGGCTCTACATCCTCTCTTATAGGTGAATGATGCATGGGGGGAGAAGGAGGACGTACCTTAGTCTCCACAATAGCCGCTTGGGAGCTTGGAATTACTAGTGTCCCCACTGTAATTTTCTATGCTATTTGAGCCTTTAGCCTTTCAATGATTTCATCCTTGTCGTTGATTTCACTGTCCACCTTTGTTAGTGCTTCCTTGTTCTTCAAGAGTTTTACTCTGATAGCAGTTATGTGATCTACATCTTCATTATATAGTACAAGAAGCCTGTCTTCTATCGATTTCCACCTTTTCATGAGTTCATTTGTGTCATACATGTATTTGTTTTCCCATTCTTCTCATAGGGTTTTCTCTTGTTTCAGTTGATCTTCATACTTTGCTATTTGTGCTTCGAATGCTTGTGTATTGTTTGTGGTGACATCTTGTGCCTCTATCAGTTGGTTGCACAAAATGGCAATCATAAGTTCTTTATATTGGTTTCTTAGATTATCTACTTCCTCCGTATATACTTTTATTTGTGATTCTAGGAGTTTACCTCTAGCAATCATGCGTGCTCTCTTGGCTTCACCAGTTTCATATTTACTTTCAAGCTCTATGAGTTGGTCTTGTAGTTTTTTATTGTCAATTGTAAGCACATTGCACTTCTCCATGGCTTCATTAGCTTCATTTGCCTTGGAAGTAAGTGCCTATTGAATATCTATCACCTGTGGAGAGAGTTTTTCACTTATTACATAAAATTGATTGCATTCTCGTAGAGCATTGTCATAATGGTTGTCTGCTTTTATGAGTTGTTATTGAGTATCGATGGTTGCTTGTATCATCTGCTTTACTACAAGCTTAAGTTGAGCCACATCCACATTCAGCCATGTCTTTGGAATACTCGGTGTTGCACCCGTAAGTACGTCTTTTCCTTTATCGACATGTATTGTCTCATTATGTGGTTGTCTAATTTGAAGATGTATGTGCTTTTCATTTTCTTCTTCTTCATGTATTGTAGACTTCGTAGCACTTCCTTGAAATGTAACATCTAGTGGAGAAGACTCTGCTACAATCCTGATAGGTGTGAACAGTTCTTGCTCTTTCATATCTTCCTGATCTTTCTCTTTCTTTGGCATCTTTAATATTGCCGCCCCTTCCAAGTGAGTCTCTGAAATTTGGATCTTCATTTCTTCATTCATTCTTAATGTGTGGATTTTGTCCTATGATGATCCTTTCTTTATCGTGTCCATGATTGTGTTGTCAAGAGTCTTATCCATTTTTCTACCTTCCATTTCCATTTTTGATTGTGTGGTTCAACTCATCCCATTTTCCATCATCATTCAATTCGATTTTGATGTCCACATTCATCAGGGATGGTTATTGGTCTTCCTCGGTATTGGAAGATGAACTAGAGTTCATTAATCCTAGTTCTCTATATCTATGGACTTTTGTCAACCTCTTTCTCTGTAAGAATTCTCCATGAGATTGATGATAGTGGCGCCCTTGTACTGGCAGGTTTACCCATCCTTCCATGTATTTGTGAGTATCTTCCATAGCTTCCTTTAAATCTTCTTTCGTGATGGGCTTGATGTTGTCAATTGTGGTTCTTGGAAGTACATGTATTCTTTTTGAAGCAGGAAGTGCTTCTTCGGCCTTTAAAATTTCTCTTACTCTCTTTGATCCTCTCATTCTAGGTTGAGAGCTAGTTCCCACTTCCTCAATCACTTTTACTCCTTTCTTTTTCCTAGGTACAGTGGTTGGCTTTGCATACTTTGCCATTTCTATCGATGAAGGCATTTCCTTAAGGTACTCCCGAATACCTAAGGCATGATAAATCAAAATTGTCAAGGCCACACTTACATTCAAGAACTTCTTGTGGCCCCATTGTTTCCTGGCTTCGAATAAGCACTCTTGGATGTATGGCATCAAATTCACTTGATTACCAATTTGTTTTGTTGCATGAGATAAGAGTTTTACTATAATCTTTTGAGGTACAAATCTTTTGAGATAAGAGTTGTACTATAATCTTTTGAGTTTGGAAAGTAGAAACATTGGTGAATGAGTCTGACCTCTTCTTCAATATCCACACGATTAATATCCATAAATGTGCAGGTCTTCATTCCTCAACTCTCCTCCTTTAGGTCCATGTTCCCATCTTTCTCCCATCCAAAGATTTCTTTAATCAATTCGTGAGTGAATTGAATAATCACCCATTCTCCATAGGCATCTAGAACTTTTGCTTCGGGCACTAAGGGGTTATGTAGAGTCAGTTGAAGAGTGTTCATAACCTAAGTGCATCTTTGAAAATCCGGCTTATAGCTAGGCAGCTCAAAGTACTTATGGATTCCTGGCTTTGTCATTACATCCATGGTTGATGGGAGTTCTTGCAAGACTTTGAAATCTTGGGGCATGACAGGGAACTGATGGTCAGTGTCCATGATCTTTATTGTCACCAAGAATAGATGCTCTCTAGCAGGATATTCTTCTTGAAACCAATGACCTTTAGCTTTGGTTACACTTTGTAGTGGAAATTCCAACACCTCTTCTTGGACAATTGCCACACAATCTTCGGAAGCCATCTGCACTTGTAATAAAGAAGGAAACATCTTACAGGAGAAACTAATTCACGTGTTTGATGTGTGGTTCAGTGATATGTCGTTTCTTTTGTCACACTATCCCCCCTTGCAATAGTAAGGCTTCTTACCACACTTTTCTTAAGTTTTAATCCTAAAAGAAAATAAGAGATTAGAGATAGCTGAAGCATTTATTTATTTACAATGTATGGTCATTCCTATGACAATAGAAACTAAGACCTATTCCAATGATGGAAATGTGCACCACTAGTTTTGTTGAAGAGATAATGTGCTGAATGCATGGCCTTGAAATGTGGCCATGTCATGCATACTTTGTGTGCAATGGACTCTTCATCAGTGCAAGTAGAATCTCATTGAGTATGTTGTTCCTGTCCTTGCTGCCTTTTAGATCTCCATATCCACTTTGTTGTTGGTGCTTGAAGCATTTTTTTCTATTGGGCTCCTCATTCTGTGGTGCTTGTCTTCCTCCTACTTGAAGTCTAAGGTTTATATGTCGAGTTCACTTGGTGCCCTTGATGAGTCTTTGTAGACTTCCTTGCTTCACTTTGTAGGCATGATATCTTGTTAAACCTTCTTAGGGATCCATATACATTGTTTTGTCCTCTGGGCCTCTACCAATGACTTTGGAAGCCATACACGGAGAAGTCTTTGTGGATCCGATTGCGATTGTGCATTGTGGTTGTCCCTTTGTGTTTTCACTGGTGGGCAATTATGCTTCTGTGTTAATTTGATTGGTTGATTCATTCGATCCTTCCATACCCATTGTAGACGAGTATTATATGGATGTGATGTTCGAATAGTAGATATCCAAACAGATTTTCTTCTCTTGATGTAAGTAGGTTGATAAGTAATGTCCTCACTCTCTCGCTTAGGCTCATTTCTTACGGGTGGGGTGGTCACACAATCATGCAACACTTCCTTATTTGCAAGCAATTCTAGATTAAGGCATTCTTGGGATATAGTCTTTTTTGAATCATTTTCCTTCTCCTCTTTTATGTTTTCTTCTTTAGTTTTGGTGACCTTATGGATTTGAGATGGCCTTTCTTCCAACATAGTAAAGATCTCTTTCTGCCCTATTTTGGTTGGTATGTATCCTTGTGCAAGTTGGATGCTCACTTCATTCTTCATAATCCAATCCTGCCCTAGGATGAGATTTTCGACGAGGTCTTTGTCTTTGCAGACCAAAAATTTTTGCTCCATAGTGGAATTTCCTAAGTGAAGGGACATTAGGGCTTCTCCAACACACTCTATAGCTTGAACCCCAATTCCTATAATGCATGCTTTAGTGGGACTTATGGTTGTTTTGAGATGCGTAGTTAGTGACACTCGTATAGAGCTTAGAGCCGCTTCTGAGTCGATTAGGGAAATTATTAGTTGATACTCCTTGGTTTTGATTCCTAGGTTTAAGTATGGTTGGGAGAGGCTATGGCTCTCATTACTAGCATTACTGACTTGGTAGTTGGCCATGGGTATAGGTTCCTCCCCCTGTAGATATCATTCATCCCTTTGTCGTATCCATTCTTTTCGTCTCTTGATACACTCTAAGGCTTCTTCATGTACTTCTTCTCTAATCCTCTCTTCTTCCTTCTTTCGATTTTGTGCTCCTACGAGTTATGCTAACATCTGGTCTATTAATGGCTCCGTATAACGCTTCACTCTACATTTGCTTATGTAGTGGGGAAGTATATCTCCACCCAATGTGGCTAGATCCACTACTCTGCTTGTTGAGATTTGATTTATCAATAATGTACTAGGACTAAATCTCCTTCTTTTAAGCCTTTGTCTTTGATATGTGCATCATAATATGCCTTCTGCCTCCACTTAGCAACATAAATTCCCGCAACTCCTTGTAGTCTTATTTCATGTAATTTCTCAATTTGATCTCATTGCTTGGATAGTTCATGACCTGTCCATTCATACTGTTGTGCTACATGTAAATTAGCTACTAAAAAGTCAATTGGTAAGATCACATTCTATCCATAAACTAGGTTAGATGGAGTAGTTCCAATGGCAGTCTTGTACGCCATTCGAAAGGCCCAAATTGCATGATGCAACTGTTTGTCCCAATCTGACCTTCCATTGTTGACTATCTTTGTCAACTCTCTACCTGACCATTAGCTTGAGGGTGATAAGGGACTAATTTTTTATGAATCACTAAGAATTCGTTCATCAAGGATTATATCACTTTGTTGACGAGGTGTGTTCCTCTATTGCTTGCTATCTCTATGGGTAGTCCAAAGCAAGTAAAGACATTCTCAAAGAGAAACTTTGCGGTCATTTTCACATCATTCATTCTTGTTGGTTTTGCTTCTACCCATTTCATTAGATAATCTATTGCCACTATTATGTACTCAACATGTGATCCTTTGGCTAGAGGGTTAATAGGTCCTATGAAATAAATGCCCCATTTTGAAAAGGTTGTCACACAAATCATTGATCTTAGAGGCATATCATCTTTTCTAATAGGATACTTGGCTCTCTGGCATACCTCACAACTCCGTACATAATTCTTTGCATCCGTATCTAGAGTCGACCACCACAAGCTTGCGAAGAGAATAATCTTTATCGTTCTTTTAGTTGAAAAATGTCCTCTTGCAACACCTAGATGTGCCATCTCTAAAATAGGTAAGTACTCTCCTTTGTGGACACATAGCCATAGCTGATTATCCTTCCCTCTTTTGAATAATTGCCTTCCCATTATAATATAGTCCTTGTTCATTTCTTTGAGGGATCGCTTTCTTGCTAGACTCGCTCCTTCCTCATGCTCATGTGTTTTCAAGAACTTAACCAATGTCCTACTCCAATCTAGTGCTATTGTAGAGAATTGTAATGAAGAATGGTTGTCTGGAGTACTTTCTTGGCATTCTAGGCAACTACTAATGTACTCATGAACATCTTTTGGCATATCTAGCCAGTACACTCCCAATCGTTTAATGCCATTAGCATTCCATGAGGTCCCTTATGCATTCTCCATCGATTTACATGACCTTTCTTGATTAAGTTCTTCTATTCAACCTCTTCTACACACCTTAACAATACACCGTTGGGTTCTTTATAGTACACACTTCCTATCACAATGTGCAAATTACATGATTGTAGAAATCCTTTTTTGTCATCTTTGTTGATTCTATGGTGGTCCATGTGTGAGTATTGGAATCAACTTTTCTGCCCACTTGGGACATACTTCTAGATTGAATAAGTATGTATCTGGTAGGTCATCCACCACTCCATTGGGTGGTTCTCCATGAGTTACTCTAGAAAGATGATTAGCTCTGATGTAAGTATTTCCTTTTTTGACCACTACTTCAAAATCAAACTCCATCAGCAATAGAAATCATCTCACTAGTCTTCACATATTATAACGCTTATTAACTAGTTACAATAAGGCTTGATGATCAATGAAGAACTTGAACTTGTTAGCTAGAAGGTAGTATCTAAATTTCTTGACTGCATACACCATTCCTAACGCTTCTCATTCCATGGTGGTATTATTTCTTTTTGCTTGATTGAGTTGTCTACTCACATATGCGATAGGGTGGTCTAATTTTCCTTCATTTGCATGTTGAGCTAGAATGCATCCTATTGCATAATTAGAGGCATCTACATGGATATGGAATGGTTTATTCCAATTGGGTATCTTCAATAT
This sequence comes from Ceratopteris richardii, assembly GCA_020310875.1. NCBI lineage: Eukaryota > Viridiplantae > Streptophyta > Polypodiopsida > Polypodiales > Pteridaceae > Ceratopteris > Ceratopteris richardii. The sequence continues at coordinate 153,308,251 of CM035414.1, forward strand.
AGGTGTTGTACTTAACTATTGCTTCAATTCATTAAATGCTTTTTTGCACTCATTTGTCCAAGTGAATTGAGTTAATAATCCATATAGTGGTTTAGCGATTATGGTGTATAATGTGGATAGATCTATGATCATATCCACAATGACCCATAAAAGCTTGCACTTCCTTTGCATTTCTCATTCTTGGTAGTTTTAGGATTACTTTAATCTTATCCTCGTCAGTGGAAATTCCATTCTTAGATACAATGTGTTCTAGGATCTTTCCTTGTCTTACCATAAAGATGCATTTTTCAGGATTCAGGCACACTCGATATTGTTGATACTTCTCAAGTACCCTTCGTAATTGTGGAATGTGCTCATTTGTTTGACCTGAGTATGTGCACAAGTCATCTACGTATACTTCCATACTTTTCCTTAGGAATTCCTTAAATACATGAAACATAAATCTTTGGAAAGTAGCGAGGGTGTTGGTGAGCCCAAATGGCATCCCTCTAAAGGCATAGACTCCCCATTCAATTGCGAATGTTCTCTTATGTTTATCCTCCATAGCGATAGCTACTTGCTTGTACTCGGAGAATCCATCTAAGAAGCTATAAACCTCCTTGCCTACAACTCTTTCCAAGAGATGATTAGTGATAGGAAATTGGTAGCTATGACAGATAGTGGATGCATTCACTTTCTTTAGGTTAATGCACACTCTTAATTTTCCATTTTTCTTTGATACGACCACTAATGGTGACACCCATTCTCTATGCTCTATCTCATAAATGAATCTAGCTACTAATAGTTTTTCTATCTCCTCTTTGATTTTTGCCAAATAGACATCATTATAAGTGGAAGGGCCTTGTTTCGAGAGTTTTGCATCAGGTGTCTAACAAATGGATGGATCTACACCTTTGAGGTCCTTGTAGGTCCATGCAAATACGTCTCGATATTCTCTGATCAAGGTTATCAGTTCCTCTTCCTCCTCTTGTGACACATATTTTCCAATATATGTACATCTTTCTTCTCCTTCTTCCATGGCGATCCTCATTTTCTTACAGGGGGAGTTAGTTTGATGTCTCACACGATTCTATACATAGCTTTGAGAGTTTTTCTATTTATTCTAGTGCATTCAAGTTGCTCTATTTACAAAAAGAAAATGTTTCCAACAAGTTTAGAAAAATTCATGAAAAGCACTATAAAATTTAGGTTTGATGTTACTTGATAAAATTGAAAATGTGATTCAGTTGGAAAGAAGTTTGAGTACTCTAGAAGAACTTGAGCAGGCACTTCAAAGGAATGAAACTTCAAAAATTATCGTGCTCAGTTCTATCCAAGAGTATGAAATAATCATTGAGTTTTTGAGAGAGCATGAAGTGAATGTGAACACAAAGTATAAAACTGTTGAGAAAAACATAAAACTCATAGCCCAACCATTACCAAGAAATATTCATGAAAAGTATCTAAGAGTGTCTGATGATCCTATGCTGAGACAACAAGAGCTTATAGGGAATCACTTTATTGAGGATATTATTAAAGAGATAAAGTTTGATGAAAGATCATTCTTTCGAGAAAAAGAGAAAGAAACTAAAAGTAATTAAGAAGCGTGAGAAAGCATTTGCACTTTTCTACATGAGATAGGTTGTGCTGATCCAAAATGAGTTCCACTCATGATTATCTTTACAGTGCCACATATACCATCGAATATTCGACCTATAAGAGTCCCAAAGGCTCACTTACCTAAGTTAATGAGATTGTTGCAAATATTGGAATCATCTTTGACTCCATATTCAAAAAGGTGGTTCATGGTACCAAAGAGGAATAGGAAACATCATTTCATTCAAGATCTATATCCTGTAAATAAATTCATGATAAAAAATGTAGAGAATTGACCTATAGTAAATGAGATTGCAAAAACTTTTTCTAGGCATTCCATCTACTCCATGGGTGATTTGTATTTGGGGTATGACTAGTTTCAATTGGCTATTGAGAGCAGAGACATCACGAGAATGAAGAATCCACTCGGGCTTGTACACATGTGTACTTTACCACATGGAGCAAAAAAAATTTTGGTTCACATGATGAATTCTATGAATCTGGTCCTACGAGACTTTATACCTTCAGCGACTATGCCTTTTATCGATGATATTCCAATAAAAGGATGTGAGAAAAGAGTGAAAGATGAGAGTTTATATGTTTTTGGCTGCAGGAAGTTGGTTAGGGAACATTTCTCTGACTATGATAAAAGCTTTGAGAAATTTGTAGAGGTAGGGTTGACATTTTCTCTAGACAAATTTGTTACCGGAGTCGAGGAGGTTCTCATTGTAGGACATCTGTGTAGACATTATGGTCGCAAGCCATACCTACAAAAGGTCCAAGCCATTACCAAGGTTTCTAAGATGTGTCATAATGTGAGTGAGGTGAGGAGGTTCTTGGGAGGCTGTGTCTTCTATGTGATCTAGATTCCTCACTTGTCTCATGTTGCAAAACCCTTTAAATGATATTTTGATAAAGAAAAAGAAGTTTGTTTGAACAAAGAAACAATCGAGAGCAATGCCTAATTTAAGAAATAGAAAGAATTTATAAAAGTGACCCATTAACTCATGACCATGATGATTGTATGCTTACAGGAGAGTATGGGGCTTTTGTTGACCAAAATTTCTACTAGAATCCACTATTAAGCAAGACAGTGGTGGGAGTTGGTTTGATGTCTCACAAGATTTTGTACATAGCTTTGAGAGTTTTTTTGTTTCTTCTAGTGCATTCAAGTTTCTATGTTTAGAAAAAGAAAATGCTTCAAATGAGTTTAGAAAAACTCATAAAAAACACTATAAAAATTTAGTTTTTGATGTTGCCTGATGAGAAAATTGAAAATGTGATTCAATTGGGAAGAAGTTTGAGTACTCTAGAAGAACTTGAGCAAGCACTTCAAAGGAATGAAAATTTAGAAATTATCATCCTGAGTTCTATCCAAGAGTATAAAATGATCATTGAGTTCCTGAGAGAGCATGCAATGAATCTGAACACAAAGTATAAGACTTTTGAGAGAAAGGTAAAACCCATAGCCCAACCATTATCCGGCGATATTCATGTAAAGTATCATAGAGTATCTGATGAAACTATGTTGAAATGACAAGAGTTTATGTTATTAGGATCTTGCTCACATGCTATAGGCACGAAAGCAATGGCTAGTAGATCATGCCAATCACTGGAATTATGGTGCACATCGGGTGCATGATGCAAGCTCAGGTGAAGAGGGTACTCAAAGAAATAATTAAGGGTTCAGTTGGAAAACATAACCGAGTGTCAAGAACTTTAGAAACACATTTACAATTCAAGTCATTTTTTGAAAACTTCAGAATCTTAAAAGAACATACATCCTCAAGGTAAGTTAAATGAGTTTAGCTTAAACATGTAAATTCAAGCCAATCCATCCATTCAACATGTTTAGTTGAAGACTTCTCCATTTTTCTTCTTATCCTTGACTCATGAAAAGCAATCAGTTCAAAATGTGATGATTTATCATATAATTAGGATGACCTTGCAAATAAAAAATCAATCAAATTTGTCCAAATCAAGCCTTAAGCATTAACAATTTCATTTTACACATACATCATCCTTGTTGTTTCTCCTATTCCAATGTTCTTAGACTAAAATGACATAGATACAAAAGTAAGGCCATACTAAAGTGACCAAAGTGTTAGAAATGCATGGATAAGTGCTTAGATCACTTTCAAATCCATTTCCTTTTATAATATCATTCGATTAAGGCATGAAAGTTCTTGTGAATTTTTCTAGCAAACGTAGTTCACATAAATGTTCTTTTCTTCTTCCCTGTAGTATTAAATCTGAACCTGTTGTCCCCTCTGTTTTTGACGAAAAAGTTTTAGTAGCACGTTGAGAAAACAATCAAGCCAACTCTTATGTCCCTTTTTTTTTCACCACAAAAGTAATGCTACAGCCATCAGATCAATGTTTTTGCATGTTGTACATTTAAGAGACGACGCTATATTCTTGAGACATTATCATATTCTGGTGTAGGAAAAAAAACCCAAAAGCATTACAAAACAGAATAATAATTGGAAGAGCTTCGACGCAAACACAAATGTATAAAGATGAAATACTTCACTCATAAAAGTGTCAAATCGCAGATTGAACTGTACTCTTCATCAATGATCAAAGTATAAATGGCATTGCTTCGTCATATGCCCTTTCAAAAGCGAAGCTACTCAATACTCCACTTTGCTGCAATATCTATATTCTTTATGAAGCTTTTGGAGAGAAATAAGCGAACTGAAACACTTTTGCATCAGAGCGATAAGAAAACGAGAAAGACTTATAGTTTTAAATACACATCACTATATAAAAGCAACATGACATAAGAGTTGATCAAGTGATGGTGTTTGATCGACTCAAGCTCTAATGATTTCATAAGTATTCAATAGGAGCCGCCATCTGCACATGAAAAGCGAAGCTACTCAATACTCCACTTTGCTACAATATCTATATTCTTTATGAAGCTTTTGGAGAGAAATAAGGGAAGTGAAATGCTTTTGCATCAGAGCGATAAGAAAACGAGAAAGGCTTATAGTTTTAAATACACATCACTGTATAAAAGCAACATGACATAAGAGCTGATCAAGTGATGGTGTTTGATTAATGATTTCATAAGTATTCAATAGGAGCCGCCATCTGCACATGAAAAGCAAAGCTACTCAATACTCCAATTTGCTGCAATATTTATATTCTTTATGAAGCTTTTGGAGAGAAATAAGCGAACTGAAATGCTTTTGCATCAGAGCGATAAGAAAACGAGAAAAGCTTATAGTTTTAAATACACATCACTGTATAAAAGCAACATGACATAAGAGCTGATCAAGTGATGGTGTTTGATTAATGATTTCATAAGTATTCAATAGGAGCCGCCATCTGCACATGAAAAGCGAAGCTACTCAATACTCCACTTTGCTGCAATATCTATATTCTTTATGAAGGTTTTGGAGAGAAATAAGCGAACTGAAACGCTTTTGCATGAGAGCGATAAGAAAACGAGAAAGGCTTATAGTTTTAAATACACATCACTGCATAAAAGCAACATGACATAAGAGCTGATCAAGTGATGGTGTTTGATCGACTGAAGCTCTAATGATTTCATAAGTATTCAATAGGAGCCGCCATCTGCACATGAACAGTAGCTCACAGTAGTTCAAAGTTTATCATACAGAAGCATTTGTCAACACAACATCAAACGTTTTACTTGAATGACGATGGAATATATCACCTCAATGATTGCACAACTCTCAATCTCAAAAGAGAACATAAGAAATCATAACATAGAACTGCGCGGATCGCAACATGCCACATGGATGTTTTTATGAAACAACTTCATATTGTGAAGACTTTTCTCTATGATCTCCGATGTGCTACCACTTCTTCGTTCTCATCAAATTTTGCGCAGTAGACCCCAAAATTCTAATATTGATGAAGTGTCAGAGTGATTGCATCACCAAGCTTCCTCCCTTTGGTGACGTTCTGCCTTCAACTCCTCCAGAGCAGCATTTTTTTTCCTCCCTAAGAGATGATCTGTGCCGATATGATAATTGGGTATTCCTTTTTGTTGCACGCTCCGACCCTTCCTTCTCGTTGATAACAATTTATCTTGCATGAATAACAATGGAATTTGCAGTTGTCTTAGCAGAAGAGGGGCGTTAAGCATCAGCACGATAGAGATATCCGAGAATTAATCGCATGCATCAAATCATGCAAAGATGTCGTCGAAATTCATCAAAAACTAGATGAATGCCCTGCGAATTCCTTTTCAGAACCCCCTTGTCAATTGGCCTCCATTCTCTTTCTTTCTTCGATCTGCATGTCAAGTGCCTCTCCCCACTCTCACTGCGCATTGTTCTTTTTCTACTATTGTCGGACCCAACCTTCTTATAATGGTTTCTATTTTCAGAGTGTGTTAATAATGCCATTCTCATCATCATAGTAGGACTCGGATCACGTTATACTTATCACCTATTTTCTCTTAATACTTCAAGCATTGTACATTGAAGATGTTAGGAGCACACACCTACAAGCGCCCAAAAATTGAGCAACAACATTCTTAGGTGTTGTAATGCTTAAAGAAGAATCTAAGGCTTCGTTCTTCCTTGGCACATTTTTGATAATATGCAATCCATTCTGCAAGTGAAGCTCATAATGAAGATACACAACATTAATGAAGTCACCATCAATCCATATTTTGATAGCTCCGAATCCTCAAAAGCTGGCAATTCATTGGCTTCCGAGATTGCACCACATAAGCCTTTATCATATATGTTAGAGTCGAGCCAAGGCCTTCATCACATCAATACTTTGAAAAAGATTTATCTTGATGCCATCATATCATCAATACTTAATATTTTGTTGATGCCTCCAATCAACTGAAAAGTATCATTGTTAATGATGCCATCAAAGTCATGGTTTGAGTAAAGCAAGATACCATTCATGTTTTGTTCTCCACTTCACTCCATTAGCCGCATCAACAATGGATGATCAAGAAAGTGTGATGCTTTGAAGCAAGTAGAGGCAAAAGTAGAGATCAAAATCTCTACGACAATGCACACAGAGATTACAGATGCAATAAACACACAAAAAAATAGACACGCCGAGAGACGAGACAGAACACAGTATTGGGTGCAATCTCCCCTCATGCACTCTATTTCGACAAACCACAGAGTGCATGTATTTATAGGAATTTTTTATTTTGTCAAAATAGTGGTTACATGAGAGTGGCTTCAAACAGTATGGGTGAAACTAAAAGTTGGTTACTTTTGGAGAAAGCATTTGCTTTCAATATCAAAAATTGCAGTCTACAATGATCCTTATTCTAACTACTAATTTTCTAACTGTTTCTCACAATAGAACCTTCTACATGGGTTTATTTACGAACTAAATTATAATTCATATGATTGATGTCCACCCTAAAGTCAAATTATTGATGTCCACCCTTTCATGTCTTTCACACCGTCACAAACCTTCAATTTCTATATCAAAAACACCGAAACACATTAATACATTAATAAATTAACACTCCAACAATGCATGGTTCAACATATTCCATAATTTATAACATGCTCTTCAATTGAAAAAGCAACTAACCTAAGTTGATCAAGTAAAATAAACATGGATGGCTAGTCACATGTTCCATCATGGAGGAATTACATTAATGCGTTTGTGTATGGTATGCAGAAATTAAGTGGTCATAATGAGGTGTTAATTTTGTTTTATGTATCCATTGACATTCTTCGATAGAGTGATTTTTGTACTTAACTGAATATCGATGGTATTGAGTACTTGTGCATGTAGTAGTGATATCATGATCAATTATTTTCTCAGGAACCAAGATTTCAGATTGTTCTTCAATCAAAGGAGGGTAATCAAGAAGTGGAGTGAGTGGTAAAGTTCCTTTAAATAGTTTAAGTAAACTAATATGAAAAGAGTTATGTATATTCCAATGAGATGGTATATCTAATCTAAATGAATTATCATCAATTTTTTGTATAATGCAAAATAGTCCATAATAACGTGGTGCAAGTTTAATTTTAGGATGCTACAAAATATGTTTAAGATGTCTTTTAATGATACGCAACCACATAAGATTATCTCCCTTGAATCCCTTAGCTAATTGTTTTGTATTGATATTACGTGTGTATCGCTCTTGACTTTTCCTATTGTGCTTGTGAACTTCATGAAGTATAGAAATGTGATCTTGAGCAATATAATTAGCCATTGGAATGTCGGTTTGGGTGAGTGACATGGGAGTGGGAAGCTTTTTGCCATAAATAATTTCAAAAGATGCACAATTAGTAGTGGTGTGTGTGGTGTTATTGTAAGCAAATTAAAGCAATGGCAACTTTTCATCCCAGTTAATGGGACTATCTAATGAATAACAACATGTTAAATCAAGAATAGTACTATTTTTAGCCTCACTTTGTCCATTACTTTTGGAATGAAATGCAGAGCTAAAATCTATTTTAGAACCGAAATGTTGAAATAAGGCAACCCAAAAATGATTACAAAATCTAACATCACGATCAAATAACATTATTTTAGGAAATCCATGATGTCAAAAAATGTATTTAACGAATAATTTTGGAGCCTTAGGTATAGAAGAAGTTTTTCTACATGGAATGAAATTTGCATATTTACTAAACCTATCAACTATTGTCCAAATCATATCATTATGTGATGAAGTGATGGGAAGACTTGTGATAAAATCCATAGAAATTTGTTCCCATGGTTTGTTCGGAATGGGAAGTGGCATTAATAATCCAAATGGTTTAGCATGATGACATCTTGAGATAAGCATGAATTTTCTGATTTTGCTATCAAATTGTTTTATGTAGTTCATTGTTATCTTGGGCCTTTACTCTGAGATATCACTCTGGTTTGTAACGCAAACTGTTGAATTGTCACCTATGATTTTGTTATTTGTGATTAATGATGTGCAGCCATAATATTGCAAGCGTTTTCATGAGGCATCCAACAAGCAATTCTATTGCTCATCGCTTCTTTTGATCTAATGATTACTTATAGGAAATAAAGATCTACATAGTTTTTAACGTGAATTTTGAGTTTTAGAATACCAACTCTTAGAAATCATCGCTGGAAACGTTTCTATTATAATTATCTCATTCCTTTTGAGTTTGTTTTTATTTCTTTTTCTTTCCCTGACAACATTAATGCCTGGTGTTTAATTGCGAAACTTTTTCACATATAAATTGATGAAGAATTATGTATACAGGTTTTGAGTCTTGATTCTATTTTGATTTATCTTGTGATTGAGAACAAATTTGGTTTTCATAAAGGGGAATTCCAAAGCGAAAAATTTATAAAGTTGTTGTTTTTTTTTTTTTTTTTTGGGGACCTGTATCGTTGGCCGGTGCATGCTCATTTGCTGATCTACGCGCCTTTGGCACATGACATGGGAGTTAATAGTGGTTACTGTAATCGGCACAGGATCCCCTGATTGGTGACTAAAGAACAAACATGCTGCACTAGATTTCTTCCTTCCTCATGGATACCTGAGAGAAAGAGAGATGTTAGATTCGCTTTGTAATTTTGTGTGTGTCGTTGGCATCCCTTAATTTTATCTTACATTGCTCAATCCTATGCCCCAAGTTTTGACTGTCAATTCAGCAAGGCTGCCCCAGGGATATGTGCAGAATTAGATGCAGACGACCCATGATGTACAAAGCTCACCGTGTATGGATAGACAACAGAATGATCAGCTCCAATCTGATTTGACAATTGCTGCAAATATTGCTGAGGTATACTGGTTATTAATACGATAAAAAATGCAGTCGCTTATTTTGCATGATATAGAACAGAACCATTTGAAGAGAAAAATACGGATGTTTGGTTTTGGTATGATTGTTTTTATATTGTATACTTGCACATATATCTAGATCATAGTATAAATGCTTCGACTCGAAAACCAAAAATCTATACATGTATAACTCTAATCATTGCGATAGTTGTTGCGTATATGGTTAAATGCATGTTTTGCAGACTTTGGTATGAGGATTAATGCCCATTGACTACATATTCAGTGTTTGATAAGAAGGATTCAAAAATCGCTTTCTGTTGCTGTGCCACTTTTAAAACTTTTGATCAAGTTGCAAAAGTATAAATCCTTATCGAGCGCTGCTAATTGCGAAAACTGATTAGACCTGAGGACCTTTAAATAATTAGGAGATGAAATTTGTCGTTGGAATTTGGATTTGTCTTAAATTGATTGTTTAAATGCTCGTGTGTCTGCTCTAATTCAGAGAGTTTTTGACATGCAGAGTTGAATATAGTGGTTGGCAATTATTAGTACGAGATATGATGGAACTATTATGCAAAACATCGCTTGGTATTAAGCCAACAGGTTTACAAGGAAAAATGGTTACTTTTTGACAGATCCAATGTCAAAAACTAAGTGTAGATGATTTCGGATTCCAGCGAACTCTTGCGGTTCAAGCTTAGAACGTTGCAAAATGACTTGAGGATGCTTCCTGTGCATTTTTCTTTATCAATAGCATAGATAATGTATACAGCTTCGATCTTAAAACATTCGAGGTTTTAATATATGTGCACAATACGAGTGTGACTATGAGTGTGAATTCATATGCTTTATCTTGAAACACAATAATATATATATCTTCCAATTGAAAACAGATTTTGATACCTATTTTTCTTTGAAGTGTTTGCTAAGGTTTTCTTAGTGATCTCAACCTATTCTTGGAATTTCCGATCCCTGCTCTTGAGTGTATCTATCCCTTGAAGTTATTATTCATCATTTGAGTTGGTCTAAAAGCACCTTGGCGTGAAAGAAAGTGACATTAACATTCCCCAAGGGCAAGAGAGAGAGAGCAAGAGAAAGAGAGAGGGAGAGTCACTACCCTATTTATCTAAGCATTCGAAAATTTTGGATGCCCTGGAATTAGAGGTGCACATATGATAATAGTGTGATCTTTCATAGGAACTTCTTTTTTTAATGATTACCAAGGAAAGATGCACATGTATCTAGGAATCCATTGAGAATCTATGTGTGATATTTGTGCTTGTGTTGAGGCATTGAATCACCAAATCAAGGTCACATTTTCTTGGCACCCTGAGTGTATCCCCTAGCATGCAAGAACCCGATCGCAATGTGAGAATCTTAAACTATGAGCTTATATAGCCCATAACATAGAATTCTAGAAGCAATAACAACATCAACATTTGAGATATCATGAATTGTACATCTATCATCAACACATTCAACAAACAAGTCACTCTTGCATAATGCTAAAATTAACAAAAAAAAATTCTTGATCCCTCGTACATGTAAAGCATCTGATTATGTGAAAAACTCCCATTAACAGGAGTCAAAATGATCTTTCCAAGTCCCATTACAAGATAAGATGAGTTGTTAGCACATGTGATAATAATATTCCATATAGGGGTAGGCTCAAGTGAGATGAGGAAATTGCAGTGCCAGGTAATATGTTTAGTTGCCCCACTATCAAAGTACCAAGTACCTAAGTCTACCATAGACATACATTGCTCATGAGAAGATGGGTAATGGATGAAAATAGTAGTAAATGCCCATTCTTCATTCAAAAAAATATTAGTAGACTCTATTTTAGATGTAGAGGCCTCTGTAGCAATATTCTAGCCTTTTCTTATTTTCCTCTTTTAGAGATGGTTTAGGATAATATTTTATGACATGATCATTTGCCTTAGAGTATTTGCAACACTGTTTGTATTTTTCTACTTTATTCTCATCTTTGTCTCCCTTTTCTAACTATGCAGCATTAGTAGATCTCTTCTTACTAGTAGATGAGCTCCATTTACCTTTGCCCTTTTCATTAGATTAATTAGTTCATATCCCCTAATAGAGAATTTACCACATGAGGAATATTTTCTTATTCTCGATTAGTGGGTGTCACAAGTCCTTCAAATTGAATTCCCATCTAATATAGGTCCAATTCCAATACAAATTCTTATTTAAAGAGTGATAAAAATAATTCTTTTTTCTTCTAAATTTAGGATTATCCTCCAGTTTTTGCCATTGTCGCACTTCAATCTTTTAGGTGGGAGACTGCCTTCCCAAGAAGGAGGTAGGTTTGAGAATCATCCCAAACATTAATTCTCTATCTAAATGAGCACTAGTCTTCAACATTAAATTTGCAATTTAGGTCAATATCCTCGAATTAGATCTAGTGTCCACTAATGAAATTCTCTTCTTCATAGTCTCTTGGCTCTCTAGAGGCAATTATGTTCAGATATCAAGCTCAACATGTGATGATCCAAGATGACATGTATCACTTTTTCATTTCTCTAACATGTATAGTGGTCATGCCGGTATATGTTAGGGATACTTCATTGAGCTTTATTAGATTTATCTACCAAGAGTGATGGCACAATTGTTTCTTGCTAGCTCACTCATTCGTGGACATTAAGATTTTCCTTATGTACTATTCTTTATGTTGCACTTGTTGTATTGTTGTTTTAGGTTATTCTTGTACATTCGTTTTATGTAATAGAAGTAGAAGAAGAAGATTATTTTTCCTTGCCTCAATCTATGTGTGCTCCTCCTTGATTGTGAGAGTATGCGGGTGAGCTCTCTTCCTTATCTCCTTCCTCATGATATGGTATCAGAGCCAATGTGGCTATAGAGAGCTCATGGAGAAGGCCGATGGTGAAGAGTATGTGAAGGTGGAGAAAGTGCAATTCACAAACAAGGTGTCAAAATATTTTCAATACTTATCCCTTTAGGGTCACACATTTTTGTGAGATCAAAGTTTTGGAGCCATCTCGACCTCTGTTTTGAGCCAGCAAGGTAGGGCCCATAGAAAAATCATGTCAATTTGCAAAACTATAACTTGCATCTTATTTGGCAACACTCATATATTCTAGTTCTTGAATTTCAAGTGATTTCGTGTACTGTTGATACACAAAAACTATGTTTTTATGAGATCAAACTATCACGTCATAGTGCGGCAATGTTCAAGCAGAAGTGCTACTTGTAGTGTTTTGTAGTGTTGTGAATTGCTATAAAAATGGCAAACACAGATGGAACGAGTTAGCTTATGAGTGATAAGCTGGACAAGAACAACTTCCATGCTTGGAGATTCAGAATGACAAATTCCCTGATGGGAAAAGGCTAGTAGAAGTACATTGAAGGAGAATGAAAATGCTCTGCACTTACCAGAGAGGAATCAGACTGCAAACCAATTAAAAGCATATAATGAATGGAATCAAGGATCATGAAAGGTAATTTATTGGCTAGCTATTAGCATACAAGATAGCATGATTGGACACATACATGATGCCAAGACTCCAAAATAGGCTTGGAATAGTTTAGTCACTTTGTATGAGACCAATACAAAGGCATGAAAATTGCAACTCAAGAACGAGCTCCACATATTGGAGAAAAAGGTCATGTTGGTAAGTGACTACACCCTAAAAATCAAAAGCATATGTGAGGCACTTGCATCTATTGGTGTGAATGTAGATGATGATGATAAGGTGGAAGTGTGCCTTCATGGTTTAGGAGCCGCATATAAGCAATTGAGAACTTCTATACAGACCACATAAAATATTCTAGATTTCGCTTATTTGGTATCCATGCTGATTGTTGAAGAAAAGAATCTTGGTGAGGATTCAAACTGCCAAGGAAAACCCAGTTTTGAGTAGGTATTCTACTTTGGTAGAGGTAGCGGCTTCAAAAGCAGAAGAGGACACAATAACCAAGTCCAAAGTCAACAATAGAATCATGTAGGAGGAGGACAATTTTGAGGCAAGGGGAGCTAAAGAGGTCGTAGAAATTTTCAAAGAAATGATTCAGGTAATGACAATAATGGATGGAATTGTGGTAAACATGGACACTTTGAATGTGATTGCAAGTTGAAGAATCAAAATAATAGAAGACAACAAAACAACTATGCATCCACAAGTGTAGATGATTCTGAGAAGCTATTCATGGTTCAACATCATATGATGAATACGATGTTTGTTGATGTTTCAAAATCGAATGATAATGTTTGGTATGTTGATTTAGGTGCTTCAAATCACATGACTAGTCATGTGGAATGGTTTAGTAGTTTGCAAAAATTGCCACTTCCTGGATATGTTGAAACAAGTGATGAAACATCACACCCTATCGAGCATATAGGAAACATAGCACATTTTATGGAGGATGAGAAGGTAAAATCATCTTGTTGATGTGCTTCATGTTCCAAATATAACAAAAAATCTGGTTTTTGTTGGATAAATGGTTAACCAAGGATTACAAGTCCGGTTCAATGTTGATGGGTTATATGTAGAAGGGTACAAACATGATGGACAATTGGTTGCTGAAGGAAACAAAGTGGGTAGGATGCTCACCATAAATGTGAAAATTCTTGAAATGAATGCATCCATGTTTGCAAAAGGTGCATGAGGTATTGCTGATATAGAGATCTAGCACAAACAAATTGGACATGCAAATCTACAAAGGCTGAAATTGATGTAGTCAAAGGAGATTGTCAATGGACTACCAAATTTCAAAGTTGCAGAAATTCAAAAGGTTTGTGCAACATGTCAACTTGGTAAACAATCAAGAGCATCATTTTTGCATGACAAGCATGTTAGTGAGAATGTGCTAGAAATAGTACATACTGATGTTTGTGGTCCTCCAAAGACCACATCTATGGGAGGTTGCAAGTTTTATGTTACTTTCATTGATGACCATACATGAAAAGTATGGGTATATTTCATGAAAAAGAAGAGTGAGGTGTTCACTCACTTCCATGAATTTTAAAGCTAGGGTGGAAAAGCAAACAAGCAAGTATATTCAAACATTAAGATCTCATGGAGGAGGTGAATACATGTCAAATGAGTTTAACATTTTTCTAAAGAGTCATGGAATTCAACATCAATTTTCATGTAGATACACACCATAACAAAATGGCATTGCTAAATGCAGAAATAGATATATTACAGAATTAGCAAGAGCCTTGATGGTTGAGAAGAATATGCCTCATTGTTATTGGGTAGAAGCTGTGCATACAACTATATACATCATGAACATAACTCCAACTACTATTGTACATAAAGTTACACCTAAAGAGAAGTTCACAAGTAAAAAGCCAAACTTATCATATATGAAAGTTTTTGGTTGTATTGCATATGTACATGTTCTAGATGTGTTGAGGATGAAGCTTGATCCAAAAGAAAAAAAATGTATCTTCATTGGTTACTCCCTTTAGCAAATGGATATAAATATTGTAACCCACTCACATGACATGTGAAGGTGAGTAAAGATGTTGTGCTTGATGAAATGTCAAGCTTCTATGTAGATGCTAAAGATGGAATTAATCTTGAATCAAATGACAAAGAAAATGCTAAAAAATAAAGTGCAAAATCTCAAGTTTTGAGTGGACCAAATGAATCACCAACTAATAGTTCCAACTCAAATCCATGGAGTGGAAGATTGTGTGGAAATTTTAGTCCAGAAATTTCATCAAATACATCTAAGAAAGATAAAGAAAAGCTTTTTGTTTGTAGTAAAACATATGCATGTTTTGAAGATGTTCATGGAGATTCAAGCAGTTTAGAAAAGAGTCTTGATGAGGAACTTGGATTGCCCTTGGTGGGAGATAAGGAAGAGATCTCGCACACTCACAATCAAGGAGGAGCACACACACATTGAGGCAAGGAAGAAGAATCTTCTTCTTCTACTTCTATTACATAAAAGGAATGTACAAGAATAAACTAAAACAATAATACAACAAGTGCAATATATAAAGAATAGTACATAAGAAAAATCTTAATGTTCATGAATGAATGAGTTAACAAGAAACAAATGTGCCATCACTCTTGATAGCTAAATCTAGTAAAGATCAATGAAGTATCCTTGACATATACCGGTGTGACCACTATACCTGTCAAAGAAATGAAAAAGTGATACGTGTCATCCTAGATCATCACATGTTGAGCTTGATATCTCAACACTCCGCCTCCAACTCAATGGCATATCCTACAATCCATGCATCTCCCGAAACTTCTTCAACTTCTCAGCTCCAAGTGCTTTAGTGAAAATATCAGCAACCTACTCATTTGTTCTCACATAAATAAGATCAATATCATCTGCTTATATCTTCTCTTAGATGAAGTGATAATGTACCTCGATATGCTTTGTTCTAGCATAAAAAATAAAATTTCGTGCTAACTGTATGCTGGGAAGATTACCACAATAGATAGTGATAGGTTTTTGCACTTCCTATACTTAGTTTCTATACTCGACAAAGCACTAGTGATTTGCTTCTTACTGCTCCATGTAATAGTTGCACTCCCAAGTGAGAATAGAAATCAACTAGTAGATCTTGTATCTAGAATACCACTAGCCCAATCTACACCGATGTATCCATGAACCTACAAAACTACACCAAATTCATAAAAAAATACATTATCCAAAGTAGCACTCACATAACATAGAGCACACCTCAGAACACCTAAATATGGCTTTCTGGGAACCTGCATAAATTGACTTTCAAGTCCAACAATGTAGCTTAGGTCAGGCCTTGTAATTATGAGATATATCAAACTTCCCAAAATTTTCATATATATAGTAGCATTTTCGAATGCTTCACATGATGTACTATCCAACTTCAAATTTTGATCTAATGGCATAGAAATTGGCTTACAATCAGCCATACCATACTTTTGTAACATATTCAAGGCATATTGCCTTTGTGACATCCATATACCTGTTTTTGTATGTATAAACTCAATGCCCAAAAACTAGCATAGCACACCAAGACCTTTAATGTCAAATTCTTGCATAAAAAGTTGCTTTACCTCTTTAATGCTTTCTTTATTATCACCACCTACAATCAATTCATCAACATAAATAACCACAATTGTGGTGCCATCATCATGCTTCCTTCCTTGTATATAGTGAATGATCTACATCACACATAGAAAACCCAATGGTGGTTAAGTAATCAGCAATTCTTGCATGCCATGCATGAGGAGCTTGCTTAAGCCTACACAAAGCCTTTTGCAAGCCACAAACATATTCTAGGTGTTTTGAATCTTTATATCCTTGTGGTTGGTGCATGTATACTTCTTCCTATAACTCACCATGTAGGAAAGCATTGTTCACATCCATCTAATGAAAAGTCCATCCTTTTGTTGTAGCTAATGCAATCAGTGTTCTGATAGTAGAAATTTTAGCTACAAGCTGAATGTTTCCTCATAATCAATGCCATATGTTTGTGCATATCCTTTTCCTACCAATCGTGCTTTGTATCTACTCATGCTACCATCAACATTGTGCTTTACCTTGGAAACCCACTTATAGCCTATGGGTTTCTTTCTTTGCGGCAATGGAACCAACTTCCATGTATTGTTTTCATAATGTGTAGTCGTCTTCTCATCCATAGCTTTTTCCCAATCCGCATTTTCAATTGCATCTTCAAAACAAGAAGGTTCAACATCTTGTATTACCTTGGTCATGTAGGCACACTCACAAGCCATATAACTGTCATACGTCAATCATTGCACTAAATTCCACATCCTCCTAAATCTTCTTCCATATAACTGTCATACGTCAATCATTGCACTAAATTCCACATCCTCCTAAATCTTCTTAGTCCTTGGTCACTTCTCCTTGTGTCATCTACATGTCCCTTTCTAATTCCTAGAGTCCAAATTCAGCACAAAAGATTTGAAACCTTGGGAGTAATGGAGAAAACAAGAAAGTGATAATGTCCAAGGCTTCCCACATGGGGATCATTTGTTATCATTAGTGTCCATGTGAAAGGCCAAATGGCTACCAGACACTTATGTATATGTTATTTAATAAAACATATAGTGGCCTAGTTAGCTAGAGACTCTATGTTTGACTGCATTTGTATGACCTAGGAAATCTATGTTTATGGTTTGTGTACTATGTGTTTTCTGCATATTCTGCAATTCTCTTTGTGGAGTACTATATGTGGCATCTCAAACTTGGTTTTCTACTTCAAGGGTGTCCTCTTGGAGCTCTCAAGAAGAAGAGTTCACAATGGTTCATCGTGATCAAAATACTTCACTAGTATTAAAGCGATTTAGTGCAAAAGATTTGTTCCTTTTGTGCAAGCAAAGCGAGCACTTGCCCACCCACCCAAGGCTTTCTAATGCAGCAACCAAGGCATAGACCTTCACGTACCTTTTCATCTGAGTCACCGAAGTTATTGTTTGCACTATTGGTTGCACGTGAGGGATGATCTCAACGATCAAGGAATATAGAGGTTCCAAGTACTTCTGGGGAGGTCACCCATCCAAGTACTATTCCTTGTGGAGCTCACTTAATCGGCAATTTCTTACCACTAAGCTACACACTTGTGGTGTTTGAAGAAGAAGAAAGACTAAGGTTAACATTATGTTGAACATGTTTTGGACCCTCAAAGCTTCATTCTTTGCTTTCAAAGCCTATTTTGAAGCATTTTCAAGGTGATTTTTGGGGCCATTTCGGAGAACGTTCATGCATAGTTCTCTTTATACAGGTTCAAGAACATTAAGAAGAGTGTTCTTTGTAATTCTACAACAAAAAATATTCAGATTTTGGGTGATGCTTTTAGACACACTAGTAAATCTATAGGTTTCTTGAAAGGTTTTAGTTGTGGTGGGAGCAGCCACCGCAAGTCTATGCAAGTTTTTTGAGCTTGAAGAACAGAGTTGATAGACACTTGGAGGTTTTTTTGGCTAGTGTTTGGGTTGTGAATTCAACATTTTAGTTCCATTCTACTACATATATTGAGCACATACACACTGTACGCTTCTGTGGATAGTGCTTTTGCATGTCCATGTGTTCATTGATATAGTGGTTATGTTTTTTGCACAAAGCCTTTTACATTGATAAAGAAGGTGATGGCAAGGTTTTCTAAATAGGAAGACACCGAAATGTTGGGGTCTCTTTGATAATGTAGGTCAAAGAAATATGTAGCCTCCCCATAGGGGATGTATGCTAATTGTTCATAGGTGCTCGATAAGCCTAATTGGACTCTTTTGGATAACTGATTATATATAGTGGAGTCAATGATTCACTTTGTAGGTTAACATAACACTACTTGTAGTTTTATTCTCATTTTGTAGAGGAGACTGTCACAAAATGTTTCCAAATTTCTTTGGTTTTGCCAACTATAAAATGGTCGATTTAGTCCTTTATACACTTATTGATACACTTGGTCATCCTTTTTGAGCCTTAATGGTGTTTGGACTCATCTAGCTACATTATCATTCTATTCAATTCTCTATCATCATAGCATCGAAGGTCTTTGGCACATCTGGTGGATCATGGTCCAGTGCCAATGTACTAAGGAGGAGCTATGACTTGCAAGGCAAAGAACATTTTAAGATCCACAAATTCGATGGGACAAACGTTTCTCTACGAAAGAATTAGATTAAAGATGTTGATTTGGAGGAGGCAATGGAAGCTAGTAAATGGAATCTTGAAGAAGCCTATTGACATGGATGAAGATGATTGGGATGACTTTGATGAAATGGCTAGGTCTACCATTCGATTGTACTTGGCACATAATGTCTACTTTACAGTATTGGATAGTGAAAGTGCATGGGAGGTTTGGAAGAAGTTATGCAATACATATGAAAAAGAAACAATATCAAATAAAGTGTATCTAATGAGAAAGTTATATGACCTTCACATGAAGGATACAGATAGTGTTGTTGCTCATCTAAATGACTTGATGCTATATTCTCCCAATTATAGGCTCAAAAAATAGCCACGGATAATGAAATGAAAGAAGTCTTGTTGCTATGCACCTTGCCATCATCATGGGATACGTTTTTCACAACTATTAGCAATAGTGCACTTGTTGGTAAACTAGTCTATGATGAAATATCTGTAGCACTCTTGAGTGAGGAGATTCAAAGAAAATTTATGGTTGGCACTCAGAGTGGAGATGCATATAATGTTTATGATTCTTACCAAGGAAAGAATTAGCAACATGGCAAGAGCAAGAATAAGGAAAAGAATGGTCAATGAAATAAGAGTAGAAGTAAATCAAGAAAAAGGGATATCAAATGCCATTCTTTCAAGAAATGACACATGAAGAAAGACTCATATGCATTAAAGAATGTTAAATGCAAAGGGTAGAATGGTGATGGGCATGTTAAACAACAACTTGCACCATGTACTTTGGCTATGAAGATTTAAGAAATAAATGGTATTTTTGATGATGTTGATGTGTTGACACTTGATATTAGTGTGCCTATTGAGGATCTTATGGGTAATTCTCTTTCCCACATGTAGTTTCTAGATTCTAGTGCTTCTTTCCATGTGATACCACATAGAGAATGGTTCTCTACTTATGCAATAAAGTCTCTTGGTATTGTGAGACTTGGTGACTCTTACTAGTGTGATGTTGTTGGGATTGGATATGTGGTTGTGTAGTTCATTGATGGTTCAAAATTTACTATGCATAATGTACAACCTTAGTTATCATGTAGTTTGATGTTAGTTGGTCAATGATGACCTTGGTTACAAGGTGGTTTTCTATGCTTAGTCCTTTCACAAATCAAAGGGCAATATGGTCATTGAAAAGGGAAGCAAGGATGGATCACTTTATACTTTATTTTTATCATAGAGAGAACACTTGTTAGATATTACTTAAAAACCTATGGCTTGTATTTGGCATGGCTATTTGGGCCACATATCTCATAGTGGAATGGAAAATGTTTCTTGCTCTGACTACTTACCTATGTTATCTTTCTCTGATTTTTCATTTTGTGAGCATTGTCAATATGGAAACCAAACTAAGGATGTGCATAAAATGCACATTGAATATTCAATTATATCTTTAGATCTTGTTCATATAAATTTTTTTGGTCCAATGACCACAAGGTCATTAGGTGGTTCTCTTTACTTTGTCACTTTCATAGATGATGTTACTAGAAAAGTCTGGGCATATCCTATCAAATGAAAGAATGAGGTATTCCTTATTTTCAAAAAATGGCTTGCTTTAGTTGAGACTAAAAAGGGAACTAAGCTTAAGGCTTTATGTTCATATAATGGGGGTGAGTATGCCTCACATGAATTCATACTTTTCTGTTAGAGAGAGGAATTCATATAGAGCGTACACCTCCTTATACCCAATACAAAATGGTGTAGGGGAAAGGATGAATAGAACTATTTAGGATCGAGTATTTTCTATGTTGCATCATGCAAACCTTTCACAAGGCTTTTGGGCACAAACAGTATTGACTGCAGTTCATGTGATTAACCATTCACATAGTACTCCCAAAGGTTTGAAAGTGGCAGAAGAGTTATGGATAGGAAAGCCACCATATTATGATCATCTTCACATTTTTGGGTGTGAACCATATGTTCATATACCCAAGAATCTTAGACAAAAGCTAGACCATAAGTCAAAGAAATGCATTTTTCTTGGATATGGTTGAGAAGGACAATTTGGATATCAGTTATGGGATCCTAAGACACCATCACTGATCAAAAGTAGTGATATTATTTTCAATGAGTCTAAGATGCATCAACAACACATTCAAGAGGTTGAAGTAAGAAGAGTGTTGTTTGAGGATACTTTTCCTTAAATAAGCATGCATAAAAATGTTGCATATAGGGATGCTCAAGAGAATGTTCGATCAGATCAATCTGTAAATATTCTTGTTCAGCAACCATTTAGACATTCTACACATGTCTCACATCCACCTTATAGATATGTTCTAGGTTTGTATTTTTAAAATGCTAATAGATGTTGGTGAGCCTTCTTGCTACAAAGAGGCTATGGAGACAAAGGATCATGTCAAGTGGGAGCGTGCCATGAAGATTGAGTTGGATTCTATTCACAAGAATGCTACTTGGGAATTAGTACCTTTTCGAAAGTGTAGGAAAGCTTTACCATGTAAATGGGTATATAAGCTAAAATTCACATCAAATAGTGCTTACCCAAAGTATAAAGCATGACTTGTTGCAAAGGGTTTTAAGAAACAACATGGTGTTGATTTTGAGGATCTCTCTAATGGTGAAGATGAATACCCTTTGAATGATGCTTGGATTCATTTCAATGCAGGAATTAGAGCTAGGCCAAATGGATGTTAAAAGAACTTTCTTACATGGAGATCTTATAGATAAGATCTCTCTTATTTATATGGAACAACTAGAGGGTTATGTAGTTCCTCGCAAGGGAAGTCTAGTTTGTAAGCTGAAGAAGAGCTTATATGGACATCAACAGTTACCTAGAAAATGGTACCAAAAGTTTGATGCTTTTATGAAGTCTCAAGGCTCTTCTTGAAGCAATAAGAATCATTGTCTCTCCAAAATGATATGCTCATATGGTAGTTTGATATGCTTGATACTTTATGTCACTGATATTTTGATTGTTGGGAAGTCCTTTTATGAATTTCCAATCCTAAAAAAGAAGTTGAGTCAGACATTTGATATGAAGGATTTGGGGGATTCCAAACATATTGTTGCCATGTACATTACTTGTGATAGGATTAAACGATGCATATACTTGTCTCAAACTGAGTACATATCCAAAGTACTTCACAAGTTCAATATGCAGGGTGGAAATCCATTGAGTACACCTTTACCCACATATGTGAAATTGAGAAAGGGTGATTTCCCTAAATCAAATGAGCAAAATGAATTCATGACCGAAATTCCTTATCAATTTGTTGTTGGTAATCTCGTGCATGCTATGGAAGCTATGAGACTAGACACTAAATTTGGAGTGGGAGTGGTCTTGGGTAGAGGGAGAGCATCCATTATTGGTTACACAAATTCTCATTATGTTGTGTAGACAATCAAAAGTCTACATGAGGGTACTTCTTTCATTTTGTTGGAGGAGCTATCTCTTGGAAATGTCATCTTCAAGAAAGTACAATTGTTTCCACCATAGAAGCAAAGTATATTGCAACAAGTGAGGAATGTAAGGAAGCATTGTGGATTTTTCATCTTGCTTGTGATATGGGTCTACCTCAACATGTAACTCATTTGATTAATAATGGTCAGACTGCCATTGCTTTCACTAAGGATCTGGTCTATCATGCAAAGACCAAGAACATTGAGGGGAGGTCACTTAATTAGAGATTGAAGGTTCATACTCGAGATAATGTTGTGGATGCTTTGACTAAATCTCTATGAAAGGATAGATTTCGACTCTATTATCACTTGCTGGAGGTTACTTGATTCATGATCTTACACAATTACTTTTATACTATGCAACATGCCCATCAATTGGGAGGTATAGTCTGTATACTTACACTCATGAATTCTTTATCATTATTTATTATTGGACACTTTTGTATATGTTATTTAATAAAACATATAGTGGCCTAGTTTGTTATGGACTCTATGTTTGAACACATTTGTATCACTCAAGAAATCTATGTTCATGGTCTGTGTAATGTGTGTTTTCTACATATTATGTAGCCTCTTTGCAGAGTATTGTGTGTAGCATTTGGAACTCAGTTTTTTGCATTGAGGGTATTGTCTTGGAGCTGTTGAGAAGGAGAGTTCACTGTGGTGCATCATTATCAAAATATCTCATCATAATGAGAGGAAGCATTGTTGCTCATGCAAACATGTTTTTCCCTAGAATCATCTATATTATTCTAGGCTAGATTCATCATCCATTTGGAAACAAGTTGTTGGCCAGGGCATCCATATCAACAATTCCTAGCTCACGGGCCTCTTTCGGCCTAGAGCTCACTTCCTATTTAATCTTCAACATGCCTCTTTTTTTATGGGATCACAAATCTAGAGGAAATTTCTACAAATCCTTTCCAACTTCTACATCTTGGTTTCAAACATGCCAAGAATTAAAGGATGACTCTAAAAACTTCTGTTGATGACAACAGTATGTTTCTCTAGAAGGATTTTGGTTGTGTCTCTAGCTTCTGACATTGCTTTGAATTTTTTTGTGAGGCTTCTATGTCAAGAATCATCCATTCAAAGATATCTTTCAAGTTGCTTCTTGGAGCACCCACACAAATATTTAGGGGTCAAGGATGTCTAGAGCTCCCCCATGGCCAAATATTTTGTTTACAAGGAGGTGGGATTGGGTGCTTGCTAAAATCAACAAGAACCTTAATTATTGGTTACCTTGATATAGTCTATTTCTCTCAATCTTGTCCTCATGAACATGGGTAGGTTTTTACTATGGGGAATAACACAATTTTATTGTCTGATCATGTGTACATTCATTTAATATTGCATGTCAAGGGCTAAAATTACAATATTGAATTTTTTCATAAAGATATGAACTTATTTAACTTGACTTGTATCACAAATAATCTCTACAACACTTTGACAACATTTTAACTCATTTTTCTTCTCCAATCTTCTTTTTATATGTTTGGGATAAGAATTCAAGATCTCCTCACCAAATACAAAACGCTTGTGAGCAAGTGGGGACTTAAAATGAATGATGATTCATGATGAAATTATCAAAGTAAGCATTTAATGATCAAAGTATTCTAGGACCAAGAAAACAACCTAAGTAGGAGTACTCTCTAGATAATAATAGTGTCCTTGTTTATAGTATGATATTTTAAGCTGGAGAAGTTGATAAAAAAATGAATGTACATTTACTTTACTAAAAAAATAAATAAAAAACTTTCCTTTGTTGATTAATGGTGTGTTAGGCTGTTCACCAATCCTATACAAAATCTACAAGTGCCACATCAGCTCCACCAATGTCTTCTTTGGTAATCCGAAGAGGGGGGAAGCATGCAAGAAGCGATGCATCATTTTTTCCTTCTAAGGAAGAAAATTAGGACTTTTCAATTGTTCTCTGACATGTATAGTGGTCACATCGGTATATGTCAGGGATACTTCATTGAGCTTTATTAGATTTATCTACCGAGAGTGATGGCACATTTGTTTCTTGCCAGCTCACTCATTTGTGAACATTAGGTTTTTCCTTATGTACTGATCTTTATATATTGCACTTGTTGTATTCTTGTTTTAGGTCATTCTTGTACATTCCTTTTATGTAATAAAAGAAGAAGAAGATCATTCTTCCTTGCCTCAATCTGTGTGTGTGCTTCTCCTTGAGAGTGAGAGTGTGTGTGTGAGCTCTCTTCCTTATCTCCTTCCTTGTGACATGGTATCAGAGCCAGCGTGGCTGTAGAGAGCTCGTGGAGAAGGCGACGGTGAAGACTACATGG
The DNA here is from genome assembly GCA_020310875.1 of Ceratopteris richardii. Lineage (NCBI taxonomy): Eukaryota > Viridiplantae > Streptophyta > Polypodiopsida > Polypodiales > Pteridaceae > Ceratopteris > Ceratopteris richardii. The sequence continues at coordinate 153,332,926 of CM035414.1, forward strand.
CAAGGCGTGGAGAAAACGTGATTTCACAAACGGCCTCCATTTGCTACAAAAATTGGCATGAAGTTAGAAGACCTCAAAATATTTTCACAAGTTATCCCTTTACCGTCACTCGTTTTTGTCATATCAAAGTTTTGGAGCCATCTCAACCTCAGTTTTGAGCCCGCAAGGTGGGGCCATAGAAAAACCAGGTCAGTTTCAAAAATTGTAACTTGCATTGTGTTCGGCAACACACATATTCCACATACAGAATTTCAAGCGATTCTGTTTATTGTTGGTACACAAAAATTGTTGATATATTTAGGTAGTGATGTGTGTGAACACTCTAGGATCGTCAGGGGCACTTTTTTCCCTCTTTAGCAGGTTTTTTTTCCCTAGCTTATATATACGCCTATTGCCCTAATGGGATACTTATCTTTGTACATTCTCTAGTAATACATTCAGTATTGTGTGTTGTGCTCCAAGCTTCTTCTCCTTCCTTGTGTTGTTCGCGTGCTTCCACAGACGTCTATCTCCAACAATTGGTATCATAGCAGGTCGTTGCTTCATCTAGGACGCCATTGAGACTCCTCCATTTGCAGTCTCAGAATTGCACAAATTTTGGTGAGCATACTCAATGTGTTTCCGAGATCAAAACAACTTTGCTTTGTGGTGCCGAAATTGCGAATTGAGCTCGTTTCAGCCTCCGAACGCATTATCGCAGTGCTTGTGTAGGCTATTTCATCTTTTTGTGCCAAAGGTATATACCAATTTCTATTCACCAGTTTAAGCATCTCGAAGTCTGCTACAGGTCTAGTAGAACTCGTCTGGGCAGTTCCGTTCAACATTTTGAGATGCAGTCGATTTTCAACAACTGTTACAACTGCAGGTACTAAAGCTGATGTAGAAGGTGTCAAAGATGATGATATTCTACATATTCATGTTCGTACTGTGGTTTCTACTGCAACTACTGCAGAGCAGATTCAGTGGGATGGCAAAGATGCCCAGGCACATGAATTGATAGCTTTTTCTATCAAACATGCCATTATTCCTCACATTCGCTCTTGCAGAATAGCTAAGGATGCTTGGGATACACTTACCACATTGTACCAAGCTAGGAATGTGGCTCGTGTTGCTTAGCTCTAAAAATAGTTGGAGAGTGAGCACATGAATGAAGGTGATTCTATGGACAGTTTCCTAATGAAGATCAAAGATTTGAAGGAACAGTTGATTTCTGCTGATGAGGTTATACTAGATAGCTCACTTGTGCAGACCGTTCTGAATGGTCTTCCTGATTCATATCAAAGTTTTGCTTCTACTCTTTGATTGATGATGAAAGGCAATCCGAATTCCTTATCATTTGAGGAGTTAGTCTTTGTTCTATTGTAAGAAGATCAGTCTAGGCAGAACAGGTCCATTATGCGAGTTGCAGATCAAGCTTTCTTGGCTAGTCAAAAGGGCAAAGGAAAATGGAGCTCTTCAACTAGTAAGCAGAAATCTGCTAATTCTGCATATTCGAAGAAGGAAGATAAAGATGAGAAGAAATCAGAAAAGCAAAAATTGTTTTGTAAGTACTGTAAACGGAATGATCATATCATAAAGAACTGTCCAAAACTGGCTGCTAAAGAGGCAAAGAAGAAAGAGGCTGGAACGGTTGTTGCAGAAGCCTCTACACCAAAAACGGAGTCTGCTAATCTTGTGCAGGAAGAAGAATGGGCATTTACTACTATCTGCAGTTTTGACCCATCCTCTCATGAGCAGTGCATGTCTGTAGTAGACTCAGATGTTTGGTACTTTGACAGTGCGGCGACCAAACATATTACCTCGTAGGGTAGTTTCTTCTCTTCGCTCGAGCCTGCCCTTACAGGGAATATTGTTACATGTGCCAACAACTCCTCTTATCCTGTTATGGGAGTTGGTAAGATCATTTTGACTACTGCTGATGGTAGTTATTTCACTTTGTTAGATACTTTATTTGTGCCAAGGATCAAGAAGAACCTGTTATCAGTTTCTGCATTAGCCAAGATTGGCTTGGTTGTGAAATTTGTTGATGACAGGTGTATAGTTCATGATATGTCAAATGGCGATGTGATTATTGCTTCTAGCATTTTATGTCGTGGGTTGTATAAGATCATAGACTATGAAAGATCTGTAAATGATTTGGCATGTGTAGTAAATGATTCTCAGGCTATGTCAGATGCAAAGCTTTGGCATGCACGCTTTGGTCATCTAAATTTTTCTAGTTTGCTACGCCTGCAAAAATCTGAAATGGTGTCCTCTTTGCGCAAACTTGAGGCAGCTAGAAAACATGTTTGTGAAGGTTGTATTTTGGGCAAAATGCAGTGTTCATCCTTTCCAAAAGATGGTTCAGTTCGGGCTACCCAGAAATCGCAGCTTGTACATAGTGATGTTTGTGGTCCTATGCAAACACCTTCTTTTGGGAATTATCTTTACTTCGTGACTTTCATCGATGATTTTTCTAGGCATGCATGGGTATATCCATTGAAGGCAAAGTCCGAAGTGTTCATGTGCTTCGAATAGTTTTTGGTTTTGGTTGAAAATCTGTCAGCATGTAAAATGGGCACCCTCCGTTCTGATTGAGGGGGGGAATATATGTCTTCTGATTTTAATGCATTTCTGGCTGAACGTGGGATAAAACACCAGTGTACAGTGCCATATACACCTCAACAAAATGGAGTTGCTGAACGAAAGAACACGTCACTCATGGAGATGGGGAGGTGTATGGTCAAAAGTCAGGCTTTACCACATAGTTTTTGGCTTGAGGCTATCATGTGTGCCTCAAGCCAGGTGTATGGTCAAAAGTCAGGCTTTACCACATAGTTTCTGGCTTGAGGCTATCATGTGTGCCTTAACAGGTGTCCCACTAAAGTACTGCAGTCTATCACTCCACATGAGGCTTGGCATGATCGCAAGCCATCTGTTGCTCATCTGTGTGTTTTTTGTTGTTTGGCATATGCATTAGTGCCTGAACAACATCGCAGAAAATTGGATGATAAAGTAGTAAAATATATTTCTGTTTGGGTACAGTTCTGAAAGTAAAGGCTATCATATGTATCATCCACAGACTAAATGCATTCTGGTTAGCCCTGATGTTGTTTTTGTGGAAGATGTTATTCAGCCATTGCTTTCATGTACTAAGGAGACATATGTTAGCTCCAAAGACATGTATGATACTTTGCTGCCTCTTTTTACAGGTGGACAGTCTAGTGCTGGTCCTAATGAGGAAACTTCTCAACCTTTGCAGGTTTCATGTGATGATGCAAATCATTCCATTTCTGATGCAGATGTACATGATGCACTTATTGATGAGAGAGCTGATATTGAGCAGGCAAGAACTATGCAGAAATGGTTGGTGCATACCTTGCATGATAGCAAATTAGATGCACCTCTATCATATCGTACTCGTGTAGGCTCTCATAGTGCCTCTTTTGCATCAGATTGCTATGCTATGGCTGCATCTAGTCTCTATGATGAGAATGAGCCTGTTTCGTTTGATGAAGCACAAAATTCAGAGAATTGGATGGTTGCTATGCAATCTGAATATGATGCAATAATGAAGAATGGTACTTGGTCTTTATGTGACTTGCCTCTTGGCAAGAAGGCCATTGGCACCAAGTGGGTATACAAGCTGAAGTGTAAACCTGATGATACAGTTGACAGGTATAAGGCTAGGCTTGTTGCAAAGGGTTATGCGCAGGAAAGAGGCATTGATTTTGATGAGACCTTTGCACCCACATGTCGTATGACTACTGTTCGGAGCATTTGTGCACTTGCAGCCCATCATGGTTGGAATGTACATCAGTTGGACATTGAAACTGCATTTTTGAATGGTGACTTGCATGAAGAAGTGCATGTTTTTCAGCCCCGTGGCTTTGTGTAGAAAGGGCATGAAAACTAGGTGTGCAGGTTAAAGAAGGCATTATATGGTTTAAAGCAAGCACCACGTGCTTGGTATGAGAAGATACATGCCTTTCTGATTGCACATGGTTTTGAGAATAGTCCAATTGAAAGCACCTTATATGTTAAGCGTGCTAATGATGTGCTTCTAATCATTGTTGTCTATGTTGACGACATGCTGCTCACTGCTCCTATTGAGAAGCATATTGCTGATTTTAAGGTTGATTTGCATGCCTCATTTGAGATGTCTAATTTGGGGCATTTGCATCATTATTTGGGCATTCAGTTTATGCATGTTGATGATGGAATGGATTTGTGTCAAATGAAATACATTGACATATTATTGCAACATTTTGGCCTTGAAGATTGTAAGCCTTTAGCCATTCCTATGGAGACAAGTTTACGATTGAGACTTCATGATGTTGGAGATGCATTTGATGTTGTTCTCTATCAGCAGGCTGTTGGATGCTTGATTTACTTATGCATTACTCGGCCAGATATTCAATTTGTTGTCTCACGGATGAGCAGGTTTATGCATTGCCCAGGAGTCAAGCATTGGCAGGTAGTTAAGCACATCTTTCGCTACTTGAGTGGTACTCGACTTCTTGGGTTGTTTTATCCCAAGGGGGGGTCACTACGCCAGATTTGCATGCTTTTTCTGACTCTGATTGGGCTGGTTGCTATGACACTCATGTGTCCACTAGTGGCTTTTGCTTCATGCTTCGTAGCTCATGTATATCTTGGTTGAGCAAGAAGCAGCCTAATGTGGCCACTTCCAATTGTGAGGCTGAGTATAGGGTAGCTTTCACAGCTACTGTTGAGTGTATGTGGCTCAGACGCCTTACGGATGATTTGGCTGTTGGTCAGTCTTCTACCACCACCATCTTCACTGACAGTCAGAGTGCATTGGCAGTTGCGAGGAACCCTATGTTCCATGCTCGCACTAAGCACATTGAGGTGCATTATCATTATGTCAGGGAGAGCTTCTCTACTGCGGAGAACAGCTTGGCATATGTACCCACGCAGGAGAACATTGCAGACCTTTTCACAAAGGCTCTGCCGAGGGAGAAGTTTGAAGCTTTCCGCAAAGCTTTGGGCTTACTTCCTTTTGTGGAGTGATTTCCACATAGCTTGGCACTTCCTTATACATGAGTGCCAGCTACTTGTTCATCGCATCACTCCTAGGGGGGATTTGTTGATATATTTAGATAGTGATGTGTGTGAACACTCTACGACCACCGGGGCACTTTTTTCCCTCTTTAGGAGGTTTTTTCCCCCAGCTTGTATATACGCCTATTGCCCTAATGGGCTACTTATCTTTGTACATTCTCTAGTAATACATTCAGTATTGTGTGTTGTGCTCCAAGCTTCTTCTCCTTCCTTGTGTTGTTCGCGTGCTTCCGCAGACGTCTATCTCCAACAAAAACTGTGTTTTTTTGAGATCGAACTGTCACGTCATAGTGTGATAGTGTTCAAGCAGAAGTGTTGCTTGTAGTGTTTTGCAGTGTTGTGAATTGTTGTAGAAATGGAAAACACAGATGGAATGAGTCAGCTTATGAGCGATAAGCTGGACAAGAACAACTTCCATGCTTGGAGATTTAGAATGACAAATTTCTTGATGGGAAAAGCCTACTGGAAGTACATCGAAGGAGAGAATGAAAATGCTCCACAATTACCGGAAAGGAATCAGACTACAAACTAGTTAAGTGCATATGAGGAATGGAATCAAGGAGCATGAAAGGTAATGTATTGGCTATCTGTTAGCATACATGATAGCATGATTGGACACATACAGGATGCCAAGACTCCAAAAGAGGCTTGGAACAGTTTGGCCACTTTATATGAGACTAATACAAAGGCACAAAAATTGCAACTCAAGAACGAGTTGCATACATTGGAAAACAAGAGCATGTCGGTAAGTGACTACACTCTAAAAATCAAAAGCATATGTGAGTCACTTGCACCTATTGATGAACGTAGATGATTATGATAAGGTGAAAGTGTGCCTTCGTGGTTTAGGAGTTGCATATAAGCAGTTCAGAACTTCCATATAGAACAGGGAAAATATTCTGAATTTTTTTGATCTGGTATCTATGCTGATTATTGAAGAAAAGAATCTTGGTGAGGATTCAAACTCCCAAGCAAAGCCCAATTCTAAGCAGGTATTCTACTCTGGTATATGAAGAGGAAGAGGTAGAGGTTTTGGAAGTGGAAGAGGAAACAGTAACCAAGAACAAGGTCAACAATATAATCATGCAGGAGGAAGAGGATAGTTTCAAGGCAGGGGGAGCCAAAGAGGTTGCAGAAATTTCCAAAGAAATGATTCACATAATGATAGTAAAGGATGTTGGAATTGTGGTAAACCTAGATACTTTGAACGTGATTGCAGGTTGAAGAATCAAAATAACAAAAGGCAGCAAAACAATTATGCATCCACAAGTCGAGATGATTCTAAGAATTTGTTTATGGTTCAACATCACATGATGAATACGATGCCTGCTGGTGTTTCAATATCCGATGATAATGTTTGGTATGTTGATTCACGTGCATCAAATCACATGACTAGGCATGCTGAATGGTTTAGTAGTTTGTAGAAAATGACAGTCCTTGGATATGTTGAAACAAGTGATGCTACATCGCATCCTATTGAGCATATAGGAAACATAGCATTGTCTATGGAAGATGGGAAGGTAAAACATCTTGTTGATGTGTTGCATGTTCCAAATATAACAAAGAATCTGGTTTATGTTGGACAAATGGTTGACCAAGGATTACAAGGTCAGGTTCAATGCTAATGGATTATATGTAGAAGAGTACAAGTAGGATGGACGGTTGGTTGCCAAAGGAAACAAAGAAGGTAGGATATTCACCTTAAATGTGAAGATTCCTGAAATGAATGCAACGATGTTTGCAAAAGGTGCAAGAGTTATTGTAGATATAGAGATATGGCACAAACGGATTGGACATGCAAACTTGCAAAAAATTGAAACTAATGTAGTCAAAGGAGATTGTCCATGGAGTACCAAATTTCAAAGTTGCAGAAATGCAAAAGGTATGTGCAGCATGTCAATTTGGTAAACAGTCAAGAGCATCATTTCCACATGACAAGCATGTTAGTGAGAATGTACTAGAAGTAGTACATACAGATGTTTGGGGTCCAGCAAAGACCACATCTATGGGTGGTTGCAAGTTTTATGTTACTTTCATTGATGACCATACACACAAAGTATGGGTATATTTCATGAAAGAGAAGAGCGAGGTGTTCAATCACTTCTAGAATTTTAAAGTTATGGTGGAAAAGCAGACAGGGAAGTACATTCAAACATTAAGATCTGATAGAAGAGTTGAATACATGTCAAATGAGTTCAACAACTTTCTAAAAAATCATGGAATTCGACGTCAGTTTTCATGCAGGTACACACCACAACAGAATGGCATTGTTGAACACAAAAATAGACATATTGCAGAAATAGCAAGAGCCTTAATGGTTGAGAAGAATATGCCTCATTGTTATTGGGTAGAAGTTGTGCATACTGTTGTATACATCATGAACAGAACTCCGACTATTGTTGTACATCAAGTTACACCTGAAGAGAAGTTTATAGGTAAAAAGCCAAACTTATTACATCTTAAAGTTTTTGGCTATATTGCATATGTGCATGTCTTAGATGAATTGAGGATGAAGCTTGATCCAAAAGCAAAAAGTGTGTCTTCATTGGATACTCCCTTGAGAAAAATGGATATCAATGTTATAACCCACTCGCACAACAGGTAAAGGTGAGCAGAGATGTGGTATTTGATGAAATTTGAAGCTTCTATGCAGATGCCAAATAAGGACTGAGTCTTGAACCAAATGACAAAGAAAATGTTGAAAAATCAAGTGCAGAATCTCAGGTTTTGAGCGGACTAGATGCATCACCAAGAAATACTTCCAACTCAAATCCATGGAGTGGACAATTACGTGGAAATTTCAATCCAGCAAATTCATCAAATACATCCAAGAAAGGTAAAGAAAAGCCTTATGTTGATCATAAAACATGTGCAGGTTTTGAACATATTGATGGAGATTCAAGCGGATGAGAAAAGAGTCTTCATGAGGAACTTGGATTGCCCTCTATGAAGACTCCAGGAGTAAGAAGGGCACATGCAGATGATATAAGGAGAAGTAACCCAGGACCAAGAAGATCTAGGAGGATGAGGAAAAAAATGCAACGATTGATATATGATAGTTACATGGCTCGTCATTATGCCTACATGACAAAGGTAATACAAGATGTTGAACCTTCTTGCTTTGAAGATGCAATTGGAATTGCAGATTGGGAAAAATCTATGGATGAGGAGATGGCTACACTTTATGGAAATGATACATGGAAGCTAGTTCCATTGCCACAAGGAAAGAAACCTATAGGCTATAAATGGGTTTACAAGGTAAAGCATAATGCTGATGGTAGCATAAGAAAGTATAAAGCACAGTTGGTAGCTAAAGGATATGCACAGAATATGGCATTGATTATGAGGAAACATTCAGCCCTGTAGCTAAAATGTCTATTGTTAGGACACTTGTTGCATTAGCTACAGCAAAAGGATGGACTTTGCATCAGATGAATGTGAAGAATGCTTTCCTACATGGTGAGTTACAGGAAGAAGTATATATGGACCAGCCACAAGGATATGAAGATTCAAAGCATCGAGAATACGTTTGTAGGTTGCAAAAAGCTTTGTATGGGCTGAAGCAAGCTCCGCGTGCATGGAATGCAAGGATTACTGATTACTTAACCAACATTGGGCTTTCTATGTGTGATGCAGATCATTCACTATATGCAAGGAAGGTTGATGATGGCATCACGATTGTGGCCATTTATGTTGATGACTTGATTGTAGGTGGTGATAATGAAGAAAGCATCAAAGAGGTAAAGCAACTTCTTATGCAGGAATTTGACATGAAAGATCTTGGTGTGCTGCACTATTTCTTGGGCATTGAGTTTATACATACAGAAATAGGTATATGGATGTCGCAAAGGCAATATGCCTTGAATATGCTACAAAAGTGTGGTATAGCTGGTTGTAAGCCAATTTCTATGCCATCAGATCAGAGTTTGAAGTTGGATACTACATCAGGTGAAGCATTGGAAAATGCTACTATGTACAGGAAAATTGTGGGAAGTCTTATATATCTTACAATTACAAGGCCTGATTTAAGCTATACTGTTGGACTTTAAAGTCAGTTTATGTAGGTTCCCAGGAAGCCACATTTGGATGCTCTGAGGCAAACTCTACGTTATGTGAGTGCTACTTTGGATTATGCATTGTTTTATGAAGTCCATGTAGATTTCCAGGTTCATGGATACACCGATGCAGATTGGGTTGGTAGTACTCCACATAGAAGATCTACTAGTGGCTTTCTTTTCTCTCTTGGAGGTGCAATTATTACGTGGAGCAGTAAGAAGCAACCCGCTGTTGGTTTGTCAAGTACAGAGGCTGAGTATAGAGGTGCTACAATCGCAGCATGTGAGGCATCATGGCTAGAGATGTTACTTACAGATTTAGGTGTGGAAGTGCAAAAGCCTATCACTATCTATTGTGATAATGTTAGCAGCATACAGTTAGCACAAAACCCTGTTTTCCATGCTAGAACAAAGCATATCGAGGTACATTATCACTTCATCAAAGAGAAGGTATTAGCAGGTGATGTTGATCTTGTTTATGTGAGAATAGATGAGCAGGTTGCTGATATTTTCACCAAAGCACTTGGACTTGAGAAGTTGAAGAAGTTTTGGGAGATGCTTGGATTACAAGATATGACGTTGAGATTGAGGGGGATTGTTGAGATATCAATCTCAACATGTGATGATCCAAGATGACACGTACCAATTTTTTGTTTCTCTAACATGTATAGTGGTCACACCAGTATATGTCAGGGATACTTTATTGAGCTTTATTAGATTTATCTATCGAGAGTGATGGCACATTTGTTTCTTGCCAGCTCACTCATTAGCTGACATTAGGTTTTTCCTTATGTACTGATCTTTATATATTGCACTTGTTGTATTCTTGTTTTAGTTCATTCTTGTACAGTCCTTTTATGTAATAGAAGAAGAAGAAGAAGAAGATCATTCTTCCTTGCCTCAATCTGTGTGTGTGCTTCTCCTTGAAAGTGAGAGTGTGTGTGTGAGCTCTCTTCCTTATCTCCTTCCTCGTGACACGAACATCATGCCTAAATGAGAGTGTTAGGTAGGACTACTAAGGAGAAATCACGGATACACACACTATAAAGCCCTTCATCTAGATTCTCTCTGGATTGTCATTGAAGCTTCATAGTGGGAGGACACATGTGGAAAATATCATAGTTGTATATTATTGTTGGCAATTTGCAAGCCTGACTTCTCTATCTCTCTATCTATGTATAGTTTTTGTTAGTATGTTCTGCTTCTAATTACTCTACCTAACGATCCAATTCCATTGTGTTATTCATTCTTGTTGACGTCAACATGACAAGAAGCTTGACAAACTAAGCTGTGGAATTTTGCCACATCACAACAAGAACTAAGCTAGAGTGATATTAGAACACCTCTATAATCATCAGTAGCTTAGCAACCTTTCTAAAAACTAAAAGCTTTATAACTGTATTTAGTGAAATCTGAAAAATCACTTTTACAGAAAACTTTGCCTTTCCTTCAGGCTTCAATTCTTATCTGATTTACTTTAGTCTTTTCAATTCTTCATTAGCTTACTATTAGATATACTTTTCATCACTTAGACGTGTCAAAACTGAGTTTTGAACTCACCGGAACTTCACCAGACTGTTACTGAACTGTCACCGTAATCTTATCGGAATTGTACCGGAATGTTACCAGAATCAACTGCAATTCTGTTTGTAGTTACTTCAAATGATTGTAATTGAAGTAAGGAAGTAATACCTGAGCTTCCTTCAGTGAATGAACTCTATCTGAAGTTTGAGATAAAACTTCACCAGTTCTGGATGCCTTTATGGTCAAACACTATACCGTGTGTACATGTCCCATTTCACAAAATTCTTTTGATCAATTTGTAGTTGCGACTACTAGCTTCAAGTTAAGCTATCGCTCATGAAAAACTTTACACTGTACTAGGAGATCTAACTTATAGAAGTACCGTAAAACTTGTACTTAGAAAATTGTAACTGTTAACTAACTTTCACAGTAACATGAAATCACTTAGATTTCTTCACACAAGAAGAATGCGCTCAAACTTTCCACACAAATGTGTTTTCTATTAGAGAAGATGTGTACAAAATGGCTTGGCCTCACTTTGCTCATAGCCATGGAAAAATCTCCTATGCTGAGTAGTTTCTCCTTATCATCTCTCTCATATGAATACCCAACTGTTCAGGTTCTATTATTCATCTCTACATACGCACACTTTCTAAGCCTCTCTCTCTGGCTATCTTAGGCTCACTCAGCCTTTTTCTTATTATATCTAAACACTCTCTCAACTCTTTTATATACATTTTGATCCGAGATTCAAAAACTCGTAATTCAAGAAGTTTCTACGTTGTATATCACAGGCGTGAATTTGTCCCTTCACTAAGGCTTTGATTTTTCTGAATGCTTTGTTTCTGCTTTTCTTTGTCTTTCTTTATCTTTCATATGTCTTCAGGTCTTTATGTCTAATTAGTGAGTGAATCTCCAACAATTTTGTTCAATTTTTATAACATGAGAAACTTGAACTACATATGCAGAATCATTCATAAATTTTGCATAGCCTATGAGCTTATACAACCAATGAAATAAAATGCAAGAAGCAACAATAATGACATCACCATTCAAAAGATCATGGAATTTACACATATCGTTAATAAATTTGACAACCAAGAAAATCTTAGCTCATCATGAAAGTGACAAAATATTTTACTTGATCCCTGGCACATACAAGGCATCTAAAACCGTGAAAGAACTACCATTGCTAGAAGTCGAAATGATCTTACCAAATTCCATTATAAGATATGAGGAGTTGTTTGCACATTTGAGAATATTCCCTGTTGGGGTAGGCTCAAGGGAACTGAAGAAACTACACTCTGAGGTAGTATGTTTGGTTGCCCCACTATCAAGGTACCAAACATCTAAGTCTACTACAGAACTACATTGCTCATGAGAATATGTGTCATAACTACATATAGTAGTAAACCCCCATTCTTCATTCTACGCAAGGTTAGTAGACTCTATTTTTGGTGTAAAGGCCTTTGCAACAACCATTCTAACCTCTTTCTTCTTTGCCTCTTTTTCATCTAGTTTTGGACAACTTTTGATGACATGATTATTTCCGTTATAGTATTTGCAAATTTTTTTCTGCTTCTCTATTTTCTTCTCATCTTTTTCTTCCTTCTTTGATTGTGCAACATTAGCATATTTCTTGTTATTAGCACATGAGCCTCATTTATTCCTTCCCTTTTGACTAGCCAAGTAAGCTTGAATTGGAACATGCAAAATAGACCTATTCTACCTAGATTCATCTCCTTGAAACACAATAGAGACTAAATCTTTAAAAGCTAATGCGTTTGGGTTGCCTTTCATCACCAATTGAAGATTAGAAGCAAAACTCTCATATGAATCTGGAAGACCATTAAGAAAAGTCTGCGCAACTGAACTATCTAGTAAGATTCCATCAGAAAAAATCAACTATTCCTTCAAAACTTTGATCTTTGTCAAAAAAACTTTCCATAGAATCTCCTTCATTCATATGCACACTCTTCAAGTATTTTTGGGGGTAAGCAACACGAGCCATTTCTTTCCTGTCATAAAGTGGTAAATGTATCCTAAGCATCCTTTGTTGCTTTCCAAGATTGAATATGAGGAATAATGGCATGTTCATGTTTGATAGATAAGACTATCAATGCATATGCCTCAACATCTCTAACATCCCCACAAACTTGCTCTACAATAGGTGTAGTAGGAACAACAACACAAACAAGAATCTGAGATCATTATCTTGAAGGCAATCCGCATCACCTTCAATAACTATAATTGCAAGTGTAGTAGGGCATTTTTCAATGCCCTACATAATATTATAGAGCCCTCTTGCCACCAATACATGGTGCATCATATATGCCCCATGATCAATAATTGGTACCATCCAACTTGTCCTCAACAACCAACAGATGGAATACATCATTGATTTTATCCATGGCAATTGATTAAATACCCAAATGCTAAAAATGAATATATCTCAAATAGTTCAATAGAGCTATGTTATCAAGCTCTACTAAACTTATAGCAAACTTTGATGCACTTGTATTCGAAAATTAAAACCTATATATCCATTTGGCATAAAAGGGTAAAAATTTATATAAAAGTGCTATGATAATACATTTAGAGTCGAAACGAGCTTGAATCCAAATTTTGACACCACAAAGCATATTCATTTTGAAGTTTGAATTGCCTTGAGTATGCTCAATAATTTTTGTATGGTTTGAAGACTATGACTTGAGGGATTTTGATGATGTCCAAGATGAAGTCGTGACCTACACTAATACCCAATTGAGTTTTAGAACTATACAAGCACACAAATTGCTCAAGAAAGAAGAAGAAGATTGAAACACAACACAACACTAAATGAATTATCAAGTGAATGTACAAGGATAAGTGACATAGGACTACAAGAAGCAGAAAAGAAGCCTCCCAAAGAAGAGTCCTAGTAGTCCTATGTCTATTCACAAACATCACTACCAAAATATATCAATAAATTTGCATTGTAGAAAAGATCAGTAGTGACCATCTATGTGGCTAGTCCCTCCTTATGTAGCAGTTAAGGATAATGATACTAAGGTGGTTACAAATTGAAGATGTCATTGATGATGTCATCAAACTAAGACAAGGTCTCTAGACATCAAACCAAGGCAAGTAGATAGCCCTTCTTATTGGAGTTTATTGACCTCCAAAGTATAGTTAGAAGCAGATGGAACCCCCTAGGAACTATTTGACCTTCTCACAAAAGTATGCATAAAAATCAATCAAGAGCGAGTTAAAAAGGAAGAAGAAAGGAGTAAAGCATGAAAAATCAAAAGGCTAAAATGTTCAACCTTGTGCCATCTATCATAAGACCAACAACAACACTCAAAATTGTTGGTTTAATGGAAGGACTCAAAAAGGAGGTGGAAGAGGTGATTTGGAAACTAGGGAGAGGTTGACACAAGTTCCACAACAACAATAGAAGTCACAATAGAAGCGACTTTAGAAAGTATTTTGAAGAACAATCATTCATCAGTTCTAATGAATCTGAGTCACAAAGAAGGTAAAAAAAGATGTTCATTTGTTCTTCAAAGATTTAGGATGTTCAAACCATGTGGCAAGCCACATTACTCTTCTATTTGACTTGAAGAGAAACAGCATTTCTGAATGGTGACTTGCATGAAGAAGTGTATGTTTTTCAGCCCCGTGGCTTTGTGCAGAAAGGGCATGAAAACCAGGTTTGCAGGTTAAAGAAGGCATTATATGGTTTAAAGCAAGCACCACGTGCTTGGTATGAGAAGATACATGCCTATCTGATTGCACACGGTTTTGAGAACAGTCCAACTGAAAGCACCTTATATGTTAAACGTGCTAATGATGTGCTTTTGATCATTGTTGTCTATGTTGATGACATGCTGCTCACTGGTCCTATTGAGACACATATTGCTGATTTTAAGGCTGATTTGCATGCCTCATTTGAGATGTCTGATTTGGGGCATTTGCATCACTATTTGGGCATTCAATTTATGCACGTTGATGGTGGAATGGCTTTGTGTCAAACGAAATATATTAACACATTATTGCAGCGTTTTGGCCTTGAAGACTGTAAGCCTATTGCCACTCCTATGGAGATAGGTTTACGGTTGAGTCTTCATGATGCTGGAGATGCATTTGATGCTGTTCTCTATCAGCAGGCTGTTGGATGCTTGATTTACTTATGCATTACTTGGCCAGATATTCAGTTTGCTGTCTCACAGATGAGCAGGTTTATGCATTGCCCAGGAGTCACGCATTGGAAAGCGGTTAAGCGCATCTTTCGCTACTTGAGTGGTACTCGGCTACTTGGGTTGTTTTATCCCAAGGGGGGATCACTACCGCCAGTTTTGCATGCTTTTTCTCACTCAGATTGGGCTGGTTGCTATGACACTCGTGTGTCCACCAGTGGTTTTTGCTTCATGCTTGGTAGCTCATGTATATCTTGGTTGAGCAAGAAGCAGCCTACTATGGCCATTCCAGTTGTGAGGCTGAGTATAGGGCAGCTTTCACAGCGATTGTTGAGTGTGTGTGGCTCAAACGCCTTATGGCTGATTTGGGTGTTGGCCAGTCTTCTACCACCACCATCTTCACTGACAGTCAGAGCGCATTGGCAGTTGAGAGGAACCCTGTGTTCCATGCTCGCACTAAGCACATTGAGGTGCATTATCACTATGTCAGGGAGAGGTTCTCTGCTGGGGAGATCGTCTTGGCATATGTGCCCACGCAGGAGAACATTGCAGACCTTTTCACGAAGGCTCTGCCTAGGGAGAAGTTTGAAGCTTTCCGCAAAGCTTTGGGCTTACTTCCTTTTGTGGAGTGATTTCCACATAGCTTGGCACTTCCTTATACATGAGTGCCAGCTCCTTGTTCACCGCATCACTCCCAGGGGGGATTTGTTGATATATTTAGGTAGTGATGTGTGTGAACACTCTAGGACTGCCGGGGCACTTTTTTCCCTCTTTAGGAGGTTTTTTCCCCCGGCTTGTATATACGCCTATTGCCCTAATGGGCTACTTATCTTTGTACATTCTCTAGTCATACATTCAGTATTGTGTGTTTGTGCTCCAAGCTTCTTCTTCTTCCTTGTGTTGTTCGCGTGCTTCCACAGACGTCTATCTCCAACAATCGTTGCTCCTAGTAGCCCATATGTACTCAGTGCATAATCATCTATATGTGTTGTTTCCCCATATCCTTCCCCTCAAGAAGACACTTGGGAAGGCAAAGCACAAGTCCGAAATTATCTTACTAGAGTCGTACTTATCCTCTCTCATGAAGCACCATTTTCTGAACCATCTTTCCACTTTTCCAAGCATTGAAAGTGATTTGGAATCTGTTTTTCTTGAGTGTGGAGTATCCTTTCTAGATCATGTGGATATAGAGTGAACGGAGATGGTCTCAAGAAACTTATGACCTAAGATGCACTTATCAAATTTTCTTGGCTTTTCTTTTAGCTAACTTATATGAAAGATTCGATGAATTTGACTACCCCGTCGAAGGTGTGGATGGTAAACCTTCTTTATTATCCTTCTAAGCATTGTGAATGGGCCACATTAACTGGGTGATAACTTTGGACATGGTCGTGTTCTCATGGTTTCAAGTCTAGCTTGTACTTTTAGATATGCTTGTTGTCCTACTTCAAAACTTATATATCTTTGTGAGGATTTGCATAAGCCCTAGATCCATCTTGGGCTTTCCTAATGTTGTCCTTATATGATTCAAGCAGATCACTCATGTCCTCTATAAAATCATGTGTAGCTTGGGCTCCTCATGCTATACTCCCACTACATATGGAGCTCTCCTTTAAAACCCATATATAAGCATGAAAAGAGCATATCCCATAGTTGTGAGCTTCGCATTGTTATATGAAAATTAAAAAATGGGAAAATCTTATTCCCATTAATTTGTCTTTCACTTAAATAAACATGAAGCATGTTGACTGATATATGGTTGACCAATTTTACTTGATAATCCATATGCAGATGTTCGACCATACCAAAATTAATATTTCTATCTAGCTATTTGAAGAATTCTCTCTAGAAATGGCTAGTAAATATCCTGTATTGATAAAAAATAATGTCCAAATAAAGGCCCTACAACTTACATAAATGCTATCTAAAGAGTCTATTTGACTTATATGTCATCATAGAACTATGCGCTAGAATCATAACCTAGACATTTTAGTTGAACATCTACTACAGATTGAATCATGTCTCATTGAGCCTTGAATAAACCTACACTCCATGAATATACTTTCCATTAAGAACATATAGTGGATGAAATAATCCTCCCATTTTTTGTCTTTGAGTTCTGTTGAGCTAGCATTTTGGGCACTTAAATACGTAATCTCGGACATTATGATGAATTCTAGGCTAGTAAAACTATCTTTTACTAAGGTCATATGCCTTGCTACTTTTGCGGTGACTTGCACCAAGTGCATCGGAATAAAATAACACTTGGACTCTTGTGCCCAACAAGGAAGGCTTGAAATTGATAGGAAGCAAGTGGGTCTACAAGGTAAAGAGGAAATCCAATGGGACTATCTCTAAATACAAAGCAAGGCTTGTTGCAAAAGGCTTTCAACAAACATATGGAGTGGTTTTTGAGGAAAATTTTATCCCTATCGCTAAAATGAGCATCATCAAAACCTTCATAGCTATGGAATCTTGCAAACGATGGAAATTATATCAATTGGACATCAAGAATGCATTTCTCAATGGAGAGTTAGAAGAAGAACTGTACATGGACCAACCACAAGGCTTTGTAAGGAGTTTGCAAGTTGAAAAAGGCTCTTTATGGCTAAAGCAAGCACCAAGGGCTTGGAAACTGATGGAGTATCTCATCAAGTGTGGATACAAAGAAAGTGATGTGATCACTCTCTCTCTCTCTCTCTTCATGAAATAAAGAGGTGAACTTATTATCATAGGTAATGACATAAAGGGAATTGAAGGCATCAAATCTAAGCTAGGTAAATAATTTAAGATCTCAAATCCTTCATAATTGAGATCATTTTTTCCCATTGAAGTTATTTTAAAATAGGATGAAATCATGTTGATGTAAAGGAAGTACATTCTAAATGTACTTGAAAAATTTTGCATGACAAATGGAAATCGAGTCTCCAATCCAATGGAGGTTAATTTGAAGTTAAGTTCTAATGATGGTAATCCTCTTGAAAATGATGATATGTATAGTTTTATTGTTAGATCACTCAATTATGCAACCATCACAAGACTCGATATAGCTTATGGAGTAGGAGTCTTGTCACAATTCATGCATAATCCAAGGAGTACTCACTTGTTTGCAATAAAGAAGAATGCTTAATTACTTAAAGGATACTATAAATAGGATTATGCTATGTATGAAGATGATTTGCAATTCACTCTGATGCAAATTGGGTTGGATTCAAAGAAGATACAAGAAGCACTAGTGTTTATCTAATGATTCTTGGAAGAAAAGTCATATCTTGGATGTTAAAGAAGTATCCCACAGTGGCTTTATCATCTAGAAAGATTGAATATGGAGAAGTTGCACAAATCACATGTGAACTTATGTGCATTAAGAAGTTATTTATGGACTTGAATTTGCAGTTTGATACATAACCTATCTATTGAGATAACATGAATAGCATACACCTTGTTTCAAACCCTATTTTCCATGCAAGAATCAAGCACATTGAAGTACACTACCACTTCATAAGTGAAAATGTATTGACAAAGAAGATTTCATTGATTCATATAGGTACAAAAAATTTTTTTGATATGTTTAGAAAAGCTTTGGATGGCACAAATCTCATGAAGTTCAAGCAATGCATTAGCATGAAGGGCCTTGGATGAAGAAGAAGATTGAAGCTTGACGAGGAGTGTTGAAAGTTAAGCTTCAAAGTACAAACTTATGTTAAAACTAATTTGTAAAAGTGGAGAAATGTATGAAAGCCACAAGTCACGAGATTTCACAATAAAGAATCATTCAATCACTCCGCAAATCACTCCAATGAATTCCTCTAATTTAGGAGGAGTAGTTTTTAGGAAGTGGTTCCTAGATTGTAGGAGGTTACTTGCTTTCTATAAATTATGCTTGGATATATCATGCCATTTTGTGTGATTCCATGTGTTTCCTTTGTTTATTAGAGATTCCTTATAGTTCTCGAGTCCAGCAAGCAAGCCTCTAGCTTACACAAGCCCCTACTTGCTTCCATGCAAGTTTGGGTTAGTATATCTCATTGCCTATCACATACGCAATGATTAGTTTCTATTTCTATGTGTTGTATTTGTTGGTTGTCCTATTATAGGAATCCATTTGATATGATTTTTCTCCTTTTAGATGGCTAATATAATCTTTTGAAGTTTAATCAAATTTGAAGATCCATATCTACATACTCTCTTAGTATTTTGTCTTTATTGAAATTGTGTCTCTGCATAGGTGTGTGAGAGTGTAGGCCAAGTAGTCGATTTTGCAGACAATGCTATTTCATGTGTTAGCGTCCATTTGGGATAAGATTTGTCTCATTTGAAATCTCTTTTATTCTATTTTGAGTGGTTAAAAGATTGTTGAAAACCTTTGTACCATCTCTGAGAAATAAAGAAAGGTTTAGAACACTTCTTATTTAAATATAGCTAATTGGGAGGTCACATTACGCTTTTAGTTGCATGGTTAGTTGCCCAATCTCCCAATAGATACAAATAGAAGTAGATAATAGATAATAAAGTACATGAGAAGAGAGTTTGAACCTCTATAACATCAACTCTACCACTTTCAACATGACAGAAGTTGAACTTCAATAGTATCAGCTCTACCACTCTCATTTTACAACTACGAGGAGAGCTTTACTCTCACTAGGAGAGCACAAACAACTCCAACACTCTTTTCGGGGATGCATAGTTTAGTGGTTGACACCTTGGATTCTAGTCTGATGGGTCCAAGGTTCAAATCTTGCAGGTAGGTCCAAAATAAGTCCTTAAGAAGCGGGAGATAAGGAGGGTCTTCTTGGTGGGTGTGTTGTTCTTTAATATAATAGAAAAAATATGGTCAAGACCAAAATTCAAAAACAAAAAGAGTGTTTATCAAGAGCACACTCTTCCGCTCTCAAGAGAGCGAAATCCCCATGAAGAGAGCATATAAAAAAATCTACCATCTAAAGAGCAAGTGAACCTATTTAGTAGATTATGACTTTTTGAAACATGTGAACGAATAATGTATACTCTTTATTTTGTTTCAATATATTCGCATGAAAATATGTGATAATGACTATTTTTTGATTCGAT